>CAWUFW010000937.1:1152500-2352500 GCA_963921515.1 Calotriton arnoldi
CTTAGTTCAAAGTATCCTTTGTTGCTCATAATAAAATATTTGTTCTCCCAAGACCTCTCTACCCTATTTGGTGTGTTACAAATCGAGAACAACATTTTACATAACACAACTTGAATTTTGTAAGAAGCTGAAAACCTGGCTTTTCAATTATCCAATTTGTTATAAGCAGGGCTGGGCACACACACCTGCCCAGCGCCAGGATACCCTCGCAAGCAATAGTGTGCTTTGCAAATACACATAACATACCATAACGAAACGAAAGACACCTTTTTATATGTTATTTATTATTGATTACTGACAGCTTCCAGTTGTAAGCTGCTTCATAAAATACCATAAATTAAAATGTTTGAGGTATTAATTTGTTTTTTGTTTATTTTCTACTTGAACTCTCAATTCTAGAGAGTAGACCTTGAATACTGTGAGATACAAGGATGTGTCTAAGATTAAACACTTACAAATAGTGGAGAATAATAATAATAATAATACCAACATTTATAAAGTGCAAAAACAGCTACCTCAAACAGAGGTGTCCCGGCGCTCTAGCAGTAGGCAGTAAGCCGACGTAAAGCTCAAAGCAGAGACCCTAAACCACTACTCTGCCCTAAAGAGCCAGGTCTTAACTGCTTTCCTAAAAAGAGGCTCTGAATCAATGTGACGGAGGTTGCTTGGCAGGGAGTTCCACAATTTGGCAGCCCCGACCGTGAAGGACCTGCCGCCTAGGCGAGCCTTTCTAAAGCGCGGGGTACAGAGCAGCTTTTGTGAATTGGACCTTAATGAGCGAGTCTGCTTCTAGCAGCATAACCTTTGTTTTAGGTAGCTGGGGCAGTTACCATGCATAGCTCGAAATGCCAAAGTCAGAGCCTTGAATTCAATTCTTTTTACCACCGGTAGCCAATGGAGCTCTTTTAGATGCGGAGAGACATGATGACGGAATGGAACACGTCTGATCAGTCTCGCAGCCGCATTTTGGACCATCTGCAGTCGTCTAATTAGGTACTTTGGCAAGCCCAGATAGAGGCCATTAGCATAGTCCAGCCTAGATGTCACCGTGGCGTGGACTATGATTTTGCGGCAATCTTCTGGTAGCAAATGCAGAAATTTCCTCAAATTTCTCAATTTGCTGAAACAGGTGGCTGTCACCTGCCGTATTTGAGCCGAGAATGAAAGATCAACCTCCCACTTCATGCCTAGATATTTTATAGTACCTGCAGGGGCAGGGGGTGGTCCCATTTCCAATGGCCACCAGATATTCGGCACCTGAGGCGGCTCCTTCTCGAAAAACATCACCTCCGTTTTTCCAGCGTTGAGTTTGAGTTTATTATTGTTCATCCACAGCGCAATATCTCTCAAACAGCCCTTGAAGCTCTTGAAGGAGTCCTCTGACTGCTCTTTAAAGAAAAAAACCAGCTGAGTGTCGTCGGCGTATGAAATCGCCTTCACCCCCCAGTTAGCTATCAGAGAGTACAGCGGAGCCAGATAGAGATTGAACAGAAGTGGACTCAACGCTGACCCCTGAGGGACTCCGCACCAAAGATGTTTAGGTTCAGACTGATAGGGTTGCAAAGCGACCTTCTGTGAACAATTATTGAGGTAAGACTTCAGCCAGGCCAGAACCAATGCCCCAATGCCCATCTCCTGCAGTCTTAGAGCCAGCAAGGAGTGGTCAACTGTGTCGAACGCAGCAGAGAGATCCAGGAGCACCAGCATCGCCGATGCCCCCGAATCTTCTGACAGTCTTACTGACTCAGCCACCTCCAAGAGCGCAGACTCTGTACTAAAACCAGACCGAAAACCGGATTGGGTGTCATGGAATATGCCCTTGCTCTCAATGAAGTTAGTTAATTGCCGCTGCACCAGTTTTTCCAGCATTTTTGCTGGTGCCGGCAACAGAGAGATTGGCCTGTAATTATTCAAATCCCCAGGATCCACATTCGTTTTTTTTTTCAGGGGGAGAAGTGTGGCATGTTTCCATAAGTCTGGAAAAATGCCAGATGCAAGGGATGAAGTACATATGTGAGACAGTACATGGTTAAGCGAGTGAGCCATCACTTTCCATAGTTTAGGGGGAATCAGGATTAGTTTTCCTGTGTCAGAAGTTGAAAAGTTAGTGACTGCACCACATCAACTCCCTTTGGTTTAGGATTCACAGTGGTCGATTGACAGTGATAAAAATGAAATAAATATTTGACACAAAAAAAACAAAAATAGTTCCACAAGGTAATTTGAATCATTCCTGATTCATCAATTTGGAAACCATTCGATTTTTTTTATTTTAGCATGAGAGAATAACAAAATATTGTGCTGTACATACGTTATTTAATGTAGGTTTCAGTTTTTGTTTCCTGAAGGAATGTGGTAGTTTAAAGGTAATCACCAACATGTGGGTTATATTGCGAACATTGATGACTATTATGGAACAGAACTATCGGTTCTACTAGGTAGTTTCTTCATGAAACTTGGGAAAACAAATGTTTGTGTTTTTAGCATAGAAGATGCTATAGTATGCCACTGTGATGTCTTAGCAGCTTTAATGAATTGTGTGCAAAGTTTGTAGAGTTGGCTTTTGCCAACGTCTGGCACTTGGTAGCTTTTTTTGACACAAACATTAACAAAGCCAGTAGTCTGATATTGGTAAGCATGAAGTGACATTTTTTTGCTTACTTTGTTTTGCAGGCATTTGCAATAGCAATTAAAAGTTTGAAAGAGAAAGGAAATAACACATTAAACAATAAAATGAGAACACAGATTGGCACGTGTGCAATGGCACTGAATTGCACTACATTTAATTCGTAGGTGCACATGTGATCAGGCAAAAAATATTTACTTGGGGTGATGAAGCAGGGGCTCAATCCCCCCCAAACCACATTACAGCTCAAGTTTGGTATGACCACTTCCACACGCTCTATTCCGAAGCCGACACTCCACTCCAGATGGAGAGTGCTGCATGTTCCATTCAGTTCTCGAGTAGCAGTTTCTTCACCTTGAGTGAGATTGAGGGCTCCATTGGTCAAATAGTAAAGTCTAAAGCCCCAGGGCCTGATGGCATTCCGGGGATCTTTTTCTTCACGACACCGCCAAGTGGGCTCGTTATGTCCTACTTCTTTCCAACGCCATAGCGAGTGGTGCCCCTGTCCCAGGGTCCTGGAAGGGGGCAAAGGCTGTCCCTATATTCAAAAAGAGAAACAGAGGAGAGCCCTGCAATTATAGGCCTATCAGTTTGATAGATGCGCTACAAAAGGTGTTTCGCGGAGCTCTCCTCTCCAAGATCCAGGAATGGGCGGAATCTAACACAATCCTCTCACAATACCAATCTGGTTTTAGGGCAAAGACAGGGACCATCGACCAGGTATTTCGCCTCCTGCTCCTCTTCTGGAAGGTCGTAGTGATTGACCAGGGTAGTCTATATCTAGTCTTTGTCGATTTAAAGACCGCTTTTGATTTAGTACCCAGGAAGATACTATGGAATGTGCTCGCAGAAATGGGTATTCCACCACCTATCCTTAACTTGGTCATTCAGTTGCATGAAGATAACTTTGCACGGATAAGATGGGGCTCTCAGGGGCAACTCACAGACCGCATCCCAGTCAGCAGGGGAGTTGGCTAAGGCTGTGTCTTGGCCCCCACGCTCTTCTCCCTATACATGAATGGGGTGGTGAGTTTTTTATCACAGGAGCCTGCTGATGCTCCATTGTTAGGAGGGGATAAGGTTGCAACCCTTTTATTTGCAGATGACACCTTGCTGGTGTCCAAAACCCCGGCAGGGCTTCAGCTACTCCTAAACAGATTTAAACTTTTCTGCTACACTAGGGGTCTGGTAATAAACACCAGAGAAACCAAATACATGGCCTTCAATCCCCATAAGTCTTATAAAGGCAAACCTATTTTAGGAGGGGCTCCCCTAGAGCGAGTCAGCACCTTTGACTACCTAGGAGTCAGGCTCTCTGACAAAATGTTCTGGAAGCCCCACCTTACAAAGATAGTACTGACTCATAAGAGCGTCATAGTGGCACTAGGGAAAGAACACCGCTCCTCCCACAGCAGACCTGTTGCTGCTGCTCTGCAGGTTTACAATTTAAAAGCAGTCAGCTCAGCCTTTTACGGGGCAGAGCTATGGGGTTTTAATAACATTTTCGAAACAGTAGATCAGAGCATAAATTCGTGAGGAACATGGTGATGCTGCCCCAAAGCACCCCATTATCCCCTCTCCTGCTAGATATGGGACAACGTCCCATAAGTGATATTGCCAAGCTCTGCCCCTTGTTCTGGGCCAGGATTCGGCGGACCCCAAAGCTCCTGTCTTATGCCGAAGCCCTGATAGCGGTAGCCCGTTTGGACACAGGTAACAAGGAGGGGTGGATCAAAAATGTAAGGAAGCTTGCTTCTGATGTAGGGCTCCGAGAAGCGTGGGATTACCCATCTTCTCCCCTGCTACAAAAAGATGCAGTAAAACGACTTTATTGGGAGTGGGTTGCACAACAAGACTTCATCAGGCCCGACCAGGGGAAAGTCACCATAGAGTTCCGAACGCATAAACATGTTAGATCTTTGGAACCCTATCTTGACCTAATACAGGTTCCGCTGGACAGGAAACTCTATATGCAATTCAGGCTTGGAACCCTACCTGTCAACGGGGCTATAGCTAAGTGCCATAATAACGGTTTGTATTCTAGCAGCTGCCCAGGATGCAAGGCACCAGTGGAGTCCGTTGCCCATGTGCTGTTCGCATGTCCAGTTTACATGCACCTTAGATCCAAATGGATAAAACCCATTTGTCAGCAAATGGGTACACAGAACTTCTGGGATACCATGCGTATCCTCAAATCAGATGCTAGACCTCCCTTTGTTTGTGCAGTAGCTAAGCTCTTAGGCCTCATGTGTGCTATGAGGAGAAAGGCCCAAGAGAGAAGAACTGCTGAATGCAGAAGGCCAGTTCCAAGTACGTAAATGGCTGCGAATAATAAGCACCACTCCCTACCGAAATACCCTTCTTGCTGAGTTGACGCACAAGCACTTTATTGTTCTTAACAGCCGAGCTGACTGCTCATGCAGTCATATACCATAAGGCCCCACAGGGCGAATATCAGACAAATGGTAGTGGGGCATCCTAATCTGGTGACACTTCCCTTTTGAACTATTCTAATACCTAGATTGTCGTTTTCTTAATAATCTTGTATACTTGAATAATTTTAATTCTTATGAATTCATTTTTTTTTATTGTATCATTGTCTTTTATGATGAATTGTTATTTTTAATGATCTGGACAGACTGGCTTTTTTAAGGCACAAATGCAGAGCCAATTTTATTCTCTGTTCTTCTCAACACCGGCACTGGGAGACTTCTGCAGTGATTGCATGAGGGACCGACCTCCGACATACATTCAAGAGTTCCCATGTTGTATGCAGTACTGATCAGTTCCTCCTTAGGAGTGAATCTGTGCATACCCCATGGCACGCTCCATGATCTATTTTTTGTATTCGTTTTATAATTGTATTCTTTCTTTACCACTGCATGAAGGACTGACGCTTAATAAACACCAAATAGTCTCAAATTGTTAATGCTTCTGCCTTATCATAAGATAGAACCCCTTTTGCATGTGTTTTATGTGTTTTGTATCCTGTTTTTATATTTTTTAATTCTACTATATGCCTGTCTGCTGCTTGCTATTATGACACGAGCTGTCAAAATAAAGCTTTCATTGAAATATGGTAGTGAAAAATGTCATAGAGCAAAGGATTTGCAGCAAGACAAAACTTATGAACACCACTTTTTGTGGGAGGCGTCTAGCGCTACCTCTAGGATGGGTTGAAGAGTTGAAATTTGGAGTTTACAGTGCACTCAATTCTTAGTAATAGCTTGGTTTAAAACTCTTTAGAATATCACCATACTATTGAGGATGGTGGTGACGTTTTCGAAATGGTAGTGTAGTTGTATCATGTTGGCTGCAGTGTACGATTAATGGCTCCAGGTCACCTTGAGAAGACATCCCAAACTCTGTCACGAGTCACTTGGGACTCACCAAGGCTAACCACACTGTTGTGTTGGAATATGACTCGGCTGTGGATTAGCTCTGCATTCTTAGCCCACTGGAGAAACCCCTTGCCCACCTGTGCATGTACCAGCCCGATTTGGTAACAAAGTGAGGTTGCACTCCATGAACCTCCCCAACACTCATTAAAGGCATAGAGTTAGGCACTACACTACCAAGGAAGTGGACTGGCATCCTGTCAAAGTTCGTCTGAAAGTTCAGTGCTTCAAGTCTGTGGCCCCAAGAGTATGACTGCAGGCAGGGACTACCATTGTACCTCCCGACTCTCAACCCACCACATTTGGGACCCTCAGTGCTACTCTTGGGAAGTTGAATAATAGTAGTGTATAAACACATAGGGCCGCAAATTATAGGACCAATGCCAAACTCTATTTTCAAAGGGGAGACTACAATGTTAACACTTTGAAACTGGGATCATTGCGACCGGCCTTAATCTGCCTTATTAAAAAAGTGCTAAATCATTCGTTTCTGCCGCTTCTTAAATTCTTCCTTTCAATGCCGGTCTTTTAAATTCTAGATAATTTCTTTATAATTGAAATGATGGCCTCTATCTAATGTTGATGACCTGCTCTCTGGTTATTATCTTAAATGCACACCTGTCCTATCCCATTTATTTTCTCTACAGTATGCTACTTTTAAGTAAAATGCCGGTAATCTGTTTCACCTCAATTATATTGAATGGTTTTTAGCAAAATATTTTCAATTACATTAAGAAAAGTCAAGCCACACTGGATATAATGTAGTCTTAAGCATAGATACCATGATGGCTTGATACGTGACCTCTGCTCTGCAAATCAGCAATGAAAATAGCATAAAATAGATAAGAGTACAGGGCAATACAAAAACAAGTTAATATTTCTGAAATTAAATTAAAACAATGAATGCTTGACAGCTCATGGAAGTTGTTAGAACATTTAACACAGATATTTATAGACCATTTCTTGTTCTATTCTTCTTCGAGGAAAATAGAATTTGGTATATGGCAATGTATTCCAACATCTAGGGGGAGATTTACTAAGATTTTGCGCCGTGTTTGCGTCACAAAAGTGATGCGAATTGGTGCAAAATCTTTTTTTTCCCATTTACTTTCTAGACCAGAAATAATGACAAAGTAACGCGAAGCAGCACATAGCGCTGCTTTGCATTACTTTGCGCCATGGGGGTGTACCAAGGGGGGAGCATGGGTATTCCCATGCAACCACCTATGGTTTCTCACGCTAAATCCAATTTACTAAGTAAAGTAGATTGGGTTTAGCGCGAGAAAACTGCGCCCTTTTCAAGTAGGCACAAGGAAGGAGAAATGCTTTCATTTCTCCTTCCTTTTCAGACTTTGCATGTGTGCTGCACTGTACAGCACGCATACAAAGAGGGAAAAGGTTTTAAGTGAGTCTCAGCATAAATTGGTATCCTTTGAGTACAAAACCTATGCTAGACTCCCGGAGACACCTTTGCACCATGGCGCAAAGGTGTCTCTGTGGCTCACGGTAGCTGATTTCAGCGCTGGCGCTAGTGGGCGGGGAGGAGAGTGCCTTATTTTTGTAAACAGGGCGCTCTCCTCCTCTCTCCTTTTCACGTAGCGCAGCACAGCATTGGCGGCTGTTGCAGTGCAGCGCTACATGAAAAGTAGGTAAATCTCCCCTAGAGTATACCTACAGCTGCACGATGTGCAATATTATGTATAATAGTTTTTGAGTGTGGGGAGGGGCTACTGCTCGCGGTAGGTGAAGATTCAAGATGGCCACGACACCCCTTTCCTTTCTGAACAATTGTAATCCCATACTACTGTTAGTGGATCTAAAAACATGGTTAATGTCATGCTCCCTCTTCATGTGAGAAAATATAAACATAGATTTTGACCTTTGCACTGCAGTATTAAGAATAGGAATGTATGTTTATTAATATAATTTTACGATTGCCTATTTTATTTGCTGCATTTATTTTCGTTTTTATTTGTAAAACCATATTCTATGAGACTTGGGCACTTGAAATTTTTGTTTACATCCCGGCCGTTTATGATTGATGCATGTTTCGTCTATTTACCATCATATGGTTGTAAACGTTATGGACAAATTGCAACTAAAATAGGACTCCCAATTATCATTGCAATCTCGAATCGTTAAACTAGACATTGAGCAGACCTTCAGGGTGAATGAGGTTTGATCGAGTGTCACAGCTTGAACTTAAAAAAAAATGTGTAATGGTAAAATAGTTAAACAATTCTATTCCTAATTGAGCTGTTAATGTACAGGAGACATGGAGAAACTAAGTGATAAATAAGAAATTCTCCCATTGTGAACATTCTGTCAAGCAAACAGCTTCACACTAGCAGTCTCTAGGCACTTAGCCTGTGAAAATGTATGACTATTCAGGATATTTTTGCTTCCAGAAAACCAAGGGGTGCTTCCTAACTAGTTTAACGTGCTCCATCCATTATGTATTCTAATAATGTATCTATTGATAGTTATATAACTCGAATCTGGCTAGGTCACAACTGATCTCTGTATATCAATTGTGGATTTACACATTTGTTTTTCGCAATTAGATTGCATTTCACATACTGAGAAATGTATTACAATTCACACATATTTGTCAGTTTTCGGCACCCGTGTTAAATCACAGCGGGTGGCCTAGCTATGGGCATAAACAGGAGGATGCGTATGCGTGCAAACCCTCTTCTAATAATGCCATGCAGCAAGCAGACATCTCATTACAAGTGAGCTGTAATTCAGCTGGTCTTTCCGGGCTATAGATATATGTGAATTGCTCGCCATCCTTTTAAACTTTTTTTTTTAAGAACACTATGGCCAGATTGCGGAGGTGGGTGTCTCAGGGCCACCAACACAACCTCTCTGGGTGGTGTGTTATTGGCTGCATCTAGGATGGTATTAAGGCCTGGTACATTTGGACCCCAAACTGCTGCAGTTTATACTTGATATAAATGTCTACATCAAGCTTGTCAGAAGTTACCGCGGGTCCTGGGGTTAAACCTTAACGCGGCACCCCTCCGGATGCCTTTTCCATTTTGGACAGGTGGGAAAAGCAGCGCCTCTTTCTAAGTATTAAAAAATTACTTCAGGAAAAAAGAAAACATGGCATCTTGGTATAATGATCTGACCATACAAACAAGATGCCTCAAGAACGAAATCAGTCGGCTCGCTTGCTAGTAATTAAAAATCTATAAATAAATGTCGGCCCCGGAAAGTGCGGGGCCTGGAGTAGTGTAATGCCCCTGAGGCCCCCACAACCACCCCCGCGATGCACCAGGTCTACATGGACAAAGCAGGATGTCAGATTTGTGGTTCTTGTACCTTTAAAATTAGACGAATAAAGGTGTATTTCTACTTTCCACTGCCACCGTCTCTCTTTGTATCGTACCTTGAATGTATTCTGCTACACTGTTAGCCTTTTCCTTTGTATTATTTTGTATTAGATTCGATTTTTAGGGATTTGATTTTAAAGTTTTAATTTTTATAAAGCCAGGAGCGTAACTTTCGTGTAATAGAACCAAACAAGAATGAGACATGTTATAGGCGTATAGACTACCTCAGCTTGGGTTAAATACTTTGAAAGAGTGTATTCAAGCATGAGATTTAAACACTACTAATGGGAGAGCACGATTGGCATTTTAGAAGTAGGAAAACAAAGAAAATAAAATGATGCAAAAACAGACAATGCACATTTACAACCAAGAGCTTATTAAAGAAGGAACATGGGACACACTTTTAAAGTCCCACAGCTAGAGTAAAGGATGCTTAAATAATTGAAAGGACTAGATGAAAGTGGTTAGGCGCCACTACTAAAGTGTAAGAGTGCAAGGTAGAAAAAATGACCAATACATTGTTTTGTTGGATACCATTGCTCTTCTAGAAGTAGCTCTAGCGCAATGCTAACACTTCTAGAGGCATTACCAATCTTCTGCATCCTGATCCAGAAGGAGTGCCAATGAAACTGCTGAATAGTATTTTATGTATTTAATGAAATAGCTGAAGACCCAAGATAGTGAGCCAAGTTTAAAAACTTTATTTCATTTTTTGTTTCCTATCTTGCTGCCATGTACAACTTAATTGTCATGTGGTGGTCAGGTGTACAAACAGCACTTTGGTCAGCAGGCTGCATCTCTTCCAGACTGTTGCTTTCAAACAAAGCCTTATGGATTGCTTTTGGAGACCTCCCTCTCACAGTACAGTGGACCCTGAAGAAACCCCGTGGAAGAAAGAAGGTTGGAGAGCCACCCCACCCGTGGATACCCTAATACCCACGTTACCTACACCAGGGAAGCCGGGCGCATAGGTGTGAAGTGGTGTTGGAAACTGCTGCCGAAACCAATGAAGTACTTCAGGAAAGTGCCGCTGCTGAAGAAGGAGAAAGTGTCCGGTGGAATCTGAAGGTGGATTCTAGATGAGAGGTACCTGCAAGCAGAGGGGACAGAGTCTATGTCACTCAGAAGTGACCAGGAGACTTGGAAGACGAATGCCCTCCGATGTCGGGTGTTGCAGGAGCGATGACAATGATGTTGACTCTGCACCTGTGAGGACCAGGTGATGCTGAGGAAGACCGGGAGCCATGCACAAGCTGTCCCACGAAGGCTGTTGAGTGCTGCGGGGTCGGTGTCCGGCGGGAGCACCAACAAGCCTTGGCAAATGTAACCAACGCAGGAGTTGAGGAAGGAGCAACGTAGGGACCAGCAAGGTCCAGGGGACTCACCACAAGCAAGGAAGTCAGGGCAGGCCACGAGCATTCAGGGGAGCCCAAATGAAACAAAGGTGACCCTCAAATGGACCCACAGGCCGCAGGCACTGGAGTCGCGAAAGGACCTCAAGCAGCTCACCAAAAGATGCAGGCCACGGTATAAACGATGCGATGTGGGCAAAGACTTTGGTCACTGGAGGTGCTTACAGTTGGGGCTACTTGGAGCCCAAAGATCTTCTTGGATGGAAGCCAACAAGCCTTTGCAACTGCAAATTGACATGGTGCACAGGGGTTCGTCATTGCAACCCACACGAGGGATACTGGTCTCAAACTTGGTGAGAGGGCAGGGCAGTCCTTGGGAGTTGTGGAGAACTACCACCTGTGTTGCAGAACCTTACGGAGTCCGGAGGAGCTCAGGATCAGCACACCGGTTGACTTAGTAGCGGTGTCAGGGAATGCAGGGGAGTGACTCCTTCACTCCAAGGGAGATTCCTTCAGGTGTCTGTGATGCTCACAGGCCTTGGAAGGTTCCTGTATGGTGCACAGGCACAGACGATGCAGCAGACTGGAAGGGAGACGAAGTCGAGCCCAAACGAAGTTCAGAGTCCCCAGACGGTAGAAAAAAAGTGGTGTCTGATCTGAATCTTGTCCCACGACGAATCTAGGGAGCCACCTACAGGTAAGCCCTTAAGTACCGTTAGGAAAAGGTTGGGATGATTATGGGGACCCTCCCAGGGGAGGGTCTGGACAGGGGGGAGGTTACTCCCATGTCCTTTGTCCAGTTTCGCACCAGAGTGGGAGCCAACAGCTCCCCGGACTGGTTGAACTGGACTTTGCACAGGGACACCAAATGTGCCCCTCTTGCTGCCTTAGTGGCCCTGGCAAGCGCACCCACCCGGTCCAAATACATTAAATCCTGTCTGGGAGGTGCTCACACCTCCCTGTGACAGGATGCCTATTGTTCTGCCTTCCCCTGCTCGAGCTTGGCTTAGCAGCAGGAGGGCAGAAATGTGTCTCTGGTCGGCAGCAACCATTTTGTGCTGTCCAGGTCTAGAAGGTTGGCACAGGGAACACTGAGAGCCTAACGGAGTGCTCTTCCTGTGCTGCTTGGAATCATACCTCCCACACCATTTACGGTGTGGGGGTATGATTCCAACATGTTTGATACCAAACATGATAGGATTCATTGTAGCAGTTTCGAGATGGTCATCGTGTAATTACGCGGTGCCCCTCTATATGGTATATGGCTGCTTCACTGACAATGGATTCCGTAGGCTGTAGGGGTGTCCTGCTCATGCAGGGGCACCCTCTCACTTAGAACCAAGCACCCTGCCTTCAGGATTGCAAAGGCCTGCTATAGCAGTGACTTATAGGTTTTAAGTGCAGTGGCCCTAGATATAGGAAAGCTATATCTTTAGTAAGTGGTGCTAGCACCAGTTTACACAGGCTGCAATGGCAGGCCTGTAGTTCCATTTTGAATGGTCTCCCATGGATGGCATAATGCTTGCTTCAGCCCACGGGGGACCTCTGGGGTACCTATGCCCTGGGTACCTTAGTACCATATACTAGGGACTTATAAGGGTACCCCAGTATCCCATCTTGAGATGTACCTGAGTACTGAACATAACAATTTAGGGAGAAAGCAGATAGACTGGGGTCCTGGTCAGCAGGATCCCAATCAGACTAGTCAATAACA
This sequence comes from Calotriton arnoldi, assembly GCA_963921515.1. Classification (NCBI taxonomy): domain Eukaryota; kingdom Metazoa; phylum Chordata; class Amphibia; order Caudata; family Salamandridae; genus Calotriton; species Calotriton arnoldi. The sequence goes on from CAWUFW010000937.1 coordinate 1,164,932, forward strand.
GCTTAGCACCAGGCAAAAAGGGGGGGTAACCATAGAAGCAGATCCTACTTTCCTACAGTAAGAAAACAGGGTCCCCATGTGGTGGAGATTAACCACGTAGGAGGGAACCACCCCAGAAAAAGATTGGAGTTTTACTTATGGTAGAGGATCGCAGCTGGAAGCGTGCGACCTACCCCTGGCTCAGCTACTGCTCGCATATGAGCAATGTAGCGGGTCCAGTGGAGAAAAGGAGAAATTGCGGGATACGTCATCATGGTGTGCCCGCAGCACTAGACACTCTCACGGCCGCTGGTGGGGAACTAGGGCAAAAACCAGCACCATATTGGATCATGGTAGTTAGATAGACCAGCGCCATCTTAGAGTGGATTAGTGAACAAATTGAACTAATGGTGGCTAAACTATCACTATCGCTATGCTGTAGCCGGAGTATTAGGTGATTGAATCAATTTTTGTATGCTTTTCCAAGGGACCAGTGTTTAATCTCAAAATGGCGCAAGAGGGAGTAGCACTAGTTGGTTCAAGAAACCATGCCACTGTAGTGTCGACAAGACGAGGAGCACATATCAGTGGTGAAGCACACTGTAATACTATCAGGGTCAGTATAGAAGAGGGAGTGTCAGAGATAACTCAGTTAGCTAGGATCAGATGGTAAAAGTCAAGTGTCTCAAGAGGTCTAGATTGTGGTAATGAGGGACTCGGGCTCAGGGGGGCGTCAGTTATGTATCTCGCCCCAGGGTATGTCGTCATTCAGTCCTATTACGTGTGTAGACAAACGAAAGATCCATCTCTGTTCTTTTTGGAACAGGTAGGTCTCGGTCGCATTGGGATATGTTTCCAGTACTGTCCAAGACATGTGGTCAGTGGAGTGGAGTTTGTCAATAAAGTGTGTGCTCATCTTGGTTGAGATTCTCTTGCATCGTATGTTACTGCGGTGTTCCATTATTCTTGTTTTGACCATGCGCGTGGTCATGCCAATGTAGCGCATGTTGCAGGTACAGGTGTTCATATGAATGCAATTCGTAGAATTGCAATTAGTATGTGATTGTTGTGTCCACACCTGGTGGTCATTCAGTTTTATGGATTTCGAGGGTCTAGTGAGTGCACACACCCCACAGGATCCACATGGGTAGTGCCCAGTCACGGGGGGTGGGCCCCACAAAGGCTGTTGTGTAGGTTTTTGCATAGTTCTCGGTCTCGTATGTACTGTGATGTCTTTTATGTTCCATGTGCATTTATAGGAAAATCTGGGTAAAGAATACTCCTACTCCCCTGTCTGCAAAATGCCCCAATGTTTTTAGATAATTTTTTTGATCTGATTTGGTTGGGGTGTGAAAGATGTCACACATGTCAGAGTCTCGTCTTGGACTCTTGGTTGTGTTTCCAAGAGGGAGGATCTGTTATTGTGACGTGCTCTCTTTCGTGCTGTTTTAACAATGTGGGTTGGGTACTAGCGTTTCTCGAGACTGGTTGATAAAGCGGTGGCTTGTCGCTCATAGTCTTCCAGGGAACTGCAGTTGCGGCGAAGGCATAAGAATTGCCCAAATGGTGGATTGTCCCAAGGTGTTTAGGCTGGTGACTATTGTACTGCAATAGACTGTTGCAGTCTGTGGGTGTTGAGGTCTGCAGCCAGCCATTTTGCAATGTTATTGATAGGTCCAGAAAGGGAAGATTCACTGCTGACACACTCTTAGTGATTTGTAGAAAAGGGTTGAGAGTGTTGATCAACTGACAAAAAGTGTTGCACGTGGACATGTCCCCCCGCCAAAGGATCAGAATGTAGTCAATATAACAACGCCATGTAATGATGTTAGTATGGTAAGGGCTGTTGTTGCCCTGGATAAAGGTGCTGCCCATCGATGTCCCCTGTGTCTGGTGGCATATTTGTTCCTTGAATCAGAAAAAGTTCTGTTTCAATGCTAAGGCGGCATATTTTAAAATGAATCCGATGGGGGTGGATGTGTCCATATTTCACACAATAGGATCTGCTCTATCACCCCGATTGTAGCATCCTGAGGAATATTGGCTCCTGTATCGTTAATCTCACTAATCAAATTTAGGACAACCCTGTATCTTTGAGAAAAGAGGGTGTTTTTTGGACAAGAAGTTGTAAAAACTGATCACAAAAAATGAATAGTGGTTCAAACAACGATCCTATTCTCGATACAATGGGTCTTCCTGGTGGAGGGAGGGTACCCTTATGTATCTTGGGGAGGGTTAGAAATAAGGGATTTTAGGGTTGGTATTAATCAGAAAATCTGCCTCATTTTTGGTCAGCCATCCCTGTGCTGTGGCGGAGTTGACCATGGAGTTGATGGTGATACTGAGTCTCTTGGAGGGGTCATGTGTTACAGGGGTGTGATAACGCCGGTCAGACAATTGTCTCTGACATTCGGCGTTGTAATCCGTGGTATCTATGATGACAATTGCCCCTCCCTTGTCTGCTGGTTTTATCGTTATGGTGTTGTCATTGGCTAATGCTCGTGTAGCAAGCTCTTCCTGTCTCGACATGTTATGAAAATGGGAGTCTATTGGAAGTGCATTGACTTCTCTACGAACAGACTGTTCGAACACCAAATTCTCAGGTGAAACCATCCCTGGTGAAGGGGTAAACGTGGAGGGTTTTCGGAGGCCTGTGTCACATACCACATTGGTTGGTTTGTTGCGAAAGAAACATTTTAAGTGGACTTTACTGAAGAACTGTTGAAGTTCACAATTTGTCCGGAACCGATCGATTCTGGGGGTAGGTACATAGCCAAGGCCTTTTTGTAGTACCTCCATTTCTGTGCTCTTGATGAAACGTCTACCACCTTAGTAGTCACTTACTGTTATGATCATGGATGTTTTGTGATTATTGATGTACTGTTACACCCACCGGGCACTGGCCATCAGCATGCCATTGCTTTACTTGTCCATCCCTATTCAGCACCAGTACTGTCATTGAATATTATTGCTGCTCTTTTTTCTTTTTATTTCTCATAGGTCGGTTTACCTATTGATTGCACCAGGTATACTATATACTCTAATGCACTGGGACTGGTATGGCTTTAGGTAATATAATCACACCATGAGGGTCAACAACGGAGAGATCAACGTCTACGGAATCGCTCCACATAAACCAAACTCACAAACAGAAACCGGATGATTTAGCTACTAACCTAAAAGTGTGTGAAGTGGGGTGTAAAAAGCTGACAATTAATTTTGTAAAGACGAGAACCCTCACTCACCAGCAGGTGACATGCTTCATCATTGGGTTCCCTCTTGCACACTGTGCCCGCAAGGTGCACAGTGTGGGCTACAACTCTCCCTCAGGAGAGGAGCGTGAGGTGTTTTAATCATCCAATGATGCTGGGAGTGTGGGGCAGAGTGCAAAACTTAGACATAAATGTGAATTAAAACTAACTTACTGATGGACTAAACAAATTTACTAGGGTCCCCAGTAGTTAGAATTAAAAAGTGAAGTGAAAAAAGGGGGATATAGATATTTCCCTTTTTAAATCTTGGTCAACATGTTTCTGCCTATTGACCATCAGGTTCGTGGCATTCGTCAGGACCTTCTTACTGTCACTCTGCTTGTCATAGTGAAAATGTGTAAAATTACAAAGATATACTTTAATAAATGGCATCCATCGGTGGTGTTAGCTACTTTCTCATCCACCGTCTGTAAATAAACAATATAATATAAAATGATTGTAGAATTACATATACCCACAGTGATAAAACACACCTCTAAACACCAGTGCAAAACCCATATCCCAGCACTCGTGCTTAAATCATGTTAAAGTGCTATAAAGCACTTTTTAATCTCACCAAGACCGTACTGTTAATGTACCTCCTCCTCCAAACAGGTCCTTTGACTGCAGGTCTCTGGGATCAGAGGATAAGGGAGATGTGATAAATAACAAAAATAAATAAACAATCTAAAATCTATTTCTCAGAGTACTCTATAGTTCTGGCTTCCTAATATCAAAATTCACATTGTCTATTTGTATGTGAAGTTCTATATGAACATTCTAATATATATACACTTTTCAGTTTACTATGCTCTCCACCATACCAATTGCTAGCCCTCTTACTATGTTCAATAGACAAAAGACCTTCCTATATCCGTATTTGTATTTGGTCTATTGTGTAGGCTGGAATGGAGTAATTACCAATCTTGTAAAATACCTTAATGTCTTTATTTCGTATCGCCCTCTCAGACAAATGTTGTAATGGCAAACGGCATCCAAACAACAATGCCGGCATCCGCATGACATTATCGTAAGTCATGTACCTATGTTAGTATTATACCTTCATTCCTCACATGATATCCATACACCCCCTCTCACTTGCTACATCTCATTACTCTTATCCGTTTACCACAAGCAATGGATACTGGCTACTGGACGAATACCATCTATCATAATGTCGTACCTTTATAGTCGTAGCCTGCCTCCTGTGTCTCAAGGCCGTGGGGGAAACCCTGTTCGTGCATCCCCGGTTTAAAAATCCTTCCTGGTACTACGTCACTGTAGTAATCCGGAAGCAGAAGCCGGAACGAAACCTCCGGTCCTTTGACCCTAATACTCATGGGAATTGTAGTTCCTATCCCTCGCGTAGTTTACTATCAGAATCCTGATATCATCATCGTTTTCGAGTCTGGTCATAACGAATCTTCATACTACCTATAACCTCATATTGCACGTATATAGTCCCGTAATAATTATACTTGATAGCAATAGCTTATTAATGTTCAAACAATTACGGACATGCGAGCAATAACTCAAAAGTAGAACTGTTATATGGCGACTTCATTAATTCTGTAAATACTAAGTTGGTGTATTCTGCTCATATTGGAAACTGTCTATGATGTGATAAAGGGATATGAAAAAGAGATATGAAAAAGGGATATGAAAAAGGAGATGGGATTAGCAAGGAGTATGTAAGGGATGATAACATCTTTATATGGAGCCCCAGGGAATATCCTCGTTTAACCCCAACACATGACTCTTAGTCCTGAACACCCAGCGTTGTTCACGTCTGAAGAGAACTCTTTCTAGAGGTCCCATACTGACATCATATTTAGGTTTGTCAACCACAACCCAAGACAAATCATTTTCAGAATGGGCCATTTCAATATAGTGCTGTGATATGGGTGATATGGGTTTTGCACTGGTGTTTAGAGGTGTGTTTTATCACTGTGGGTATATGTAATTCTACAATCATTTTATATTATATTGTTTTTTACAGACGGTGGATGAGAAAGTAGCTAACACCACCGATGGATGCCATTTATTAAAGTATGGCTTTGTAATTTTACACATTTTCACTATGACAAGCAGAGTGACAGTAAGAAGGTCCTGACGAATGCCACGAACCTGATTGTCAATAGGCAGAAACATGTTGACCAAGATTTAAAAGGGAAATATCTATATCCCCCTTTTTCACTTCACTTTTAATTCTAACTACTGGGGACCCTAGTAAATTTGTTTAGTCCATCAGTAAGTTAGTTTTAATTCACATTTATGTCTAAGTTTTGCATTCTGCCCCACACTCCCAGCATCATTGGATGATTAAAACACCTCACGCTCCTCTCCTGAGGGAGAGTTGTAGCCCACACTGTGCACCTTGCGGGCACAGTGTGCAGAGAGAACCCAATGATGAAGCATGTCACCTGCTGGTGAGTGAGGGTTCTCGTCTTTACAAAATGAATTGTCAGCTTTTTACACCCCACTTCACACACTTTTAGGTTAGTAGCTAAATCGTCCAATTTCTGTTTGTGAGTTTGGTTTATGTGGAGCGATTCCGTAGACGTTGATCTCTCCGTTGTTGACCCTCATGGTGTGATTATATTTAGTACAGTTATCTACTGTGGGTTTTTTAGAATACACAATATTTAGGATATTCAAACAATTCGGTTTGCTACAAATACTCAGAGAAGAGAACTTATACTTTTATGGCGCTGGCTGTTTAATCCATTAGCATTTTGCTGTATAGACCTTTAAGACATTTCTCTCTAGATATCATGGAAAACACAGGATTGGCCTTTGATGAAGATACAGTACAGGCGATACTACAAACACCGAGCATATTAGATTCACATATCTCACACACTCTGTCTCATACAGAGGATTGGACCAAACTCAGTAATATTAAAAAACAACAAGTTAGAACCCTTTTACATGCCGCGATTCTCACAGAATATCTTAGAGGGAATATTGCACCACCAGGACTGATAGTGTCAAATGCCCCTAGGTTATTCCTTGATAATAAAGTGTTTGTAACCAACTGGTCCAAAATAGCATGGCGTTGTACCAGAGATTGGTTGGTGCTAATAATAAATACTGCTAAGGAGACAGCCGACATTCTATTGGTCGAAATACAGACTCTAGAAAATCAACTGAAATCTGGAATACAAGTATCCGTGTATAAGAAGAAACTAGATGACATTTCTAAGAATCTTAGTGAGATTAAAGATGACTTGGTGAAATATAAGATCACGAAATTGAAGAAAGATCTAGATAGATTCTCAATAGAAAAGGTATATCCTTATACAGCTGACGGATACCAGACACCGGCGAACAGAAAGTCTATCAAGAAAGGGATAAGAGGGTGGCGTAAAGACACCGATGAGTGGACGTCCAACTCTGATGAGTGGAGTGACTCAAACGACTCTGATACAGACTTTGGAACAAGGAATACCTCGAGGAGGGCAAGAGGAAAGGGCCCGAGACAAACATCTCAACAACAGGTTACTTGGTGGCCTCCTCCACCGTGGCCAACCCAACCATGGGCTTTTCCACCACATCACTTCAATCCTGGCCCAACCTTTGGAGTCCCATCTTACCAACCTTTTTTTGGGCAGGACAGGGGACGGAGAGGACGAAGAAGAGGCAACAGAGGAGGAACATCACAGAACCAGCAACAAGTGAGCTGGGACCCAGCATTGGAGCAGAGAGTAACGAGGAGCATGACGGCGTCCACAAGCGACCCGACAATCTAATTGTAAACCTGAGTACCAAGACTCTCAATGATTTGGAAATACGAGTCCTGACAAAGGGTTTGGGATTCGTACCCACTAAACGTGGTGATGATTTTATGGTACACAAGGAATTAGCAGACTTTTTTCGGAAGGTACGCTTACATTTCTTTTTTTCGAACATAGAGAAAGATACCTCGTTATCTCCCACCAATACTGGATTAAGAAACAAATCTACCTTCTTACCATCGGCACAACAAATACCCCCTGAGGTGTTAACCTTTGAAAAGGCTGTCCTAAAGGAATATGAGTCACACAAGGGACAGATTAAGAAAGTGTTCTGCAATGTTTCTAATGTTGAAAGAAGATGTATTGAAACATTAGGCAATGACACAACAATAACTATAAAACCGGCGGACAAGGGGGGTGCTACGGTGATCCTAGATACGGATACATGTCGAGTTGAATGCTTGAGACAATTGAACAATATGAGATACTATAAACGTATTACACAAGATCCTACAGAGCGGTTACAACGTGAAATTAAGTCCCTGGTTGATGAGGGATTAGAAAGGGATTGGATCACAAGAAGTGAAGCTGCATTTTTGATGCAAAGAAATCCTAGAGTCCCAGCGTTCTACATATTACCAAAAATACACAAAGAGCAGAGACCCCCACCTGGCAGGCCCATTGTGTCAGGGATAGGTTTTATTTTAGAACCTCTCTCTAAATTTGTAGATCAATTTCTTCGTCCTATGGTGGCTGACATGCCTTCGTATCTGCAAGATACTAAGCATGTTGTTTCTCTTTTGGAGGAGGTTCCTTTTGATCCTGGTTGCAATATGATGGTGACTTACGATGTAGAATCATTATACACGAATATTCCTCAGGATGATACTTTGGAAACCATACAGATGTTATTGGAGAGCTACCCCCGAGTAGATCAAACACCTAACTCCTTTGTAATGCGTTGTGCTTTTATGGCATTGAAGGAGAACTTTTTCAGCTTTGAAGGTGACCTCTTTTGGCAAGTTACGGGAACTTCAATGGGCAGTACCTGCGCTCCTAGTATGGCTAATTTGTATATGCACAGCTTTGAGAAGAAATACATATACTCAGTGACCAATCCTTTCCAACAAAGGTTGAAGATGTGGAGGCGATATATTGACGATATTCTGGTCATCTGGGAAGGTGACCAGAGCTCGTTGGATGCCTTTTCGAACTGGCTCAATAAATGTGATGTAAATTTGAAATTTACAGGAGAGATGAGTACTACCAACATCTCATTTCTAGATCTTTCCCTCTATCCTAAAGATGGCAGGATCTTTACAGAACTATTCCAGAAGCCTATGGCGCGGAATTCATTGTTGAGCTATCAAAGCTTCCATCCAAGTGCTCTCCTTAATAATCTCCCGGTGGGGCAATTCCTGAGATTGAGACGGAATTGTACAGAACTGGCACTGTATAAAAAACATGCTGAAAATTTGAGTGCAGAATTATTGGCCAGAGAATACCCAGAACGGTTGATCAAGGGAGCTCTAAAAAGAGCACGCAATAACAATAGAGAAGCGTTACTCGAGTCACATGATAAACCTAAAAGTGACAGGATGGTCTGCGTGACAACTTTTAGTGACTTAACTGACAACATCAAGAAAGCAGTCACTAAAAGTTGGCACATTTTGAACACGGGTAGCCAGAGTTTGGAGAGACCATTAACTTACGAGATATGCTGGTGCATACCAGACCGAGAGTAAATCCAATACAAATTAGACAACAAACTCTTTGGGGAGCCCCACCAGTAAGAGGACACTTCCCATGTGGGTCATGTTCGGTATGCCCTTTCACTCAGCACACTACAGAAGTGGACATGTCTTTACATACACCATGGACATTGAACAATCATACAAATTGCAACATGAGTGGGGTGATTTACATGATTACTTGTCCCTGTGCATTGAGATACATTGGGATGACTACAAGAAAAGTTAAACATCGGATTGTAGAACATCGCAGCTCCTTTAGATGCAAGAAATCCAACACTCGCATGACCAAACATTATATTGAAATGGCCCATTCTGAAAATGATTTGTCTTGGGTTGTGGTTGACAAACCTAAATATGATGTCAGTATGGGACCTCTAGAAAGAGTTCTCTTCAGACGTGAACAACGCTGGGTGTTCAGGACTAAGAGTCATGTGTTGGGGTTAAACGAGGATATTCCCTGGGGCTCCATATAAAGATGTTATGATCCCTTACATACTCCTTGCTAATCCCATCTCCTTTTTCATATCCCTTTTTCATATCTCTTTTTCATATCCCTTTATCACATCATAGACAGTTTCCAATATGAGCAGAATACACCAACTTAGTATTTACAGAATTAATGAAGTCGCCATATAACAGTTCTACTTTTGAGTTATTGCTCGCATGTCCGTAATTGTTTGAACATTAATAAGCTATTGCTATCAAGTATAATTATTACGGGACTATATACGTGCAATATGAGGTTATAGGTAGTATGAAGATTCGTTATGACCAGACTCGAAAACGATGATGATATCAGGATTCTGATAGTAAACTACGCGAGGGATAGGAACTACAATTCCCATGAGTATTAGGGCCAAAGGACCGGAGGTTTCGTTCCGGCTTCTGCTTCCGGATTACTACAGTGACATAGTACCAGGAAGGATTTTTAAACCGGGGATGCACGAACAGGGTTTCCCCCACGGCCTTGAGACACAGGAGGCAGGCTACGACTATAAAGGTACGACATTATGATAGATGGTATTCGTCCAGTAGCCAGTATCCATTGCTTGTGGTAAACGGATAAGAGTAATGAGATGTAGCAAGTGAGAGGGGGTGTATGGATATCATGTGAGGAATGAAGGTATAATACTAACATAGGTACATGACTTACGATAATGTCATGCGGATGCCGGCATTGTTGGTTGGATGCCGCTTGCCATTACAATATTTGTCTGAGAGGGCGATACGAAATAAAGACATTAAGGTATTTTATAAGATTGGTAATTACTCCATTCCAGCCTACACAATAGACCAAATACAAATACGGATATAGGAATGTCTTTTGTCTATTGAACATAGTAAGAGGGCTAGCAATTGGTATGGTGGAGAGCATAGTAAACTGAAAAGTGTATATATATTAGAATGTTCATATAGAACTTCACATACAAATAGACAATGTGAATTTTGATATTAGGAAGCCAGAACTATAGAGTACTCTGAGAAATAGATTTTAGATTGTTTATTTATTTTTGTTATTTATCACATCTCCCTTATCCTCTGATCCCAGAGACCTGCAGTCAAAGGACCTGTTTGGAGGAGGAGGTACATTAACAGTACGGTCTTGGTGAGATTAAAAAGTGCTTTATAGCACTTTAACATGATTTAAGCACGAGTGCTGTGATATGGGTTTTGCACTGGTGTTTAGAGGTGTGTTTTATCACTGTGGGTATATGTAATTCTACAATCATTTTATATTATATTGTTTTTTTACAGACGGTGGATGAGAAAGTAGCTAACACCACCGATGGATGCCATTTATTAAAGTATGGCTTTGTAATTTTACACATTTTCACTATGACAAGCAGAGTGACAGTAAGAAGGTCCTGACGAATGCGACGAACCTGATGGTCAATAGGCAGAAACATGTTGACCAAGATTTAAAAAGGGAAATATTTATATCCCCCTTTTTTCACTTCACTTTTTAATTCTATCTACTGGGGACCCTAGTAAATTTGTTTAGTCCATCAGTAAGTTAGTTTTAATTCACATTTATGTCTAAGTTTTGCACTCTGCCCCACACTCCCAGCATCATTGGATGATTAAAACATCTCACGCTCCTCTCCTGAGGAAGAGTTGTAGCCCACACTGTGCACCTTGCGGGCACAGTGTGCAAGAGGGAACCCAATGATGAAGCATGTCACCTGCTGGTGAGTGAGGGTTCTCGTCTTTACAAAATGAATTGTCAGCTTTTTACACCCCACTTCACACACTTTTAGGTTAGTAGCTAAATCGTCCGGTTTCTGTTTGTGAGTATGGCTTTAGGTAACACATGTACTTTTGACCGTCCCCTCCCCATGAGTAGTTTAGTTCATCACTTTTCACGGTCCTGATGAATTGCCTTGATCCTGTGTGACATTTTTGTCAAGAAACATGTTGACCAACACTTGTATTTAGAGCCAATGTGGACCATTATATCCACTCTGGCCTATATCTGTTTTTAGCATAACCGAGGGTTCCACACATATTTGCCTCGAGTTATTTTTAACCCACCATCGTCCTCACTCACAATACCCTCACACAACACCTCACATTTCACTATGGCAGCTCAAAAGAACTCCGGCAAAGAGCCCCCGTGCTGGGCCCGTTGGGCATTGCAGCGCTGGCCCAACAAGGAGCTGCCCTATGATGACGCATGACACCCCTTGGGGTGTGTGAGGGCTCTTGCTCCTGAAGGATCAGATCCCCCGACTTGATCCCTCAGGCTCCTCCGACCTCCCCCAATATAGGAACTGCACATCTCTATGTATACTTATACCCACACAGAACATCATAATGTAGCTTAGAAAGATACAAGTGTCTGGATAGAAAGCAATAGAAAATGTTTTGCTTTTCATGTAACATTATTGATGTCCGTTCTTCTTGCTGATAAAATATTATGCATTAAATACGTCACAATTATTTTTAGTTCATAGTCTTCATATTGTTCAAAACCCTATAAGAAGGCTCACATTTATTGGCAAGCCCACTTTTAGCATATTTTTAGAAAAGCACCTTTTGCTGGCACTTATAAGTGCACATTTCAGGGGTGGCTCCTCCGTAATAGCGGAGGAGCGTCGCCCCACTCGTCAGAGCCAGTCAAAGAAAAATAAAATGATTTTGAAACAATATCATTTTATTTTTCTTTGACTGGATTTGACATGTGTGGAGGGCCGGCCCATGACAGGCAGATGATGGCACTTAGAAGTGCGCATGTATGTTTGGCCGGCCGACCTAGGCCGGCCAAACATACATGCACACTTCTATTTCTCCAATCCGGCTGTGAACACAGTCAGGTTGGAGAAATGTCCCAGGCTCACAGGCAGTGTCTGAGCGGCAGAGCAGGCCACTCAGACCAGTCCAGACGCTGCTCTCCCAGCAGAGCAGTGTCTGGATTGGCTGAGCAGCCTCTGTCTTCCCAGAGACTGCTGGGAGAGCTCCAAGGCGGGAGGCGACCATCGGAGTCAGAGGCTGCAAGGAAAAAGGTACGTTTTTAAAAATTATTATTTTTCTGTAACACCCGCTCACCCCCGACCGCCCGTCTTTCCCTGCCCCCCCCCCCACCTTCTTGATGTGGCGGCCGCGACTGGCACATTTTGGTCTTGTCATGTGGGAAACTCTGTTGCTCACTGTAATGATTTGGCTTTTTGATTGTGCTCTATTAATTTAGGTTGCATCTTGTTTCTGTAGGCAATTATGTGTTATGAGCATACTGTCTTACTGACTAGCTATTTTTGCTAGTTACCTCAATACTGTAATGTTAATTATATTTATCGAAGGAATCTAATACTTCGAAAAGACCAAGTGAGTGCCTTTGGTGGAATTCTTCACAGCAGAGTTACTGAGTCTACTTTGCCTCCCACTGATCTTGTGTATCGACCCTTCTTTCTGAAACAGAAGCATTGACACACACATTCCTTTTGAAACTCGTGGCCAAATGAAAAATACTGCAAAACCCTTGAAGATCCAAATTTATTGGAATAAACTCAAATGAGTTGTCAGCTCAGGCAACAGAGATTTACAACTATTTAAAAATTAATCTATATGTTCTTCAAAAACAATTCACTATTAGAAACAGTCAAACTTAATTTAGAGGAAATGTGTAAAGAATTTATGCAGCACTCAAACATCAATAAAATGAAAACACAACACAAGAAAAATCTCAAACCAATAAAAAAAAAATAGAGTGCATGTTAAAGTTTCAGGTGAAAATAGCTCCAAAAAGCACAAAGCGCCACTCGCTGTTATCTGGTCACTCTGGTCCGGGTCAGTCACAAGTCCAGGCAGATTGCGATGGAGCACGGGTCAGAAATAGGGACAAGGTTCATCCCAGTGAAGAGTTTGCCTTCTCACACAGTCCAGTTCCACAAGAGGAGCCTCCGCTGGAGCTTAATGTTGACTGGAGCAGGAGGGAGATCATAGTTGGCACAAAGAAAAGGTTGCATTCGGAGCTTCGCATTGGCGGGAGATGTGGGTGGTCATTCACAGTTGCAAAAAGTCCAAAACTTCTGGATTTTAACTTGCTGTCCGGTTCCTGAAAGTTTGAAGTATGAGGAGTACACTCTGACACTAGCCAATGGTCCAGTTCCTGTGAAGGCAACTCTTCGGGGTCAGGATTCACTCCAGCAGAGGCCAGCAGCAGGGCTCAGCAGCTCCAGTTGGTGGTGGTCAGCTGGGCAGTTTTAACTTTGTTGTGTCATTGTAGCTCAAACAGGAGGTCAGCCAACTAACCCTTGGAAACACCTCTGGGGATCTTGGGTTCAAGGCAAGCAAGTCTAGTATTCCTTCTTAAGACAGCAGGATGGTCCTTGTTGGACTGGTCCCTTTTTGCAGGGTCATCCCTGAACGTTTTGCATTCCTCCTGTATTTTTTCTGACCTGTTTTTGTTGGTTTTATGACTCTGGGCACTTTACCACTGTTGATCAGTGCTAAAGTGCAAGTGTTCTCTCTTGTAAACTTGGTAAGATTGGTCTACACCTGTGTGCCATATTTAATTTACCTGTAAGTCCCTTGTACAGTGGTATACCATATACCCTGGGCCTGTAAATTAAATGCTACTAGTGGGCCTGCTGAGCTGCTTGTGCCACCCACCGAAGTAGCCTTTCAAACCTGTCTCATGCATCTGCCGTTGCAGGGCCTGCGCGCAGAGTTTACTGCCGCAGTGACATGGCTGATAAAGTGGTTGCCACGTCTGAAACTCCCCTTTTACTACATATAAGTCGCCCCCAAGGTAGGCCCTAGCTAGCCCTATGGGCAGGGTGCTATGTATGCTGTGGGGCATGTCCTGGTAGTGACAAACAGCCTATTTGGTTTCTCACTCTTGTGAGGCTGCCCTCTCATAGGTTTGCATTGGGAATTCCCTGATAGGTGCTTCAGTGGTAATTTCTGATATGAGAGGGTTAGCGTGACCATGTTTGGTATGTTTGGAATAGTAGTGCTAAATCCTGCTTATTGGTGAAAGCGGATTTGTCATTACTATTTTAGAAATGCCACTTTTAGAAGTGGGCATTTCTGTGTGCTTATGAGTCTTTGTGCCCTACCTGGATGTGTATTCACCATCTGGTTTAGACTGACAGGAGAGAGGGGATGTGCAATCAGTCTAGACAGTCACAAGGGGGGTTGATGTGTGTCCTGCCTTTCCTGGGTGAGTCAGCGCTAGGCTGATTAGACCTTGGCTGCATTTAGAGTGGCGGGAGGAGTTTCCCTTGGACCTGAATAGGCCTGGTCTGCATTTAGAGTGGTGGGAGTAGTTGCACCTGCACCTGAATAGGGCTGTACCTGCCTTGTACAATGCTGTCCCAGCCCCCCTGTAGTGTGTCTGAGGCCAGGGCTTGGGATGTGAATGGGGGTATTGTGCACTTCTAAACAGTGCTTGAAGTTCCCCCCAGAACAAAGACTTTTGGATTATAAGTACAGGGGCTGTGACCCCAGGATTAGGTAAACACTGCTTGGGACTTGTAACCAGCCGTTGCTGGCTCTACAGACTACACTTGGCCAAAAGGAGTTGTTATGCTGCCTGGTGTAACCGCCGTAGGACTCCCTTGCTTATTGTGCTGACCAGTGGCCTGTGGGTCTACAAGAAGGACTGCCACTCTTTACTGCAAGTACCCTGATGTGCTGGCCTGTAGCTTAATTCTGCTTGGTACCCCCAGTTGTCCTCCAGGGACGAGGTAGTGCTGCCCTCCCTGTTTTGCCTTCAGCGCGTGGTGTGCGCTGCAGTCTCTGACAGTTTTGGTGCTTGCATTCCGCTTTGCACCGGCCTGGTGCTTTCGCTTAATGTCTACCTTCCTGCTGGTAATCTGAAGCCACTTCGGTGTGTGCGTGGAGCGTGCTCCTCACCTGATGAGAAGGAGCCCCATCCCCCGGAAACAAGGAACAGAAGGCGTGTCCCAGCTCGTGTCTCTCCTTCCTTATGCACGGTGCTGGGTGCAGGCTCCGAGGGCCAAAGAGGGTGTTGTCCGTTAGTGGGTGGCCTGAAGTGTGGGACCTGTGAGCCTCCGTTGCACAGGGGTCAGATCCTGTGAGCTTGAGCCGCTCACAGTGGAGCCGGGCCGAGCTCCACCCACCGCAAGTGGCAGGGGACTCAGAGAGCGGAAGACTGTCACATGAGAAGGTATCGCTCCATATTGCGGCCCCATCCAGAGGGAGAGCATGGGGTACAGAGAGCAGAAGGCTCTGCCCGACGGAGGCTTTGCTCCGTGTTACGGCTGATCATGGCCATGGGAAAGAGACACCGGGAGTCGTCTGCAGCCAGTAGCAAGGTGAGGCCGGGACGAGCGAGGCCCCGTTGCGGCGCAGACTCGCGGGCGAAGTTCTAACAGGAGGGGAGGGCCCAGAGAGGGCTCCCCAGTTGTCTACCTTTTTGTGGGGGGGTTTAAGCCTCGGAAGGCCCTTGCAGCTGCACAGCACGATCGCGGGCAGCTGCTCCAGCACCCACAAGCTGGGCGCTCGTTCTACGTGGGGAACATATTACCGTATAAACCCTATTAGGTGTGCAGATGTGCTGCATCCTATATTCCTATGGGGGTATTTTGTGATACCGGCTGTTACGGTGACATGTGCTGACCCCTTGGTGTTACTGCTACAGTTCGTGCCCTGTTGTTATGATGTATGCTGTTTTACAATGACTCAGAAGTGGCATTATATGTGCAGTGAAGATGTTTTTATAAGGTGTGCAATCTACAAGCCTTTACTGGATTGCCCTAACTTGTGTCGTTATGACAATTGCCCGATTTGCAAGGTGGCTTTATAATCTATGTGAAGTCATGACAAGTGCCTAGTGGCACAGTAATTTATGTGTTTGTGGTCTAATGTGTTTTTATGGATAATACAAAGGATATTTTTATATAACCTTGTGTGCAGTCTCTTTTTGGTGGTGTGCCTAGTGTGTCACTGGTGTGTGTGTGTGTTGCGCAGACGCTTTACACATTTCCTCTGGGATAAGCCTGACTGCTCTGCCAAGCTACTAGGGGGGGTGAGCAGGGGTTATCTTGTGTGTGTAACTCCCTTACCCTGACTAGAGTGGTGGGTTCTGCCTGGCTAAGGTGTATACCCTAGCCAACCAGAAGCTCTATTTCTAACAGTCCTTCTTCTGAATCTTCACATGTCCAGTGGTGTTCTGACGAGAGGTTCTGAGGCTGCCACTTTTATACCCAGTGCCAGTCTGTGTGTGGGGGTCCCTCTCTTTGTCTACCCCATAACTGGTTGTGGTCAGTTATATCCCTTTCCTTGGGCTTGGCTCCAAACTATGTAGGTTGACAAAGGGCAAGATAGCCCAGGTGTGAGGTGTATTTGTCAGTAACAGGGCAGGCAGCTTCAGAAAACAGGAAAGAGTGGGCATAGCCCTGAAGCTACCCTTTGAGGCTCAGGAAGGGTTAAGTCCAACCCTCCAGGCCATTCTGCTCTGGAGAGGAACACCCTTCCCCACACCCAAGTCCCTTTTGTTCCTTGTATGGAAGGAATACACATCACACCACAGGACCAGCCATTATCAGTCATATGACCTTGAACACTCATAGAAAGGCACATTTGGTTTAATCAGAAAAATGCCAACTTTCTAAAAGTGGCAGTTTCAGAATAGTAACTTAATCTATAGCTTTTCTATTAAAGAATATTTTAAATTACAATTCAAATGAGTGGAAGACATATTTCTCTATCTGCTCCCAAACTAAAGTGATCACTCATTAAGTGTAATAAGGTAACCCAGTGCTAGTCTATGGGAGCGGTAGCTTTCTTACAGTGAAAAATGATTTAAAAATGTTTTCACTGTCAGGACATGTAAAGCTTAAGTACACATGTCCTGCTTTTTAAATACAATGTAAAATGCCCTATGGGGACTACCTTAGGGGTGACATATAAGTATTTAAAAGGAAGAATTAGGCAAGGATTTACTTTGCCAGGTCAAAATGGCAGTTTAATACAACATTACAGAGCTGCAGTGGCAGGACTGAGTCATGTTTTACAGTGCTACTTTAGTGGGTGGCACAATGAGTGCTGGAGCCCACTTGTAGCATTTAATTTACAGGCTCTCGGCACATGTAGTACCATATTCTATGGACTTATAAGTAAACTAAAGGTGCCAGTTAAGTGTTTTCAAATTTTACTAAGCTTAAAGGAGAGAGCATAAGCACTTTACCTCTTGTTAGCTAGGGTAAAGTGCCAACAAAAATGGGTTCAGCAAAAACAGTGTAGAGAAGGTAAAATGTCTGGGGGAACACCATGCCAAAGATGTCAGGTATAACCATACTCAGTGCAATTCAACTACCCTGTTTACAGATGAGACTTCAGGGTTAAATTCTGATCCCTGTGTAAACACCTCAAATTTACCCAGTAAAAAGCATTCAGTAAATCCAAATACGTGTGGAATTCTTAGTGGAAAACACTAATTTCACATGTAAATCTTCATTTTCCAGAGGAAACGTTGGAATTGGAAGTTTTTGTTGAACAGAGTAAATTGAACAACCCTCTGTGTCTGCATTGTTGGGTGGGTAAATACCTCATCCTTGTCTGAGCCACTCGTAATCAGAGCCTATGTGTGCTGATCGGGGCTAGTAGTAGCCCTTCTTTACATAGAGTGTGCGCTGCACTGATTCACCAATGCCCTTGCTATAAAGCATCTGTAAGTGAACAACGTTTCATTGGTATTATGGGGTTTGTCCTCTGAAAGAGGTCAAAAACATGGTGTGTGCCAGGCTGGAAGAATTTCATCTTTATGATGCACAACACAATTGCTGCAAGAACTACAAAGTGGTGCAAAACTACAGTCACATTAAGATCACTGACAAGAAACTGCTTTTTTAGGCTTCTTGCATTAAATTATTGCTTTTAGATACTTGCAGTAACATGTTTTCGAAATGCATTATGGATAATGGGCAAAAACCAGAGTGCATTCTAAATGATAATCTGTATAAAAGCACTGTAATTATTCCCTGCTCTTTTAATGTATTCCTGATAAATGGAATGCTTTTCAAACTTCTTCTTGACGTATGGTGCTGGCATTTTATCTTATGTTAATATTTCACAGAATACAGCAGTGATCGTTTATCACTATATTCTTTTCATCATTTATAAAAACGACTTGTTTGCATCCTCAAACGTGCTTTGCTCACTGCACCGCTCTATTGCAATAAGATTGACTTGTTTTTATATACCGCTTTCAATTGCACTTTTACCCGTGCAAGTGCTGCATTGGAGCGATGTTATTATAACCCATTGTCATTGTACCCAATTGTTATCCAGCTCAGAAGCATGAAAGGCTAAGTTCACCCTGGGATTCTAAATCACGCCATGCAGGTCACAACAAATGTCATCAACAAGCACTTAAGTCAATGAGTCATCTCGCCAGTTCCTTAAGTCCAATGTCTATATGTTTAATGCCTCCAAGGCCCAATGTATGAGCGATAATATAAGGCTGCATAAGATCAAACATTGCCCATGTGCAGACAGAGGGGGGCTGCATGAATGTCAATTCACCAAAAGGCCAGGGAGTAGCGGAAGTGACATCACACACCATTTGACCTTGCCGTTCACCCTCAAACTCATGCTTGCATACAGGGCCGGTTCTAGGATTTGCGGGGCCCTGGGCCAAAAGGGAATGTACGAGGCCCCTCTAATTTACATAAGTGACCCCTTGCAAGGAGGCCATTCAGAAACACTGCGGGAAGCCCATTGTCCAGCAATCTCCAATCCAGCTATTCTCACACCTTCAGCCCGATAGGTGTGAGGCTTGTGGGCTAAAAGTTAAAACTGTGGAGGCGCTAAAATGCTGGACTATGGGCATCCCACAGTGTCTCTGAATGGTCTCCTTGCAATTGGGACAAGAGGAAGCGTCTCCCTCCCCTAGGCCTCCAGAGTCCAGACACCGTCCCTGAGAGGCCCGGGGAGGGGACCCCTCCCATGGACCCTAATTGCAAGGAGACACCTTTCTTTCAGTTGGATCGGCAGGGAAACAAAAGGACACACCATCGGTGCGGGGCCCCATGCTGGTAGGCTGAGTTCGAGGCCCTGGGCAGCTGCCCACACTGCCCATGCCTAGCGCCGGCCCTGCTTGCATATACACACACATTCAGACATACACATACTCTCTCGCACCTAAACACACTCATACATTTAAAGAGATTTTTTGCTCACCTCTACTGCTAGGGAGGGTCATATTCCAGTTAATTGTACACTAATAGTGAATAATATATTATTATTCACTGTTAGTGTAATATAAAATTGACAAAAAACAAGCAGATTGGGGCCCCAACCGATGTACATAGGTATGAGCTGCCCCTGTCTTCGTGACACTGATTTTGCTATCTCCGAGGCCATGGGGTCGCAAATGCAGGGGCAGGGATTGCAAGGGGCAAGCCAAAGGTTGCAGCTGCGACCCCTGGCACCCCCTTAATGACGTCCATGGGTGACAGTCATTAGCTATTCACCTTTATGTTTAGTCTAATATATGGTGAGTTGTCCCCTGGGGCATTTAGGCTAGATGCCCCCCCACCCAAAGCAACTTTAAAAAACGACGCCCACAATTGATGGAGGAGTTGTTTACCTGAAACAACACTTTTAATCATTTCGTCGGATCAACTGTCACCTGCGTCAATTCTCTAGCGTTGCACACAACAGTGCTGGTCTCTCAGAACTCGGTCCGTTTCCGGGTTCGTTTGCCTGACCTGTGACCCACTGTTCGCTCTTAACCAAGCACTTCCGCCAGTTGCAACTTTGTTCCAACAATCAATACATTCATTCACAACTACCACCGAAAATCGTGGTTCTTTCTTTGTACTTGGGACATATGCAGACAGCATACACACAATTTTCAGTATCTGACATGCCTGAATTTACTGATGTGCTATCTGACTGTGAACTGTCATATATTCCTAACAGCATCACTCACTGTACAGTAGCACGTGCCTTGTATTACAGCTCTATGCTCTTCTTCAACTGCATCACTGCCTAGCCAACTACAAGCTGTTCCTATTCACCAGTTCACCAGGAGGATTTCCTTTGCTGGCAGGATCTATAACCTGCCCTGTGCCCAATGCATCACTTAAATAAATTACACAGAAATAAAAATGATTTGGAAACGAATCCGTATTTGTTCTCCACAGTATTCAGTAATTATGGCCAGCCAGCTCACCATTGAGCCACAATACTGAAGCAAAAATATGTTTGCAATTGGAAATTTCTTATTACACTACGAGACGGTAACAAGATGCTGAATCCCATGTTTCACTGGTGCATGATGTTAGGAGTATTTTCTGCAGAGATTATTACACAAATTACACTTAGAAACTGATAATACCAAGACAGTGAGAATTAGCAGTGCTTTTACCTCTATGTCAAGCAGAAAATGAGAATTTGTTATGTAAAATGCATATAAATCCACACAATCATAGCTCGTTTGCAGCCTGCCACGTATCCCCCTACAGGCCTCTTGGGGTTTCCGGGGATTTAAGTGGAAATCAGAAATGCTGTAAAGTATGTTGACAACAACAGAATTAGATGGCCATTTTCGCGAAGTCAGCCCGGTAACAAATCATCTTCATTGCTTGCTGTCACAGGTGCTGTCTTTTCTCACCTCTGGCTAGTAAAGATAATTTTCACTCTCTCACTAGAGGTGATAAATTGACCTGTGCTTGTGCAACTTTTGTGCTCACTTGAATAATGGCAAAATTCCTTACCTAGGGCTTCGAGGCAATGTTCCCGACATGTGGCAAGCACTTTAACATTGATTTTCTTCACTCTTGGCTGGAATCTGCTGAAAGAAACATGTGTCTCCTCTAGCTTCTGGTAATAGCCTTTTTCTTCTGAAGATATTTAGAGATGTGCGAAATTTGTGTAATTTTCTTTGGAGTAACTACGCACGATTTTGGGAAAGTTACAGGAAATTATTCAGAATTACACAAAATACAACTCTGTCTTTTAGCGCTATTTTTCGCGTGAAATGTGTCCTTGCATCAACTTTTGACGCAAAGATGCATTTTGTGTTAAAAAACAGCATGAAAAACACAAGTGGCATGCCCGTTCTGGCTGATCGCTTTATTCCAGCACGCTTGCGCAAAAACAT
Source organism: Calotriton arnoldi (assembly GCA_963921515.1). Classification (NCBI taxonomy): domain Eukaryota; kingdom Metazoa; phylum Chordata; class Amphibia; order Caudata; family Salamandridae; genus Calotriton; species Calotriton arnoldi. Next base: position 1,186,227 of record CAWUFW010000937.1, read on the forward strand.
TTTTAAAAACCTGCTAACCTGTGATAAAGTGATCGTGCTCTCTCTCTAAAACATGATAAAAATGGTGTACGCCTGATTAGCAGGGCCGGACTGGCTACCAGGCGTTTTGGGATGCTGCCGAGCTGGGGGCTGATTTCGTTGATGGGGACCTGCGTGTGCTGAACGAAATTCGTTTTGCTTTGTTTATTTCGAAGCACATGCAGGTCTCCATCAACGAAATTAGCCCCCACCGCAGTGACATCAGCCCCCAGCTCGGCAGCATGCCAAAACACCCGGTAGCCAGTCCGGCCCTGCTGATTGGTTCATTTAATATACTTGCAAGTCTCTAGTGTCTGGTATTAAATGTACCAAGGACCTGTACAATAAATGGTACTAGATAATTTAATCCTACCCGGGTATTTTAATTGCCATCTTTGCCCTCATTCATTACAACACCAGAATAGCTCACAAATTTGCACGCTCATGAGGGAATGCATATGGAGCACACCTCAGAAGGGCTTGAACTGAATAGTCTCTTGCATTCATATAATCTAGTATTTACCCTAGACAAGATGCCGGAATTATTTAAATCTTACATACCGCCAACCTATAAAGGTAGGGGTTGTGCAACGGTCATCGATTACATCTTTGTTTCTGCTTTGTTGGGAGGGTCCCCACTTTCTTTTAAGATCCTAGATAGCCCGTATAGTGACCACAATCCCGTGACGCTAGTGCTTGAAGGGGTGGGCAATCAGCCGGTGCATTCCAGTACACCTGCACGCCTATTATTCTTAACTGATCAGGGGAGACGCCTACGCTGGTTGCAGCTAGATCCTAGGGCTTTATAACTACTCTCTTTTTAAAAATTGACAACAGGAGATTAAAACCTGTCTAGACCCTTTAGTATCTGATGAGGAGATTATTAAGTCATTTATTTCCATCGCCCAGTCAACTGCTAGTTTACTAACAATCCCTATAGCTCACTCCACATCTGATCATCCGAAATGGTTTGATGCTAAGTGTTGTCGGGCCCTCTGCCTTCTGAAGAGGGCCTTGAAACAAACTCCCAGAGATAGAGTAAGGGTGGCCAATTGTTGTACCAACCAACTATAAAGGGGCCCTTAAGAAACGGAAGCGAACATTACAAAGGCAGGCATGGGACGAGTTAGTTCAAGCTAGCGAGCAATGGGACAGTACTCTTTTCTGGCAAATCATAAATAGACCCTGTTTCTCAGAGCCATCAAGACCCGCTCTCTGTTATTACATCACCCCAGAAGAATGCATCGCCCACTTTGAAGGAGTTTATAACTTTGGACAAAGTGGGGGACCCATCAATGAGACAGCCCCTTGCAAGACCGATACCTCTGTCAGTTTTTTCTTTGGACAAAGTGCGGCTGGGCATTGAGGGATTGTCCTGGTATAAGGCTCCGGGACCCGATGGGGTCCCCCCGGACCTTTTCTGGGATAACATTGATGTTTGAGCTCTGGTTTTGATGAGGGTGTTAAGCGCAACAGCAAAGAGTGGGATCCCACCCTCATGGTCAACTGCCACAATCGTTCTGATTTTTAAGAAGGGGGATAAGGATAATCCCCATTATTACCGCCCCATCTCCCTCATTTATTCTACAGTTAAAGTTTTGGGTCAGGTCTTAATAAAAAGGCTCTCAGATTCGGCAGATTCGAATAAAATTATTTCTGATGTGCAGTATGGTTTCCGATCAGGAAAATCAACCACAGCAATGTGTCTAAACCTCTATCTCTTAGTTTCTAAATACACGGTTGCCCAACTGGGTGTCCTTTTTTTGGGTTTTTTGGACCTCACTGCCGCTTTCGATCGGGTGAACCGTAAGAAACTGTGGGCCCTACTTGAATCTTTGGGAGTGGAGCCCGACATTGTAAACCTATTAATGACCCATCAAGCCCATACTACAGCTGCAGTTAGAGATTCGCATGGGGCAGGGCTTACCGACTATTTTAATTGTACTAGGGGGGTTCGTCAAGGGTGCATTTTAGCCCCTTTTTTATTTACGCTATATATTAATGGCTTAGAGGATGCCTTGACATCTTTACAGACCAACTGCCCTCCAGTGGGCAGGAAAGCAATTCCAGTTCTATTATATGCTGACGACGCTGTGCTGATGGCACGGACACCGATGGGCCTACAGGCCCTGATTAATGGATTTGTTTCCTTTATGAACGGGTTAGACTTATCGGCCAACTTCACAAAGTCGTATGTTTTGGAAGTTGGCCCTCGGTCGACCCGCTCTAAGACATTTAATGCAGGTGCGCAGACTCTAGCCAAGGTCCCGGCCTTCCCTTATCTGGGAATTCAGTTTGATGCAAAACGGAACTGGAAATATTTGTTGGAGGGGAAATTGGGTGACATGAGTAAATCCATTGGAGCCATTGCTAATTATGCCCATAGATTAGGCACTTGGTCGCCGGGTGGGATTTTAAAGCTTTATCAGTCTTTTTGCATTTCTAAGGTCCTGTACGGATGCGAGGTATGAGGTTATACTGTGATCAATAAACTACAGATTGCCCAAAACAAGTTCTTGAAACGAATCTTGAAGGTTCCCCAGAGCACCCCCTCGTTCTCCGTACATGAAGAACTAGGAGTTAACTATATAGAAGACCTGGTGGCAGTAAAGCCTTTGATGTGTTGGGTAAAGATCTGGTCCAATAATGAGTTAGAACTCAATCGTTCGACTATCTTAGATTGCCTATCATTAGGCCACGTACTGAAAATTCCTTGGTTAATCTACATTAAAGAGTCTTTGATGGCTCTAGACAGGGTGGATATATTTCTTAAACATGACTTAGTGAAGCCTCGGGATCTGATTATAGTTAAGGAGTTATCCATTAAACAGGCTGTGGCCTCCCGCGAAAACATCGAGCTCACCAAATCAGCGGTGAGAGGGCATCTTCTTCTAAAATCAGTACAGGGTATGGAGAATTATCTTTCTATTTTAACAAGTGCTTTTTATAGATTATTAGTAACTCATTATAGATTTAATCAGCTCCATCACCTTTTAGCTTCTCCGGCTGGGCTTGTTTTACAGGACGAGGTAAGAGGTCCCTGTGGCTGCGACAATAGGTCTCCACAGGATACCCTACATTTTGTCCTTTTATGTAAATACTTTACGCACCCCTTAAACCCCTTTTAAAAATGATGAGATTTAGACAAGCCTGTGTCGCCTTAATGTATCTGCAGTTTTTGCCTAATGACTACACGCTCTTTGCATCACAAAGTTTTTTAAGAGCAGCACTTAGATTTAGAAATTCTAGATGTGTTTGACGGCTGATTGGCTCTTGCGTCTTTTGCACAATACCCTGATTGCATTTTAACTGTTATGATGAAGTGTTTTATTGCTTGCTTTTTACCTTAATGTATCTTTTATGGCTGTGATCACATCCGAATAAAGATTATTTATTATTATTATTATAAATGGTACTAGTGGGGTTACAGCACTCACTGTGCCACCCACTAAAGTAGCTTTTTCAAAACATGTCTCAGGCCTGTCACTTCAGCCTATAGTGCAGTTTTTAACTGCCATTTCAACCTGGAAAAAGTTAACCTTTTGCCTGGCCTAAACCTTTTTTTTAAAATACTTCAACCCTATGGTACGCCCTAAAGGATCATTTGGCAGGGTGCACTGTATTTAAAAATTAGGACATGCTTACTTAAGTTTTACAAGTCCTAGCAGTGAAAAACACCTAAAGTAATTTTTCAATGTTGTGTCCTGGGTTGCATGACTGTGAATGGCTCTGCTGTGTGGGGTGTGTGCATTGCTTGAAGTCAGTAACACAAAGGGGGCTTAGGTGTGGATAGTATTGGCCAAGCTAGCAGGGTGACTGGGGGGGGGGCTGTGCCCAGCTCCACTTATACTTCAAAGGGCTTTGCCTTCTGCACACACAAAGGAATCAGACACCAGGGCTGCCCTGCCTGTTGTCACCCCAGACAGGTTGGAGCCTTGACAGGGAAAGGGGAAGAATTTTTCAGAGCCAGATATGGGAGTAGGTTAGTGAACCCCGCTCCACACAGAGGCTGACCACAGATATAAATATTGGACCTCCAGAGCCATGCTTCAGAACACACCTGGACATGTGGAAGTTGCTGAAAAAGGACTGCCTTGCTGCCAGAGGACTGCTTGAAGGAATGCCTTGCTGTCTGGGAAGGAAGACTGGGTCTGCTTTCCTTCATCCCAGGCTAATCAGAGTGACTCCAAGGATCAGTTGGCTAACCTCCTGTGTGGGAAACGGACACAACAAGCTTCAGAGGCCTCCCTGGAACTGCCCAGCTGACCTGCTGCAATTGGACGTGCATCTGGACCCTCCTGTGCTCTGATGGAGTGAGTCCCCGATCCCAAAGAGGAGCCTCCCCAGGTCCTGGAGAGTTGGCTAGCTGGAGTGTACTCCTCCTGAAGTAAAAGTGTAAATCCTGAAGTTTGCGCTCCTTGCGACTTCGAAGGGGTCCATCATGCCACAACTCTGCCGTCTGCGACAACCACCAATGTGAAGCTCCGGGTGACACCTGCTCTTCATTGAGAACGACTGCCAGCAACTACCGGTGGCATGAGACCTGCACTTCACGCTACAGTAATGACAGGCTGGGCTGACCACCAGTGTGTAGCTACAGCAATGACCATCCATGATGCTTGACCAGCTCTTCACGCCACAGCAGCGACCGTCTGTAACGCCTGACCTACGATGACTGTCCATGAAGCTCAGCCTCCTGCTTGTGGCCTCCTCCAACGCGAATGGAACCCTTTGCGCCAGACTTGAAAGGTAACTTATCAGTGGGACTAACCAGTCCCAGTATCTGACCTGTGCTTCATCACGGTCAGTTTGAACTTGTGACTTCTCTCTGTCTTCTAGCACAACCAGATGACCGCAAGTGGTGCTTTGTGCTTTTAGGTGCTATTTTCACTAAAAACGTTAGAATTTATCTCCTGTTCGACTGATTGGATTGCTGTTGTTCTGGTATCATTTTATTTATTAAAATGTACTCTAACTTGGTTAGGGTATTTTTTAGTGTTGTGTTTTCACTTTATTACTGTTTGTATGCTGCATGAATACTTTGCACATTGCCTCTAAGATAAGCCTGACTACTTTTATGCCAAGCTACCAGAGGGTCAAGCACAGGTTAATTTAGTGAGTTTGTAGTTCACCCTGACAAGGGTTGTTGTTGTTGCTTGAGTGTGGCTTTCACACCCTCAACCAATAACCCAATTTCTTACACTATTTAAATACCTGTTTTGTTATGTTACATAAATTAATGTTGCAACTAAAACAGAGATATGAATAAGAGCATACCCTATCAGAATGTTCAAAAGGATCCTCAGACTACCACAAAGATGTTTCTTTTGTCCCATGTTAATTCTCATATAAAATTTAAGGTGAACTAAAGTTATCTGTACTTTCAGGTTGTTGGTTCTTTTGCACTAATTCCAGTGAGTCTAGTCCTCTTGTATAATAGTTCAGGGATCTTTGCCCACCCGTCATAAGTTTAATAATTCACCAATCAATTGGGAAGCCGTCATTTAGTCTGCAACTTCATTGTCAGGTTCCATACACACAGTCTGCAAAGAGGCACGTTTTTAGCAGGTACGTCAGGCTGTTCGTAGCAGACCTACGGCCTGATATATAAAAGTGGTTTAATGGTTGCAAACCCCAAATTACATAAATCTGAGAGTTTGCAATTACTATAACATTTTTTGTAATGTACTAAAACCATTTAACTATTCAGAAAGGTTTTCTGAATCGTTAAATGGGTTACGTATACATTAAGGAATCACTATTTGGAAGGGGCATGTTAAGGACGTCCCTTCCATTTACCGATTCCTTAAGGTATGTATTAATCTTTTCCCACCGAAATCTGATTCAAAAACATTAATATTTTACCACCAATTCAAAATTGGTGGAAGGCCATGTGCAAATAGGAAGAGATCCCTAAGCGACTGCTTCCCCTTGAGAATGTTGTCTAAACCTGTTTTTAGGAGTAGGAGTCCATGTGACCACTGCCTACCTCTAAAAAAGGTTAAACTTTTCTTTTTTTTCTTTCTAAATGCATCCTATTTTCTTTTTAGGAAAATGGGCTGCATTTAAAAAAAAAAAAAAAAATTGCAGTATTTGTAAGCAATCACAGACATGGTGGTCTGCTGACTCCAGCAGGCTATCATGCCTGTGACTCTAGCCAGTCATAGTGAGTCACAATTTGCATCTTGCCTGATCCATATTAATGCGGTATATTGAATTGCGACCCACTATGATATGGAATTTTGTGAGCTGACCTATCAGTACATAGGTTGGTTCGCAAAATTCCTTTCCATACGCAAAAAGTTGGTGCACACTTTGGGACCACTTTTTGTGAATGGAAAAATCATTCAACAGAACCTTAGAATCCTCTGTCTCTAGGAGTCTGTTATTAAGCAGATTCCGATTCTTGTTTGTGCAAGTCATTGGAGCAAAGGTTCATACAGAGGTTGTGTCAGTAGTCAAGTTTACTGATGCATAGAACATCTCATGGTTTTTGAAAGATGTAATGAAAGTTGAAATCTCTCTTTGGGGATGTTTCATATGGGATATTGGGTTGAGATGTAAGTCGATGTAGTCGGAGATGGGGCCTTCTTTTTTTATAAAAAGTAAATACATAAGTATTCTTTTTTCATTTGGTGCAAAATCATATGTTTTTCGCAAAGTATCCTGGAAGTACACTGCCACCATGTTGCATGAATAAATGTGTGCCATAGTGCGTGATCTGTGCATACTTACAGGCACCGGTCGTCTAGCTGTTAATGTGAATGCTGATACTGGACACAGTGGCCAAGGGGGATGTTGTTAGGACCATGGTAAATGCAATAGTAGACGAGCAGAAAGTAGAAAATCTCAGTCTGCTGCATTTAGCATTAAGCAGGGCATGTCCATTGGTTGAAGTTTGGAAGTTGATCACTTGCCCTCTCAATAGAGGGGTGAGGTAGAAAGTCAAGGAGTGAGAGAGAGGAAGACAATATTTTGGTATCATTGCCAAGACAGTGATTAGAGAAGCTGAAAGAATCATGATGCGGAGAGAGACAATGACTAGAGAAAAGAAGAGGGGCCCTGAAATAGATCCTAGTTGGTGACCCACATGTAGTGGGTAAAACAGAGTCAGCAAGAGAACATAGTTGGTGGCTCCCTACTGGTAGAGGAATCGGATTGAATTTGCAGAGCACAAGGTCATGTAATTTGACTGGATTGCTATATAAGAGTTAGGAAAGAAGGCGTCAAATATGTTGCAAAGTTGACTATATTAGAGCGGCAATAAACAACGTGGACAAGCCCACAAAGAAATGGGATCACTTTAGGTGACGCGTTAATTTGTACAGGAGCACAGACATCCAGTGGATGTATAAGAAGACCCCTCACCCACCAACCTAGTTGGTGGCATGCTTCATCATTGGGGTCCCAGCTGGGCTGCCGAATGCAACCCAGCTGTGCTACAACGCCTGATTACAGCGGAGCGGGTATTGTGATGTGAGGTCAGTGCTCTATGTGATATGACAAAGTGTTAAAAATGTCTCTAAGAAGTGCCCTTATGAAAAACTTTAATAAAAGGACTTAGGACATGGTTAAAAACACAGGCAGGATATAGTGAAGATAAAAATTGGACTTCAATATCCCTAGAATAGAGGTCAACTAGTTTCAGCCTGCTACGGGTTTCGTGAGGCTTTCAAAAGGACCAATGTGAAGTGTCTAAAAAGGTGAAGTAGCCACAAAAAGTGCAAATATCAGCACACGTACTAAAGTGTGCTGTGAGTGTGGTGGGTATGTTGTACTTACGGACCCATGAAAGGTAGGTATCTGTAAAACAAAAGCATACAACATGAACAATATACATATATAAACAGAACAGACAGTGAGTTTTCCTTACTTGCATGCATGATGGTAAATTGCTGTGCTCACTGGGGCTCCTCGATGAGCTGTAGTGCACCGGACTGTAGGTGAACTGAAAACATTATGCATGGTGACAGGTACTAGCATGCATGATAGTTATATTATCTGGAACCATGCGTGGTCACAACGATGCGCCTTGTAATCACGTATATGATGGTTGAATTGTAAGGAACCATGCGTGGTCACAACGATGCGCCATTATCGGCCGTTTTAATGAAATAGGCTTAGTGTGGACATAAGCCAAATACGCAATATAGTAAGCGCGTACAAAGCTGTGCCCGTGGTGGTTTACCTACAGTAGTTACATCCATAATTTATAAATGCAGTAGAATTTGAGGGGTGGTTCGTGGTAAAAGAAAATGTTTGCACATCGCGTATATTATATTCATAAAAGTGCGTAATACTCGTAGCATGAGCCAAAAGGATGTGGAAAACGAATATAAAAAGAGCCTTACTTTAACCCTTTATTAAGCGATCATACTGATCCTGCCAAGGGGAACCTCCTATAGTCACACACTGCAGATAGGGGAAATTTAAAAAAAGCAGTGAGTGTCCACAGGAGCGTCAGCGAGGCCTGGGGGGGCCCGCTATGTTCAGACGTTAGTTATGCCATGCCAGTTGAGCTTACCCTCAAATTCTACTGCATTTATAAATTATGGATGTAACTACTGTAGGTAAACCACTTGCCAGGCCTTAACCTTCCCTTTTCTTACATGTAATTCACCCCTAAGATAGGCCCAAGGTACCCCCCTGGGCAGAGTGCAGTATATGTGAAAGGTAGGACAAGTACTGGTGTGTTATACATGTCCTGATAGTAAAATAGTGTGGATTTCATTTTTCACTATTACAAGGTCTAGCACTCCCATAGGCTATCATTGGAGCCTCACTCTAACATTTTACTTGTGTAACTTTCGATTGCGAACTGCTAGAGATTTGGCGTTTAGGCTCTCTGAACTCAGACTTTAATAACACATTGTTTAGTAATGGTGGCTTTTAATTTGTGTGTTTGAAAGTGGTACTTTTAGAAAGTGGGCATTTTCATTTTTAACCATCGTGTGTGCCTCTGCCTGTTTGTGTACTTACCGTCTGGTTTTAGAGTGACAGGAGCTGGGGGTGTACATTCACTCTAGACAGTCACAAGGTGGGTTGAGGTGTGTCCTGCCTTTCCTGGGTGACTCATAGCCAGGCTGAATAGAGCTTTCTGCATTTATAGTGGTGGGAAGAGTTTTCACTAGCACCTGAATAGGCTGTGTCTGCTTTGCACAATGCTGTCTCCACCTCCTGTAGTAAGGCTGGACTAGAAAGGACAGAACTGGTTTTACTGAGCTCAGAAACTCTTGAAACGAAGACTACAAAGAGAAAATGGGGTCTTGATTTCAGGCGCCTTGAACACAGCCAGGCGGGCCGCGCTGCCTGGTAAGGGAGTGGCAGTGTTGTCCTTCCAGGGCACAGCGGCTGCCAGCTAGGCAAGGGAGCACCCACTCTCTCCCTTCATGGAGGGCGGTGCTCGAGGGCCACAAACACTCTGGTCTCGAAGCACCAACCCGCACTCCTCTGGTCAGAGCGCTGTACGGGTGGCCCTGCCAAGTGTGGGTTGATGCAAAAGACTGGTTGTTCCCTAGAGCAAGTGCCTCATTGGTCAGACTCGCGCTGACTTAGGGACTGGAACAGAGCGCTCCACACATGCTGACTGGGGAGCTCAGACATAGCAAGAAACACACGGTCAGGGTGAATTCAGCGCTCACCGCACGCTGGATGACAGCAACTTTCCTAGGAGCGCCCTCAGTCCCAGCTCCTCATGAGAGCACGCTGATTTGTAGGACAAAGGGAAAACCACTAGCTCTGGGAGGACAACTGGGGCGCACTCAGGGGGCAGTGCGAAGGCAGGCAAGCACACAGGGTCATTTGGCAGAGTGGCAATCCCTTCAGCAACCCAGCAGGCAGCAAGTTAGTCCCACAAAGCAAGAAATCCAAAAATGGCAGTTCCTACTGTCACCTAGCAGTCCTCTGGTGTAGAATGTAGAGCCAGCAGCTTCTGGTCAAAAGTCCATGCAGTGTCTCAAATCATGGGGTCAGAGCCTCTGTACTTATACTCAAAATGTCTTTGATGTGGAGGTAACCTTAAACAAACTTTAGAAGTGCACAACACCTCCATTCAACCCCAGCCCTGGCTCCAGACACACTACAGGAGGGTGGAAACAGCATTGTGAGAGGACAGGCATAGCCCTATTCAGGTGTCAGTGACAGCTCCTCCCCCCGTCTAGCTCAGGAAGGCCCATCAGCCGGGTGATGGGCCATCAGGATATGCAGGGCTTACCCCAACTCCCTTTGTGTGACTGTCTAGAGTGAATGTGCAAAACAGGCCCCTGTCAGTCTAAACCAGATGTTCATTGGAGTCAGGCTGCAAAGCACAAAGAGTCATAAGCACATAGATATGCCCACTTTCCAAAAGTGGCATTTCTAAAATAGTAATGAAAAATCCACCTTCACCAAAAAGCAGGATTTATCACCTCTATTCAAAACATACCAAACATGGTACCGCTACTCCTTCCAGATCAGAAATTACCACTGAAACACATATCAGGGAATTCCCAATGCAAACCTTTGAGAGGAGAAGGCCTCACAGCAGCGAGAAACCAAATATGCTGTTTGTCACTACCAGGACATGTCACACAACAAAGACACATGTCCTACCTTTTACCTACACAGCACCCTGCCCATAGGGCTACCTAGGACCTACCTTAGGAGTGACCTACATTTAGAAAAGGGGGAGTTCCAGACTTGGCAAGTAACTTTAAATACCAAGTCACTGTGGCAGTAAACTGCATACGAAGGCCCTGCAGTGGCAGAGGCCTGAGACAGGTTAGTAAGGCTACTTCTGTGGGTGGTGCAAGCAGCGCTGCAGGTCCACTAGTTGCATTTAATTTACAGGCCCTTGGTATATGGGATACCACTGTACAAGGGACTTACTGGTAGATTAAATATGACAAACATACCAAGTTTAAAAGAGAGAGCACGTGCACTTCAGCACTGAAATGCAGTGGTAAAGCGCCCAGAGTCCTAAAGCCAACAAAAACAGTTCGGAAAAAATACAGGAGGAAGGCAAAAAGTTGGGCATAACCCTGCAAAAAGGGCCAGGTCCAACAAATATATACTTTGAGAATGGAGTTTACAGCCATCATCTCCGTTGCGGATGTATGTTTCATTGCCAATTGTATGCCCGATCGCCAAGTTCTGAGGATCTTTGTTGCAGATTTGCCATAAGCAAGGGGGATCGGACAGTAGACTTTGAAAAATTATGCTTGTGCCAGACCACCACTGTGTTAATGTTTTCAGTGACTCCAAATTGAACCATTATAGTCAAACTATCAGCAAGGCTATGACCCCACCTCCGTAACACAACTGCAACCTACCAGGTTTCCAAATGGTTTAAAATCCTGATGCTGCCATAAAGCTAGGAAGCTCATCTTTCAAAGTGTCTCTTCCCGCCCAACGTATGATTCAGTTGGCTCCTTAACTCTGACCATAGACCATAGCCCAGAATCTCTTCCCTCCATTCCACACCCAGAATTATCAGCCAGGGGGTCTTACAGCCCTAGAAATCCCAGGCAGATGAATCTCATTCCTATTACATCCCAAAACCACAAGGAGCTCTCATACCCAGTAGCGGTCCGTGGTAGGAGTGCCGACCGGGCAGTGACGTGGGGTGGGGAGGGGCAGGGTGGGGGGTAGTAAACCAAGGATTACGGCCGAATACAGGTAAGTAAACATTTAAATAAATAAAACGAATTTCGTTGTGAGCGCTGCATCGCCAAATGCGATGCAGTGCGCGCAACGAAATTCGTTTTATTTATTTAAATGTTTACTTAACTGTATTCGGCCATAATCCGTGGTTTACTACCCCCACCTGGCCCTCCCCCGCCCCACATCACCGCCCGGCCGGCACTCCTACCACGGACCGCTACTGCACATACCTGCCTTGATTACCATCCAAGTCACATCCTCAGATCCACACTCTCATTGTCTCACATTCCATGAGCCACCTGGAAGGCCAGGCCAGGCATGTATATCTTTCCAACTCAATTCACCAAATAGTGTGTTTCTTTCTCTTCAATTGAGAATCTGCAGTCCCCATCGCTCCCAACCATAATAGAACATAAGATTCTCTGCTTTCCACTAAATAACATCATCATTGTATATTGGTTGCTTCACCATAAATCACCTGACTAGTGGATTCCAACCACACCCAGACACCCCAGGTCTCCCATATCTCTCCTAGCCCATGAAAAGTAAAATACCATCAAAGCATTTCACCCATACAGAAACATATGACCACCAAATAATTAACTTCCATATACTCACCAGTGATGAGAAAAAAATACCACTTCACTAGTACATGCATTTGGGACAAAGTTTATTGCAGTGATTCCGACTTACTGATTTCCCCACAATTAAAAATTTCTAACATTCGTGACAAGAATTTTCAATTCTACTAAGGACACGGAGGCGAGGATTATGCTTCTCATTTCTTTACTGAAATCCACAGCAGCCAATAGAAAACCAGTAAGAAAAAACACTACAATACCCATGAATGCTGTATGGGTCACATGATAAAACTACAAAGGTAATAATCCCTCTAGACCTAAATTTCTTTAATTAATGGCTTCTCAAAGCTCAAAAATAGGGCATAAAGAACATTATTCTCCACACAAGACAATTGGTCATTCTTACAAATTTTATTTCATTTTTTTCTTTTTTACTTATTTATCTGATATTTCACATTATAGAAAAAGACATGACTCTTTGCAATTAATATCACCATTTTTTACAAAAATATGACTATCTTCATAATTCAAATAATACAATACATATAACACAATTGATTTCAACACCTGTGAGTTCACAGCTGACTATAAAATGTAATTCAACACACCCCCACACACAGTCACACCTCTCTCTACTCTACAACCACATCCCTTACACACAATACACTCACACTCTACACCCCAGAACAACACTGCATGCACAGATGGAAAAATCCGGGTGATGAAATCAACCCTCGATTGCTGTGCTGATAGCTGGGATGTCTCACTCTAACTGGTCGACGTACGTTTCAATGGAATGATTTAATTACTAAACCATCTTCTTCAGGACCTGTTATTTTATAATTTATAACGGGTGGAAGGAGGGGGGGAACAGATCTGTGACTACTGAAAATGAAGGTTTCTAAAAACACTCTGGTACACTGGGCAGGCAGTCGATTATGTCTATGCCTCTGCAGGCCCTGGTTTCACGAAATAAAATCTTTCAATTATCTTTTATTCGCGGTCTCCTGATATATATCTGGAGTCCTAATGGAAATTGACGCCGCCGTTTAGTTTATGGTTCTTTGATATCTCGGCAGAATGCAATGAGTGTTCTCTCCTGAACAGTCTCTCTAAATATTCTGGTCCTTGTCAGGAGTTGTTGTCCTCCTAAAAATTACCACCGCCGTTTACTTTATCGTTCTTTGTTATCTCGCCAAAGTGCTATGGGTGTTCACTCATTTGTGGAAATGAAATAAAATTTGTAAGAATGACCAATTGTCTTGTGTGGAGAATAATGTTCTTTATGCCCTATTTTTGAGCTTTGAGACGCCATTAATTAAAGAAATTTAGGTCTAGAGGGATTATTACCTTTGTAGTTTTGATTGTTTTTCCCCCTGTTCCCTGACCTGTTAAATAATCTCTTTTAGGGGGGTGCCTTGCTAATTCCTGGGTCACATGATAAACCATAGAGTAGCACCATAAAAAAGGTCCAGCCACATACACAGTGTCCTCTTTCTTTTGCGAACCATTGAACAGTTAAGTCCATGAACAACCTGCTCTCGAAGAACAGCATAAAGGCAGGGGAACTCCTCCTGACTGATCAACCTGAGGCCCAACCGGGCTCCTTTCCGAACCGGGACCCGGCCCAACGAACTCAGAAACATCGTGTAGAAATGAAGACCTTCACATCAGCTAAGTTTCAAGCTTTACTTGTTATCAGCTCCTGAAAGGAAACAAAGAAACACCCGTAATACCATTCTATAACCCTTTTGATCAGTGTATCAACAGAAAAAACAGGGGATGGGCGTAAAGAAGATACGTAGTTACAGTATAAATAAATCTTCATCAAACAACGAATATAATGTTAACATAACGCTTGGGTGGGATAATCCTCGCCTCCGTGTCCTTAATAGAATTGAAAATTCTTGTCACGAATGTTAGCAAATGTTTAATTCTATGTCAGGACCGGAGGCTCCGATTATGCTTGTTCAAAGCTTAGACACCACCACAGAGGCCACATCCACAATTGGTTTATAATAAAAAGCTTTAAATGTACTCTCTGTAGACCACTCGGCTGCATTCATAATGTCTGACAAGCTGACACCAGCTAAAAAAGCCTTGGACGCCATAGCCCCTCGGGCTGAATGGGCCCCAAATTTCGAATCATCAATACCCGCTTCGCCCATGAGCCAACGCATCCATCGTGACAAGGTGGCCGGAGTCACTGGGCGAAAGGGTTTCTGAAGAGCAATCAATAACTGACCCTGCATATCTGCGCGGAATTCAGCAGTACTTACTTCATAATCCTTTACACATTGTACGACACACAGCTTAGGATTATTGGGGAAAGCTGGATAGGAAACTGAGGAGGTATTACACTTAGTCCTCCGTGAGATATTGAATGACATCCCTTCTGGGGAAAACCTACGTCCCGCTAAGTCTAGGGATCGAACATCTGATACTCTCTTACATGAAACTAGACAGAGTAACATGGTCAGCTTATGGATAACTGCTTTCGAGAAAGGTACTTATTAGAAGTCCAGGCCTCTAGAAATTTCAAGGCAATAGAAACATCCCATAACTGTAAGTACTTCGGGCACGGGGTTTAACCATCCGGACACCTCTGAGCAGTTTACACACCAACGGATGCTCACCAATTGGTTTGCCATCCACGGGTATATGCCCTGCGGAGATGGCTGACCGGAAGTTGTTCACTGTTCTATAGGCTAAGCCTGAAGACGCTATTGAAGTCAGAAAGTTAACAGCTAGAGAGACATGTGCTTTAGCGGGATCCACGTCCCGTTGAGAGCACCAATCACACTACCGTCTCCAAGAGGAAGAATATCGTTTGTGGGTGTTGACCGACCAGGCCTCGTTGATAAATCTGTCAGCCTCCTTTGAAAGGACTTTTCATCTGTCCCTGAAACCCGCCAGGCTACCAGAGGAAGTTGACCCGACTCCACCAATGGATGAGGAGTCTGTAGAGGGTCCAGCAACAGGTTCCATAACCGTGGAAGAAAGATTGGAACCGCACAGAGCATTTCCAGAATAACTGGGAACCATGCATGCGCTCTCCAGAGTGGGGTGATCAGAATTAGTTCCGCTCGAAGACGTCTGACTCGTGCCAGAACCCTGGGGATCATCATGAACGGAGGGAAGGCATAACATAGGGATGTCGGCCAAGCCTGAAGGAACGCATCCGTGGCCAGAGCCTCCGGATCCGGACGCCACCTGTAAAAGCTGGGAATCTGCCTGTTGAGGGGAGACGCAAACAGGTCTATGTGACAGGGACCCCAAAGGTCGTTCAACTTTTGGAACACTTGGGGATGTAGCATCCAATCGCTGAAATCCTGCAAGTGACGGGAGTGCCAATCGGCCACCTTGTTGTTGTAGCCCGGAAGATATTCCGCCACTACCGAAATCCTGTTCTGAAGGCAACAGTGCCAGAAGTCCTTCGCAATCTCCGCCAACATGCGGGACTTCATGCCGCCTAACTTGTTCACATACCGCACCACCGATATGTTGTCCATCCGAAGGAGGATACAACAATCTGTTTTCTGTGGTGACAAGCAACCGATCGCAAAGGAACCAGCTAAGAGTTCCAGGCAATTGATATGTAAGCTAAGTTCTTCCGGCGACCAACGACCACCCGTGGACAATTGTCCGCAATGGGCTCCCCAACCCCACCGGCTGGCGTCGGATTCGATCACTACATCCGGAGTCGATCCGAAGAGAGCTCGGCCGTTCCAAGCCTCCATGTGTTTCAACCACCATAACATCTCAAGCCTCGCCTCCTCTGAAAGGGGAATCATTTCTGAGTATCCGAGGCCTTTTTGGAGATGTCTGATCTTCAGCCGTTGAAGAGCCCGGTAATGAAGGGGACCCGGGAAGATCGCCTGAATTGAAGAAGCTAGCAAGCCCACGATCCGGGCTACGGATCTCCAGGACACCATCTGCTTGTGAAGTGTCGACCTCAACTCCCTTTTGATAGACCTGATCTTTTGCATTGGTAAAAGGAGCTGACAAGTCAGGGAGTTGACTAAGAATCCCAGAAACTCGATCGATTGAGTTGGGATCAACACTGACTTCTGCTGGTTCACAATGAACCCCAGACTCTGTAAGAGATTGATTGTCCATTCGAGGTGCGAGATTCCTAGCCGGGGACAGTTCGCCATGATAATGATGTCGTCCAGGTAGATGATCAGTTGAACTCCCCGGGCTCTCAGAGATTATACTACAGGGCGAAGAAGCTTTGTGAAGCACCACGGTGCTGACGAAAGGCCGAATGGGAGAACCCTGTACTCGTAACGGATCCCCTGCCAGAGAAATTGCAGGAACCGGCGATGAGGGGTGAAAATGGGAATGGACAAATACGCATCCTTCAGGTCCAGACGGACCATCCAGGCCCCTTCTCTGAGGAGATCGCATAGAAGATGGATGCCCTCCATCTTGAAATGTCGGTAGATTATCCAGGCGCTGAAATCTTTTAAGTTTAACACTAGTCTGGATCCACCCCCTTTTTTCTCCACTAGGAAGACATTGCTGAGAAAACTCCGAGGGTGGAGATTCGAAACCACTATGGCACCTTTCTGAAGTAGAGAGTCTATTTCTGCGGAGATAAGGGTCTGATCGTTTTGGGAAAAAGACATCGGTAGAGGGGGTCTGTCTTAGAAAGGGGGGTCGTACAGTTCCAACTTGTACCCTTGCATGGTTTCCAAGACCCAAGCATCTTGAGAGATTGTGCGCCAGCTGTCTAGAAAAAACATTACTCTGCCCCCCAAGATCACTTCTGAACAGGGAATCAGTCTCACCTGTAGTTCCGGAATCTTGTTGTCCGCTTGAATTGCCTCCAAATTTGCCTTTGCGGAATCTATTTCTGGAGCGCCGGGTTGGGTAGAAGGAGGAGTTGCTATTTGAGTTGGAGTCTTGATAACCTCCTCTCTTCTGGCCACGCGGGGCGCCTTCATTATAACCCCGGCCGAACGAGCACCCCCGAAATCGTCCGGCCCTGCCGAAAACCGGGTGGAAAGCCCGCCTGAGGGACCCCTGGGCCTTGTCTAGACCACTGAATGTGGCGACGAATTTTGTTAATTCTTTAAGGAATGGCTGTCTGAAAAGCAGACCTTGAGCCAAGGGACCCGACTCAGACGTGGAGAGCTCGGCTAGTTTGGGGTCCAACTTCGGTAAGATAGAACAGCGGCGCTCCATAGATATCGCACAATTGGCGTTGCCAAGCTGGCATACTGCCCTCTGAGCCCAGCCGATCAGTTCCTCAGGATCAATTGCTAATGCCGACTCTTTGGCTCTAAAACCTAACTCCAGTATTTTCGTCAGGGGTCCGATCATGTCCAGTAATTTGTCTTGACATGACCTCCAAGATCTATCGAGACCCTTTTTGGGGTCCTTAGAGTATTTCTTGAGGTAGGTAAGCATGGAGGGGTCTACCTCGGGGGTCTCCGCTACCTTACCTGCCCGGTCAGGTCTGGGGCATTTCGACCTGAGTCTAGCCCTTACATCCTTATCAAAAGACTGGCGAAGATGAGACTGGATATATTCAGCCACCTCCTTGGATGGGAGCCAGGCAGACGAATTGCGGTGCACAATTTCAGTTGGCTCAAAGTTGAGGACCTTGGGGGTCGAAGGCGGGTCTACGTGCCTTTCTTTCCTCGCCTTCTTGGAGGGTCTAGGGGCCTCCTCTTGATCAGTGGAAGGGTCTGAGGAGGTATCTTGGCCGTCATCGTGGGTGATTTCCGTGATAGTCGCCTCTCTGCTGGGAGTAGTGCCCTCCTGATCAGCCATAGATTTTGCAAGCTTGGCGCAATCCGCAGCGTGTGGGTTCCTCACCCCTTTACCACCAGCTTTAGGGCGAGTGCCTGCGGTGGGGAGCCAGCCTTGTTGCGTGGCATAAGTACACAGGTGACGTTTGAGGGGTTCTATGGCCCTTACTAAGGCCTTATTAACAGACTGCTGTACTCCAGCGTCCAGAGCCTCCACGAGGTCCTGCTCCATGGACCCTGAGGGGTCCTCATCATAATAGTAGTCCTCCTCGTAATAATACTCAGCCATAGTGATACACTGCAAGTGTAAATTCAATGCCCCAGGAGGACTCCTAATGAAAATCAGGGGGAGTGGCAAACCCCAGGCAAGCCCAGAAATCCAGGAAGGATTCAATGCAGTAATTAAGATGTGGAGGGAGGAAAAAAGGCTTGCCAGCCACTCTAGGCAAAGCCTATGCGCAATTCTACAGCCCCACACTGTGTTCAGATGTGGGACGTCACTGAGGCACAACGAGCTAATCATTGCAAAAATCGCCGCGAAAATCGGGGTCAGGAGCATAAAACGCTGCTCCGGCGTTCACTCAAGCCCTCTATTGATTTTTCAATGGGCAAAATGGCTGCCACGCATGCGCGGTAACAGCCGCCCGTTGTAGTTGAAAGAGGACTGCGCGTCAAGGAAGACGCGCGTTCTCTCCTCCAGCTCCTCCCGCTCCACTGAAAACACACCGGCAGGCGAGGAGAGCCCGGCCGGTATTGATTACGCGCGAATAGAAGTCGCACTGCGGGGCAATGATCGGGCGCAACACGGCGCCAACAAACCGGAGAACGGCCCCAGGCACTGGTAACAGTGCAAGCAGCAACGCCAATGACAATAAATACGGCAAGTAAATACGGCAGTAAATACAGCAGAAAATTAATTATCAATCGACAATATCACCGCAATACAATGTAGAATATCAAAACAGTGTAATATATAACCCCTATCGCAATCAGCAACAAAAAGGGGAAAGAGCACTTTACTGGCTGCGGAGCAGCAAAGAAAGAGGACACTGTGTATGTGGCTGGACCTTTTTTATGGTGCTACTCTATGGTTTATCATGTGACCCATACAGCATTCATGGGTATTGTAGTGTTTTTTCTTACTGGTTTTCTATTGGCTGCTGTGGATTTCAGTAAAGAAATGAGAAGCATAATCGGAGCCTCCGGTCCTGACATAGAATTGGGTTTTTGTTGTGCTTTTTTTAATAGATTTATCTCTATGCCCCTGTTTCTTGGGCAGCCCATTCTTTTTTCTATTTGCTCTCCCTTCTCCACCTTTACTCTCTTTTGTGCATTACTTGTTTGACAGGGAAACCTCTGTGCCAATGGTAGCTTTCTTTCTAGATTGGGGTCCACCACTTGTTCTATTAGTCTGCCTCCTTTTTCCTTTTTTCCACTCTGTATTTATGGTCACTCAGCAAGCACTGTATTTTGTTCTTAACAAAGGTTCTCTCCAAGTACTCTATTGTTCACTTCCCCACAACACCTCATGAGTGAGGACAAATTAGTACCTAAATTAAGGGTGCAACAGGTGCTGCAGCACCCCCAGACAACCTTGAACATTTTCGCCAGAGATTGATTAGTAATGAGGCCCTTTTAAATATTTTTCTGCACCCTCAGGCCTGTTCACGCTGGGTACTAATTACGTGTAATTAAACCACAAAAGCGCTGTTCTGTAAACGCTGTTCAAGTGTGTCTGAAAAATGTAGGCATTTCATAATAAAGTTTATTGACTCTGAGATTCAGGAGATGCTTAACGCAAAATTATATATAACAATGCTCTATTAAACTTCAAAGTTGCAAAACGCATTTGCTGGCATCATTTCTAAAGTTTTTAAAAAGCTTCAAAATATATTACCAACATTTGAGGTACAATTGACACAGATTGCCCTTTGCTTTTAGAGTGCAACAGACACAAATATTTGGGTTGAGTGAAGCATTCAGTTTACTTCATGCGTGAAGAAGATTGAAATCAATCTTCTTTCTTCTTTTTTAGTTGACAGAGAAAAACCACTTACATGCAGACACATCAGTATATTGTATGACACAATAGGCAGGGCTAACGCTTCTGCTATGTTACCCGATTTTTAACTGTGGTATTGCTGTCTTTCTCTGAGACCTTCTTGAGCCTATTTGATATAAGCATGGACCCAGGGACGGCTTTAGTACTGGTGGCGCCTGGTGCAACAATTTTTTTTGGCACCCCCGTATGACCTCCTTCTCCACGGATTTCCTCACTACCAACCTCAAACAGTGCCCCTCAGCTCTCCATAGCCCCTCTCTGACCAACATTTCATTTTTTATAGCGCTTCTCACAGTTCACTCACACTCAGTTTTGTGATCTGCATGGCACACGTTCTTTGCAGCAGACACATTAACCATATGTGCTACTTTATGGGGAGTCAAAACTGCCACTCAGCAAAACTCTGATCTCTCTTCAGCAGGAACATTATTCACCAGAGTTTTGACATTTCTATTGTTGCCTGAAAACTGCTGGACACTCAAGGAACTCTGCAACACATTCTTTTAAACCCATAAGTTGCTTTTAAACACATTGCCCCCAAAACCACCTGGAAGTTAGCGCCAGTTGCGGCTGCACCGGTCACACCGCCCTAAAGCCAGCCCTAAATGGACTCATGTAGCAAGTAAGCTGCGTTATTTTTAAATTGAAATCAACTGCTTGTTAAAAATCTGCTGATGCTCAAATATTGACGAAGCACATTCATATGCAGCACATCACACTCTCTGTAGCCTATGCATAAAAAGCAAGCTGCATGTAGAAAAAACTTCTCGGGGAAACTCGGGTGGTCTGTTGTAATTCATGTTACAAACAAAACACAAAATAGTTTTCATTTGATTGGAAGTGATGGTGGGTGTGCAAATGTATCAGACAGTATTCTGAGACCAGCTTCTGCCACGAATCTGTGGGCATGCTCTCGGTCCAAGCTAACCAGAAGCATTGCTCCATACCAGAGTATTCTACCAAATAAATGTTAAAACATATAGGTGCTAATGAACACCTGCGTCTATTTCACTATACGTCCTGGTCTTTTTCGCTATAATGCCTTGGATTTAACTATTAGAATGCTGTCAATAAATATTCTGAAGGGCTTTTTCATTGATACTACTTTGGGGCATTTTAATTCTTGGAACACAGTTGTGATAGCTGTATTCTTTAAGGTGTTTTGAAGCATAGCACAGTATTTCTGATGGTCAGTATTTATCTGGTCATTGCACTTGCCATGCATATTAATCAAGCTGCACCTCAGTCTTTAAGGCTGACCATATTTGACATATTTTTGTGGTGCATCCATTTTTCTACAGGGGTGTACAGCATTTAGGTGGGGGACATATACAGTACTTTTGGGCAACAAATGACTGAGAGTAGTGTTGCACATTGGGAAACATTTGATTAATTAACAAGATCCCTCTCTCATCACCTGCAGCTCAAAATCACAATTAAGATCTGACTAAAGTGCCACGTCAGTGGTTCTTTTGTGCTTTTTTAACATTTAACTAGCATTTTAATGGAGAACATGTTCACTAGAAATCTCACCACATTTTACCAATATAATTATAAGTAAGAATGTCCTAGTCAAATTTCACTTATATCACTCATTTTTAAGCAAATGTCTTTGGATGACTCACATAAACTCCAATTATAGGGGTCTGATCATATGCTTCACCGGGAAATTCAATAACACAGGGATTATCCCCTGCGATTTTAGTGTGTGAAGGCCACGGATCCACCACCCCCACTCTTAAAATTGTTCCGGAACCACTTTCAAAGTCTAATATAAAATATTATATGGTGACCAAAAATTAGCACCTGTGCTCACCCCCTGCACAAATTAAGCAGTGAACTGGTTGGCACATTGCTCTGGAAGATTAAATTACTCATTCGTCTCGGCTTCATTGTAGTATCTATACCTCAATTAAAATGCTGATAACTTGTGCACAAAGACCTGTAAGCCAAAATACCTGTTTTTATGTTGGAAAGTGGGTTTCAGTTGTCTAGTTTCATACCGGGACAGATTTCACTGCCAGGGCCACATCTGTCAGATGCATTGCAGTACCTCCAGGTGGCTGATATTTTCAAATATTTATCTTCGTAAAATGTACATCTATAGCTAATTCAGGTTTAGTTCAGGAAACTGTTTCACAGATGTTTGCTAACTATCTGGCTACGTTGACCTTTATCCAGTTGTATTGACTGAATACCTTCTATGTATGATGGATTTACAAAATGACAGAAGTAAAATTACTTTTTCTAATATTGTGAGTTTTTCCATACCTAGTATTTAAAATTAGTTTTTGCCCTATTTGAAAACAGAATCTGTGTCAAATGAGGAACCAGTGAGATTCATCACGGATTTTAACTACTCGAATCAGAGGATCAGACAGGTGATCAACAAACATTGGAGTGTGCTTAAAAAGATCAGGAGCTAAATTCCTTCATTAAAGAAAAAGCAATTATCACCTACAGAAAAGTACCCTCACTGGGGGGCCTATTGACACAAAGCTACTTCTCAAGTAAAACTGTACATCAGCAAAAAACAACTTGGCTATCACAGAAGGGCTTTGTGAAATGCACAAAATGTAAAGCCTGCAACTACGGCTGTAACAGGACAGAAATTACAACAATTCAAGGCCTGAAAAAAGTCATTAAGGATAAGATCACGTGTGAATCCACCCATGTGGTCTACCTCTTGGAGTGTATATGCGGCCAGAAATATATTGGCAGTACTGTGAACAAACTCAAATTGCGTATCCTCCAACATTTGCGAGCCATATTAAACAAGGACTTTACTTATGCAATGGCCAAACATATCTGGAGAGAGCATGAAGGAATTTTAAACAAGAATAAACTCTCATACTCTGGTATTGAACAAATAACAGCTCATATCAGAGGGGGAGATAGAGAGTTGATACTGAGATGTGCAGAATCGAGATGGATTCTTAACCTAGGAACAGAGATACCATGGGGACTAAATGCTGATGCAGAATTATACACCTTTCTGTAAGAATATTCCTGGTTCTCCTCGTCTTAATAACTGAATTCCCGGATTTTATTTGCATTTTATGCTAAGCATGTGATGTGTATAGGATTACAAATAATGGCCCTAATGTTGATTATTTAACTCCGTCTGGTCTACATGAATTGTATTGTTGTATCCCTTTTAGGACTTTTTAATTATTGTGATTATGTGTAATTTTTGCATTGGCCATTTTTAGAATCGGGGTAAACAAACTGTTCATCTATGTGGGCTTTTTGGCAGAAACATTGATGCAGTGTAGCCATGAATAGATGAATTTCTATCTGTAGTGATTTTAGATTATGGAGGACCGCTTTCCATACAGATTAGGAATGTACTTAAACACGAAACAGGACAGCAGCTATCTGATGGGAAGCAATTTGACCACCTTTTGGGGATTAATGTAGGTGGCTAGATTTAGACCATGATATATAATATGGTTTTTTTAACATATAGGCCCCCAGCACTTTAATATGGAGTGCGCAATATATAGGGATAAACGTATAGCACTTTAGTATAAGTTGGAGAGTAGCTGGGAGGGGATCAGTGATAGTTTGTCAGGATAACAAACATCAATTTTCTTCTATATCCAGCAATTTCGTCCCTATGCACTCATTCCCCATATTCTAGAACCAATGGCAGCTGCACCTCTGCACTTTAATATGCACATGCACTTTGAGGTTTCTTCTGCTATTTTTCACATATTTGTCTCCGGACTTTTTACATACATCTTGGAGAAACAACACAGTGCACTTTTTTAGAAGCATGAGTCACTTTAATTGTCTAGTCCTGGAGGGATAAAAGATGAATAATTGTATCAGAAACAGACTACTAGACACGACCAAAGAGTTGGTCATAGGGGAGCAAGAGGCTTGGGAGGATTCATCATACAGTAATGACTGAATGTCAGATTATTACTCCAGGGCCGTCTATTTGTTAATCAGTTGGGATAATAACAAAGGGTTGAACTTGGTACTTCATCTATTTAATATTTGAATAAGAATTTGACAGCCTTTGTTTTGTCATGCAATCTGCCTAGCATAAATATAATGAGTTGAGATGTGTACTTCACAAGTGTATATTATGAATAGAGACATGCAAATTGGGGAAAAATTAAAACAGAAAGTGAAAAAGTAATTTTGTCTAAATGTTATAATGCATTTGAATTCAATTCATGAATATGTCTCCTTTAAGAAACTGACCTTGTTTTTAATTGGTGGTGGGGGAAATGAGCCATGCTTCCCCTTTAAATAGCACATCTTGTTTTGCACATGTTGACCCAGTAGAAGGCGTAAGCCGAAACGCATAGGTCATTTCTGTTTTGTATGCACCCCTGCACTTTGCTGTGAGAGGCTTCTAATGCGAGGGGCCTCCTGTAACGACGAAAATTAATAAAGCCCTTCGGAAGTCAGTTCCTGGTAGTGCCGTGCTTCATTATCGCCCTGGAAATCATGCGGCAAGAGCGAAGGGCAATTGTGTGGAGTAAGTGTGGGGGAATATATATATATATATATATATATATATATATATATATATATATATATATATATATATATATATATATACGAAGAAAGCCACTCACAAGTAAGTAGCACGAGGACACAGCGGGGAGTATTTCGGGAAACCTTTATTCACTTGGAAATACAGCATAATGCATTTCGGCTTACAGCCTTCCTCAGACGCCTCTTTCCAACGGTTTGCTCCGGTTCCCTCCTCTAAGATCACTGCAACACTCCCATTTGTGGGAGAACAGCTGATCCTGCTCCAATCGGGACATCTGTAGTCAGGTATGAGCCTACAGCTCCCAGAATGCACCATGTTGGTATTGGATGGCAGCAGGTGGAATTATGCCCAAGTGAGCGCTGTGTATATATATATATATCCTTATAACTCATCTCGTACGCTATCCCATAGACCAGGAAAAGACGATGCGGACCCAGAATGCTGGTGCTATTATTTTATTGCATTCCCTGCACCAACCGCCATTACGCGTTTCGGCCTTCCAGAGGCCTTGATCACATGACGCGCTGGTTCAGTGTTTACCCATATTTAAAGTGACAGTGCATGTACCCGGTGACCCAAAACTACTATAGACATAGAAGAGTCTGTTACATCATCAGCACTGATAAATGCATGCATAATGAAATGACTGATGTCTCAATATTTTCAACAGTTTGATAACATTAACTATCAATAAATATGCAACGATAAAAAATAAATATTTAAATAGGTACATATCTGTTAAAAATCATTATGTTAATGCAAAGCGAGATTACATAATAAGATGCAGGGTAAAATACATGTTAAAAAGTTAATCAAATAAAAACTTTCATGTATAAAAACTCCCAGTAATGATAAGAAATCTCAACTAGTTAAATCATGTCAGATGATTGTCTGATTAAGCCCAAGTGGGCCTTGTATACCCTCAATGTCTAATCATCAGAAAAGTGCAAGTGCTAGTTACATAAAGTGCCACCAAAAGGTCTAAATGTGCAAAAATACAAATAGTGAAGGATAAAAAACAATGTAGAGGCAGCAGATAAAAATATGTATGTATATGCAAGGAGCTATGACCCTATAGACAAGTATAAAAATCTTCGCTAGAGTTAAGACCATGTGGAGTTTTACAATCCAACTCTAGTATATACCTTGTCTCTAGCTTCCTTAGGAGCGCCTCCCGGTCACCTCCTCTTCTCAGGGGGGGGACTGTGTCCACAGCAAAATACTTGAGGACACTAGCATCTTTCTCATGGTACTCTCCAAATTGCCTTGCAACTGGATAAGACTGATCACCATTGTTGATGGCCCTTATGTGCTGTAGTATCGTCTTGTGTACCTGCAGCTTCGTACTCCCTACGTACTGCAGGCCACACAGACACTCCAGCACATATACTGCAAACTCAGTTTTGCATGTCATTTTTTTGTTTATTTGTATGGGCTCTTTCCTAAATGGTGTAACATACTCTGTTTTACTTATCCCATGTTTACAGGCCTTACAGGTGGCACATTTGCGGAACCCCTTACTAGATTCTAGCCAAGAGCTATTTGTTCTTATCTCTGGGCTGCTCTTGACCAATGAATTGCTCATTGACCTCGCCTTCCTGAATGTTATGTTGGGCGATTTGGTGAGATTGGCCCCCAATACCGGATCGTTTTTTACCAGGATCCAGTTTTTGTTGACTATTCTGCGTATGGCTTTGTGTTGGTTACTATACGTCAAGATCAGTCTGGATGGTTGTTCTAGCGGTATTTGCTGTTCTGTTGTGATTTCAGCTTTGCAAATTAGGGCCTGTGATCTTTCCATTTTATTAGTTTTCTCTATGGCTTTGTTGATCTCACCACTAGAATAACCCCTAGCCAAGAATCTCTTACGGCTGTCATTTTGTGCATTTTCACATTCAGAATCAGTGCTACAAATTCTGCGAATTCGCAGCATCTCACCATACGGGATGCTGCGGACCAGATGCGCCGGATGGTGACTCGACGCATGTAGCAGCATATTACCAGCTGTTGGTTTTCTAAACAATCTGGTTTCTAGTTTGTCATGAACAACCATAATTTCAACATCCAAAAAGAAAATGGAATTCCTGCTTAAGTGGCCAGTAAAATGTAGATTCAACTTGTTGTCGTTGATTTGCTCAATAATATGGAGGGCAGTCTCCTACGTGCCCTTCCATATTATGAGCAAATCATCGATATATCTATACCAGCGCATGACATGATTAGACATTATTTCTGCATGCAACACCCTGAGGACCTGTTCTTCCCAAAGTCCCATATGCAAGCAGGCGTAGCTAGGGGAAAAACAAGCCCCCATAGCCACGCCTCTCACCTGTTGGAACACCTGGTTCTGAAAGAGAAAGTAGTTATGTTCTAAACAAGCTGCAATCATAGCCAGTAACATCTTATTGTGTTGGTAAAAGTACATAGGTGGCGTATCAAGATAATGCTCAATCGCCTTCATCCCATCTCTATGGTTGATGCTCGTGTATAGAGACGAAACATCAAGCGAAATGAGAAGATATTCAGAGTGCCACTTAATGTCAGTTAATTTTCTTAACAAATCGCTGGTATCTTGCACAAAGGAAGGAAGTTTCTTCACATGTTCTTGCAAATGGTAGTCCACATATTTTGACACATTCTCCATTATGCTATTGCAGGCAGATATTATAGGCCTTCCTGGTGGTTTGTTCACATCTTTATGGATTTTTGGTATAAAATATACCACAGGCATGACGGGATAGTCATTTTTTTAAAATTTGAACTCATCTGCGGTCAACAATCCTGCACTTTTCCATGCTAAAAGACTCGTGTAAAAATTGTTCCAAGATGATCTGACCGTTAACATAGTGCTGCGCTTGTAGCAATCCTGGTCGTTGAGCTGTTTCAACGCCTCTTCCATGTAGAGATTGCGCGGCCACAACACCACGTTCCCTCCTTTGTCAGACTGACGGATGATTAAATCGTCATTGGCCTGCAATTTTTTCATTAGCTGGAAATATACGTTATCCTGCTTGGTGTAATGTTTGATTGCTCTTGCTTGTTTTTGATAAAGAGTTTTTAGTTCTTGTGTCACCTTATCGCTAAACACGTCAATATTGTCCCATAACATGATTGGACAGAACTTGGACTTTGGTTTAAAAGGTGTCTTTAATGCCCCCATGTGTGTTGACATGTCTTGACTGGTTCCAAGATCTATACCGTCACTGTCATTCTGAAGACAGTGGAGATCCTGCAGCAATCCCACATCTCCTGCTGTCATCCTGCTGTCAAAATAGGGGGGCTGGATATATCGCTAGCAGGTATCTCCTTTTGTTTGTACTTAGATACGCCCTACATCAGATGGTACTTGCGTAATTTTAAGTTGCGTATAAATCTGAACATGTCAATACGTGTTTGTGAGTAATTGAAATCACTTTTGGGGCTGTAAGATAAACCAAGAGACAAGATCTTTTGTTCATCATCAGAGAGAATCATAGTGGATAGATTAATGACTGTAAGTACATCACTTCCATTGCCTTGAACTACTACTTGCGATTCCATTTCTTTGTATGGTTTTTGTTGGTTTGTTTTGCGTTGGTTGCTGCATCGTCGTCTCTCCCCCCGTTTCCTGTTGCGGTATTGTTGATGTTTACACCTTGTGCACGTGGGTGCAATGTCTGCCGCCTGTCCTGGCGCAGACAATCGACCTCCTGTGCTAGGGAGAATTTGGTAAACCCCAACCTCTGGGTCCTGATTTGCTCATTGTCAGATTCACTATCCGGAGCCGAGCTAAGATCAGAGGCTGAGGTGGGTGTAAGTCCGCTTATGCTGGTATCAGATGCTGCTGGAGGGAGGAGTGCCACCTTCCTAGATGCTTTAATATATATATTAAAGCATACCCTTGTCCAATCAAACCATATATATATATATGTATATGTATATATATGTATATGTATATATATGTATATATATATATATATATATGTATACATATATATATATATACATATATAGGCAATTTTGTACAACATTATGTTTTTCTGTGCAATGAATCCACAATATGGAAAATGGCGCTTCATTTGACTAATGCTTTTACAAAAAAGACAAGTGCTATTCTTTCTTCCAGAAGGGTCTTGTGGACTGGTATGCCACGTTTGTAATATTATGTTATGTTAGTGAGTTTAGACAGCACCCTGCCTTCACGTCATAGGGCCTAGAAGCAAGAACTTTCCGACCTGAAACAGCCAAGTTTTAAGCAGTTTTTGAAGCCTCCTGTGGGTTTCTTCTGTTCTGAGAGCCACCGGCTAAATGTTCCCATCTAGGCGCAGAGTTTTTCTATGTGAATTTTATTTCTGCTGCCTTCTAACTGATGCAACTGTTGCGGGACTATTCCATATGTAATACAGGGCCATTAGCACGGCATGGATTTTTCGTTTAACAGTATCTTGGCTTTCACATGATCTATGTAATATTTTAAGGCGTGCGTGTATGTTTACCCTCTCTGACGGTGTCGCAACTAAAGCCCAAACGGATTCTTTTCAAACTTCATTCAACCTAGTACCATCTGATTATAGCGGTAAAAAAGGATTACGTTTTGTTACCAATCCTATTTACTCCTCTGTATTTATATCCCCAACATTTTATTGTTTCTTAGTTAAATAATGAGCAATACCAAACGTGAAGGTGAGGCCAGTAAATGTAGTAAAAAGGATATACTTGTACAAATTTAAGACTGCAATATAAACAAGCATTGACAATGCCAAGAGGTCTGGTTTCAAAGGAATGTTGTATGGTAAAGTTATGCATTAAAAGCAAATAGCATAGGAATAGATATGCACTTGTGTGGAAGCAAAGAAATGTAGAATAATATTGGTGAAGGTTAAAAGGTTATGTGACAGTTGCACTGCCTAGCCAGACCTAACAATACATGTATGCTAATGACTGCCCTCCTCCTATCTGTAAAAAGAACAATTGATGGACAGAATGCAGAACAATGTCATACATTCACCCCAGTACAGAGATCTGGGCCTAAATCCATCGTTTTTTTGCTCACCATGCCATCCAGTTTGCACCCAGCCATATGCAAATCAGTCTTGACCCTGCGCCCAATGGGAACAGTCCAGCCCGAACTGCCAGGCCAGGTCCTCCCTGAACTGGAAACAAGCATCCTAGGACCGGTTTCGGGTTTCAGCCCTCATCAGCCAGGATAGCTTGACTCCAGTGGCATGGAGAGCACGGGACCCACGTCTGGGCATACCCGTCCCACTCGGGGTGACAAATGCAAAAAGAACAATTGATGGACAGAATGCAGAACAATGTCATACATTCACCCCAGTACAGAGATCTGGGCCTAAATCCATCGTTTTTTGCTCACCATGCCATTCCAGTTTGGACCCAGCCATATGCAAATCAGTCTTGACCCTGCGCCCAATGGGAACAGTCCAGCCCGAACTGCAAGGCCAGGTCCTCCCTGAACTGTAAACAAGCATCCTAGGACCGGTTTCGGGCTTTCAGCCCTCATCAGCCAGGATAGCTTGACTCCAGTGGCATGGAGAGCACGGGACCCACGTCTGGGCATACACAAGGAACAGGGTCAAGACTGATTTGCATATGGCTGGGTCCAAACTGGGGTGGTGTGGTGAGCAAAAGAATGATGGATTTAACCCAGATCCTTGTGACTGGGGGTTAATGTTTGCATTGTCCAGCATTCCGTCCATCAATTGTTTCTTTTGCATATGTCGCCCTAAGTGGGAAGGGTATGCCCAGACGTGGGTCCCGTGCTCACTACACCACTGGATTCAAGCTAGCCTGGCTGATGAAGGGTGATGCCCTGAAACCGGTCCCAGGATGCTTGTTTCCGGTCCAGGGAGGACCTGCCTTGGCAGTTCGGGCTGGACTGTTCCCACAAGGAACAGGGTCAAGACTGATTTGCATATGGCTGGGTCTAAACTGGGGTGGTGTGGTGAGCAAAAGAATGATGGATTTAACCCAGATCCTTGTGACTGGGGGTGAATGTTTGCATTGTCCAGCATTCCGTCCATCAATTGTTTCTTTTGCACTCCTCCTATCTGTGACAGTTGCACTGCCTAGCCAGACCTAAAGATCCATGTAGGCTAATGACTGCCCTCCTCCTATCTGTGACAGTTGCACTGCCTAGCCAGACCTAAAAATCCATGTAGCTAATGACTGCCCTCCTTCTATCTGTGCTCCTACCAGAGAACAGCATAAATTATTTAGTTATCTAAGACATTTTAATAGCATTCCAATGTATTGTGTGTACCCCTGAAAGTTCAATCATAGGCAGCTAGATTGATAAACAAAATGATCACAGCTGCATGGACAGCAAGCATTTTTTTGTGGAAGCACACAACTCTTGTCCAACCAAACCATGTACTCCTGGCTCTAAACATGTGGGCGGAGCCAAAGCCCCTCTCTAGTAATACTGACTTAATTGTCTGGCGATAGCTTTCCTGTCAAGCAACACCATAAACAGGAGCAATAGGTGTCATTTGGTAGAGAAGATAACAAGAAAAGTTAAACAAAGGAGAAGTGCTCAGCCAGGTCTGAGGAAAGCACTTTTCAGAAACACACTTGTCCACTGAAATCCACAGCTTCCTCGGATAGTCTTAGATGGTGTTAAAGAGATATACAAATGTTGGATACTGGGGCGATGGCTACGGAGGACCACGCCTCCGAGTAGCCACAGGTGACTCACGGCTCCACCCCCAGCAATGGCAGCGTGTACCTGGCTGTAGGCTTTAGCGGGCGGATTGCAGTACCAAGACAAAGTTGCGAGCCGGAGAGGGCTGCATCGACGGCGGCGGCATAATTTGGGTGTATGTGCGGTCTCCCGGTGATGCGAGTTTTGTCCCCTCATGACTGCGGAGCGAGCGGTTCTCGGCGGCTCGCCGTGTGAAAGAGGTAACGCTAATTGAATAGAGATTGGAGCTAGACGCTGTGTACTTATCCCCCCGGTGGCTGTCCCGGAGCGCGAGAGAATGAAAGTGGGAGGCGAAAATGAATATACTTTACTTTGTTGAAGCAGGCGACCTGAATGAGCTGAGGAAAGCACAAGAGGAGGAGTAAGGAGAGAGGAGGTGAGGAGCTGAAAAGGACTGGGAGAGAGTTGGGGCATAGCGAAATAAACCCCCCCCTTTTTTTTTTTGTTTAAGAGAGCACAGTGACTTAAATTGTTCAGATTTCGACTTCCATAGAAGGGGAAGCAAGAGAGTGAGAATGGGTAAACTCCAGAAGGAGGGGAATATTGCTGGCAAATCTAGCAAAGCAGAGGCTATGACCGGTTTTAAAGCTAAAACTCGCCAAACGTTAGCAAAGAAAGCCGCGCTTCAAGCCATTAAAGAAAAGGAAAAGGGAAATAACTCAATTTCCCCTAACCACGACACCACTCTCGAAAGCTCAGAAGATGAGCTCCCGTCCATCTCTGTCTTCTCCCAATCAAAGGGGCAGCCCGAGCTATTGGCAATAGCGACTGATCAAGTCAATACCTCACTGGAGCGGGCAGAAGGAATCACCGCTTTAAATACTCCAGTTCAAGACGGCTTGAAGAAAGGGTTAGAAGAAGAAAAAAAGGAGTTTCCTCTATTCATAAAGAAAGCCATTTTACAGTCTCCTCACCTCCAATCCTCTTTGTCGGCGCTGGCAACACCAATAGCTTTAACAGCCCCAAAACCTTCTAATGCCTCTCTCCTGGAGGCAGGTCAGATCGCACCGACTATTCCAGGATCCTTAGTCCCTGGAGGCCAGGCACCAGCACAACTGTATTCTGAAACTGAACATCCAGAGATCCAGCGACAGCAGCAGCAGGATCAGCAGGATCAGACCCAAGTACAAGGACAAGCTTCGGTAACACCTTCAAGGCTTTCAACCTCCCTGAATCTTCCAGTAAAATCTCTTTCTCTGTCTAGTCCAAAACCTTCTCAGTTGCCAGCTCCAGCTAACAAAGGCGGTGAAGGCATGGGTGAAACCCCGTCAGACTCGGTGTCATCATGGCCTCTGGTACAGTCCCAGTCCCATCAA
This sequence comes from Calotriton arnoldi, assembly GCA_963921515.1. NCBI lineage: Eukaryota > Metazoa > Chordata > Amphibia > Caudata > Salamandridae > Calotriton > Calotriton arnoldi. The sequence continues at coordinate 1,218,819 of CAWUFW010000937.1, forward strand.
CCTCTAGAACAGGTAGTGTCAGATCTGGCGGATCCCAAGATGGGAAACACAAGCACAGATATTGATGACCTATTAAGGAATTCCTGCCAGAATATGGAGACTAAGGGGGCATATCAACTAGATATCAGAGACATGCTGAATTTAATCCTAGAGGAAATACGCGAAATGAAAAAGGAGCAGCAAATGGAAATTGCTGCCTTGCACCAGAGGCTGGGGAAAATTGAAGAAGTGATGACCGGGCTCCCTGCTAGAGTAGAAGAGGCGGAAACCAGAATATCTGTCTTGGAAGACCAAATGAATGTGGTAATGGGAGAGGCAAAAGAGGCAGCGAAAAGAAAAAACTTCCTCGAGAACAAGCTAGAGGAACTCGAGAACCATTCGCGAAGATCTAATCTCCGTATCGTCGGGGTTCCTGAAGGAATAGAAGGCTCCCAACCCGTACAATGGGTCAACACATTTATCAAGCAGAAAGTCCTGCCTGATTTCGAGGGCGACCTCACAATTACAAGAGCTCATCGAGTCCCGGCACAACGTTTTTCCAACTCTACGATTCCAAGAACCATCTTACTGAACTTTGCAGATTTCCGGGTCAAGGAAAGGATCCTGTCACAAGCAATACAGCAGAGACAGTTTGTTGTGGATGAAACCAACATGTGTCGTATATTCTCAGATATGACTGCCGCTGCTGCACGCAGGAGAAAAGAATTTGTCAAAATTCTTCATTTGTTTAAAGCACATGGTGCTCAAGCATCAATCGCCCAGCAGTCAAAGCTTAGAGTTTAAGTTAAAGGGAAGTTTTTTATGTTTTCAGACCTAGATGAAGCACAGGCTCTACTTAAGGAGATTTCTACTGGGTCAAATATCTGAATATCCATATGTAGATAGGATTATTAATGGCAATATCAAGGGTACCTCTCCCTACCCCGTATAAGATAGGACGGTCAACTTCTGCGGAATTCCACGGCCTACGCTTTAATTATTAGAGTGGCTACATGGCTGAGGTTGAACACCCAATCAATTAGAGGTTAAAAAGAAAGTTGGGGCCAGGGCTCCCTAGGGCCACTCAGGGTGTAAATTTTTAGCACTTAAAACATGTATATATATACAGAAACATCCATGGTAGGAGAGATGGACCCTAGACTAGTGATGTTGGTATTAATGTCTGGATAGATCCTAGTTCGAGGATTAGTCTCACTGAATATTTATTCTAAAACTTTCTAGATACCAGATTTATTGTATGGGCAGGAACAAGTCGGGCCAGTAAATCAACCATTTAGTTGTTAAAAGATTGCTGGGGGGGGTGGTCGGGGGTCACTCATTGTGTAATTCCATGACACCCATAAGGGCAGTTGGGTGGGTCAAAATGCGGTCGGCGTGGCTGGTTGGGGGGATTCCGCATTTCGAGGGGGGGGGTTCTTTTTTGGGGGGGGAGAGTGGGTTTCACAGCAGAAAAATGAGCAGGAGCAGAAGGTTCAGAATTTTCATAAGATAACACAAATAAGAATTAATGATGGAAAATAGTAAATGTAAGATCCTTTCAGTAAATGCCAATGGTTTACTGAACAAAAAGAAATATGGTGCTCTTATTAGATGGTTATCCTCTTTTAACCCCCAAGTTGTGTTCTTACAAGAAACGCATTTGAAATCGAATTCCCCTAAACTTTTTATACCCAAAGTCTTTTCTAAAGTTTTTTTTGCATCTTCAGGCCTAGCGGTTAGAGGAGTAGCTATTTATTTCTCGAATAAGTTACCCTGGGAATTTCTGCAAGTATACCGGGATCCGCAGGGGAGGTGGCTCTGGGTAGCAGCTAAGATACAAGGAAAAACGTTCAATTTAATAAATTATTATGGTCCTGTCTCAGATGATACTACATCCCTGGTCCAAATCAATGATTTATTGCTAGGAGTTCCCGGGCAGGTGATATTTGGTGGGGATTTTAATTTTATACAGAATATAAGGAAAGACACCTCAAATAAAAAACAATTAAAACCAAATACAAAAAAAATAATGGGAGCCCTTATATTAGAATTTCAATTGGTGGATCCTTGGCGGGAAATCAATTTAAACAAGGAATTTTATACTTGTTATTCATACCGTTTTCGGACGGCATCTCGAATAGATTTCTTTTTGACCTCTAGATCCCTTCAGATTTATGATGCTACTATAGGCTGTAATCCTTTTTCAGATCATGCCTATGTTGGGCTTGATATGGAGCTTGGTGGAGGAGGTAGGGAACATACCAGGTGGCAGCTGGATCGTCTCCTTCTGCAAAACGAGGATTGGGTTGAGAAGTTTAGGGAGTGGATTCGGGAATACTTTCGGATTAATGAGAATACAGCAGCTCCCTTCGCGGTCTGGGAAGGGTTTAAGGCAACAGCTCATGGTCAGATAATAGGCTACACAGCTGCTCAGTCTAATTCCCAGAGGACGAAGATAGCGCAATTGCAAGCTGAAGTAAACCAAGAATATGCTCTCCAGCTTCAACTCCTCCCAAACCAATATGAGCAGGCAAGATCTGCATTGAAGGATTTTTTTATTCTAGAGGAAGTGTGTAGTTCACAAACCTTCCAACAGAGGGTCTATGAGGAAAGCCAGTTAATCGGCAAATTCCTGGCAAATTCTACTAGGAAAAAGCAGGAATCGGCAATAATATCTAAGATTCGGGACCCTCAGACAGATCAAGTAGTAGTTAATGGCAGTACCATTTCCAAGACCTTCATTGATTACTACTGCCAGTTGTATTCTACTGAATATGTAGTGGAGGAGGAATCAATCCAAAATTATTTTTTAAACATGAATGTTCCCAAACTTTCAGAGGAACGGATTGATAAACTGGCAATGGAAGTTGGAGAAATTGAGATTTCAGAGGCCATTAAATCTACAGCCGGGGCGAAACTTGTGGACAAGATGGCTTTCCAATCGAGTTTTATAAAGTGTTTTTAAAGGAACTTATAATCCCATTGAGAAATTTATTTAACTTTATAAAAAAGGGCGGGCCGTTTCTGCAGCCTTCAAAGAAGCAATAATCGTTTCTTTCGTAAAAAAAGATAAAAGTCCAGAGGATGTGAATTCATATAGGCCCATAAGCCTTTTGAATTCCGACTATAAAATCCTGATGAAGGTATGGGCAGAACGTTTTTCACTTGCCGCTCAAGAAATAATCCATGCAGATCAAACTGGTTTTATAGCAGGCAGATTAATGGCGGCCAATACCCAGTTTTTAATACACGCTCTGGATTATTTTAATACAAATTTTATCCCAGCTAGTATTTTAATGGTCGATGCGGAGAAAGCCTTTGACCTTGTGAACTGGAGAACCTTATTCATCACTTTAGGTCGGTTCGGGTTTCCTGCACAGGTGATTATTATGTTACGAAATATCTACCAGGGAGCTACAGCCCAGGTTAAAATAAACTCAAATCGTGCAGGTACCATAAAGATTAACCGTGGAACCAGGCAGGGCTGCCCGCTTTCGCCATTGCTTTTTACTTTTTTTATAGAGCCCTTGGTATTAAAAATACGAAACAATGCTGCTATCCAACCTCCGATCCCCGGTATGGCTAAGCTGAAACTCTTTGCAGATGATATTATTTTATACTTGATCCCTACTAGAAAAAACCTTGAAACAGTTTTGAGGGAATTTAAGGAGTTTGAACAAATAGGAGGGTACAAAATAAACACTAATAAAACCGAAGTTTTAGCTCTTAATACCGACTTGAACTCTTTCCACCCAGTTTAAGGACACAAGCTGCAAAAACTGACCCTATAAGATATCTGGGGATATATGTTTCTAAACAGTATCAGCAGCTATTTGAATTAAATTATCTAAGACTGAAGGGAAAGATTAAGAAATTGTTGGAACAATGGACATTACTCCCCCTATCGATAGTGGGTAGAGTTTCACTCATTAAAATGTCCATACTCCCGCTATTTATGTTTCTATTTACTAATGTCCCGATCAAAATAAATCAGTCATATTTTAGGGAAATCGATATCTTATTAAGGGAGTTCATCTGGAGTAAGAAAATTCCAAGAGTCAAATTGAATGTGATACAATTACCAACAGCTCTAGGGGGGCTAGCACTGCCTCAGTTAAGAACATATTACGAGGCCGCTTTCTTAGATTTAGTGTCCAGCCTGATAGGATCTAATTGTTCTAGAGACAGCTTCTTTATAGATGAAATGACTCAAGAAATCGGATCTTCAACCCCAGTGTTTTTAAAGACCTCCAAATTTCCCAAAAAACACGTTATAAGATTTTAAAAGACTATTCTTTTAGACTTCAGTTCTTTTTAAAAGCACTGGCTCGTCAGGTTTTCAGTATTTAAAACTAAGAGAATGTTCGAGCTTTGGTATTCAACTGCAATTAAGGCATATAAAAACCTGGGAAGACTGTGGATTTTCTGAGCTAAGGCATTTTATAGTTCAAAATAGACCAATTTCTTGGCAAGAGGTAATGACGAGAGCAGAGACCCATCGAAAGCCAACGTTCCTGGAATATTTACGGGTTATCTATCTCCTAAAAAATACTAGTAGTATTTTAAATACTCCCAACCAACTTGTGGTAGCCCTTTATGGGGCTAAGGTCCAAGGGGTAGGTAACTGGTATAGGTTGCTATATAAATCGAGACAAGCTACCCTGATAGAAAACCATTTGGATAAAATAACCCGGGAGACTGGAAGTAGACTGGCCAAGACGGAATGGGAGTCCATCTGCTATCTAGGAAGCAAATCATTGCGTGCCGCAAATTTCAAAAGGATGACCTTCCTAGCGAGATGGCTCTCGTATTTGACTCCGGCCGCCTTAAATAAAAGATTTCCTGGAACTGAAAACAGATGTTTTCGCTGCCAGATGGATGGTGAAGGTGGGTGGCTCCATACTTTTTATGCATGTCCAGGACTTAGCCTTTTTTGGGAGGCAGTCTTTACGGATATTAAGCAGGCAATCGGAAAGAGCATTGTGCTCAAAGCCGAAGCGGCGTTGTTTGGAATCTGTAGAGATGAAATGAGGTTATCCGAACCCGAAAAAGCCTTTATATTTATCTCTTGCACAGTTGCTCGCTCATTAATCTTACAAAATTGGAAATCTAGGGAAGCTCCTTCGCATTTGAAATGGTTTAAAAAGATGAAAAGAACACAAAAATGTGAAGAAGTCTATGCTAAGAGGGTAGGAGCGACTAGAAAATTTGGGAAAAATTGGAGGTTTTTTAATGAACTAGAAAATTTTAAAGAAAGTTCGTAACACTGGGGAAGGTAAATCAACAAAGTAGTTTTTATCAAATGAATCAGCACTTTTTTCTATTGCACTCTAGTAGCACTCGCACTTTCAAAGGTCTATTTAGTCGAATTTCTTGTAATTTGGTTAATGTTGAAATGAATCGTCAAAGCACCAGCTCTTTATTGGCACTTTATTGGCACTTTATTGCACTTTCACTGCTGCTATTTCGAAAAATGAACTGGTAGTCTGCCTTGTGAATGACTATATGATGAGTTGTTGCTATAGTTTTAGTTCATTTTTATAATGAGAGGCTGTCATAATGATCTATTGTAGAAACTGGTTTTTATTATAATGTTTTCTATATTGTGTACTTCTTGAACCTAATGCTCTGCTCAATAAAATTTTTTTTTTAAAGAACAAAAAAAACAAATGTTGGATACTGACCAACAAGCCATTTATGCATATAATTTCAATTTAGGTGCATGCATGGTTCACGTTACGAGTGTAAATTCGTGTTTTGCGTTTAAAAAAGGTGTATTTACACATGTAAAATGGTTTATTCACACATACATCTATACATTTTGATTATCCCCGATCACCCTCCTTATCAACTTCCTTTGTCTGATAAGGATGGCTTTGATCTAGGTGGGACTGCGGTAGTCACAACGATTCTGAATGAGGGATCCTTTTTTCCATGTCTTTTGTGGCTGAGTATCTGTCTATGCTGGCCCTCCTTGAACATCTCCTTTCATTGCACAGCATTTTCATTCAAATTGTCTTGTCAGTTGGAGGTGGTGAGATCATGAGAGTGGGGTGACCGCTTCATCAACCGCTCTATCATTTAAAGTGGCTTGATGGCTCAGTGGGTTGAATGCTTCCCAGCGCAGACCAAGAGTTTGGATGTCCTCAAGGCTTAGTCAGTCTGCCTTCCTTCGGTAGGTGGAAAATTCAGTACCATTCAATTGAGTAATACTAACACCTGTAAATTATAGGGCTTAGAAACACCAGAAGAGTGATTAAATGCACTATTTGAAAGTACATAAATATTGTTATGCTTCAGTCCATGCCAGCACGGCCTCTTGAGCACGGCATTTGAGCCTCTGCAGTGTGTGGGCTCAAGGGGATCAAGGGCCTCATATTATACTCGACACATTTGCAAAATACAAGGACTGCTGTGTGCCCTGGACCGTCCACGTGCCTCTGCACTTTAAAGTGTGCCCTCGACATACCCCCCAACACAGCCTTTTCATTCTCAGCAGGGGCAACGTCCGCCCACGCCTCACTCACAGAGCGCCAGCTATCTCAGCTTCATGCCTGCTTTGGTGCAATTGTTAAACTGGTGTTCAGCTCTCCCAGCAGTGGTTCTCCTATTTGTAAAATAGAGCTAGAGAACTCCAGCCCCCTGGAGAGGCAAATGACGTGATCCTCCTAGAACGAGCTTCCAGATGTTGCCATTGCTGTAGATCTCGGCGGTGCAGCTTGCGTCGTTTTCTTGTTTGTCATTTGTGTCTGGGGGATAATCTGTGTGCATTTAAGTGGAGATTGTCGTCAGCGCCTGTCCGCGGAGACACGCTTGTCAGATTAGGAAACCTGATGTGCTCAGCAGCAGGTCCCTAAAGTATCCTTGTTCCCATTAGTTGTGTGTCTCTGTACTTAAAATGCATTGTAATTGAAGGCTGAGAGTTGGCACGTGCGAGCCACATACGATTACGGAAGCCAGCTCCGTGGAAGCGGATCAGCGTGATCAGACCAGGGTTCCATTAACTCTAATGTGTACAGCATTGGCAACGAATGGACCTTCTAGCCTGGGTTATGTGAAGTTGACAAACAACTTCATTCACTCATATTAAATTATGAAACATGCTTTCCATTTTAGGTCTGAGATGAGGAGTAGAAACATATTGTGAGTCTTTTATTTAAAGTTTTTTATTTTTTATTTATCAGAGTTTTATATAGCGCGAACTTGACCCGAAAGTATCGGGTATCAGAGGGCTTTACATAGCACCAGTTGCGTTACATGAGGACACATTCATTTTTGTTAGGCACAGGGAGATTAAATGATTTGCCCAGAATCACAGAATGTTCAGCGTCATAGCCGAAACTCGAACCCAGTTCCCCAGATTGGAGGTCGACCGCCCTAGCCGTTAGGCCAACTCCTCTCCCCAAAGTGCATAGCAGAATACACAGTAATGCAATTCTGATTTTCACTGCCATGTGTTTTAACTTTTCCTTTTTTCAGTTACATCAATAATCAACAATATACATTCTATAAAAAGAAACGAGAATGTTCAGGGTCTTCTAACGTAGGAGTAAGAATGCCTTAGTCTCCCCCCCCCCCACCCACTAGCTGTCAGAAATTGTGTTCGATAACTGATGCATGGTGATTGGTGAGGACTGAGTAAAAATGACATGTATTTTGTGCATATTATATGCTACATTGAGCATGGACACATGGCACAGTGTGAATGTTCTCAATGGCTGTGGCAGCAAAGTAAACATTTGCATGTGCGGGCATGTATTGTGTGCATGTGTGCTCACACCCACCCATGTTTTTGTGTGTGCCTGTGCATGTGGTATGCTGTTTAACACGAGCCGGTTTGAAGCTAGCTGCTAAGAGTGAGAGGCCAGTGTGACATCAGAACAGCTCAGGTTTGAGGAGCTTCTATTTAGTTTATCGAGGCAACAGACAATGACATTTATTACATTTTCTGACTAATTTCCAGAGGGAACAGAGCAGGTCGTCAGACATTATGTTTGAAGGAATGGGGTACCACTTTCCAGGAAGATAGATGAAAGGCACACCCCAGAATAAAGGTTTTCTGGGTGAGTCCCCGGATTCCTTTTTTTACTCTAATACATATGTGGACTGAGTGTCAACTTCACCAGGAAGGATAGACTGAAGGGTGCTGGTCCATAATTTTGTAGAAAGAATATCGAATGGTCACAATATAGTGATTAGAATATCGAGGCCCACAATATTAACTTGTAAGTATGTATAGGTTTTCTAAACATAACACCACATGTATGTGCCTTGAGTATGCACATATCTTCAAGGTACGTACATGTGGAGTTAAGAATAGTAAATCTGTTCCTCCCTCTGTGCACTTTCCTCCTCAATATTTTGCTCATGATGTTTTGTCACTCAATATTCCTTCCTCGATATTCCAGACTAAAACCGTATGTCCTGAAGAGGAGGAGTGTGAAAACATTGCCACTCCTTAGGGCCGCCGGCCAATCTAAAAGGATTTTGTCATGAATTCAATGTGATCAATTCTGCTATAATTTATTGTTGACCACGGAATAAGAAGTCTCCCAAAGTGCTTGTAAGTCCCTTTCCAGTCACCATAAGAAATTCACATTATTTTATTACACTGGTTATGAAAGTAGACTTCTTTGACAGGCCCTGTCTAGCTGCAAACATCTTTTAAAACCATGTTTTCAAAATGTTCTTTTGAAAATGTTTCATCTACATTTTATCTCTTACTTTCGTAGTGTCATACACCAGTACTTGTAATGCATAATTAAAGGTCTGCTAATAAGCGTAATGATTTATTATATTTAATCAGTTCCTGAGTGAAATAATATTTTGATGCCACGATCTTGCAGTGGAAGGATCAGTTGGATTAGTGGACTAATCGATCAACTGAGGGAACCTGTGTTTGACCCCATGGTCACAAGTTAAAATCCCAGCAGGTCATTTCTGCCTTTCATTCTACCAAGCCTATTATCTGTCAGTAGCAAGGAGGCCCCCATTGGGGTTGAACATGCGCTCGACAAATACACATATTATGGTAATGCCAATTTCTTTTTTAGTAAATGAAGGATTCCCCCAAAATATTATCTTTCCAAAAATTACAAATCACTCCTTAAATACCTAACTTTAAAATATATTTGATTTTGTGAAATTCCTGTAGGAAATTATAGGTGCAAGAACATATTTCTGTTCTATGATCCCGAGAGTAAAAAAACACTGTTTTTGTAAAGTCATTAGCTCTGGCTTTGCGTGACAGACTCTGGCCTTGTCAATGCTTCTGTTGTTATGGTTTTTACAAACGTTTATTGTTGAGGAAGCTGATGAAACATTGTCAATCTAAATTGGCAAACAGCAACTTATTTTTTGGTCTCATAAAACATGCATTGGCTTCGAAGTCTGTTGTCCTGAAAGCAATTACTTTGTAGACGTGCTCATCCATCATGCACAGTGAAGTTAGCCAATAGCATAAGCAGAAGTGGGCTGACCCGTTGCCCCATCCTGTATCCTGAAGTGGGTGGAAACAAACGTATGAATGGCATCATAACAGACAGGGGACGGGCTGAAAGCCCCTGGAAGTAAGCATATTATACATATTATTTTAGTAAAATCAAAACGTATTGACAAGCACTAGATCTAAATACATACAATTTAATGCTTTAAAAACAGGTTCTAAAGGCAGGGAGTTCAACAGTGCCTTCTCAGAAGTTGAACAATAACGTTCCCTCTAAAAAACACTTGTTTAGGATACTACGGTCAGGAGCATAGCTATCAACAGCGCAGCAAGTGCAGTGGCACCGAGGTCAGAGCTGGGAGGGGGTCACTCTATTTAATGACTTTTTTTACTGCCAAACCAGGGATGGGGGGCAATTTCCTTGCTTTCATTAGGACCAATGGTGCCATTACTATGGCCTTGATGATTTTCTCTAATAATAGTGAAGTGAATCAATAACACATTTTCTAAATGTTATTTAAAATTGGGTGAACATCCATAATGTGCTTTTTCAAACTGGAGCGATTTTGACATGAAAGTGACGATGAGATTGACTTTTTGCTGTTTTTCTGGTGCATTGATGCAGGGCATTGATTTTTCTCCTTCTTACTTTATTGTTATTTTAAAATTGCATTTAATTACAAGGTCTAGCATTTCCTAATGCGGTTCTATCCCCAAACAATCCTGAATAAAAGTGATTATATGATTGTATGAATACTTCAGCTACTTAACAAGCTGTGCTTGGAAGCCCGCAAGAAGCTCCGGGATTTTTAAATGTGTTCCTCTTATCGACACAGACATTGACTTAAAGTTGATTTGAAGGAGATTAGTCTCATGTGAGGCTTTGCATCTGCCAAGCAAAAAAAAAAGGCTAGAAAGGAAAACAAGTGAATTAATTGAGCTTGGTGGTTAGTGTGAAGGGAATATCATAACAATCCCATGACACTAGCAACAAAAAAACCCTCAGCTGCTGTTGCGCTACAAAAAAAATCAATATCTTTAGTGAGGCACGACATATGCATGATAGCACATCAGCTTTCGCTCTCCTTATCTTTCGTATGGAAATCTCAACCGGTAAAAGCTAAATACGGCTTGATATAAATCCCAAAACCTTCCTCTGAAACAGGGTACTGGTACAAGAATCTTAATTAAAATCAAACTGTATTGTGGCATCCACAGAGGAATGCGAGATTACGTTGTTCAGATTGTCACAGGAACTAAAGATGCACATTTTTTTTTTACTCTTATCCATAAGTCATCTTGTCAGACCAGCATAGCTGAGCGTGGTAATAATGACTTTACAGAAAAAATGTACAATGTCCTTCAAGCTCACCTGCCTTCTAAGACTTCTCTGTTGCATATCTTGTATTGAGAAAAGACTGGCGAAAATGAAATATTTTTTATAATTTTTCAAGAACCCAAATACTCTGACAGTCGCTTACATTTTTGACAGATATGACAAACTCCAAACTCCAACCTCCAGCATGGGAAACCAGACAACTGCTCTTTGCAAGGTTAGTTCTAGCTAGTAGAAATGCCCTGTGTTGATGAGGGTAAGAAACGCATAACCAGGATAAAAGGCACCTGCTATAACCGAAGGGGATACATGGAAGGGATTTATTGGGTGACTCAGAACTCACCGAGTAATAGAGTCATCCTACATTGAACTGGGAAATTGATTCGAGAGAAGGAAAGGAAAGGGAAATAAAAGGGGCAACAGGAACAACCTAGCAACAGTTCTCTACTCAACAGATGTTAGTTAGTCATTTAGCATTCTAAGCCTCATTGGCTGATCATCATAGCTTGGTTGACCACTCAGCTCAATGGAAATAGTGTCAATTTTCAGACTATATACAGTGTCATAAAGTTATCAGAATCAAAATCAAATATTAAGCCAGGGTTATTATTCAGCTTAAAAGGACAATTTTTTAATAACACTTTGAATTTATACAGCTTTGTACACAGAAAAACAAGAACCAAGCAATACACACATAAAATTAATAGTGATTGCAAATCGGAACACAAGTGTACTAAGATCTCTAGTTCACTTGTGAGAGCACATAATAAATGTAGGCTGCGGGGAAATACAAGATTTTTACTTGTCAAAATCAAGTTTCTTAGTCTCTGCACTCGAATTATTCCAAGTTGAAACAGGCATTGTTTCCAGGTTTAGGTGTAAGTTTTTATTATACCTTAAAGGCATATCTTACAACCACAAAGTGCTAGTGCTAGACATGCACAAGACCATGCTTAACCTTAAATTAGCTCTGGTTGTAGCTAGCAAGCAAACTAGCCTGGAGCAGCCCTGCTGTAAATCAACACAATCTGAAAGGCCCATAAAGAGTGGCTCATGGACATTTATTCAAACATTTCCAGGCCAGTTGCTGTTGCTTGAGAGATAGAGGCAAGTGGGTACCGGGAAAACACAAAATGGGTTGGGGATACCACAAAGAAGAGCATGTAACACTTTTTAAAGGGACAGTTCCTTCACTACCGTCTTGGCATAAGTATTTTGTGGAGGCATCAATGGCTTCAATCCAACATGCTAATGAGGCAGTGTCACCACTGAGTTCACCTATCCTTGCTTTTTGATCGCAGGCATCTCATCTAAGTTCTCCACGTTCTTTGTTAAGAGGAAAGTGAAGTCATTTTTGCACTGTATACCACGGCTTCTATTCTGCTTGAGTGAAATTTAATACAGGCAAGATCAGCAGCATGAACACACGTCAGAAGAACTTCAGCAAATTATTAAGCTTGGTTCTAGCCTTTTGAGTACCAACCACCCAACTCCTTTTTCAGGAATTAGTGGTGTAAATGTAGCTCTTCTCATTGCTGGATTGAGGATCCATCTTACATTGACAAACTTTGGTGGCCAAAGTTTATATATTGTTACAATTTTAAAACGTCATACTAGTCAGGTTTGAAAAGTTTAATCTCCTTAGATAAGAGGCTGGAAAAGCGGTCTCACCTGTGTAACAAAGTGGGTTATTAGTTGCGGATGATGTTAGTCCTTCACAAATCATAAGTCTGCAACTTCCTCTTTACTAGCAACCAAGTACCTCATTGTAGCGCTTGACTCTTTAAGTATAATGTAGCAGAGCACTAATCCCAGCTCACTGGTACAGAAGAACAACACTCATTAAATCAATGTCCAGTCAGTGTTGTTTTTTAAAAAAAGAAGTATTTTATAAGTATTTTATTACACACATACTAGTGATTACTGCACATTAAATTACAAATATGTACAATCAAGTACATGGAAATCCTCAGGTGACACCCTCATACCATGGTAGGACCCCAGTTGGTTCTGAATCCTATAACCACAGCCCCCTACCTATACTAGATAATATCACAATATAAGGGGGTGCCAGAATCAATATGGCAGGCCTACTGGCTTTGTCAGGGTGTCACCACATTAGTAAAAGCAGAAAACAAGCTATATTCCATTATTGCAATGCCAATGAAAACAATGGGGACAGAATCAACTTTCAATTCCAGAAACATGTTATAATCCACAATTGTAACACCATTGAAATCTGTGGTGATAGTACCAATATCCAATGCTATTCACTGTAATATATAATCTTACAATGCCAATCAGCATTATCAATGAAGCATTACGTTGAATAACATGTTTCCCAGAGTCTTTCTTTTTCTTTTACCATACTGCTAATGCAGCTTTAGGAGCAACCAATAGAGGTCTCAGCACTCCAAAGCCCATGTGTAAAAGCACCGGCTCCAGGGGCACTTTAATCCTTGCATAACTTCTCCAGTGATAATAAATGTAACCTCCTGGTAGACTTAGTGCAACTTTTGTGGGCAGCTTCCAGGGGTGGCTGCACTTCCTGCACCCCCCAAATACATCCTGCCAACATTGGCAGTGCTCTTCCCACACACAGGGCACCACAAAAGAAAATATATGCAAAATTCCAGTCCTCGCAGAGGTTTATAGTCCACTCTGTTGCCCAAAGGCTTAAATATTAAAGTAGTGGCCTCTCAACATATTTATTTTTATACTGCGGCCTCGCAACACATTTCCTTTTTGGTTTAACTTTTTTGTATATGGCATGTGCTGCACTTTTCTAGGGCAGTGTGAGGGGTGAATCCAATTTGCAGAAGGTTCTAAGTGGGGATGGAAAGGTCTGGAAGAGAGGCACCTGAGGACCTGTCCTAGGTTACCACATGATTACTCCACCCCTGCCCCAACCCACATACATAGCATTCTGGGACACTTAAACATGTTGACTTTAAGTGGTCTATGTAAAAATCTTCCCTGGGAGCATCAACTCTGCCCCAACTGACGTGGCTTTCTGATCCCTTCCCACCAAAACTTGAAAGGTGAGCCCTTCCAGAGTTCTGGCCTTCCTTCTTTGTTTCCATGGGCTTGCCCGTTCCAGGTACATTGTGAAGCGTTAATTTACAGATGCAGATTTCCTCCCCACCCCTTCCTTTCCCAGGAACTGGGCCAGGCATAGCCAATGGATATGTTGTGTGAGGAGGCGTTTGATCCTGCTACTGGCTAACAGAATTTTTAACTTGGCTGGTTTGACGCTCACTCAGGGACAGGGAGCTTGTGCAAGTTCTCCATCCAACTATGCAACACAGCTCGGGTTGGAGAACTCTAAGAGAGCATGTGGGTTTGGCCGTCCAAAAACAGCCGGCCAAACTGACATGCACACTTGCAGTGCCCACTACTCCTCTTCCCTGCTGCTGTCTGTCAGAATGGCCCCGCCCCACCCTGAGACTCGGTTGGCTCATTGAAAAATAAAATAATAAAATTGTTTTATCATTTTCTTTTTCATCTTTGCATCTGCTGGCTCTCAGCTGTGGGGCGACGCTCCTGCGCCCTAACAGAAGAGCTGCCACTGGTAGTCTGGTAGTTTGACACAGTCAGACACACAGGAGCTCATTTATTCATGTGTAACCAGCCAGATCCTCATACCCTAGTTGTGCAGTAGCAGCCTTTTCTTAACATGCAGGCACTGGCGGTCAACTCTATCAATCCATTTCCACAGAACTTACAGTGTGTGAGACTCAGATGGTGAGACTCGCTCACAATAAAAGTCCAAGAGTCCGATAGTCCGAAGCAAAAAAAATCCAGAGGATTAAATGAGCGGACCCCACTTTGCTACACCCTGCTTCCAGAATGCATTAAAGAGCTTGGTGCAAACACTGAAACGGAATGCCCAGGGGATTTTACTGGCGAAGAAACTTGTGAATCTCAACCAGGCGTTCTCTAGAAAAGGAATGGGGAATGGTTTGTCCTTGTTATTTCTGTGAAGTACATTGTTTCTACATTTTTCACCTACCATTTGCACAGAGAAAGTTCACGATCATTTTGGGAGTGACCCTATCAATGATGACAATGATCTTATCTCTCACACACATCCTGATGTTTGTATTCATTTGTGGAACTTCGGTTTTACAATAATTGGAAGTACTTCCATTCATCAAAAACATTAACCAAAAAGAGGTGACTGTTACCAGAGATGGCAGGGTTGAATTTACCCCAGTAAGGTAGTAGACATCACGCCTGGGTGCAGCTACTAACTCCCAAAACTACTGCCATTCACAACCAGGGTAAACAGGTCCAGTTTCCATTTTCGTTGGTGGGCTATAAAGGCATGGCTGCTCCGTGACTTTCCCCGAGGGCTGCACCACGTCAGGCTTTCAGTGTAACCAAAGAATGCCCAAATTAAATCATACATATATATTATGTGTTAATATGTTTATGAATATTAACTATGTAAATTCTCAATGGTTGATGGGCACAAGCTCTCACCAGAAGAAAGTAAGCCAGGAACAATCAGTGGGATTCACACCTACGATCTGTATGTTTTACATTTATATATTAAAATAAAATCCTCTTTACTCACAGAGCGATCAGCACGACCTGCATGAAAGTGAAGCCGACCCTTGTATCAATGTGTCAATAGTGTAAGTAGGCTTGCTCTAAGCGCTTACTACTGGGCACTGTGGTAGCATGCACCATTTTGATTTCCAATGGCAACAGATTGTGCATCATTGTATTACATCATAACCAAGACTAGCAGAGCAAAAGGTTTCTGTTGTTGTTGTAATGCACCAAGAATATCCAAATGCCATCTGCTTCCCCTCAGCATAAGCACAGTCCTGTATTCTCAAACTCACTGGCGCGCATAGAAAGGCCTTGGAAACACACATACAACTTTTTAGCAGTTGTGGCTGCTTGCTTCTAAAAGTGGGAACTTTAGAGACGCAGCTCACGTTGAAGCAGAAATTAAACTGCGAACCATGGAAAATTGTGAACATTGCAACTTTCTTTTCAAAAGAAAGAACATTTAGTTCTCTTTACTCACACTGCCGTTGTCATGACAGCCAACCAGCATTGTTAATGAACAAGTCACTTAATATGTATTTAGAAAAGGGGAGGAAGGAAGCAGGGTACATTTATTTCACTCATCTGTATTTTTGGGTTTCCTGAAAGACTGGCTTTTCCAGGTCCGAAGAATATATAGCCATGGAAATGGCCCTGCAGGAACAGTTGGGAAAGTAAGATTTTTCACCTCTGATGGGCAACTATACGGTCTATGTGAATGGAGAACTCGAGGCAAGAATAAGTAATAGCCAGAGTGCCATAGCTCTTGTCTAGCTAATATAAAGCGTCGCGCCGTGAAACGAGCAAGCAGGCCACGAAGGGAGTGTAGACGCAGATTTGTGCAAACAGAGAAATTAGATAAGCGTGACTGAAAAGAGTGCGCGTTTGTTTAATGTTGTGTTGATATTCAGATGTTGTGCAATAAAACAGCACAGGGGGCGCATGGGGAAAATGCGGCCTGATTCATAGCTGCCACCCACAGGTGTGAAGATTTCAATTAACAGTTCTGAGATAGCTGCGACTTACAGAACCGTATTTGAAGAAATGCAGCTTAATATGCATTATGTAGCGTTCTTTTTCCGGCCTAGAAGAAAATGTGTGGTTCTTTCAGTGCCAAGCAAGACAAAAAATACATCAATGCTGTTCAGTAAAAGTTAACATATGTAAACATGACATCAGCATGGCACTAGGCAGTGAGCAGGAAGAGGATCACCGTGACAGGAGGCTTCTGGCTGTGCAGATTGAGCCAAACTCAAAGGATTTGATTCACAAAGATTTGGCCGTGACTTACTATTGCAGTACGACCACCTTAGTCTTGAATTCTAGGAGAAGTCCACGAGTAAGCCAGGAACAGTCCTGGCTTACTCTTGGAATTCAGGAGTAAGTCCATACTGCAAGAGTAAATCACATTTATTCACCGCCAAATCTTTGAGAATCTAGCCCAGCATACTTTAGGTTTGTAATATACTTGGAAGCAAACCACCAGAAGATGCAAACTGTGATGCAAATGCTCTGTTAGTTTTGCATGAAAATACGTAGCCAAATGTGTTGACATCTACAATCCATAAAACATGATTAGAATCAAAAGATGCAAATATCTGAGCATTTCAAGTGAATGCCTATCAGTAGAAGTACTTACCAGTTACGTTGCCTAAAGGGTTCCCGGTGGTGGAGAGCTTAGTTGATGGGTGAAAGGTGAAACAGTCTGTACTAGGAAATACGCAGACAAAAGACCACTGATCCTGTTACGCAAGGTCTTACGAATATTGCTAAAGCCCAGGATTTCAAATACGTTAGTCTGAGCAGAAAAGAAAGAAGTCAACCTTTCTTTTGAAAGACCCTACAGTACACATATTCAGAGTTGCACTGTTCTGCATTTCAGTAGATTTCCATGCTTTTTTTGTTCTATGCATTGAGTAAGAAACCTATTGGGTAATATTAGATGTTGTAACTTCATGCACAACAAAATGAGCAGACTTGCGGTGGCAAGCACTATGTACAAAATACTTTTTTCACTTGAGAGACTAGTTATTGTTTTCTCAGTTTGATAAGGTCTGCAGAAGGTGCAAATTTATCCTTTAAGCTTTTCTAAAAATCATAATCCGTGGTGTGATGTAAACCTGCAGTCAGTAGCACAGTGAATGTGTGTGGGCAAAGGACAGGGCGGGAATTAGAACAAGCATTGGCATAGCCAATAGGTCTCGCTTTTGGGACCTTATGTGTTTATCCTGAAGTTTTGGGTATGTTGTAGAGCATTGTGGCTGATGTGCATTATGTTGAAAAGTTATAATGAAAAGTGTTAAGCATTTTTGTTACCTTTATAAAAACCAAGACGACATTATATACAACTGAACAACCTGATTAAAAACAGATTTGAACATAAAAAATGTTTTCTATTATTTTTGTACTTATGTGGCACAGTGGTATTATGTGGAGTGTATTTGTTGCATTGAATAGAATGTAATTATGTGACGTGTACTTATGTGGCACTGAGTGGTATTATGTTGAGTGTATTTATGTTGCATTGAGTAGAGTGTAATTATGTGGTGTGTAATTACGTGGTACTGAGTGGTATGTGTAGTGTATTTATGTTGCATTGAAAAGAGTGCAAATATGTGACGTGTAATTATGTGGTATTGAGTGGTATTTTGTGGAGTGTATTTATGTTGCATTGAGTATAGTGTAATTATGTGGTGTTTAATTATGTGGCAGTGAGTGGGATTATGTGGAGTGTATTTATGTTTTATTGAATAGAGTGTAATTATGTGACGTGTAATTATGTGTTACTCAGTGGTATTATGTGGAGTGTATTTATGTTGCATTGAGTAGAGTGTAATTATGTGGTGTGTAATTATGTGGCACTGAGTGGTATTATGTGGAGTGCATTTATGTTGCATTGAATAGAGTGTAATTGTGACGTGTGATTATGTGGTACTTAGTGGTATTATGTGGAGTGTATTTATGTTGCATTGAGTATAGTGTAATTACGTGGTGTGTAATTATGTGGTACTGAGTGTTATGTGGAGTGTATTTATATTGCATTGAGTGTAGTGTAATTATGTGGCGTGTTATTATGTGGCACTGAGTGATATGTGGATTGTATTTATGTTGCATTGAGTAGAGTGTAATTACGTGGCATGTAATTATGTGGCACTGAGTGGTATTATGTGGGGTGTATGTTGCATTTAGTAGAGTGTAATTATGTGGCATGTAACTATGTGGCAGTGAGTGGTATTATTTGGAGTGTATGTTGCATTGAGTGCAGTATAATTATGCAGCATATAATTATGTGGCACTGAGTTGTATTATGCGGTGTGTGTTTTTGTTGCATTGAGGAGAGTGTAATTATGTGGAGTGTAATTATGTGGCACTGAGTGGTATTATGTGGAGTGTATTTATGTTGCATTGAGTAGAGTGTAATTATGTGGCATGTAATTATGTGGCACTGAGTGGTATTATGTGGAGTGTATGTTGCATTTAGTAGAGTGTAATTACGTGGTGTAATTATGTGGTATTGAGTGGTGTTATGTGGAGTGTATTTATATTGTATTGAGTAGAGTGTAATTATGTGGCATGTAATTATGTGGTACTGAGTGGTATTATGTGGAGTGTATGTTGCATTTAGTAGAGTGTAATTACGTGGTGTAATTATGTGGTAGAGTGGTATTATGTGGAGTGTATTTATGTTGCATTGAGTAGAGTGTAATTATGTGGCATGTAATTATGTGGCACTGAGTGGTATTTTGTGGAGTGTATGTTGCATTTAGTAGAGTGTAATTACGTGGTGTAATTATGTGGTACTGAGTGGTGTTATGTGTAGTGTATTTATATTGTATTGAGTAGAGTGTAATTATGTGGCGTGTTATTTCGTGGCACTGAGTGATATTGCCAGGGCATGGCACAGTTGCGAGTATCTAAAAACTAAGACGTGTACAGGCCAAACTCTTCCTGCAGCACCTGATAGGACTTAAGGTGCGCTCCCTGCCAGAAGTCTCCTACCTTGGAGATCCCAATCTTACCCCACCCATCGTGTTGGAAACAAACTTTGAGCCAGCCATATTTCAGATTTACGCAGCTGAAAATGGAAGTTAATATAGTGGGAAATATAAGTTGTTTCTCACTCGCGTCAGGCTGCTCTGACAGGGCACTCAGAGAGCCTGTCAGGTCAGGGCAGTGCTGACTCTTTGCTCAGGTGGATAGTAGATGGCACAGCTTTGAGAGGGGTAAGGCATATAGAGTAATGTAGGTGGGAAGCAAGTGGCCAGTTATTTTTTTTTTAATTTTGAAAGGGAAGGGGAGGTCATTTTATAGATCTATCATTACGCCTCTGTCCTTGCATCACCGTTGAAAGCAGGTACAGATGATGCTGGGGGCCATACATGATATAACATTATAGATGGGTACAAAGTCAATAACACTGATGCATTTCAACTCTGGGTTCTGAGTGACATCATACACAGCTCCAGCTTTACACTTTTTGTCTATTTGATATGACTCAGAACCCTTCTGCGAAAAACATCCCCTTTATTCAATGTTAATCATCTCTAATTCTATATGTTGTTTGTAAAAATTATGTTTAAACAACATTGAGAGATGAAGGAAAAATGAGTAGCACATGATAAAATGGTCGAACCTGCCATTTACATAATTGGACTTGCATAGTGTTCTGCCTGTTGTTTACAAAAGTAATAATTTAGGGGGGATGGGTATAGTAAACAAGGCGATCAAAACAAATAAACTTGAAGAACTTTTCTTTCCCTGCCATATGAATCTCTGGGAGGGAACATAAGTAGGTTTCTGGTGCTTCATGGAGGGCATAGTAGGCAGCTGTTTTAAGACAACACCAGAAAAGGCCACAAGAGCAGGGGCAAAGCTCTCAATGGGGCAGCAAGTGCAGCTGTATTTGTGTCTACAGGCATAAGGATACTGCGGTACTTCAATTATGGCTGTCTCTTAGTACCCCACTGGTGCCAATCTAGCCCATATTATTTGCTTACATTAGGGTCCATGGCCCACTTGCTACACCACTGCATGATAAGACAGCACATTGCAAGAAAATTCCTAAAACATTGCTTTGTTGTTGGTGAAAATGGATCACCAGAGCACTAAATGTAATTTTACCTTAAAATTCTTGCATAAGAGTTGATAATGATATAATGTGCCCTTTTGCCAAACATTTGTAGGAAATGTGCTACCATATTTTAGAAGCATTACAGTCTCTAATGGCGGGCATCAGGTTCACCCAGATATATTCTATTTCGAATATCTGGTTGGGTGGACAGTATAACATTACCTTCACTCACCCTTTTAAGAAAGTCAATCAATGGGAATAAAATGCTTGAAAGTTCTTAGAAGAAAGAAACCGGTTCTTACCTCTACGTCAACTTGAGAGGTTAGAGACAACTGTCAATAAAAAGCTGAGGCTCTCTGGTGATGGGAATAGATAGATGTTGAGAAAATGTTTAGAGCTACAGCCTGGAAAGGTTGTTGCAAAGTGCTGGGTGATTACTAAAACGCACAACCTTAGTTGTTTTGAGGTTCGACCTGACAGAGTTTTCATGCATCCAGTTGTTAACTACTGGAAGGAGCCAAAAACATGGTGACCAACAAGGCACCTCATGGCACCATCTGGTGAGCGCCATTGACGTTCACATCGTAGGTGAAGCAAAAAGAACTAGTAAATTAAGTAGAAAGGTGAAGGCACAAGTTAAAGAGAGTCTGAGAAAAGAAAAAAGTTGCGGCATGCGGCGTGGCATCAAATTGAAAGGCAACTGACACGGCCTGCATCCCAGAAACACACAGCGTTTCCCTTGCGGGAGCGAGCAGGGGCACCATCTGTTTTCAAGATAATTACAAACAGATGGCGCCGATGCTCGCTCCCGCAAGGGAAACGCCAAACGTGCACGCGTTGCAATAGAAAGCAATGCAAAACGTGCACGCTTTTAGCCAAAATTCTGATCGATTCCAAAAGGTCCCCTCCGCTGCGTAGGCGAGACCTAAAAACAATGGTTACTGAGCAGAATGCAGCATGGTTCCCTGAAAAGCACCATAGAGCAATATAAAAATCAGGATTGAATTTAAGATGAGGAGCTTGTTAACCATGCTGGCAATTAAAGGCTATTGTAACTAATTCACAGTGACTTTAATTTGATTGGACAACAAATGTCAATACTTTTGCAGTACTTCCTAGCACCTTAAGAACCTTACACAAATCAGTTGCCTCGAGGTGGTAGGGAACACTCATGAAGTGTTCCTTGGGCAGAAAATACTCTAGTGCCTGTACTGGTGGGGCGGAGAGGAGGATTGAGAGAATTCCATGTTCTAGTTTCCAGTCTGAGCGATTCCATGCTACAGAGTGACATCAGGCCTACAGATATTTTAAGGTTTTTCATCATTTACAAAGAGACACTTGGGTATATAGCTAAATGAGTAATACATGCCATCTTTTAGCTAGATCGAACTTCAATGGGAAGCCATTAGTGTTGAGTGATGTGATCAAATCTTTAGATTTCAAAGACAAAGTGAGCTGCCGCTTGCAGAATGGCCTTCATTGGAGTGCTGTGTACTTTGGTAGGTCGGAGAAGAAGTCCCGCCAGGGCAGAAGCAGCTATAACTCATACACTAATGTAACTGTAACTTGCATCCTCACCATGCATTGCGGATTACTCCCAGGTCCCTCCAGTCCGGTTGTATGATAGAGCCACACAAGGCTACACCACGCATGCCTCTACCACGCAGCCTGAACCACAAATGTGTTTTAACCATGCATTCCTTTGTAAAGGCATGTATGGTAAGGGGATATGCGTGGTTAACTTCGCCACTACTCTGACTCCTCGCCCTAAGCCCTAAATTACCAAACCCCTACCTGCCACCCCCCACTCTGAGGCTCAAAACCTGCCCTGAAAACTACCCCTTTCCCTCCCCCTGCCCTGAGGACTAAAACCCTGCCCCTTAACATACACTACCCCGACCCCCTTTGTGATGTCCCTAAAACTACTCTAACTCCTTCCACTGCCCTGAGGCCTAAAACAGTCCCCTTCCTAAAAAACTCCCCCAAACCCAACCCTTAAAACTACCCCAATCCCCTCCCCCTGCCCTGAGCCCTAAAAACCTGCCCCCTTTTTAAAAGTACCCTGACCCCCTCCCTGAGCCCTAAAAACCTGCTCCCTTCCCAAAAGTACCCCGACCCCCTCCCGAAAGTGGCACTCATCCCTCCTGAAAGTGACCCCCACACCCGGCCCTAGCCCCACTTACCTGTCCGTGTCCGGAGATTCCTGTTCCGACGCTTCTCCCCGAGTCCCCGCCCATCCTGAACACTGGAGCACATCTGCCTTAACGACGCATATGTGTGGTAAAGGCAGATGCGTTGTTCAGGCAAGCGTGGTTACGCTTTCAGTGTCCTGGAACGCGTGACAGTGGCTGCGTTGTTTCGAGCATTCCCCCTCAAGTCCTCGTCCCATTCATTACTTATGGAGATAACCATTTCCCCGGGCCGGCAGACCCCAAAACCCAGGCGCGCCCAACACGCCCCTGCGGCAGGGCCCCAGCTGCCAACCGCACTGCCAGAAAGCCAACTCCCCTGACCCCAGAAATCGAGCCCAAACACCGGCAGGGCCATCCTCAGGTCCCAAGAACCAGGGACGACAGCCATCCACATGAAGCAGCCCGGCTTATGGAAATAGCCCCCACCAAGGACCAAGCGAGCCAAGACAAGCTGCTCCAGTGTGTCTTCCAACCAGCCCAGCCATCTGGAAGACGCTCGCCCGCAACCTGGAACCGCTACGCGGATCTGGCGCAACAGCCGCGACCTCCATCCCTCCCGGCAAGCTCAGAAGGCTGGGAGGCACCTGAACACACCCCGCCAAGACAACCTTCTACCAAGGACCAGGCGGGCCAACACATGCTGCTGTAGCACGTCTTCCAACCGGTCAGGTCATCAGGAAGACGCGCGCCGCAACCTGGAACGGCTTTGCGGATCCAGCACACCAGCCGCAATGGGCCGGCCAGCGACATCCGTGCCTCCCTGCAAGCCCAGCAGGCCGGGAGGCACCCGAAAACACCCCGCTGAGACAGCCCGGCCGTTGGACGGGGAACAGGAAGACCGCCACTCCCGACCAGCAGGAGCAGCATTCAGCAACATCCTCGTCCCATTATGTTGGCAGACAGAAAAAAAGAACAGGCGGAATGCTGTGTAAGTACTGGTTATGTACTACGAGTGGGAGGGGGTGGGGTAGGGAGCCCAGCATTCCTCTGTTCTTTTTTCTGTCTGGGAGATGGTTATCTCCATAAGTAATGAATAGAACAAGAACAGAAGTAATGAAGATTACCAGTAAGTAATAGGACATTACCTACCTCCCATATTACATCACACATGACATGTCCAATGAAATAATTGATAACATGACTGCAACATCTGAAATGACATTGTTGATAACAACTGTGTGCATGGCAGGACGTGAGTTATAGTTACTTGAGATAACTAGATCTGATGAATTTCAGTGGTTGTGTTAGTTTAAAATGGTATATTTTAACTGATATTTTCACATAATTATTACATCCCTTTAACCTTTGTGTTTTTTCAGTGAATTTCTACATTTTTTAAAATTTAAAGTAACATAACAGTTCATACCTATAACGTCACTTTAATCTTACATTTTTTCATGCACCACCTCCCGTTTTCCTGAATACGAGGAAGAACGAGACACAGTGGAGCTTCTTTCTGCTGCAGCTTATTTTGGCAGCAGCTCTTCCCAGTCTTGGTCATGTATATTCACTGAAAAAAACAAAGGTTGGAACAATACACAAGGTACGTGTAAAGCAAG
Organism: Calotriton arnoldi; assembly: GCA_963921515.1. Lineage (NCBI taxonomy): Eukaryota > Metazoa > Chordata > Amphibia > Caudata > Salamandridae > Calotriton > Calotriton arnoldi. The sequence continues at coordinate 1,242,961 of CAWUFW010000937.1, forward strand.
CGAGCATGTAAATAAGTCACGCAAGACACCAAGAGAGTCTGGGTCACACAAGACTTTTTAATGTGAGGTGCGAACTTGCTTAAAAAAAGTCATACAAGTTACGGGCATACCGTATGTTGCTAGGAAATCCATTTAAATTTTGTGAAATTTTGCAAGAAAGCAATGCAATTTCTCATAGCCCTAAAAATAACATCCCAGGCTTATCTGACCTACAAGGTCCTCTAGAACATCTGTTCCATTCTCTTCCTGATAGCAAGCTGCTCTGCATCCGATATTACTCTCTTTGAGCTGGCTTCTTTGCCACAGGAGATCACCACCCTCTACAGTGCTGATTGACGAATGACCTATAGGCCTTCATATAAACATTGATAAGTCATCTATTTTCCCAAGCCTTGAGCTCCCCCATCAACATTAAAACTCTGCACTTCCTAACATTTAAATGAAATTAAGTTTGCACAACCTCCAACACTAAATAATGCCTGACACACTCCTTCCTCATGTTACCACCCTGCACCTCCAAAGCAGAACAGAAAGCTTCCTTTTGCAGATGGGATGATCCTCATTGTAGACAAGTGAATAATTCATATTTGTTTTGAATACAACTCTCCAGAAATATAAAATAATGTTCCTTACTCCCTTCTTCCTTTTAGATGAGAGTATTGTCTCATCTTAACTAATGATTTGAAGAATGTATCGATACACACTGATGCTTACAAGTATGGAACTATTTTAGGATTTCCATTCTGTGAAATGCCTTCTTGTAATAAAATCTGAAATCAGTCTGAAAACTGAAAGTAATATTTTAGGGTAATTAAGGCAGAAACTCTCATTACATATAATTTGGAATTCTGCTACAAATTCTGGCACATAGGGATTCGCTATTTTCTGATTTTACTGATAACTATGCACACCTCTAGACATGAATTTTCTCCTCTCCTTTTTTGGCTTATGTTACAGATATACTGCCTACATAGTAAATAACTTGTCTCTTGCAAGTCTTTTTCATAATGTTGGGGGATATGAATGGGATAGCATTATACTGCCAATAGCCCCCAAATGGGGGATTAAATAAGAATGCTTCCTGACAAATCAAATTGTAACATTTTGTTGTGGGGTTTAGTTTCATCACAGATGTTAGCCATGTTACCAATGAGGCAAAATCCTGAATTTGCAGCTATAAAATTATCGGCAAGTATTTTTCCGGGTAGTTTTTGTCATATTTCTAGTTATTGTCATATTTCTAGTGGTTTCCTGTGAGCTTCTCAGTAGAAGATTAGGAATTTCCTTGGTGTGTAAAAGGAAAAGACTCAAAATGCTTATCGTACAGTTTTATAGGGTTTTTGTAGGAGATCCTATAAGAATCTAGTATGATGTTATAGGTGAGTATATAAAAGTAGAATGTGATAGAAACCACTAAAAAATCAATAGGCAACGTATGATTTCCAATAATTTCCTGCAATAAATTAGCATGCAAATATTCTGTTCGTTTCCCTTCCAGTATGGGTTTTAGCTTCCTTATAGAAATGGAATTGATGCAATGAGTTTGCGAAGCAGACAGTACAAATGGAAATACAACCGGTTATAATGATGATCAATCACGGTATATGTCCCTACTCGATATGAAGATGTGCATTTCAACTCTAAAATATGAATGTTAAAAAAATTAAAATTGAGTTTTATTCCTTAGCTCTTTTCAATTTTGCGGCAGTCATTACTGTGGCTCTGTGTAGATGCTCTTCACAAATGATTTTAAAGTGGTTGGCCCTGATATCCTATGCACTCAGACATGCATCGAGGCACCATCCTGCACACCTACCCCATTTCCGCAAAAAAAGCACTATATCTTTTTCTGTGGATTTCAGTTCACTTGAGCTGTCAGTTGCACTGAATATATTGTAGACAAACACATCCTTGCTCTCGGTAAAAACATTTGATAGGGAATGTTTGTCAGGAAAAGGTCACAAACGAACATGGGCAAAGTAATCCTCGGAGTGCATTTGCACACATCCTTCTGGGCTCTGAATGATCGTCTGCCTATCTTAGGTTAAATATGTCCTCTCGCCTAACAAGCACTCTGCCTGCCTCTCAGCTCTGCCTGGTGTGTCACTCAGGCGGCCAGCGTAACTGGGACAGCCAGGACCTGGAGCAGATTTCTTTCTGGGTCAGCCCTCAGTAAGCCCTTATTGTTTATTAGTAAGAACATATCTGAATGGGTCTTCGTATACTGGGCTCATAAGCAAAACCCCTCCCAACGCAGTTCTGTATAGTAATGGCAGAGTTCATTTTAGGTATGGCCTGACTTATGCTTCAGAGCCATTCATGCATATGCTACTGCGATGGTGTTTATCAATGGGGCCAGGATATTCCTTCAGCAGTGCAGTCACTGACAAGGGAAAAAAGTTGTCTCACTTCTAGGTGCATGCTCTGTGTGCTTTCGAGTATTCCTTGCGGCATTCATTAATGCAGGGTTAATTCATCTGTTGGAACATCTGCATTCCTCTAGGTCCAGCTGCCTCTTTCTCTTTGCTCTGCCCGCTAGATGCGCCACAATAACGCTTCAAAGCAGCAGGTGAAACTCTACAGCAACAGCCATTAAACATTACCAAACTGCAACACTTCCACAGCACAAGAGCATTAAAAGTACAGCACCACAACTACAGCACTTTAGTGAGAACACCACAAAGGCAATATTACAACACAAGGCTAAGCTACAAAGACAGTACAACAGCTACAAAACAATGACAACAAAATCTACAACAACCATACTGTGGCTATAATATGCTGCAACAATAGTATGCCAACACTACAGAAAGATCACTACAATAACAACACCACAGCAGTAAAACAAAACTACCACACCAACCCTCCGTAGCAATACTACAAGGGCAGCTACAACAGTACCACATATTCAGCATTGTTGTAGTTTTAAACAAATAAACCAGTAAAAGTATAAACACAAGAGACTACAACATTACACAACTACATTATGGAACGACATTAGTACACAGCTATAAAACTGTGAAATAATATGACACAACAACATCAGTTTCTGCAGTTCATAAACGAGAAAGGACAAAATGAATAAGTGAGCCTTGTAAGGCATCAGTAAGAATGCATAAACGAAGGTTGGGGCATCCGCTTGTTTTGTGGATGGGTGTTCCATATACTGAGTGCTACTTTGTAGCATAAGCCGACTGTCAAATATCTGCTAATTCTCCAGATAAGAATGGTCCAACCTGACGTCTCCACCGTAATCCAATAGGTAGGAGCAATTCGGCTTGACATAGAACAAAGTGAAAACAATGCGTGCAAACTGTATTTGTGCCAGTTTTTAGCAACGAGCGGATTACAAATGGATTGTGGTAAGTTCTTATACCTGCTTTTAGCTATTTACAGTTAGTGCAAAACTACCACAATGTATTCAATTGAATTAAAAAAAAGTTTGAGTCTGTTTTCCCTCACTTTATAGTTGATCAATAAAACAGGTCCAAAAACAGCAAAGATCACTTTTTTCACTGACTTTAAAAAACAGCCTCAAAAAGAGGCTGTCTGTGTTTTCTTTTGTTGCTGAGTAGACTCAAGTGATGAGTTGGAGTAGTTAGATCTTCCCTGAAATGGATCCAATGTTGTCACTCTAACTGCAGCTCTCAGCTTCGGATTGCGTCAATGCTATAATCACATGTGGTTTGATGCAGAGTTCTCCGGAGTTCACACCTATCTTGCTTACTTTTCTACATCAACAAGTATCCTTTAGCACCATTCCTAGAACATTAGCAAATGAAGCTCCACATATATACAGATGATACCCAAGTCCAGATCTGGATTGAAAATGGGCCAGTCCCCAAACGTACATGAATATATGCCTGGGCCTCATCTATCACTGTCTGAAAGACACCTTTCATGCCTGCAGTGCTTAGTTTCAGCTGTTAGTTGCCAGTGGGGCCACAGGCACTCATTTTTGAGGACCAGCGCTTATTTTTATGCAGGCCTTTCCTGAGAGCAAAAGAAGGATAAACACAAAGTGGAAGGAAGGAGGAAGAGAGACAGAAAAACCATCACAATCGGAGAAAGCAGGAACCCCCAAGAGTGACATAAAGGGGCTAGGTACGTCTGAGAGTGAATGAAAGAGACCTGGTCTGGATTCAAGACTGCACAGCATTGCCATTTGGCAGGCTGAAATTTAATAGAGATGGCAGCGGGCTTCTGAGCAGAGCTTTGGACATCGGCATTCATTCGTCTACAAATTAAGCACTGCATGCCTGACTGGAACTGACACTGAGATTCTGGCGCTGAGAGAAACAGAGTCCTTCTAGTCACCCTTTGATTGGCCACCCATTCTAAGGCAAGATCGAAGGTAAATAACCTGCTTAGTATTTCCAACTCTAAATTTAATTTCCATTCAGTGGTCAAGGGCATCAACGTGCAGCTGTTGATATGGCAGAGACTCCTCCCACTCCTGTGAATCAACAAATGGTTAAAACTAATGAGAGCCTTAAGTAGTCGAAATCTGCCAGTATCTGCAGATGCACAATCAAATATTCCAGCCATGAAAGTGCCTTTGGTCAAGGGTAGGATAAGGGTCAAAGGGCCAGATGTAGGTAAAATCAGTTTTGCGAGTCCTTAATAGCGATTTTTAGCGAATCGCTATTAAGGACTCGCAAACTGCTATGTAGGTAGGAATATGCTAATATTTTAGCGATTCTTACGCATTCCTTATTTGCGACTCGCAAATTGCGAGTCGCAAATAAGGAATGGCCTCCCAATCATTCCTATGGACCAAGAGGCCCATATGAATGAATGGGAATAGCGTGTGCAATTTGCGAGTACCTAATAGGTACTCGCAAATTGCGCACGCAATTTCAGGGATGCAAGGGTTCCTAAAGGACACCCTGTTGTACCCCTGAAATGTGCAGGTGTGCACATGTGGCGCACATACATGCCCAAAGGGCATGTATGTGTGCCACATGGCACTTCGAAACATGCATAAAATTGCATTTTTAAAGGAAATCGCACTTTACCACCAACCTGAAGTTGGTGGTAATTTGCGATTCCTTACAGCAAAATCGCAATTTGCGATGTCTCCCAGAATAGCATTTAGGGAATCGCAAATTTTGCGATTCCTTATTTTGCGAGTTGGTTTCTACTTACCTGCATCGCACACAGCTGAATTGCGATCGCAAACGCTGAAATTCTGCGAATTTCAGCATTTGCGACCGCAATTTTGCTTGCTACATCTGGCCAAAGTTCCTTGCACCATCCTGAAGGGCTATTTAGGCAGAGGTCCAGGATACCTTCAAAAAGTAGTGACCTACTATTTGCTTAACAGGAGAACGAGCTTTCAAAGAACTGAAACATGGTGACAATGCCATTGTAGTCTAGGGCCTCAGACTATCGAATGCAGCAGTCCATTAAACCCTGCAGACTGCCTAGCAAATGTCCTGTGCCAGCCACCAGAGCACTGGCTCCCTGTGGTGTGATGTGCATTCATCTCCAAAGGCGCGCCACCGGACGACTGGCTGTCGGTTGTGCGATGTTCAGTAGTGCCCATGAGCCAGCTGCCTGAAGACTGGCTGACTGCTTTGAGATGTGACCTTACAAGGACCAAACGCCTAGTGGCCTTAATATTTATATGGGGAAAACAAATTATCGAGTGCATGCCGAACTATCTTTGGGGCATTTAGGTGCTCCACACATGCTGCTGGATTCAAAAGAACCCAACTTTCAAAACTATTTGGTATATTCATCATAATGTGCTCACATTCCCAACGTCGTCAGCACAGGATTAGGGGAAAGTTGCAAGACTGGATCTCTATGGAGAAGTTCATCAAGATAACCTTCACCTGCAGACTGCAGTCATGTGAGCAGGAAGCACACAGACTATGAAATGGGGAGCACACAGTCTCCTTGAGAGGGTGTTTGGTACAAAACCATGTGAGACATTTGACTGAGAGATCTTGTTTGGAAGTATTATAAAATATGATATGTCCCTTTAATAAACATATATATTTTAAATAAGAGAAAAAGAGATAGCCCAACCACCTCCATCATAAACAATTAACAAATACATATTATATGTCAAGACCAGAGGCTTTGTATTATGCTCATTCAAAGCAAATAAACAACTGGTACAAAAATATGAGAAATAGGTTTGTGGTAAAACGTCTTGAAAGTGGAAGTAGAAGACCAGTGGGCCATTCTCAAAATATTCTCCAATCTAGCACCATCTGAAAAAACTTTAGATTACTTTGCTCCTGATGTTCTCTGAAGTGGCATGCTAATATTTTAGCGATTCCTATGCATTCCTTATTTGCGACTCGCAAATTGCGAGTCGCAAATAAGGAATGGCCTCCCAATCATTCCTATGGGCCAAGAGGCCCATATGAATGAATGGGAATAGCGTGTGCAATTTGCGAGTACCTATTAGGTACTCGCAAATTGCGCACGCAATTTCAGGGATGCAAGGGTTCCTAAAGGACACCCTGTTGTACCCCTGAAATGTGCAGGTGTGCACATGTGGCGCACATACATGCCAAATGTTAATGCATACCTTGTTTTGAGCACTCATCTGATAAGGAGGGCCCTTTTTGACATTTTCGATCCATTCTCTGACACTGAAGAGAAAGCTGCAGGAAAGGAGAAAAAATAAAATACAGCATTTAGCATGCTCTGGTATCTTGTTCTTTCCTTTCTCGTATTCTGTAAATGCGACAACCCTCTCTGAGCTCCCGGATACTCATGTCTTCTCCGAATCCTCAAGCTATCACCTGGTTCATTCATTCATTAGTTTACACTGTGTTCTGGCTTCAGAGGCTTTCCACAATACAGTGAATGAATCATGTGCCAGGTTTCTGTCAATGGAATACTCTTAGGTAAAACCCTTGTCTGTCCCAAATCGATGCCTTCCGCATACATGCCAATAGACCCTGCAGCTAGAAATGGCTTTATTTTAGCTGTCTCTTGCCTGAAATTGCCTCTGTTTCAATACAAGTTAATGGGTGGAATACATTCCCCTGATTTTTTTCCAAAATCCCCCACTTCCCTGTACTAAACAGCTGGCATGCATGGTTCTGTATTGCCAAGGTATATTTATGTAAACAACTAAATGTATTCGAAATTGTCTGGTACTGTCGTGTAGCATTGATCACAGTCCCATTGAAGCGCGTGGCGTTACAACAGTTCCACTGGAGCTGCTGATTAATTGTTACCCAGGAAGAGGAGTTCGCGTAAAACAATGCCTAATACCTATGGGAAACGTCACTTCTGGAGAACATATCATTTATTAAGCTGCAGAGAAGATATCGACCAGACACCGGAGGCAAGAGAACTGCGAGGCAGTGGTTTAGTGTGATTTTCAAGGGCTGCGCCTGCCAGAAAGAAACCACAACATTACTTTGAGATAAAAATGTTTATTGGGTGCACTCGAAACAAAGTACGGGCTTTGTTTATTTTTCTTAGGGCGCGTGTATGTGTTGTCCTGATGCTGATAACTCCATGAGTTATGGAATGCCTTGTTATATTGAATGTGATGGCATTTGTTAGAATCTTGATACATTGTGGTGAGTTGGTGGATGATGGGGCAGTGGGAGGATGTTTCTCCTGTTGCTGTCCTACTACCTGTGCTAGGGTTGGAACCTACGATAAATCCTAACTTTCTCGTCATTGAGCAGAGCCTTCGTTAAAATTTGGCACTAACCAACCCTTTCACCGAACCCTCGCATCTGCCGTTTTCATGACTCTTCCTTATCGGCAAACAACCTTATGCTGGATGTTGGAAGTGGGGGTCCTTATCCCTCACCGCCGCCACCAAATGCTGGAGACGGGAGTCCCTGTCCCACACCGCTGTTGCCGGGTGCGAGATCTGGACCCCTCGTTTCAACGTTAGGCTAAGTAAGGACACCGTCTGAGATAGCCCCGCTCACCCCCTTAGTAGCTTGGGACGAGCAGCCAGGCTTATCTCCAAGGCACGAGTGTACAGTATGTGCAACCACACTCACAGCAACCCAATGATGTCACCACAAATAGACTCCACACGAGTTTTTATAAAACGAGTATAACCTTTATACAAGAAGATATACGATATGACCACACAATACAAAACCAACATATAATAATGGGTAGTATTCCTCCCGGTGGATTGGTAGGTTCTAATCCCAACCACCGCTTCTAACCAACAGTTAAGCTGACTTCTAACCGTTTCCAAAAGGTTAGGTAGGTCGTATTGCTAGAATCACACACGTTGCAAAAGAAACGAAATACTGCAATGCGTAACGATATACTCCTGAACTGTGCAATAGAGAAACAATGCCATACGTAGCGCCACAGTCATGTACTTTGCAATAGAAGGAATAATGCAATGCGTATCACCACCAGCATGCCCTGTGCAAGGAAGAAACAAAGCAATGCGTCACGCTACAATCATGTACTGTGCACTGAAGAAATAATGCAATGCGCCACGTTATAATCATGTACTGTGCACTGAAGAAATAATGCAATGTGCCACGTTTACAATCATGTACTCTGCAAGGGAAAATAACGCAGTGCGTAGCACACCCAGAATGCAGTTCGTCAGACACAAATAGAGTCAGGTGTCATACGACAGTTCGATAGTTCGTTAGCAGCAATAATGCGAAGTGTAATACGACAGTCTAGGTGCTCCGTTAACAGTTGCCCCCGACATGGCTCAATGATGACACAAAAGTACCGCTTCTCACTCCGGCCCCCGTACTGCCCCTCCTTGGGCCAACACGGGCCTCGATCCGAGCCGAAGCAACAGGCTCACGCAGCTGCCAGGAGCGAGAGGCCGAGAGAGTGTCCCTCCGAGCCCGCACCACACCCCAGGTGGTGATCCACGTTACCTGGGGGGGCGCAACCCCACTCTCCTCCCCTCCTTCAGCGACTTGGGCCTTGATCCAGAACTCCGTCAATGGGCACAGAGAGCTCGGGCCGGCGACTCCGCTCCTCCGGGACTGCTGGTCTGGGCCGCTACTGCTGCACTCCGAGGGCCTAATGACCTGGCCCTCCTTCCGGCAGTCTCAGTGGACACCGAGACCCGCCCTCAGCACTTGTGGAGACTTACTTCGATTTTGGTGCACACGCTACCCAGGCACTCCTCACCAGCGCCTCTGGTTGCACCACGACACGCACTCTGCGCGTCCGAGACTCGCCTCTTCTCTGGTGCACACGATGACCAGGCGATTGTCACCACGCCTCGGCTTGCACCTCGACACGCACCCTGCGCGTCCGAGTCTCACCTCTTCTCCCGGTGCACACTACGACCAGGCGCTCTTCACCAACGCCTCGGCTTGCACCACGACACGCACCCTGCGCGTCCGAGTCTCACCTCTTCTCTCGGTGCACACAACGACCAGGTGCTCTTCACCAACGCCTCAGCTTGCACCACGACACGCACCCTGCGCGTCCGAATCTCACTTCTTCTCTCGGTGCACACAACGACCAGGCGCTCTTCACCAACGCCTCGGCTTGCACCACGACACGCACCCTGCGCGTCCGAGACTCACTTCTTTTCCCGGTGCACAAAACGACCAGGCGCTCTTCACCAACGCCTCGGCTTGCACCACAACACGCACCCTGCGCGTCCGAGTCTCACCTCATCTCCCGGTGCACACAACGACCAGGCGCTCCTCACCAACGCCTCGGCTTGCACCCCGACACGCACCCTGCGCGTCCGAGACTCAGTTTACTCCTGCGTGCCCACGATCACAAGGCACAACTTCTGAGGGTCTCAAGCTGCAAAAGCATGCGCACACCGCGTTGCTTGGGACTTCTCCAGAAACTTTTATGTTCCTGTGTTTCCAAACAGGGAGCCAGCTCACCTCGGGCCCTTGGGGTTCAGGACACAGCACAAAGCACAGTCCTGTTCAAGAAGGGGGGGACACCACCCACTGCAATGTCCCTTCAGTCTCTTCCTTAGTAAAAGCTACAAACTGCAGGCCAGCCCCAGATCACGAAGCAAGGATCAGTCCTATCCAGCAGTCTCTTCAGCAACTTCTTCCTTGGCAGAGGTTCTTCTTGACCACGAAAGAGGTCAAAGCCTTTGCAGACTCGACCTGTCCATTTCGCCATTCAAAATTACACCAAATTCTAGGGGTTTCAGTTCTCTTAGTTATACCCCTTCATGTCTTTGAAGTTCGTTGTGCTCAGGGGTCCCTGACCCCTGCCTAAATCAGTTCCTGGGTGTCTCCTCCCAGTGTCACCTTTCTCCCTTTGATACTGGGGGTCTGGACCCTTAATCACTCAGCAGGATATGGGTCGATTGATTTATAGCTGCAACCCAGGCCTCTTCACCTCCCGGGGTTTCTCCTCGCATACTCTCCAGATGCAGGTCAGCCAGGTGCCATTTCACCCCCTCCCATCTCAGATCCAGACAGTCAATCCACATTCAGCAGAGACACACAGAAATGCTTAAAGCACAAAACTCAGCCACTTTCTAAAAGACTGGTTTCTGAACACACAGTGACAAAACCACTTTCATAGAAAGATGTGTTATGACACTGTGAGCTCATACATACTAAACTTCACCTCTCCATTATAAACTTATAGGAAACAAGGCCAACAAAACACCATACCCAGCCTCCCCCATTCTGTCCTATGGGCAGAATGGCCTTTCACCAGTGAAAACGAAATGGAGTGTTTTTTCACTGTCAGGACATAGCACACACCTCAGTATATGTCCTGCCTTTTACCTACACTGCACCCTGCCCAGGGGTTACCCGGGACCTACCACAGGGGTGCCCACAGTGTACGCAAAAGGGAAAGTAAGGCCTGAAAAGTGGTTGCACTTGTCAGGACAACATGCTAACTTAGCAAACTTCGCGCAGGCCCTACACTGAAGGCCTGAGTTCCCTTCTCTGCGCGTCTTTGCATTACTAGCCCTTGGACACAGTGCACATCACTAGGGACTTTTACTAGTAAGGCAAACATACCAATCATGGCCAACCAATTACCATTGTACTTTACATAGGGAACCCTTGTACTTTGACACTGATCAGCAGTGGCAAAGTACCCAAAGCATCTAAATTGGCAACTCTATGTCAGGAAAACGGTCTAGGGGGAAAGCAAAAAGTTTAGGGAACTTTAGCCAAAAAGGCCAAGTCCTACACTGGATATGACGAACAATGTGATTTATTGACACTCCAGCAAGAATTGGGGACAGAACAGATGGATTTCGGCACATGGAAATTTGGCACAAACGGTCAGTAACTTATTATTGAGACTATTCACCCGCGACTAACCATTATATCCGTGCACCCCTCTTTCCACTAATGGGCCGCTCACGAGCACAGGGTTCAGAAGCATTCTACAGGCACACTCGTTCCTCACGCTCCCTGCTAAAGTCTGACGTCGACAGCATTACGGCAGCATTGCGCCTGCCAACACGCTCTACACACGTCACATGGCCCATCACCTCGTGTGTCTCCAAAGCAACAAAGAACAGTAGGTGCTGCAGCGACGCTCTAGCTTTTGTTCCAATGCACTTGTTTCTCACGACGTTCACTCTACACATCAGGTGGCGCTTGATGGCAAATTACATCAGCGACAATTTTCAACAATTCAACCTCTGTGATTTCAGCAATATTGTAGTGCAGAATATCTGGCTGTATTTTATAGTATTCTATGGGCCAATTTACAGGTGAAATACCTTTTACAGATCAAATGCCAATTGTTCATGTATGGTGTGTAAGTCAGCATGGCATCCAGAAATGTGTTAAATTTAACTCCTTCTCAAACTTTCGCTTCTGCTTCTGGTGATTCTTCTTTTAAATGGCAGGAATGGTGTGTATATTTTTAAAATGATAAATCTACTTTCAATGATGATGAGGATTTCAGCCCTGAAAAGAAAAAAAACACTGTCACACTGTCTAGGGCCATCAGGATTAAAAATGTATAATCGTATAGAAAAGAAAACAAGGCAAGCAGGTCAAGGCAACATTTTTACTAATGCGTTAGAGGATTTAGATAAATATTTGGCGCCTATCATCTGTGTAGGTATTGATATGCACAAATTCTACCACGAAAGCAGTCCAAACAAGAGTCCATTGAGGATTATGTACCATTATTAAAGCATCTTGCATTTTCTTGTCGCTTTGGACCATTACACAACAAACTTATTTGTGACCAGAATGGCATGCATACCGTACAGGATCATTGTTAGAACTGGGGGTCTCTATTTGGCTGAGGTAGGTACCTTGGCCCAAATAGGGACCCTTGCTTCTAGTCAGGGAAAGGAGGGACACCCCCTTAGATAACCCCTGCTCACCCCGGTAGCTTGGCACGAGCAGCCAGGCTTATCTCCAAGGCAATGTGTAAAGTATTTGCAACCACACTCTCAGTAACACAGTGATAACACCACAAATGGACACCACACTGGTTTTATAAAAATAGCGATATCTTTATCAAAAAGAAATACGATGAGACCAAATGATAAAAATCCAACATATGCGTATTCGTAATATTTCACTAGGCCGGTTATTAGGCCAACAATCACTTGTAGGTTCTTGCGGTATTAATGAGCAGTTCACGATGATCTAATGCAGTCCTGATGCAATGCTATGCAGTTCGTAATGCAGTTCGTAATGTAGAAATAAGACAGTCCTTAAAGCAAGTACTAATGCGAATCGTAGAAGCACGTAATAATGCAGTTCGTAATGCAAGTACTAATGCGGATCGTAAATCAAGTAATAATACAGCTCGTAATGCAAGTACTAATGCGGATCGTAAAGCAAGTAATAATGCAGTTCGTAATGCAAGTACTACTGCGAGTCGTAAAACAAGTAACAATGCAGTTCGGCACCGATCGCGGTGCTTGTGAAGGTCTCTATGCCACTCTTGGCTGACTCGCGGTCAGCGGCTGCCAAAATAAGCCCCCAATACTGTTATGAAGGAAACAACGTGCAGCTCCACAATCCGACCCCGGTACTGCCACTCCTCGGCGAGTACGGGCCGCGATACTGACTTGAGCGGAGGCTTGCGCTGCAAAGATGGGAAAGGCCGAGAGCGGTCTCTCGTAGCACGCACTCCGCCCCAGGCGGCGACACACGCATGCTCGCTGAGCGTTACCTGGGGGGGTGCAGTCTCTCTCTCCTCTCCTCACGGCTTGGGCGTCACGCTGTGCGGCTTCGGGTTGGCGACGGCTGCTCCTCGCAGTGAGAGTCGGGCTACCAGGCGACCGCCTCGCAGCTGATCGGCTCCCGGCACGGCTCCGTTGATCTTGGGCAAAGGCAGGCTCGGGCCGGCGGCGGTGATTCCTCATGGCTCCCCCTTGGGACGCCGGTCCGGGCCGATGGCTATAACGATCACAGCACTTCTGGTCACGCTGTCGATCGAAGCAGGGCGCAAGACTGCTCCGGGGCACACAGTCACGGGGCAAGTCTCACAAAGGTCTCAGGCTGCAAAAAGCACACGCACACAGCGTCGCTGAGACACACTTGGAAACTTTCACCTCACGGCTCCCCCTTGGGACGACGGTCCGGGCCGATGGTGATAACGATCACAGCACTTCTGGTCACGCTGTCGATCGAAGCAGGGCGCAAGACTGCTCCGGGGCACACAGTCACGGGGCAAGTCTCACGAAGGTCTCAGGCTGCAAAAAGCACACGCACACAGGGGTTTCAGCTCTTACATTTATACCCCTAAATGCCTTTGAAGTCTTTGTGTTCAGAGGGGCTCTGAGCCCGGTCCAAACCAGTTCTTGGTGCCTTCCTGCCAGTACACCTCTTCTTTCTTTGATAGTGGGGGTCTGGGCCTCAGACACTCTGCAGGAGGTGGAGCCATTCCTTTGTGGCAGCAGCACAGGCCTCTTTGCATCAAAGGGGCTACTCCTCCCCCTACACCAAATGCAGGCCAGCCTGGGCTATCTCACCTACCCCTCTCTGGTATCAGGACGCTCCCCAGACCCTGTCACATCCAAACCCAGACAGGCAATACACAACCAGGCAGTGGTTGGGACAAGAAACCACCCACTTCTAAAAATGTGGTTTCTAAACACACAATTTAAAAACCATCTTCATAGAAAGATGTGTTATCAAATTCTGAATTCAGGCACACTAAACTTCATCCCTCCATCTTATGCCTATGGGAAGATATGCTGGAAACATGGGACCCAGCATTTCCCATTCTGTCCTATGTGCAAGATGGCCTTGCAACAGTGAAAAACGAATTTGACAGTGTTTCACTGTCAGGACATGGTACACACCTCAGTACATGTCCTACCTTTCACATACACTGCACCCTGCACAGGGGGGGTACCGTGGGCCTACTATAGGAGTGTCTGATGTGCATAAAAAGGGAAGGGTAAGGCCTGGCAAGTGAGTGCACTTGTCAGGACATCAAGGCAGTTATCAACTGCGCGCAGGCACTGCAGTGGCAGGCCTGAGATCTCTTTTTAGGGCTACTTGTGTGGGTGGCACAATTAGTGCTGCAGGCCCACTAGTGATACCACTAGTAGCATTTGCATTACCAGCCCTGGCACACATAGTGCACTTTACTAGGGAGTTTACTAGTAAGGCAAACATACCAATTATGGACAACCAATCACCATAACACTTTATACAGGGAGCACTTGCACTTTGACACTGATCAGCAGTGGCAAAGTGCCTAAAGCATCTAAGTCGGCAACAGAATGTCAGAAAAAGGTCTAGGAGGAATTCAAAAAGTTTAAGGGACTTTAGCCAAAAAGGGCCAAGTCCAACAATCATCTTTGGGCAAAGGGAGAAGTTCCATTACAGGATGTAACGAAAGGACATTGTCAAACGTGCGGAATTGACTGGCAGATGCGCAAAGGCTGTATTTTCTGACAGTAGCAAAGAGCTAAGGGACGACAAAGATCACAAAACTGGAGAGGTAGTACATAAAATTAAATCTAGTAACAAACAGAAAGAAGCTTTTCGAGAGGTTGGAAAAAGAACCAACAGCACACTGAAATCCTAACTTGACAATAAGAATGTAGACCAGGCTTCTCCAACGAGTAGCTTGGGAGCTACTGGTAGCTCTCCAGTTTCCTGGAAGTAGCTCTCCTGCATGTGTGCATCTAAGTCTACTAAATCAGAAAAATTTTCTTGGTTGATTTCATATATGTTTCCCAACATGTAAAAGAATCTGTTTGATATGAAAATGTGTGTATTTTCAGAACTCATAAGCTGATGTTTGGAGAAAAATAGATTTTTCCAAAATGTATCTAATTTACATTAGTGTTGGTAACCTTGCCTGCTGCACTGAGGGGATCACTGCTGGCTTTCTGCATGTGGGGCCACTAATGTAATTTTGTTTAACGTGATCATCATTACAACACTAATAATATTAGTTTGGGACGATTTTTATTGAACACAATTAGTTCTTGTTACTGAAAAGGTTGGAGACCCCTCATGTATACAAATGTTACATATGTAGTTTCCCTGGTCATTTTGATAATGACAAAAAGTGCCCTGCATGCTATCTACATTGCTCGGGCTGTGGTATTATAGTTCATTTCAAGAAAATTTGCAGGAAAAAGAAAGGGAGTGCCATAAAGGTTTAAGAAGATGATTCAAGCCAAGATTCAGAGGATAGTGAGGATAATGAAGCCACAGACATGTGTGTTTTGAGTGTTTACTGTTGCTTAAATGTAGAAGACATGCCTAGCTCTAGAAGAAAGAAACCTAAGTGTGAGTTATCAGTAGGTGGTATTAGCATAATGATAACAGCAGATTCTGGGTCCCTATATACCATTGTTAAAGAAAGTGTATGGATAAAGCAGTTTACATCAAAGTTTGGGGATAAACTAGAACCACCTGATGTTTTTCCCAAGAACTTCATTGGGGATTCCATCAATCTACTGGGTTACAGGAAATTGCACTTCATATTTAAAAACAGAGAGGCGTTGTGCAAATTAAATGCCTCTAAAACGGGACCATCTGTGTTAGTGTTACAACCCCCACTCACCAGACCAACAGGGACCGCAGGAACGAAGAGAGTCTCCCCTCTCCTCTCTGGACCAGACCTCCACACTGATAACAGTATGGGTGAATGGTTCCAAAAGGGGAAAAGGAAGAGGAATACACCACCCCTGGTGCGCTGAGATGCGAAGGAGAAGTAGCAGGAGGGATGTCAGATAAGACAGGATCAGACTGGAGGAATACAGACAGCGTCTGCAGGGTAACTTCGAAGGCGGGAGGAATGAGTGGGTGGTCTGCAAGACAAAAAAAGGAGGGGATGACTATAAGAGGGGAAGGAAAAGATGCCTGAACTAAACTCTCGTTACAGTCTTTATCAGGTGTTATAAAGGGAAAGAAAAAGGTACACACACTCACTTCATGAACGACTCAGCATGGTGGTGTATAGTACATCTCATTGGGCGTCTTGTACCAAATCCAGAGCTACAAGAGGAACGTTCTGGAAGTTGCTCTGAAGGAATGGATTAGGGGTATCTGTATGCACAGTAATAAACAAAGCGCAGGCTTCTCCTGATGATGCTCTTTTTCCAGTAAGGGGTGCAAAGAAGGTAAGGGGGAAAGCCAAATTCTTGTTAGCGTTGGAGGCGGTGCAGCCGGCTCCTGCCGTGCGCCTCAAGGATAAGAGAGAGGTCCGGTGCTCGCACTGGTGATCAGCGTTGATGAATAGTTCTCTGGCTGCTCCTGCTGTGGTAGAACAAAAGGGCTTCACGATTTTCCACGATATGGAAAAAGAGAAACAAAAGGAAATGTTTTGCGGCTCCGGCCGCAGCTGTGAGGCACTCGCGGCTTTCCGCGACAAAGGAAATGTTTTGCGGCTCCGGCCGCAGCTGTGAGGCACTCGCGGCTTTCCGCGACAAAGGAAATGTTTTGCGGCTCCGGCCGCAGCTGTGAGGCACTCGCGGCTTTCCGCGACAAAGGAAATGTTTTGCGGCTCCGGCCGCCGATGTGAGGCACTCGCGGCTTTCCGCGACAAAGGAAATGTTTTGCGGCTCCGGCCGCCGATGTGAGGCTCTCGTGACTTCAGAACACTACTAGGGGGGACAGAACAGGCAGCGCCCTCTCTGGATCAGAGAATGGAAGGGAAGCAGAGGAGAGACACGCTCCTGCGTTCTCTCGAGGTAGGGATTGTACTCAGATTTAAAACCAAGCACCTGTGTCAGGTAGGGAGGTTCCTAAATAGCAACCTTCCCTCACCACCTGACGTGCTGCACCCAATACCACGAGCCCAGGAAGAAGAAACAAACAGTGGACAGAAGAAACTATGTCAGGATGTGAATGGGAAAAGGGAAAGTGGTAACATTACCTCCCCCTTAAGGCTCTTTTTACAGGGCGAGGCTTCATGGGGTTACAGGCATGAAATCTTCGAACCAATAGGGGTGCATGTACCAATGTAGCTGGTTCCCATGTACGCTCCTCTGGAGGGTATCCCTTCCAATCCACTAGATAATACAGTTTCCCATTTTGCCTACGTGAATCTATAATACGATTCACCTCATACTCTTCTTGGTTATCAACCATTAAGGGAGGGGTGGTACCATGGGACGTGTGGAGGGAACAAAAGCTTTAAGAAGGGACGTATGGAACACAGGATGGATGCAATACTCTTCAGGTAACTCCAGTTTCATGGCCACTGGATTGATAATTTGTGTTATTTTGAATGGACCTACAAAACGTGGTTGTAATTTCTTTGGCCCTGCTAATTTCAGATTTTTTGTGGCCAACCAGACTTTATCTCCTACGCCATAACAAGGAGCAGGGCGTCGATGTTTATCAGCGGCTTTTTTCATTTTTTCTTTGGTCGCCTGTAACTGAGAATGAGCAGTGTTCCATATTTCCTTCAGATTGCTACATAGGGAATCCACAGCAGGGACCTTATGAGTGGGTTACAGAGGTACAGTCCTGGGATGAAAACCCATAGTACAATAGAAAGGTGACATACCTAAGGCAGAGTGGACACTGTTATTATACGCAAACTCTGCTATGGGCAATGCTTTGACCCAATTACTGGTTAAGGTACTCAACAGGCAGCGCAAATACTGTTCCATGGTTTGGTTCACCCGCTCCGTCTGTCCATCCGTTTGTGGATGATACGCTGAGGACAGTCGGAGGTCCATTTGTAAGACAGAGCTTATCTCACGCCAGAATTTAGAAACAAACTGAGGACCCCTATCGGACACCAGAACCGAAGGAATTCCGTGCAGACGGATCACGTTCTGTATGAAAATGGACACCATCTCACTAGCAGTGGGGACCTTGGGAAGGGGCACAAAATGGGCTATTTTCGTAAAGGAGTCGACTATGACAAGTATCGTGGTGAGCCCTTCTTCTGGGGGGAGATCCGTGATAAAATCTAGACTTACTGTATGCCATGGATAAGGGGGAACTGGAAGAAGCTGTAATAACCCTTCTGGTGTGGTGCGTGGTGTTTTCTGTGTGGCGCATATGGGACAAGAGGCCACATACTGTTTTATATCCTTCACCATATTTTCCCACCAAAACCATCGACTACAAATATCTGTGGTTTTCAGAATGCCCGGGTGACTCACTAAAGCGGAGGAGTGAACCCACTGGAGTACTTGATCCCGCAATTTCTCTGGTATATACAACTGTTCTTCGTGATACAGCAAGCCCCCTTTCATATGGCATTGAGGCTTTTCTAACCAGGGGGACATGTCAGTCTCAATTAGTGTTTGTTCCAAGTCACTACAGAATTGATCAAAAGAAACATACCCTAGAATTCGACCCGGGGGTATGAATGCTTCCAGGTCAGGTTCTATTCTTTTATGAGGTAGTGACACACATAATCGTGATAAAGCGTCTGCTTTTAATTGTTGTGCAGCTGGCCGGTAGGTAATCACAAAATCAAACTCATTGAAGAAAGATACCCAACGCATCTGTCTGGGGGTCAGGGCCCTGGCAGAACGGAAGAACTCCAGATTCTTATGGTCTGAATAGATAGTGATGGGATGTCTGGCTCCCCAGAGGTAGTGCCTCCATTCTTGGAATGCCTTTCGTATTGCCAACAGCTCTCTTTCCGCCACGGTATAATTTTGTTCGGCGGGCAACAGTTTGTTGGAAAAAAAGGCGATAGGGTGCATCTGACCATTAGAATCCCTCTGCGATAGGACTCCTCCTACTGCATATTGTGATGCGTCCGCCTCCACAAAGAAAGGAAGAGCAGGATCAGGGTGTATTAACACAGGAGCAGAAGTAAACTCTTTCTTCAAAGCGTCAAAAGCTTTTTGAGCTTCTGTGGACCAAAGAAACTGCACCCCCTTTTTAACGAGTCTTGTTATTGGGGTTACCAGTTCTGAAAAATGCGAGATAAAACGCCTGTAGAAATTGGCGAATGCTAATAGTGATTGTATGTCCTTAACACATGTGGGGGTAGGCCAAGACAAGATGGCCTCTACCTTCTTTTTGTCCATCTGTATCCCGTTTTCGGATATTACAAACCCCAAGAACTCTACTGTGGAGGCATGGAATGAGCATTTCTCTAGTTTCGAAAAGAGAAGATGTTCTCTTAGCCTTTGCAATACTTGTTTCACATGTTCTTCGTGTTCCTTCCTGTTTTTTGAAAATACCAGGATGTCATCTATATAGACGATTAAAAAGTGATCCAGAAAATCTCGAAAAATTTAGTTAATGAAGAACTGAAATGCCGCAGGGGCATTACACAGCCCGAACGGCATGACGCAGTATTCGAATAGGCCAAACTTAGTCCTAAACGCCGTTTTCCACTCATCCCCCTCACGTACTCGAATGAGATGGTATGCTCCTCGCAAATCGATCTTAGTGAACACAGTGGCATCCTTAATTTGGTCTAACAATACAGGGATGAGTGGTAACGGGTATTTATTTTTTACTGTGACCTTGTTAAGAGACCTGTAATCTATACAGGCGCGAAGGCCTCCTTCACGCTTAGATATAAAAAAAAGAGGGGAAGAAATAGGAGAAGAGGAATGCCGGATAAACCCACATTTTAACATATCGTCCAGGTACTCTTTTAGATAGGCAGTTTCAGGTTCGGATAGGGCATAGATCCGACTACAAGGTAATACACCCCCTGGTTCTAGGTCTATACGACAATCAAAGCTGCGATGAGGAGGCAATGCCGTGGCTTTTTTCTTATCGAATACATCTGCGTACTGTTTGTAGACGTTGGGAAGGGCTTCGGGCTCTGCACCACTACAGGACGCACATACCAAAGGAGACGCCCAGTCTATAGCTTCTTTATAGCATTGTTGGATGCAAAAACTAGAATCTAAGGTTACAGTTCTCCGCACCCAGTCTATTTTTGGGTTATGCGTTTGCAACCAGGGTACTCCAAGAATCACTCCAAAGGCTGGAGTATCTATGAGATCGAAGGAGATGTCTTCCAAATGTCCATTGTCACAAACCAGTGTTAAAGGGGCGGTATGTCTCGTAATGAGTCCTGAGGATAATGCCGTCCCGTCCACAGCTCTCACTGATTCAGGCTCTTTCTTCTGTATGCCTGTAATGCCAAGGGACGAGGCTAACTGATTGTCCCAGAAGTTCCCTGTAGCCCCGGAATCTATCAAGACTGATAAGTACACCCGATTACTATTTGTCAATATTAGTGTGACACGTATGGTGAAGTGTCTCGGCACCCTGGCTACCGAGGCACTCTGGATATTCCGAGCAAACGCCACTGTCTTTCTTGGCCCTAAGGTCTTAGGGCGAACAGGGCATTCTCGAGCAAAATGGCCTCCCTTCCCGCAATACAGGCAAAGGTTGAGACTGCGTCTTTTTCCTTCTCCTCCCGAGTCAAAGGACCCCGAATCCCTCCTATTTGCATGGGTTCGTCTGACACCGATCTATGATCCTCTTTCTTATTGCTTTTGTAGAGCAATACGCGAGGTGTTTCGGACCTCCCTTTCTCTCCATGACGTTCACGGAGCCGGTGGTCCATCTTAATGACCAAATCAATGAATTCGGTACACTCCTCTGGGGGTCTACGATTTGAGACAGAACATCCTTTAAGTCGTCACTCAGCCCCCGGTAAAACAAAGAGGTTCTCTTTTCAATGGGCCAACGGGTTTCGGCCACTAACCTATTGAAGTCTGTAACATAGGATAGCAATGGGTTCCTACCCTGTCGGAGATTCAACAGTTCGGTGTCGCTAGCTTGCATAAAGGTGTGCTTGTCGAACAGTCTTCTCATCTGTTCCTTGAATGCGGGAAAGTTATGCAAAAGAGGGTCATCTGACTCTACCAAGGGTATGGACCAATTGGCTGCGGTACCCATAAGATATGATATAACAAAAGCTACTTTGGCTGTGTCGTCCGGAAAGGCCGTGGGCCGACACATGAATTGTAAATAGCATTGGTTCATGAAGCAGCGGTATTTGCCGCTGTCTCCACTAAACCTTTCAGGATTAGCTAAGGGAACGGGAACAGGAGTAACTACTGTAATGCTAGTAGGTGGGGCTCCGCTATCAGATTGTGTTTTGTCAAAATGGAAGGTGGCCGGCTGTAGTACGTGTCGATGTGTCTTAGGGATGGTCCCGGGCGGAAGACCCCATGCTGTGTTTGCCTGTCTACTGTGAAGTTCGGATTTCATGGACTGATTCTCCTGTCTAAGGATCTGAGTCTCATTTTGCAGCACTACTAACGCGGCCGCTAGTTCCTGGACTGAAGGAATGGGACTAGAATCCACAGAGAACAGTTCCTCGCCTGTCCCCTCCGGATTCATCTTCGCTCGGGCGGTATGGATATCGTGGGCTTGGTTTTTTGTTACAACCCCCACTCACCAGACCAACAGGGACCGCAGGAACGAAGAGAGTCTCCCCTCTCCTCTCTGGACCAGACCTCCACACTGATAACAGTATGGGTGAATGGTTCCAAAAGGGGAAAAGGAAGAGGAATACACCACCCCTGGTGCGCTGAGATACGAAGGAGAAGTAGCAGGAGGGATGTCAGATAAGACAGGATCAGACTGGAGGAATACAGACAGCGTCTGCAGGGTAACTTCGAAGGCGGGAGGAATGAGTGGGTGGTCTGCAAGACAAAAAAAGGAGGGGATGACTATAAGAGGGGAAGGAAAAGATGCCTGAACTAAACTCTTGTTACAGTCTTTATCAGGTGTTATAAAGGGAAAGAAAAAGGTACACACACTCACTTCATGAACGACTCAGCATGGTGGTGTATAGTACATCTCATTGGGCGTCTTGTACCAAATCCAGAGCTACAAGAGGAACGTTCTGGAAGTTGCTCTGAAGGAATGGATTAGGGGTATCTGTATGCACAGTAATAAACAAAGCGCCGGCTTCTCCTGATGATGCTCTTTTTCCAGTAAGGGGTGCAAAGAAGGTAAGGGGGAAAGCCAAATTCTTGTTAGCGTTGGAGGCGGTGCAGCCGGCTCCTGCCATGCGCCTCAAGGATAAGAGAGAGGTCCGGTGCTCGTACTGGTGATCAGCGTTGATGAATAGTTCTCTGGCTGCTCCTGCTGTGGTAGAACAAAAGGGCTTCACGATTTTCCGCGATATGGAAAAAGAGAAACAAAAAGAAATGTTTTGCGGCTCCGGCCGCAGCTGTGAGGCACTCGCGGCTTTCCGCGACAAAGGAAATGTTTTGCGGCTCCGGCCGCCGCTGTGAGGCACTCGCGGCTTTCCGCGATCAAGGAAATGTTTTGCGGCTCCGACCGCAGCTGTGAGGCACTCGCGGCTTTCCGCGATAAAGGAAATGTTTTGCGGCTCCGGCCGCAGCTGTGAGGCACTCGCGGCTTTCCGCGACAAAGGAAATGTTTTGCGGCTCCGGCCGCCGATGTGAGGCACTCGCGGCTTTCCGCGACAAAGGAAATGTTTTGCGGCTCCGGCCGCCGATGTGAGGCTCTCGTGACTTCAGAACACTACTAGGGGGGACAGAACAGGCAGCGCCCTCTCTGGATCAGAGAATGGAAGGGAAGCAGAGGAGAGACATGCTCCTGCGTTCTCTCGAGGTAGGGATTGTACTCAGATTTAAAACCAAGCACCTGTGTCAGGTAGGGGAGGTTCCTAAATAGCAACCTTCCCTCACCACCTGACGTGCTGCACCCAATACCACGAGCCCAGGAAGAAGAAACAAACAGTGGACAGAAGAAACTATGTCAGGATGTGAATGGGAAAAGGGAAAGTGGTAACAGTTAGGCTGGTGGGACAAGGGAAATCTGGGTATTATCCTTGATCCCAATAGTTCCAAACCTGTCTTAGCCATAAAGGATGGTGGGGGCAAAGAGGAAGCTGTGATTCTAACTTCATACCCTGGGAATTTTCTAGTGTCATCTGCGAACTAAAGGGATTCCACCACAAAATTATTTTGAAAGATAAAGCCGTACCTTGTGTACATAAGGCCAGAAGTGTTCCAATGAGTATCATACATGCTCAGAACTAGAAAAGTTACAGGCTGCAGGCATTATTGAGCCAGTTGAATCTTCAGACTGTGTCGCTCCCCTTGTTGTTGTGCAATGACCTAATGGTAAACTCAGACTCTGTATCGATTTCAGAGAATTAAACAAGAACATTCTAGTTGAGCATTTCCTCTTCCAAAAATTCATGGAATACTGTCATTAACAAAGGGAATTGAATGGTTTACCACTACTGCTTTAAAATCAGTGCACCATCAGGTTCTCCTTCACCCTGACAGCCGTGGGCTCATTGCATTTATCACCCTGTTTGGGTGTTTCTAATTTATAAGAGTTCCATTTGGAATGTCATCGGCTGCTGCCATGTTCCAGCGACTCATGTTTTTGATGTTTAAGTGATCCAAGGATGTTTTATTTTTTCAGGATGACATCCTATTTATGGGTAGAACAAGAACAGAGCATGAAGTGAATTTGGTTAAGGTTCTTGATATACTGAAAAAAAATGGATTACAGTAAGTGTAAAACTTGCAAGGAAGAATGCCACATATCTCGGTCATGAAATAAGTAGTAAGGGAATTGTACCTAAAGCAACTTTGGTCGAGGCCTTAAATAATGCATCATCTCCCTCCAGCAAAGATGAAGTTAGGGCATTCTTAGGCATTCTTGGGCTAGTTGAGTTTTACTCAAAGTATGTTCAAAAGTTTTCAAGCAAAGCGTATCACATTAGACAACTTCTTAAAATGAAAAATGAGTTCATATGGTCTAAGAAGAGTGAGGATGCCTTTTTATAGATAAAAAAGGACATTACAAGTGTGTACCCACTGCAAGGGTATTACCCTAATCTAAAAAGTATAGTTACCACAGATGCAAGTACTAAAGGCATGGGAGCTGTCCTTAAACAGGTGGATGATCAAGGAAGCGAATGTATAATAGCTTTTGCCTTACCATCCTTGTCTCAGTCTGAGGAGAAATACTCTGTAATTGAGCGGGAGACTTTATCATGTGTTTGGGGTCTAGAACATTTTAGAACCTTTTATTCATTTGGGGGTCTCAAGTTGAATTATGCGGTGATCATAAACCACTTACTAAAGTTCTGACCTCCAAAGGATTGTTCAATGCATCTCCTCGTCTAGCTCACATGTCCATAAGATTTGTTGATTACAATTATAATGCAAATTATGTGCCTGGTGTTAAGAACAAAATTGCTGACTTAGTCGATTACTCATTTCTAACAAGATCACTTGTGGGAAAACTTTGGAAGTTGAAGATGGTGAGGAATGTTGTGTGGCTGACATTTTAGATGATGTCTAAAAAAATGAATGGAAACATGCCTAAGAGAAAGATGTTGTCTTACAAAGATTGCGGAAATGGCTAAATGAAGGCTGGCCTAAGGGTAAAATGAAAGTAGACACATGTGTCTTTTGGGAGTTGAGAAACGAGCTGTCGGAGAAGGATGACAAAGTGGTACATATTGGAATAATAATTCCCCCTAGTGCACTCAGAGACAAACTGTTGGATATATGTAATGAGGGTCATTTGGGGATCACGAAAATGAAAAGTAGAGTGAAGGAGATATATTGCAGGGTGGATATTGATGTGGCGGTTGAAAGGAAAGTAAGAGAATGTGCGTTGTGCAATGACTCAGAGAAAACCTCAGTCACTTTTAATCCGCCGCTCATCCCCATTAAATGCCCAGAAAGGATCGGGTTAGATATAGTCAGGACCATTTATGATGGCATGGTGCCCAGGCACATAATGGTGTGTTTGTTAATTTTGCTAAGTGGCCAGAAATTGAAATCTAATCTAAGGATATTTTTGAGAGGATATTTACCTAAATGCATAATTTCAGACAATGGACCCCAATTCACGGGTGAGATTTTTAAAGAGTATTTGTTTAGGAATGCCATTGTACATAATACGACATCAGTGTACCACCCTGCTGGGAATGGGGCTGTTGATTGGTTTCAACAGGGTGATTAAGAATATTATACAATTTGCAAAAGATGCTGTATTTTCATGGAAGAAAGAAGTATGGATTACTGCTTGGGCATACAGAGTGACATCTTGTGTGTCAACTGGATATAGTTCTTTTGAGCTTGTGAGGGGAAGAGTACCATTGAGAAAAGACAATGTGAGTTGGATGAGTAAGGCCAGAATGAGTGAACGGACTCCTGAGGTGGTCAAGAGGAACCCAGTTAAAGTGCAGGAAAGGTACAAGAGGTTCTATGATCGCAAATATCATTGCAAACAAGTTCACATAAACGTGGGGGATTTACTAAGAGTTAAGACGTCTGGTGTTTACAAGAAAGGTTAAGGTAAGTTTTATGATCCTGTAAAGGTGGTGAAGGACTTTTGTAATTCAGTTTAGTTGTAGGATGGTAAGGTGTGGCACTTTAGTCAAGTGTCTTTGCATAAGGGCAAAGGAATTAAACCTTGCTTAGTGAGTGTAGATGATGCTGTGCCGCACACTAGGAACTGGTTGAACGAGGATTAACACTGTTGAGAGCAAATTGCCAGGGATGTAAATATAGAGGGATTTGTTGATGTGTATGACCATACATTGCTGGATTCACCACAGGTTTCATCCCAAAGCCATAACAAATCATCCTCACTGAACCATAATGTAAAACCAGGTTTGGAAGATTTGGCAGAAGAATTAACAAACCCACAAGATACAAAGATTTCTTATGTGCAGAATGATTTTTGGGTGCTACGTTGTTAATGTTTTAGATAGTCAATGTAGTCACTCAGGCATGATTATTTATGTACCACTTATATTGAAGCTTAGCTTCGTATTGATTTCTTCCAGCTGATGCTCATCTGCATATTGATTGATTCCAGCTGGTACACTCATGTATCAATTATAGTATTATGTGTATATTTAATGTTTATATTTTTATTCATATATTTAATTAATCTTTGTTCTGCTGTTTTAAAGGGGAAGATATGTCATGATGTAAGAGTTATGAAATGTGTTGTTGTCGTATAGAATGTGATGGCATTTGTTAGGATCTTGATACACTGTGGAGAGTTAGCAGAAGATTGGGGGCAGTGGGAGAATGTATGTCATGTTGCTGTTCTTCCTGTGCTAGGGTTGGAACCTACAATATATCCTAACATTCTTATCAATGAGTGGAGCCTTTATTACAGGTGTCATATCCTGTGACACCTCAGGGCACTGGTCCCGTTCTAGATATCACTTCTTGCAGGAAGGCGAGACAGGAAAAAGGAAGTGGAAGGGGGCAAAGGTACACTCTTGGGCTTTGAGGCAGTTTCTCACAGAAGTAGAGTACAAATGTTCATAAGAGGACTGGGCTCTATAAAATAGTTATCAGCAAAAACCCTGCTCTTGGTTACCCTCACATAAAAGTGAGGACGTTACAGGTCCAGTGGTGTAGCACAAAATGACCCCCACCCCACTCATAGCTTCCAAGTTTTCAGTTTGCATATGTGTGACATTTCCATATTTTGAGGGTGCTTATGTGTGACATTTAAATGCCTCATAAGTGACACATTGAGTGACGCTTTATCAGGAGTAGAAAAAAATTATTTGCATGTAATGAGAAAGCTTTCAGAAATTACACGTTTCTGCAATAAAATGAGCAAGAACTGCCATTACCCTCATTTGTGCAATAATGGCTTACATACTGCCTTTAAAAGGCTCACAATGCAAAGTACCCATGACTGAAAATCCAGGATGGACCAAGAGAGATGTACAAAGAGGACACAAGGCTGCTTTACAGCCATTTCATGGTCTTGTCACATGTCCTTGCGTTCTTTATCTCCCCCTAAGACTCACGTCTCTGTCTCTATCTCACAGAAGAAATTACAATTATTGTAATAGTGCTTGTTTTATTCACCTCTGATGGATAAAAGGCAGAGTCAGCCCGATCAGATTTTGAACCTCACACCTCCAGTTTATGAGCTATTCTCCACAGCAAGAAAACAAACTATTGTGCTACCTCATTAGATATTATGACAGCACACCACTCAAAAACTATTCACTAACCCCAACCATCACTAAGGTGTCTGACATTACAAATATTGCTCAAAAAGGCATTTGTTTATTGACAACAAAGAACACATACAGTGAGAAACCGCAATGTAAATTACATACCAGTCCTGTGTCAACTAAAACCTACTTTAAACATTCTAGGTCTGTTTTTCAAGTAATGTAAAATGAATTTGCTTTTCCTGATCTGCCTCCCTCATGGCATGTGTACCACCCATCAGTACAGATTTTTTTTCAGCACCGCTTACCATTATGGGACAGGTAGTTTTGTTTTCCATTAACAGTACCCGGTTGTACCCCGTCCCTGCATACAAACTATTATTGGATTTAAAGGCAGCTATGACTGTGGGTGTTACACCTCCAAACCTGAAAAAACATTGAAAGAGTCTTCTTGACAAAAAAAACGCACTGCTGTTTGAAAAACGAAACAGCAGACACTGAGCAAGTTACAGAATACAATGTTGAGCACCCCCAACTGCAGACAAATTAAATTTCACGGAACGCTCTGACCTCAGTAATGCTCTTCTGTCCTAACCTCCTGGCTTTGACCTATCTGACTGCTTTTGTTTTCACTGGCTAAATGAGGAGAGGTGAACCGTTGTTCTCATGTCGCTGCTGTCAGGGCCACACTGCACACAGACACTGCGGGGACGGTCTTGCAGCTGGGTGCTGTTCTAAGTCTAGAGCTGCTTGCAGCTGCTTGCATAATCGCTCAGCATGCAGCTTCTCTGCTGTGGTCTCACTGTGCACCGGTCACACTAAGGCTGCTGTCACAGCCTCAGTGGTTCTTCTAATGAGAAAGCCACAGAGTAGAGTCCAGTGGCAGCTGACTCAGGCCAGGTCATCTGACCGGAGCTTTTAAAGTGTACACTCAGCTGCCAGACCAGACATGGATCCCATCCCCCCAACACACATGACTGGGCTGCAGGTGAGGGCAAAGATATGCCCAGAAGGGCTGGCTGGAAAGAGGGCAAAGCATCCTGCGTACAGTGCCCGGTGCCTGCCAGCATGACCTCACCACCACAGAGCACTGTGAGGGTCACAAACGGGAGTCTGAAGAAAACAAGCATTGGCATAGCCAATAGGTCTCGCGTTTGGGACCTTATAAGTGTTTAGTCATGCAACACTTGATGTTGTTGCACCAAGGATATTGTGCTGGATAACTAAACACTTATAAGGTCCCAAAGGCGAGACCTATTGACTATGCCAATGCTTGTTTAATTTGCCACAGTTGTTCCAAATAAAACTATATCACCCTAGATTCGAGGTGGTTCTGCTTGGGATCCTAGGGGTGACTGCACTGTCCCGCTTTGTGAAGCCCCCTCGTGGTTTTCACACTACTAACCATAACTAACTAACTACAGTGGTACATTCTAAAACCCACCAAAAGAAGTTAAAATACAAGGGGGTTGGGGGAAAGAGAACAGGCAGAGGGGAAGGAGGACCAAAGAGAAACTCTTTTTAAAGAAAGGGAGAGGTTGAGAGTAAATATGAACAGAGGGTGGCTCAGATCGTAAAGACAGGGAGTAAATGTTTTAAAAAATGTGGCTAAACAAATGTACCTATGATGTTTAGGGGCGAGAAGCGGATATCCGAAGTAATTAATTATGATTTAAACTTGTGCCTTGTAAAAATAAACATCCCGGATGATCTGTGTTATAATTAATTTTTATTAAGTTTGTGCGCAAAGGTTCTTCTTTTTCCTGCAATCTTTTTGTTTTTATAAGAATTTGCCGATGACCGTCCCGCCAGACACCGGCGTAATTCAAGTACCCTGCAGTCGATAACATTACGCCTGTGGTGTGAGCAATACCCAACATTTTTACGTAGTACACCCCAAAATACACAAAAAAAAGATGTAAAATATGGGGTTAGGTGGAAAGTGGTCGACTTATTTATTGTAGTGTAGATTTACTGTAATGTTTCTGGTTTTATGTAAATTTGCCCATGCGCGCCATGGTATACACTGGCTTTAATTAAGTCCCCTGCAGGGGTTAACAGTATGCCCTTGTGTTGACTGAGGCCCAACAGTTTTGTGTACTGAAGATGTAAACACTGTGAAATAAGTTGCAATACATGGGGTCACGGGAGAGAGGAGAGGCAGAGGGGAGAGGAGGATGGTAGAGAAAGCGTTTTACGATGTGTGGGGAGATAGGGGCATATTGGAATGAGGCGGGTGAGGATCAAACGAAGGAAGAGAAGTTTACAGCAGAGCTGTTTTTCTTTGGGAAGTGGGGGAGGTGTGCTGTCTGCCTGCTATCACTGTGGCGGCGCTGGTCTGCTTCCAGCGAACAGTTGTGAACACAACATTGTAATTTATATTCGTGGTAGCGCCCGTGCCTTGTGAAAATAAACATCCCGGGTGATCAGTGTTGTTATAATTTATTTTTTTAAGTTTTTGCGCAAAGGTTCTTCTTTTCTCAGAAAGTTTTGGGTTTTTATAAGGATTTGCCGATCACCGTTCCACCAGACACCGGCGTAATAGAGAAACTCTTTTTAACGAAAGGGAGAGGCTGAGGGTAAATAGGAACGGAGGGTGTCTCATAGTAAAGAGATAGGGAGTGCATGTTCCCAAACCAACAAAATGTAAATGTGGCCAAACAAATGTGCCTACAATGTTCACGGCAGAGAAGTTCATCGGCAAGGTAATTACATTTTTTTAAACTTGTGCCTTGTGAAAAACATCCCAGATGCTTAGTGTTGCATGAAAATATTTTTATTTTAGTTTTTGCGCTAAATGAGAAGCTAACAAACACAAAGCAAACATTATAATACAAACGCTGGTCATATACATGCCTCAATGTGAATGAATTTATTTTCTTACATTCTCATCACCTTGTAATGGCCGTCTTTTGACAAATTGCATAGTGCCCATGCGCCTGGAAACGGGGGGGAGCACAGGCGGACGGGCAACTGAACAAGAAGCGCGAGCAACAAGCATTGGCCGCGCGGCCGTGAAACTGACACGGCCGCGCGGCCGTGAAAGTGAAAGTAATCGCGGGTTTTGGAAGTGCAAACAGTGGCTTTTGCTGGCGACCAGCTTGCGTTCACGTGAGCGTCCAGATGGCGAGGGAAGCCATATGGCGCCTGATCGCGCGTGCACGCTCGCGTGAACGCAGGCTAGTCGCCAGCAAAAGCCACTGTTTGCACTTCCAAAACCCGCTTACTAAAAGTCTCGCCAGTGCAGCGCATGCGCGCTGGCTCAGGCGAGACCTAAAAAGATCTCTCATCACCAAAGGGAAAATCGCTGTCCACAGGTTGTGATCACTGGTGCCATAAAACAACAGATGCTGGTCCACATGATGCTGGGCCTGGATGGATCCCACTGTTTATGGGGTTTTTTTTTTCACTCATTGACGTGTTGCTGCATGACCATGTGGCGCAAACAGGCCAGTGTTGTGGCAAATGAAATTGTAACTAAACAATTTGTAACACATTGTAATGATCACACCTCTCAGACAGACTCAGTGAGCACATGCTCTGTGCAGCCAGATGCAGCGCAGCCAGAGCATGGCACGCTGGCTGCTTTTTGTTCCACAGCTTGTTGAGCTCCTCTTGACGGTCCCAGAGGAGCTATAATGAGTGACTAATGGAATTTACATTATGTAGTAAGGAGCCCTGGACACTCCCATATCTCAAGGTTAGTCAGTGGTCTTGGGCGGAAAGGGCCTCCCTGAAAGGTGTCTCGCACCTGCGTTTCAGGGACATGCTTTGTACCCCCTTGTACAGGTTGTGGTCAGTGTGTTGGTAATATTTAAAGCAACTGCACACCAGCATCTGTTCGAACACCTATTTTTTTTGTTAAATATTTTTGATTGAGTATTGAAAGAGCAACCCCAACCAAAAATAACAATTAAAAGGAAATGCATAACATCAGCAAGTTTTGCAACCTCAAAATACAAATAAATGCAAAAAAACTGTTAATCATTTTATATAAAAAGGGGAGAAACAAAAGAAAGAAGAAAATGGAGGGAGAGAAGAAGCAAAAAGGGAAGGATGGAAGAGAAAAAGGGTAGGGGGAAAAGAGAAATGTATGATTATGATATTGATAAGTGCAAGGAGAGAAAAGTAGTGAAAGGTAAGCAGTATAGGTCGGATTTAATCTTCCAATGTAACATCAATGATGAGCCAGTATGGATTCTATGTCAAACACAAACAAAGTTCCACCATGTTAACATAGGAACATCTTTCCAACAAGAAAGTAAAAACTTTTAAAAGCTAGTGCAATGAAAGGATCTAATAACAGAGGTTTCGGTGATAAGTGTTCAAAGTTAGGTGCTAGGTAACCTAGGAAAACATTTTGGAAATTTAGAGGTACATCATAATTAAAAATCTTTGAACATTTAGACCAAATAGAATTCCAAAATCTGTGAACATGAGAGCAATAGTATAACATATGTGTCAAAGAACCATTACATGTGGAACCTGAGGAACATAAGGGAGAAGCAGTAGGATTGAATTTAGAAATACATTCTAGAGTAATAACTGCTCCATTATAAATAAAAAAGAGGGATTGAGTGATGTGAGCGGCTTTGGAGGTATTGAATATTTTGAGCCAGAGTTTATCCCAGAATTGAATGCCGAACAATATGGATAAATCCGCTTCCCATAATAGTTCAATAGAACTTTTAGCTCTAAACTTCATATATAAAAGCAGTTTTGGGGATAGAGTCATTAGGGATGAAATCTAGAGGTGTCATAGGAGTGGTAGCAACAGGAGAAGAAGGAAATGGGTGAGTGCGAAAGAAAGAATTGAGAGCAGAAGAACTTATTTCATATTCTTTTTAAAATGAGTTAGGTAATTGATATTGCATTTGTAATTGAGGAAAGGGTATAAAAGAAGTATAATTTACAAATTGGCGAATAAATATAATATCCGTTTCTTTCCAATGCTTGTAATAAAAAGATTTAAGACGAAAATTATGAAGTTTTCTATACCAAATTGATGAGGATAAAAAACATTGGTAAAAATTAAGATTAAAGGAAGATAATATATGTAATCCATGGTGTGAATACTTTAAAATGGGATTCTTAGAGATAAACCTACAGTTGAATGATATACTTGAATAAGAAACTATTCATTAGGGATTGTTAAAATGTAATCCATCGAGGGGCTCGTAAGTCTAAAAAAATCACTAATTAGGGCAAAATACTGCCGGATTTAAAAGGTAGAATGATAAAGTTAAAAATCAGAAACATTTACACAGGCCTCACTTTTTGGACATTTGAGTTTTAAAAGGACAATACAGGGACGTTTATTGCTCCATAAGAATTTTGTGTAGAGAGAATCAATTTGTACAAAATAATATTTAGGTATCTTAACATGTAGCATAGAGATTGTGTAGAGAACATGTGGCACAATCATCATTTTAATGGTGTCAAGTCTTCTCCACCATGATAAGTGTAAAGGAGACCAATTTGGAATGAATGTTTGTAATTTGGACATTAATGCTGTAAAATTGTGTCTAATGGTGTGGGATTTAGAGGAGAACCAAGCACCAAGATATTTAATTTTCGAGGGACACCATGTAAAATTAGCATTAGTAAACATATATTGATAGCAAGAGGAGTTCAAGGGTAAAATTTCAGTTTTGGAAAAATTAAGTTTATATCCAGAGACACTAGAGTATAATGCGATCTCCTGTATGAAAGGATCTAGGAGGATAACGGGTTTGACATAAATATAAGCACATCATTAGCATAGGCGGAGAGCTTAACCTCAAAGGAATTATGTTTGCATCCTGATATGAGTGTATTACACCATATTCTTTCAAGGAAAGGCTCAAGGCACAGAACAAATAATAAAGGAGAAACGGGGTAACCTTGTCTGGTACCTCTATATCAAACACACTATTGCAACTATTCTTCCCATAGGAAATACTGCTCAATAGCCTTTCTAGTGTCTGATGACGTCATTGTTCATCATTATGTATGCGCTTTAGCAATTCCTATATTATTTAATCAAGATAGCCAACAAATCAATGCTGTTATTTCTTTAATAAAGTATTTGGTTGAATAAAAATTGTTTCATCCTGAAATTAACCCAAACATCTGTTGGGGATTTTGGAGTTAAATTCACCCACAGACCCTTGATGTTTGGATTAATTTCAAAATCACGCACAGACCCAAATAATGTTTGGATTAATTTCAGGATGAAATTATCTTTATTCTAAGAAAGAATTTATTAAACAAATGAAAATACAGCTTTGATCTGTTGAATATTGTGATCGAACAGGAGAGAAAATGTTAAAGTGCCTACATAATGAACTCTGATGGGAGTACAATAAAAGAATGACACCTACTCCATGTGGGGGAAGTGCTTGATATAATAGCACTAAGGACCCAGTGATCAGTGGGTTATGCCTTTAATTGTGCACGAAAGTATAATAATTGGAAAACAATGTTTAACATTTGATCAGACTAGAAGAAAACAAAGAGTTCTATGTGTATAATTATAACTTTTTAAAACATAGCATCAACACCAGATAGTGGGCTAAGAGGTACTTTCCAAAAGTAGAAAATATTCCACATGGGCACAAACGATCACAAATCCTGCAGACAACATTAGATAGTAAACTGTACCCTGGCTTTCACAACTCAACACCATATCCATTTACTGTGCTTTAGGATGTTTTCCTACATTGTGACACAGACCTCTTGTAACCCATGTCTCATAGGTACAGCCGAACATATCTGAAAGTCCATTAGCACTCTCTCTCAGAAAACACAGCAACAGAGAAATATGGCTTGACCACACAAGGACTGAACCCAGCACAATCCGCTGGACAAAGGACTGCCATTCACTCTTTGGAAACAACAGATATAGCAATATCCTCCGGCGGACTCACTCATACCCCATTATACTGCTATAGTCAACCAATAGCAAGCACGGCCAATCACTACATAATATATACCGAAACCACAGGCAAAGATGATTGAATATTTCATGATGCTCAATTTGAAAGTCCAGCAAGGGCGGAGTCACCAGAATGCAGAAGTTGAAGATATGGGTTATACAAATGCTAATAACAATACTTAACATAGAATAGCTGCTCGCATACATTGTGTGGAGTCAGGCCTATTGAAGTTGGAAATGTATTTATTAATGTTTATTGTTAATAATAAACTAACGTCTCCTCGATAGGCTGGTAGAACACAAACAGTTTAGGTGTCTTCTGTATTTATGCCTCCTTTCAAACTGTCCCAGGATATGACTGTGAAAACTGTGTTTTTTAAGCACATCTTTATACAGTGCCCTCAAACGCTACAATTGACAAAAAGCACAGGTTTTGCAGGATGCGGCTGATGGACAGCCTTGTCTGCATCTACACAGACCACAAATGACAAGAAACGAGGAAGTTTAGTCTGTCTTTCAAGGTGATCGACCAGATTAGATGCTGTCATGATTCCACGATGACTAAGGCAAGGAGGTAACGCGGCAGCTTTTCCATTAAAGTCCCTGCGGATTAACTGCTTTCCTGATGAAAGTCATGATTCACATCTAACAGGCCAGGATGCTGCTGGTACACACTTGCTCTATCTCTGTTAACACCTTCCATTATCTTGGCGAGCGGATAATGAAAGATTTTTAAGTTGGAAAAAAAAACTGCCTGCATTTTATTCCCTTGAGCCATCTGAATACCTTGCTTTGCAATCCTGTGTGATTATGTATGCAAATCTGAACACACAATATATTATATTGACATGTGTAGCATAGAGGATTATCTTGGTTTGCAGAGACATATTCCCTCTTTGTTGTGTGTTCTTCGGTGCAGTATGTAAGCACTGTAGCCTGACCCGTCATCTAGGAAAAATATAATTGTTTGGCCTCCTAAATTGAATGGTGCCTTTTATGTCCAGCAGCCAGGCTACTTGTGTCTGGTGGCATGATCGTACCAAAGGTTGTTAACTAGGGTCAAGCGGTTACATTTGCAAAAGAATGAGACACATCTGGTTTGTTCTCCTACTGTATTGGCACAGACAAGTTAAATAAAAGATAGAAAGGATTGCTACATGGCGGACTTCCCAGTGGTTGACATTAATTCAAGCATTATCATTCACCAGGTTTTGTTTGATTACATTTTCGATCTTTATTGTCTCTACTTATTTTGGTCCATGTGCTTATAGTTGCAAGTTTCCTCTTCCTAAAGTCCTTGGTATGATTGCCATATCCAATGTAAGTGTGTTCAACAAGCATCTATGTTCCCTCATCCAATATGGTATCATTATCTACACAAAGAAAGGCACTCTGAAAGGCCTTTAGCTGATTCCAACTTGCTTCAAAGAAATTGAAAAGGGACGATCGTGGAGACTGGAGTCCTCTCCTTACCCTCACTGCTAGCTGGTAGAATACCAATAGTTTCTCTCTGAGACCTGTAAGCGAGGGTTGCTGGATTACCCATCCCATTAAATCAAAGTTTGAGTTCTGCCAATTTTGGGTATCATCCAGGCCTCTGGAATTGTGCAATTCAGTGGACACTGTGTTTTCTCCATTACTTTGGATTTACAGCACACAAAATTCACCATCTGCTGCAAAATGTGCAGATTTAGACAACAAATTGGTTCTAGCTCAAATGGGTCAAAGGTTACTAAAATAAAGTGCAACACTTGGTTTCAGCAGTGGTAGGAAAGCTCTACAGTTTAACTGGTCATATTTCAAATGCTGACTTCAATAATGAGGCATTACATTGGAACTAAAGATGTGAATATTTTGTTCAGAAAGTATTACTATAAGTAAAAATCACAGAATGGCAAATTTTTACTGCCACTGAATGTGCTGCATTATTTCACAGTTTGTTTTTTACACTTATATTGGTCTTCAATTTTTTTTGCATTCGTAAAAGGTCCAATTCGCACCATTTACTGTCCTAAAAAGGTTTCTTTGACTTTTCATTTAAAAAAAAAAAAAAAAAGAAGTGCATCCAGTTTTCCTTTAAAAAAGCTAATTGCATTTAAAAAAATGCTTTATTTAAACAGAATCACAGACATGGTCGTCTGCTGACCTCAGCAGGCCACTATCCCTGTGATGGCTGCAACTTATAGTGGGTCTCAGTTTGCGACATTCCTCATGAATTAAAATGAGGTAGGTCGAATTGCAACCCACTACAAATCAATATTTTGCGAACCGACCTATTAGTACGTTGGTCAGTTCCCAAACTAGAACACAGTGCTTTGTACATCTCGACTTGGGGCTTAATTGACATAATCTCAGTTGCCTTTGAAAGCAAACAAATGTAATATGTCAATTCATAAAAAATACAAACTAATAGAAATCCATTCCTGAAAGCTCTAATTATCAAAAACCCATTTGAAGGAAAACAAATTATTAGAGACAAAGTGTGATTAAAAATAAGAGGAAAGAACTCACAAACTGTTACAAATTGATATTAATTTACAATATAATATTTTTAAAAGAAACAAAATGGTGGATCGCATAGGTAATTACATTTAGGGAACAAAACAACAATTGTCAAAGTCAATAGGTCTCAGCTATGCGAAAGTTGTTGGCATTGGCAATGTCTTTTAGACATGTATAGCATGGCTAAGAGTAAAGTTAGAAAAACAAAGTGCTATGACGCGGGCAGCGCTTTTTTTCTAACTTTACTTCTATCCATGTTGTACAGTTATGCTGCTATAAGACATGGCTAAATACATTGGCAAAGACAATAGCTTTTGCATAGGCGAGACCTACTGTCTTTGCCAATGTTTGTTTCACTATGTACCTATGGGCAACACTACCTGCAAAAAGAAAAGCATGTTATCACACAGTACTTAAAAAGAGTGGAAAGCATGGCATGATTATGCTATTGCAAAGCAGATGAATAATTACTTCGTGCAGCACAGTAGTTTCAGTTTGAGATGGTCCTTAGCACAGAACTTCTTCTGTGTGCTTTCACAGATGACTAAATTACTTTTCATTCTAGAGCCTTTGTGAACTACTAAGTTTAGAGGCTGTTTGTTTATACTACTATTTCTATAAGATCCAACACCTGCAGTTTCAAGATTGCACTTCTTTAACCGTTTCGCCGCGGCGGACATTCTGCCGCGGTGCGGGCGAATTTGACGCGTGCGCAGATCGGACGGCCCCCGGCCGTCCGACGCACACGCCCACAGTGACGTTGGACGGCCAGGGGCCGTCCGACGCATGGAAGGGGTTAAAGGAAATTGGGACAACCTGAAAGTTACAGCCTCCCAACCAAACACTACATTCACAGAGCTTCAATACCCAGCAGTGACTAATAAAAATTGATTCAGAGCAGTGCAACACATTTGGTAGTTGGTAATGCAAACAGGGTGCATATTACAAAGGTTTGGTGATGAGATGTGTTTTCAAGTCAGATCCCTAAATTAGATGCAATCACTTTTTTTCTAGCCCTAGTTGGCAGCTGCTACATTTGCAGGTCCGGCTCATTATTCACCCATAATGACCATCAAGCACCAATCAAAGGCGGATCACTGCAACTGCAATAAGATCTTTTAATTAGCCTTATGCGAATTCAGATAAATATCGCAATAGGTCTCTGCTTCTGCTGAAAGAATCATTGCGATTGTGCATAGCATTATCAATATAGAAAAGTACTTTTCCGCAGGAACCACTGTTTCTGTTACATACATCTGCTGAAAGAATAGCACAACGCTAAAGAGGAGACCGGGTGGACTGGGCCTCTGGGATAACTAACACTGTGACAAACCCTTACAAACTGAGGCACAGCAGCATATCTTGGAAGGAAGATATGCAAAGGAGAGGGAGAGAAGTTATTCTTTGAACACTGCTTGGCTCGGCAAGAGGTCAGAGATAAGATACGTGTTATTGCAGAATTGTACAATAGAATACTTGAGTTTATGATCCATAAAACACATAAAAAACACCCCAAAGCCTTTGTCTGCTGAGATTTTTTAACTTCAGCATCAAGATAAAACAAGCAGGGATGGCGTCACTGCTACAACATCCTGTGATTCTGGGCAAGTCACTTATCTCTCCATGCCTAAAATAAATCTGTCATCCACATGATACATGATGTGGTATTTAAGGGTTATGCTAGGGCCTCTAAATGGAGCATAAGAGGGGCACCAGTGGGCTCCATCTGGAGACTAATCTGCATTCCTCTTTCCTATCAACTCTCACTTTAAAGTCAGCCGAAAACACTGAGCTCTCTGGAAGACACAGCTTGACATTTGACTTTGGTCTTTGAATGTACAGCAAACATGAGGAGATAAGAACAAGATTTAAGGGCCTGTTGGCAAAAAATTAATTAATGGAAGAATACAGTGAACATGCCAATAGCATGGGGAGGTACGAACTCGTGCTGAACAGCCTAAAGCAAATAAAGCCAGCAAATGAAAAGCCAGAAAACGTGAGTTACAAATCACAAAGCCAATGGCAAGTGACGGGCAGAATGCATTCCCAGGTCAACTTTCTGAAACTCCACAAGATGTCTTTCGCATAAGACAGCTGTGCTGTCTGCTAGGCTGCGAACTAAACAAGCATTTGCAATGCAATAGGTCTCGCATTTGCGAGAGTTTAAGCTATTGGCATTGTAAATGACAATGCCTTTTATTTATCTGTTTTGCTAATTAACACATACATAAAAGGCATTGGTTTTTACAATGCCAATAGCTCAAACTCTTGTAAATACGAGACCTATTCAAAGAAGCGGCCGCCATTGTCCCGGGCTGCTCGGAAAGTCAAAGCATGCATGGTGTGCTGAATGTTGCAGGAAAGCATGTCGTGCCTGCAGTAGGAGAAACTCATTAAGGAAAATAGTGCTTACAGACTAAAAAAGACGTACCATGTAACAACCGAAGTAAAAGGGCCAGTCCTCATGGGAGGTTACAAATGAAGACAATGCGGTACTAAGGAAGGACTAGCAAGCCTAATAACGAATCAGAAGCCAGCATTTATGAAGGGCAATGACACAAGCCAATTACAAATATGGGTGGAGAGTGGGCCAGGCTTTAATTTCATACTCCAATACAGCATGCTGCAGAGCAGCGCATGCACTGCCCAGGCTTCGACCTATAAAAGAGGTAACGAGACAATGATAGGAGGAATCAGGGAATGGAAAGTTAAGATAAGGAATGAGATAAGGAAGAGCTTCAGGATCACTTTGTGGAAAGGGGGAGTGCAGTGTTCTTATTTTTCATGTACTTCCCACTTGAACTGAGTGTGAATTCGGAAGCGACTTTCTTTGTATTGTGTTTTTCCTCCAGATGCATTTCTGAGTTACAAAACAGTTACTGTATTTTTCCAAACATCTCAGAGTACATGATTATGATAGAAACAAAAAAGCTCATATCACATAAGGCTGCTCAGTGTATCCTCTTGGGTATCTGTTTACCTATCAAACTGTCTTTGGTGGCAACGTGGGGTATTTCATAAAATAGTTTTTTCTAAGCTGAGTTAAGGAGAATGGCACAGTTGCTTAGTACTGTCTGAAATCTTAGGCCAATTATGTGCTGACAAAATGGCAAAAGACCTCTTTATGTCTGGGTGCTATTCGTCACCAATGCAGAAGGTGTGGCCCTCCAATAGTTTCTCAAAGCACTGTAATTGCAGGAAGCAGTTGTGATGGACACTGTGCTGACTAAACTGAAATCCGATACAGTTTCACAGTGTGCAACAGATGTTTTCAGTGGGAGTCACAAACGCTGACATTGCTTCTGAATATAATGAGCGCCATTTTTGGTGGGAACGAGGGATCAAAACGGTGTTGTGTGCTAAATAATAGGATTTGATTGAAAACAGCTAGAGACGGAAGTCTACATGGATGTTTCACTGAAAAGTCTGGAACAATGTTTGAATGATTGCTTGGAAAATGAGAATTTTGAATGGACAGATGTTTCTGTAATTATTATTTCCAATACATAGTTATGTGCCTAAAATAGGTGACGTGAGATTTGTCTAAGAAGTGGTCCCAGGGAAAAAAATCATATTCTGTTTTAGAAATGGGCAATAGTTTGGAATATACAATTTCCTCTTGTTGGGCTTTGCATACTCTGCGATTTCCTCTTCTTTGTTTTTCCAGATGCTCACTACAAATAAGGCATAAGGTGTATCCTTTTTGGAGTTTTGCTGGCCAGTTGGCCCTATATTCTGGGGTCCAGTGAATGTTGCCAGAGAATTATGGGTTTTTCCCTCTAAACAAGTACCGGTGACTCACAATATAGGGTGATAAATTGTTTTACAAAGCCTTGAACCCGAAAGTCAGCAAGCTTAGATCAGTGTGTGCTCTCTTTTTGAAAAGTCATGCCTTGGCATCCGATAGCATGGCCTTAGAAAACAATGCAAGCAGCAGTGTATTCCAGACTTGACACAGGCAGCTCGCTGTATTTGGGTCTTCCCAAATATCTCGTAGCCAGACTCCAACTAACGTAGACTGTAGTAGCCCAGCTTGGCCTACGATTCATGAACGGTATCTGCATCTATGGTCACCCTGTCAGAGTCCAAAGACTGCCTCTTGCATCGGCTGGGAGCAAGGGTGTGGGGTGCTGCAGAGCGCCCATATATGCCTGGTGGAGTTCAGATGGAGATTTAACAATAAGAAGGCCTTCATATATTAGCCTACAAGTATTTACTTTGCGTTCAGGTACAAACTATCTAATGACAGGCAATTGCGTTCATCACAGTGCTGCTAAATTTTTTTCAACATGGAGAACCGTGTTTACTATTCCTTTTTCTGACTGCACGTTAAAGTATTTTGTAAATTTTACTAGTGACAGTTGCTGAGGTACAGGTGAAAGCATAATGCCATAGCAATTCCAGAGATTTTGTTTGCTTTCTTTCCGAAATAAAATACATAACATCTCAAATTGCATATCACCAGCATGGAATGCACTTAAGTCAGGAGATGTCGCTGGCCAGCATCCCCACTCTGAAAGTTGTTCCATCGCCACTGGCCTCTTGTCAACCCCTCGATCATTTAAAGCCCTGTGTATTGGTCAGTGGGTGCGCTAAGTCTTTCTACAACCCAGTTTTTGTAGACAGAGTTTGAGCTCGAGCTCTCCGTTCTTCACCTTCTCATCATTCCTATCCACTTAAGTCAACCACATGGGAATGACTCCCGCCTGTTATGAGAGAGTAAACAACTATTTCACCCTTCGTAAAATGATGAAAACCTGGCTGTTCACAATCAATATTTACGCGTGGTAATTCTTTGTGTCTGTTTAGAGGCAGGACACTATTCAGGAATCAAATCACATCAAATCAAATGAATCTTTCAACACTTATAAGTGCTAACATTTTAGCCAGAAAATGCCTGCAAACTGTCCAAGTAATTGTGTTCTGCAGCCATCACAAATTCGGAGAAAGGATTGCTAGCCACGTGTTTAATGCTGCGAGCATCACATACGGCAGTCATTCAGTGGAAATAACATTTATATCATGAATCATACGAAATATGTCAAACATCCTGTTTCTAGGTCACAAAACGTTCAGTTGGGATCCTTAAATTGTCCACCTGAGGGTGGTGATGCTGCTCCAAAATATAATTCAGTAAGAGAATGCTTGTCCTGGACCAAGCCAGGAGGTGGTGCCATTGGATGGAGTTCATGGGCCCTCTCAAACTTTTACCTCATTAGGGCCCTCTTGAAGTTTTAAACTCTTCCAATCACTGGAATTGTACTTACAGCCACTGGACAATCTGCTCCAAACGTAGGTGATTTACATTTTTGGAGTGGAACAAACTTGAACATGGTGATTAGAGAAAGATTAATATTGGTGCAAAAAGAACTCAAGGTGAATCTTCGAGCAAACTTGAAACTTCCTTCATGAATTGTTATGGTATGTTTAGCGGGAATTATTTGAGAAGGACTTCATTTACCAGCAGAAATATTAGGGCGACATTTTCTTACAACAGACATGTAGATGTTTGTATCTCGCACTTTTTCCAAATTATCAAGTAGAATGAGAGCACAAGAAAATGTTGTGTAATTAGATGCTAGCTTGCATAGGACGATGTGTTTAAAGCTTCTTCCGGTAAATATTTGAATTATGCCGTGCTATAGGTTAGTTGTGATTTGGTGAAAGTACAGAAGTCATTTGTCTTGAAGCATTTGATTGGCATTTCAAGGCAGTGAGGATTGGAGATACAAGACTCTGTAATTGAATGGAGACAACCCAGCACCTAATGTTACTCTAGGTAACATGAACAGTCGATAATACATGTAGGTGGAAACCTGTCCTGGAAGGCGGCCATGGCAGCTGAAACGCTAGTATCTGTACTTTAAAAGTAATTATAAGTAATAATAATATTAGAGTTCTGAGTAGGCAGTTAGGGAACTAAATTGGCACTAAGTAGAAAAGTATTGCAGCAGTGCCAAGAAAAGTAGCACAGCAATTCAAAATCATGACATAATGACACAAAGGTCATAAAAATATGTTCAAAGTTTGTCACAAACGTGCCTCCACCAAGAAAGAAAGATGCCTGGTTCGTAAATGGAGGGCGTAGCACACTGCACCCCTGCCAACAAACATTGAATGTGGATGCCTGATCCCGAGTGACTTAGTCTAGAACTCAGTCCCTCAGGAGCCACAATTGCTTATCAATGGAGTGAAGACTTGCTGTGACAATATCTTTGGAGTCCCCGTCCACAGGCTATAGGTAATGTTGAGGCAGGACGAATGATTTAAAAAAAAAAAAAAACACTGCCATTTTCTTCGCAGACCAACCAAGCACAAACCCAATTATGATCAATGGAGCAGTTAGACTAGGAGCTGAAAGAAGACAAATTAAATGCATCTGATTAACGGGCTGCACCTCCCATTCAATTTGTGGAGGCATGGGCAGGGTTGACAGCAGTGATAAAACACAATGTTCTGTTTCAAAAAGTGTTCAGAGTGACTTAAGAGGGCCTTGAAGGCAATTTTGCAGTTTCTCAGGGCCTCGAGAAGAAACCTCTGGAACAGAAATGAAACTTCCAAATGTGAGATAACAATATTTTTGTTTTTCTCAATGATGTACCTACAATGTGGAAATGACACACCGATTGCAAAGTGATGGTAGAAGGTTCATTGAGGTGTTCCTTTTAAAATGAGAGATACAGATTATATGCAGTGTTATAGATATTTTTTACAAGTAACACTTTTTTTTACCTTAATGTGGTGCTAAATAAATTGATATGTAGCACTGGACAGTCAATTTGCTGCAAATTTATTTGAACTTGATGTTCAGTGTCTTTTGATGGTTCCATTTAGCTGATGTTCTATTATGAATCAATCTATGCCCTCGATTTCAATTGCCCTGAAATTTTGTTTCACGAAATGTCATGTCATTTTTAGGGGTGGGAGTAACTGGTGTAAATCTCTATACCGTAATTACTCGTAATTACCGTAAAATTACATGCAAAGTGAGTTCTATAGCTGTGTTAGTTTGTGAACCAGCTATTGATATGTTAGAGCAGATGAAATGCAGATACTTGGATATTATGTGAATAGACCTTTGGGACCACATCATTCCAGCGTTTTCTTTTCTCTACTACATTGTCATAAGGTAGAAATTTGGCCCTTTTTGTGTTGTATCTCCAGCCAGGGTTTTGGCTCTAGATACAAGACACCAAGTCACACCTAAGTGCATTTTAGAATTTGTCCTGTGTTTCAAATGAACTTCAAAAGAAAGGTCATAACTGTTTATAATGTGTCCTTGGCTTGTGAAATCACATTTCTTCAGAGTTAAAGTATTGAAATAGACCCCTATCATCTACAGAAACATTTAAAACACTAAACTCTTGAACTGATGTTGGGCAATATTTGTGTGACCAATGTGGATGTTTTCATTTTCTGCCGTTTTGTATACTATTCTTTTTCTGTGGAGAGGTGCTCTCATTTGTGTCTTGTACCTACCTTAAAGGGCATGTGCACAGTTGAACAAGAACCCACCGCTGTACTTTATTCAACAACAATTTCACAGCCTTATCTGTTGGAGCGCTGGCAATAACTATTGTCTTTTAAGAAACAAGCATTGACAACGTCAGTAGGTTTTCCCCATTACACTGGGATGCCGGCCTCTTGACTTTGTCAATGTTTTTTCCACAGATGGCCACCATTTTTGCTGACAGTGGCCATCTTTTAATGCTTTTTTTATGGAAAAGAAAAAGCATTACAAGTTGGTTTTTGTGCATGTCG
The DNA here is from genome assembly GCA_963921515.1 of Calotriton arnoldi. Lineage (NCBI taxonomy): Eukaryota > Metazoa > Chordata > Amphibia > Caudata > Salamandridae > Calotriton > Calotriton arnoldi. Next base: position 1,287,401 of record CAWUFW010000937.1, read on the forward strand.
CCCCATAAGTGCACACATGGTGGACATCTTCAAATGCCTTTTCTTTTGGAGTAGGAAAAAGCATTCAAAGATGGCTGCAAAGCATGCACATATCAGCAAGGTGGCTATTTTGCAATGATTATTCTTAAAGCAAAGGGAAAATAATTCCTAGGTAGCTGCCCTCCATTCTCAGGCATGCACTGAAGTCATCTACAAATTATTTTTTTTTATTTAAGAAAAATCATTCCAGATGGCCACTGTGCATGCGTACTTACGCGCAGTGGCGAAGGAGCGTCGCCTCACTGCTTTTTCACAGTGACAGACAGAGAAATAAAATGATAACTCGTGTGATTATCATTTTATTTTCTCCTACTTCCGCCACAGCTTTGCGTGAGGGGGCGGGGGCAGGCGAGGAGTGGTAGCACCCTCCTAAAGTGCACAATGACTGCTTGGATGGCCCTCTCAGGCCGCCTAAAACAGTCTTGCGCACTTCGCATTTTCTCCATAAAGGCTGCATTACAGCCCACGTGGAGAACATGCCCAGGCCTCAAATCAGCGTCTGAGTGCCGAACAACGGTGCTCAGACCAATCGCAACGCTGCTAAGGCAGCGATGTGATTGGCTGACTGGGAGCGCTTCCTGTGGCCGAGCAAGGGAGTACTACAGAAGAGGGACGGGCGAGGAAGCAGGGAAAAGGTAAGTTTAAAATGTTTTATTTAATTTTTACATAGCTGTTTCCTCCGCATCCTCCCCATTGCATCCTCCCCCCTACTTCACTCGTCCTCCCGCCCCCCTACCTCCGATCGGTGCCAGCCGCACCTGCTTACGCACAAGGGCCATCTTGAAATAGTTTTTCTTAAAGCGTAAAAAAACATTCCAAAATGGCGGCCTTGCATGAACACATGCAGATTCATACATATGCAAGGTTGGCCATCTAGAAATGGTTTAAAAATCATTTACAGATGGGTGCAAGTTGATGCAGTAGTAGGTGGCCGATGGAGAACAATGGTGTCGGGAAGCAAGCAGGTGCTAGGGGCTGACTTTTAAATAAGGCAGCACTCATTGGAATGCACTGCAATGCAAGGTCTGAATGTCAGCAGTGGAAGGATACATACAATCAAAACATGGTGAGATGTAAATGCTCCTTGAATGGACAAGCACAAGAAAAGTGAGGAAAGCAAACGAATCAGGAGTAGGGAACTGAGAGACAATAATGGCACTGAATCATGAGCAAGGGGCAAACACACAGCCCAATCTATGCCTGTACTGCAGGGGTCTTCAAAGTGTGGGGCGCGACCCCCAGGGGGGCCGTGGAGTGATGGAAAGGGGGTCGCTCATTCCCGGTCACACTTCTGCCCAGGCCCATAGGACTTCAAGGGATTCAGCCCCCCTCCTCCCCCATAGTGTGTCTCAGCTCGAGCTGCTGTGGCCTCCGCTGGGCTGTGTCTGCAGTCTTATCTCCAGCACAGCACGGCACGCCTGAGTTTTTCACAGGTCTTTAAAGACCATTTGCATGTTTACATACCTTTTGTAAACTGGTTACTGAGGCTTAGTTTCTTTTTTCTAGTTCCAGTACCCCATGGGCCCCCACTCTGCCTATTCCTTACATTTGTATTTTACATTTACTGCAGTAGTGTGAGAATGCATTTCATGAAAAGAAATATAAAGTAGGGTTGCCAAAAGAAAAATACCAGCCATTTGATGTTTAAAGAGCCTGCAAAGGCCTCCTCTTGACACTAAATAGGATTGTAAATAAAATCATATGCGTTCATTCGTAATGTGACTTTTCTGTCTTTGTTCCCTTTAATTATCAGTCATGGATCATTGAGGCAGCCCTAGAACACAATTAAAAGTGCTTTCTATTTATATTTGCTGTTCCAAGTACGCACAGATGAGTGCTGAAATATACAGCTTTAGGTGACTGCTTATTTTTGGGAAATCTGGGACATCAAAATAATGAGCAGGCAACCCTAATCATAAGACTGTAAGTGTGTTGCAGGATTAACATATCATTTATTTCCTCCACCCTCGATCCCTGATTAATGCCATAATAGCAATAGTTTAACTTATATCTTAAACCCTACGCCGCCGTCTATAATATGCTGAGTCACTTCAAGTGTCTGGGAATGTACCCTGCATTCAGACAACTCGCTCCTCATTCTCGCACTTCACTTTCACGCTCATCCTGCACTCACATCGATCACAATGCACTCATACTTATCACCATGCACTCACATCATTCACCCTCTCACCCTGCACTCAGTGATCACTCTGCACTCACAATGCACTTGCGCTGTTCACCCTGTACCTCACCCTGCAGTCACACTACTCATCTGCACTCATGTGACACCTCATTCACCTGCCCCCTCACTGCTCAATTTGCAACTCACTCAAACAAGCCCATCATTAACCATGCATTCATTCGTCCCACTCTGCACTTACATCCGCACCCAAATTCATATGGTCACCTCACTCACCCTGCAGTCACTCCTCTTTCCCTACTCTCACACTGTTGCATCGCTCACCGTGCACTCACATGGGCACTCTTGTCACCCACACAGTGCAGAGGGTTAATGTGCCTGCTACAAAGAACATGTACTATGCAGATCACACACCTGAGTGTGAGTAAACTATGAGTAGCGCTATAAAAAAAAAAATGTTTGTCAGAAAGGTGCTACAGAGAGATGAGGTGCATTGTTGGTGAGTGGTAGTGAGGAATTTATGGAGAAGGAGGAAACTGGGGAGGGGGCACCAAAAAAGACTGTTGCACCGTGTGTGCCCAGTGCTAGGGCCAGCCCTTCCTGGGAGTGTAGGCCCCCGCGAAGTTTGGGTCTAGAGGCTCACCTGCTTCTGCCTATTACTATTATTATTTACATTTGTAGCGTGCTACTGTTACCAAAAGGTGTCCTGGGGCTAATAGCCATCTGCTGCCTGAAGGCAAATGAGAAACACACAGAAGGGGAAGGAGAACCAGCCAAATGGGGTAACCTACAGAGCATAGAGCCAGGTTTTTATATCTTCCTAAAGAATAATAGATTCTTGGTGGAGCGAAGCAAAGAGGGTGCACGTTCCATAACTGTGCGGCCTGCACCAAAACAGCTAGACAGACAATTCGTGCCTTCCTGAATTAGGGAACAATAAGCAGAGTGGCACAGGCCAAGAGGAGCATACGGGTCCAACCTGTGTGCTCGGTGAGGAGAGATGAGAGGATGAGAAAGGACAGCAAGGGAGTGAGAGAATTCGAATGAAGAGGTCAGGGATGAGGAGAAATGTGAAGTGCCGAAGGGAAGTGCAGACACGCAAGAAGTGAGTGTGAGGGAAAGTTGAGGGCACAGAGGAGGGCTACTGTTAAACTGTGAGAGAAGATAGCTGAGAGATGATCTGTGACCTAAAAAGTAATTTGATGCGACATGGGTGAGGGACAGCAGCGATAGGGGAAGAGAGGGAGTACTGGGGTGGGTGCTGAGCAGATTAATTTGTAATAAAACATGTGCCAGGGACCTCACCAGTAGGCCACTGCAACTTTAACCACCCACCCATTGCCTTGCCTGTGCGGCCAATGACAATACCTATGCAACTACCAACCATAACACTTGTACAAGTGTGACTGTTCAGACTATTTCAAGCCCCAAAGCTATAAGAATGGCATGGATGTCAGGAGTTTATAGTTTTTAATGTATATTGAATTAATAAACAGCTGTTCTGCTCGTCTCTAAATTACACAGACAGAGCCACCATGTGGCAGACGATCATAGTGCCAGTGTGCACAATTAGGTACCAGTGCGGAGCACCGGAAACCACCTGCTCAAATTAAGCACTGGTGCTGAGGTAACGGGGTAGAGGGACATTGGTTCAAGAAGGTGTGGAAGAACAAAGGGGAGATGTGAAAGATGAATGGGGGACTGGAGAGGTGTAAGGTACAAATAGACAACAATTTGAATGGAGAGACTTGAGGTGAATGAGAAGTGCAGATGGGCACGGGAGGTGACGGGGCCAGAGAGGCCATGAGATAAATGCGAGCGACTGTTAGAGATGAGGGCAGTGGAAAGACAGAATGGCAAGAGGTGATTAAGGGTGAAGTGAGAAGTTGAATGGGGAGAGTTCAGAAGTTGTAAAAAGGGGTGAAAGAAAATGGCCTGCAAAGTGAGAGAGGGATCCGGGATTGGGAGAGGAGAGGAGAGGAGAGAGGGATGGAAGGAAAGCGGCATGGGTAAATTGCTTAACTCTGCACAAGACCACCAGGGTTTTAAGGGACCCCTGCTGCTCCCAGCCAGGGCCAGGTGAGCTTCTAATGTGGCAGCACGTATTCCTGCAGAGTGGAAGGCCCATCACAGAGGTTGACTAGACATCTTTCTGATGTGAATTGCTGTATTTTGGTTATAAACTGGTACTGATGGGGTGAAATCTTTCCTCAGTGTTACTGTGTGCAAAAAATGTCAAAATAATGAAGCAATTCTATCCCAAAATAACGCGGCATCACATAACATTATTTAAATTTTCTTCCCACACAATTTAGTCAAGCCTGTCGTGTAATTTGGTCCTCACCTGCCTCATAATTCCAGTAGCCCTGCCTACAGGTTTAGAAATGTTTGTCAGGAGGGGGACCTTACGACTGAAAATGTTGACAGGGGGGTCTCGGCACCCAAAAGTTTGAAGATCTCTGCTGTACTGTATACAATAGGTCTCTTGTTAGAAGACAGTGAGGGCTGCCTGTAGGGAGACCTAAAAATCAGGCTAGGTGAGAAAAAGGTGATGGAGGCCGTCAGTCCCAGTTCTCATATTGAGGAGTTTTTGTTTCCGTTCAGTGTCTCTCTAAGGGACGAACATTGCTCTAAAAAGTAAGTCATAAGTTACAGGAAAATGTAACACCTACATTGAATACATACAAAAAGGGGCTATGTAGGAGTATGCCTATGTGTCAGTAATCATCAATTAATTATTAGATGTCTCCCTTGGAGACTTAGACCTATTAAACTGACAATTGACAATGCAAGCGGCATGTGTTAATGGTTATTTTTGTACATCTTATTTTTATGAATGTCATATTTAATAGTGACTATTCTCTACACAGCATTATTTATTAAACCGTGCTTATAGTCAATCCGAAGACTCCCCCTCCTCTGGTCCTCTCAAGGAGCCCATGGACAGGACGTATGCAGAATCACCCTTGACTTTCTATCCGGTCCGATGGATACGATAGTGATATAATGAATGCAAGTGCTGGGCGTGTGGCTGATAGGCATGGGAAAGGTTTAATGAAGCTTGCCAACGCTTCCATTCTTTCTGAAACACCTCAGGGGGGCCGGAATCGGTTCAGCAAAACATCTTGCTCTTTGCTATGAAACTTAATGCTCGAAGAGCTTCCTGTGTGGAATTTGATTGCTAGTCTAGAGGTGCAGTGAGTTTGCTTGCTTTTGCTCATTCTAAAAGTCCGATGTAGCAGAACAAATTTGTTGTGCTTGCCAGTTGCTTTTATGAGCTCTGTTGTGTTTTGATTTTGTCTACACACTGCTCTAAGGCTGTCGCCCTTTCGGAGGCGCTTCCTGTATAGGCGCTTTCATTACTATAACTGTCCCAGGTTCATGTTGATTTCCCATTACAACTCTAAGGAATTTTGTTTTCTGTCTTGTGTTCCCTAATGGGAATTATCGGCCACTCAAATATAGAGGCACCAAATGAAGCGGAAAGCCAAATAATTCACGGCATCTGTTGAACAGAAAGGTTTTAGCTAAACCATTTATCTGCATTTTAATAAAGATGACTCGCCTGTGACGTGGGCAGAGTGCTACACGTTAAAACGAAACCACAGTGGACAGGGAGAAAGAACGGCGCGGCACACTTTGCCCTTCCTGGAAATTAGTGGCTTGTTGTGGCCAAGAATCATGGAATGTAATTAAGATAGAATGGTTGATATCTTTCAGAAGGACCTGATGCAATTGCATAACGCGGCCTCAAGAGGCAGCCTATTATGATGTCTCTGCACCTAATGTTACCGGATAGTTTGGTGTAAAACCTGACACTGAGAACAGCAGACGTATCCTGACTCATAAATACTCAAGCAAGCAGAAGTGGGGTTGTGCTCTGGGCATCCTCGTTCGATACTTTCTTTCCAAGAAAATAAAATACCTCAGTCTCAAAGGAGCCGCTGAACACGTGTGCAGCATTGTTGGTCACTTTCCAACATCAGAAACAATATCAGCCTGTTTCCTGTATTGCAATATTTAGGGATCTAATGGAGGGGCAAATAACAGGTTGTACCCTTACACCCTCCATAGTACTCTTTTCATTGACCTCAAAGGCTAAAAGACTAGGTGTCTCTCAGAGAGGTCTAGGGTGGATGCATTAGTCCGCCGAGCTATCTCATCACATGATGGTGCTACCCAGATTGCTTTCAAATGTGTTGCTATGCTGAATAACAAATTCATTAAACCCACAAACAGTTTGGAAGCTTGAATCCTCATTGGAGCAAAATGAAAATCAATAACTAGATTAAATATACATGGAGTAGCCCATCGGGCCCTGTTCATAAAACTCATGAACAAATCTTAAGCACTCCCTTGGAGTGGACTTAATCTCTCCTACTCAACACAATTCAGAACATCAAACTCGGATCCATCAAATCTGATAGATAAAAAGCCACATCGGGTGCACCCAAAGATCCTTCCGGTCACACCTTCATCACAATGTGTTCATGTGAAAGACAGCCATAACATGTGAGCCCCTTACACTCCTGGGGTTCAGTTTCCTTGCACCAGCTGCACGATTCACAGCTACACCCCTCCAAGGGCCAGATTCATGCCACAATTGGATATCTAATTTACAACAGCCTCCAAAAACAGGCTGCAGCTGGTGTCAAGTTGGGGAGTTAGACTAGTCTTCAATAAAAACACTACAAGATCAACTCAGCACTAAAGACAACCTATTGGCCTCTGATGAAATCTCTATCGAATACAATTGAAAGGCACTTTACATTGTGAACGCCATGACAAAAACTACAGGAAGGGACTTTACAATTTGAAATATGTGGCAAATACAATAGGATTGTGTTTTACATTGTGAGCTCTGACAAATGTAATATGAATGGGTTTAGTACATAGATTATTTTCAAAGTCTGACCACAATAAATGCTTGGTGTTTCGGTGAGAGAGTTTATGTTTATGCCAATGTTAACTTTGTGTCTGCCTAAAATGATTGATGGGGCCTTTAAACATATACCATATGGTCATATTTTGTTTATCTTAACGTCAAAGCTTATTTTTGATTTTTAAATGTAGCGACAAAGGCAGTAGGCCCTTCATTTTATGATGTGTCAGACTTGACATAGCCTGTAGGCCGAACCGTGCTGATTTAGAAAAGCTTTATATGTAGCAGTTGGCCCATATAGGGGCATTGCTCGCTTTTATGATTATTAAAGCCTATTGGTGCACAAATTGTCACCTGATATCACACTCATAAAAGGAAGAGACTAGATGTGCCAGGTTAGTTGCCCTCTTTGATTTTTTGGGGCGTATGACATTTGCACCCTTCAGTTCTAAGAGGACCCCATAAGAAAGCTTTCAATTTGCAGTGCCGCTAGAAATCATGTAAATATTTGTAGTTTTGTGGGTAGTATTTAGTTGTGTTTTCAGTACAGTACTTTTCATTTTGAGAGATTCATATGGTGCACATTGATTTTTTTGTATTTTTGTGCATTGCTGACTTTTGGTTTTCTAGTCCATAGCACTTCACTTAATCATCCTTAAGTTATCTATTGTGAGTATTTCTCTCACATGATGCTCTCGGTTGTTTACTGTATTATTCTGCCATCTATGAAGGAACTGTATTCAATACATAAAGGCCAATTTTGCATCTCAAACGTGTTCTGAATCTTTACATAGTAAAGTCTATACCTAATAGATACTCTGCATAAAGGAAGCAATTGTATTTAGTTTTGCTTTTTCCCTACAGCAGACTTTTTTGAAAGGTTTTAGTTAGGACTCAAAATGCAAGACAGATCTACTCACTTTGCCAATGCTTGTTCTTTGTACGGTGTCAAAAGTCACAACTTTATGATTGAAAATACGCCATGAGTTGCTGATTAGAAACTTTCTTTATCCCTTTTTATCATCATGCTTTCGGTATAGAAGTAACAAGTGCTTTGCTTGCTTAAACTGTAATATTCTACATGCATTTCACCCAAATACCCAAAATGTTTCTTTCAATAATGGTATGTTTTCCTCTCCTCCTAGGTTGCGGTGTTTGGTAAAGCAGTTGGAAAGAGGAGAAGCTTCAGTAGCAGATCTAAAAAAGAATTTGGAATATGCCGCTACTGTTCTTGAATCGGTGTACATTGATGAAACAAGGTAAGGCTATTAAGTTCCTTGGGTCCAACGATAGTAGAGTTGTTGTGGAGGTAGACAAACCTACCATAGACCACTTTGTGAACAGGTAGGCAACATATTTCCCAACAAGGCCCCTGATCATTTTTTTGTAGGCATGTTGAGCAGAATTACGTCAATGTATTCCACTGGTATCATACATCAGTCATAGATCCCCGGCAGAAGCTTCCTAACATATTGTGCACTGAGGATGGGTGTACATGTCCACACTGTGTCAATCTGCACGTGCACACTCAAACATAGGAATTCCTCAGTCTGATGGTGTGCCTGGGGGTCACAATCAGTTGCAAAGGTGAATACTCCCTTAAGAGCTAATTAGAGAAAAATCGCACTTAAGGTGGTGCACCACTTTAAGTGGTGCAGGTTGACATTTTGTCTTTACCTTGAGATCGTTATTTAACCTGAGTTGACCCAGATGCCGTTTTTTTTCCCTAGCTGTCAATCCTAAAGCATTTCTTGCGTATGTGGATAATCAAATTGCAGTACTGTAGTCTCATCCGATGCTGCTTGAGTAGACCCTTGATTTACAGTGGATCACATAGCCACCTTCATCACAGATTCCAAGAAGGGATCCTATGTTTCTAACCTGTCACTAAGATTTGAGTATTTTCACTTTTTAAAATTCCTCCCTCTATCACCCACAATCTGGCCATCAACATGAACAATTTCAGGAATGTGGAGCACTCCCAGATGGAAATATATTATTATTTTAACGTTTTGTCCTGTCCTAAGTTCATATCTCACATCAGGCACATTTGCAGATTTCATGACTTATTTGATGTAGGTCACTGCTTGTAAGCCATGTCATTTGAACAGCTCAAATCTTTAAGTATATGTAATAACAATCCTCAGTCTTTAGAGGCTTTTTTCCTAAGCCTCTGTAATCCCTTAGAAAAATAATGAAAATAAATACAAGGCAATCTGAAATGAAAAGCAAACAATGTTTGAGGGAGACGGATAGAGTCCATTTCTAACAAATTGAACGTACTGAGTCTTACATTGATAATATCTGTTCTGGCCATCAGCAGTATTAGTTCTCATAAAGATGCTGATGATGTTTAAGCTGTAGCGATGAGGAAGAACGTAGATCCTTAATGTCAGTTGATTTTCAGAAGGCATTTGACTCGGTTGATTGGGCCTATGTGTTTGCACCCCTGGCCCAAGTAGGCTTTCGTGCTTTGTTCATCAAGTATATTTGTCTTTTGTACACCAATCTCCGAGCCAGGGTACGTGTGAGGGGGTGGTCTCGGCCTGGTTTCCATTAATGAGGGTTACCTGTCAGGGGTGCCCCTTGTCCCCCTTATTATTTGCCGTAGAAAATGAACCTTTGGCAGCTTGGGTACGAATAGATTCATTGTATAGTGGCTTTTAGTGGGGCGACGCATTGAGTGACCGAATCTCTTTGTACGCAGATGATGTGCTTTTGTATTTGGGGGATCCGGCCTTATCAGGACCTAGGGCGATGCAGATGCTAGGTGGATTTGGCACATACCCAGGCATACGGATTAACCCCTGGAAATCAGTGATCTACCCCATAGCTCCATGCCCGGCGGATATGCCATGGCGCCGGGGATACCAATTAAATCCTCGGGGTTCTGATATTTGGGAGTCTTCGTCACCGGGAGCACGCAGTGTTCGTTTGATGGCAACCTGGTACCACAGAGGGAATGGCTGTCGAGGGTTGTTAAGTTTTGGAACACACTTATATTGTCCTTGATGGGACGTTCAGCAATCTTGCCGATAGTTGCGCTGCCGCAGCTTATACCAGTTGCAGAACCACCCTTTCCCGATTGCCCCTTCTTTCTTTGTGAAAATCAATGCAGTGTTGCAGACGCTACTCTGGGGGGGTGGAATACCACTCATCTCCTTGCAGGCCGGTGTCTGAGGGTGGTGTGGCCACACTGGATGTTCTCTTGTTTTACTAGGCAGCCCATCTTCTCATTAGCAATGACTGGTGGTTTTGGGGTGTTTGGGGACCCAGTCTGTGCCCTTGAGGGTAGAGCTATGGGTATGCAGGGTCTCCCACAACTGCTACATATAAGGCGAGAGGCTGTCCCAAAAAACACTACAAGATATGGAAGGGGTTGGCCGAAGCTAGGGGCATACATCTGGAGCCCTGCCCAGACACCCCATGATCTAACAACAGTATAGGATGCCGACAAGAAAGAGAGGGGCTGGATCAGGGAGCGGGGAGGGGGCAACACGGGCATGGATAGTACAAATATTTTTGTCCTACGTAGGTGATGATTATGGTCAGAATGTCAATATGCAGTGCTGTTATGCTTGATGTTATAAGTTATATCTGTACTGAGTGTTACCGCCGACTCACCTCGGTTAAAAATTCGATAAAATGTTTGTTAAAAAAAGAGCTCTAGAGATGAGATAATTTGCAGTTTAGCGTGATACCATGCTTTGCATATATATCTTACACACCTCTCTTTATTGTATTGTATTGTAATTGCATTTGTATAGCGCTTACTACCCCTGATGAGGCGTCGAAGCGCTTTTTTCGGCGAGTAGCACGCTACTCCGGGACCCATAGAGGATTAGTGTTGAATTAGTATAGTGAAACATGCAAGTAAATTTTAAGTGGTGGATAGGTTAGTCAGTTATTTGGATTCGGAAGGATAGAAGAGAAAAAAGGTTTGTATTTATATAGCGCTTGTTACCCCTGATGGGGTGTTGAAGCACGCTATTCCGGAAACCCATAAAGGATTAGTGGTGAATTAGTATGGTGAAATATGAAAGTAATTTGAGTGGTGGATATTAGTCAGTTATTTGGAGTGAGAAGGATAGCGGAGGGATAGAAGGGGAAGAAAGGTTTGCATTCTTAGTTGTTCCAGCAATCTGAAAATACATCTGCAGCTGCCAGTTTTGCACCCGGCATTTAGGGTGACTCTGTGGCCACACTGTGGATAAGGAGTGATAATTGAAGATTTGTTGTCTTATGTTCTGCAAATTTAATTTGTGGTTTGTATTACGTCGGTGCATGAAATTTTAGAAATCGCAGGCGAGACTTGTAAGTGAATTACTGAGTGCAATTTCTGTAGTAATTGCAGCGAGCCTCCTGCCCTTCTAGGTAATGTTTTTTGAAAATTAAAACATGGAACTGTGCAGCTTCAAAGTGTTTATTACATTGTGGATGCCTAGGCCTTACTTAAATAACACCATTTATATTGTTAAATCACATAGTCAGCCATGCATACTTGTGGGGTTGGAGTGCTTTGGGGGGAGGTTGAACACTTATGGAGGGATGAGCACAGGGCCTGGTTGCAGGCTAGATTCTGCTCCCAACTCCACACCACACACAGCAATGGACATCTTACTTTACCTTAAAAAACCATAGAAATTAACTCGAAAAATGGTTAAAGGGACGTTACAGTTACGCGAAAATGTTAGGTAAAACATACCATTTCAAACAAACACCACCAATGAAATTCCCCTGTTATAGTTATCTCTAGTAACTACAACTCGAGCCCAAAAGTAACTATAGCTCGCACCCATATGAACGAGAGATAAGAAAAAGGACTTGAATCCTGTACTCGTTAGTGAGACTTGATTATTTATTTACAACACAAAGCCCTGGCGCGATTCGGTCCTACTTGGACTTTTGTCGCGGGATATATATAAATATTACCTACTGGAGGTTGCCAGTAGGTAGTTTTAGTTAGGACCTAGTTTCTATAGGAAAATCGTTTTTTGGTTTGCTTATAACTTTGGTGCTGTTTCACAAATCTTCACGAAATAAAAAAAAAGTGGCCCGCTTTATCTAGTTCTGCATGGAACATTTTGGAGTGGTTCGTCAAGTGGTGCTGAGAAAAAGTGGTGGTCGAAAAATTTGCTTTCCCTATGCAATATCCCATAGGGAAATTGAACACGACTACAGCCTGATACACTGAACGGAATTACACCAAATTTGGCAGAGAGGTAGCTCTTGGTCCAGAAAGAGTACTTTTTGTGATTTGATGTAAAGCCATTCAGTAGTTGCGGAGTTATTAAAGGAAAAACACATTTGTATATCTAGGGACGCAGACCCTCCTCAGATCCCCCGCAGTGGATTTGTGAATTCACACGCCACCAGCAACGCCTTGATTGGCTGACCACAACCTGACTGGGAGGTTGTGGCCATCATTTTAAGTATCAGGGAACGGTCCCGGGGCCTTAAACTGTATCTGCAAAATGATTAAAGAGGTCAGGGTAGAGGTACCCTGACCCAATGGGTTTGTTAGAGGAGTGTCAGAGGGACCTATGTTGAGTATGAATTTGAGACAAATCATTTTCTTTCCCTCACTTACACACCCACTCACAGAACTATGCAGACACTAACAGACCCACTCACAGAGCCACACAGAAATTCAGCCACCCACTCACACACCCTTAAAACTACTCACACACCCATTCACAGACCCAGACACTTATACACCCACACAGTCACTCACATACCCACTCACAGACCCATTCAGACACTCAAACACCCACTCACAGACCCACTCAGGCACTCTCACATGTACTCATAGAATTACACAGGCAGTGACAGACCCATTGACAGAGCCAGGCACTCATACATCCACTCAGATATCCATGCAGGCACTAACAAATCAACGCACAGACCCACACAGGCACTCAGAGACCCATTCACAGATCCATGCAGGTACTCACACACCCACTCACAAACCTATGCAGACACTTATATACCTACTCACAGACCCATGCATCCACTTACAGACCCATACAACCACTAAGACACCCACTCGCCGACCTATACTGCAACTCACACACCCACAAAACCACTCACATACCCACTCACAGAACCATTCAGCCACTCACACACCGACTCACAGGCCCTTACAGCCAATCACACACTCACTCACCCACCTATACTGCCATGTGCACACCTGCTCTCAAAGGTTACAGTTAGGAAATACAATTTTTAAATAATGTAGAAATTCACTAAAAAAACAAAGGTTACAGGAACATTATAGTTAGCAAATAACACTAAAAAAACCATAGAAATTTACTAAAAAAAGCAAATGTTACAGGGACAATATAGTTAGGAAATAGGATAAAAGAATCTTAGAAATTCAATGAAAAAACCAAAGGTTACAGGGACGTTATAGTTAGGCTCAGATTTACACGCACAAAACCATAGAAATTCAGCAGTTCTAGTTACCCGAGATAACTCTAACTTATGCCCCCGCAATGCACTGCTTATGACCTCACATATTACATTACTCATGACATGGTCAGTGACATCACTGATTACATGTAGAGTGTTATAAAGTGAAGTATAATGTTGTACAATGGAATAGAGTGGAGTGGTATTTGTGGAGTGTCGTAGAGTGTCATGTCATAGAGTGTTGTGGCGTATAGTGTTGTGGCATAGATTCAAGTGGCGTAGAGAGGAATGGCATAGAGTCGAGTGGCATACAGTGGAGTGGCGTAGAGTAGAGTGGCATACAGTATTGTGTTGTCGATTGTTATGGCATAGAGTGTCGTGGCGTAGGGTGTCGTGGCGTAGAGTGGAGTGGCGTAGAGTGGCATAGAGTAGAGTGGTGTAGAGTGGAGTGGTGTACAGTGAAGCTGTGTATCGTAGTGTGGAGTGGGGTAGAGTGAAGTAACGTAGAATAGAGTGGAGTGGCATGAAGTGGAGTGGCTTGTCATAGCGTGGAGCTGCGTGCTATAGAGTGGGAGTGGCTGGATGTTGTTGAGTTGAGTAGAGTAGCATAGAGTGGATGGGCATAGAGTGGAGTAGGGTGTTGTAGAGTGGAGTAGCTTAGAGTAGAGCATTGTACAGTAGAGTGGAGTGGTGTGTCATAGAGTGTAGTAGAGTGTCTTACAGGGAAGGGGCGTATAGTGGAGTGGCGTAGAGTGGATTGACATGTCGTAGAGTGGAATGGCGTGTCATAGAGTTTAGTGGTGTGTGGTAGAGTGGAGATGCATGTCATACAGTGGGTGGCATGGAGTGCCTTAGAGTGGAGTGGTATGTCGTATAGTGGAGTGGCGTATCGTAGAGTAGAGGGGAGTGGAGTGGCATGTCGAAAAGTGGAGTGGTGTGTTGTAGAGTGTCTTAGAGTGGAGGGGTGTAGAGTGGAGTGGCATGCTGTAGAGTTAAGTGGTGTGTTGAACACTGGAGTGTTGTAGAGTGGAGTGGTGTTGAGTGTCGTAGAGTGAAGTGTGGTGGAGTGGATTGGCATGTTGTAGAGGGGAGTAAAGTGGCAGAGAGTAGATGGGCATAGAGTGGAGTAGAGTGTTGTAAAGTGGAGTGCGTAGAGAAGTGCTGTGTCGCACAGTAGAGTGGAGTGGTGTGTCATAGATTGGCATGTTGTAGAGTATTTTGCAATGGAGGGGCGTAAAGTTGAGTGGGGTAGAGTGGAGTGGCATGTCGTACAGTAAAATGGAGAGGTGGATTGACATGTCAGAGTAGAGTGGTGTGTTCTAGATTGGCGTGCCATAGAGCATCTTAGAGTGGACGGGCGTAGAAAGGAGTGTCATAGAGTGGAGTGTCATAGAGTGGAGTGTCGTAGAGTGGAGTGTCGTAGAGTGGAGTGTCGTAGAGTGGAGTGTCGTAGAGTGGAGTGTCGTAGAGTGGAGTGTCGTAGAGTGGAGTGTCGTAGAGTGGAGTTTCGTAGAGTGGAGTGTCGTAGAGTGGAGTGTCATAGAGTGTAGTAGAGTATTGTAGAGTAGAGTGGCATGGAGTGGAGTAGAGTATCATAGAGTTTCGTAGAGTGGAGTGGCATAGAGTGTCATAGAGTCGAGTGGCATAGAGTTTCATAGAGTGGATTGGCATAGAGTTTCGTAGAATGAAGTAGTGTGTCATAGAGTACAGTGGAGTAAAGAAGGGTGAAGTGGCATAGAGGGAGTTGCGTAGAGTGACATAGAGTGAAGGTGAGTGATGTAGAGTGTAGTAGTATGTTGTAAAGTGAAGTGCCATAGAGTGGAGTAGAGTGTGGTGAAGTGGATAGGGGTAGAGTGTTGTAGAGAGTTCTAGAGCATAGTAAAGTGGAGGGCATACAGTGGAGTAGTGTCGAGTGGAGTGGCGTAGAGTGTTGTGTCATAAAGCATTGTGGCATAGAGTGTCATGGTTTAGAGTGTCATGGCATACAGTGGCATAACGTAGTGTTGTGGCATATAGTGGACTGGCGTAGAGTGGAGTGGCATAGAGTGGAGTGGTGTAGAATGCAGTGGTGTGTCATAGAGTAGAGTGGAGTGTCATACATTAGAGTGTAGTGGCGTGTCAGAGTGGCACATTGTACAGTGTCTTAGAGTGGAGGGGCGTAGAATGGGGTGTCATAGAGTGGTGAGGCATGTCTTACAGTGGAGTGGCCTGTTGTAGAGTGGAGTGGAGTGGTCATAGAGTGTAGTGAAGTAGCGTATAGTAGAGTGGAGTACAGTGATGTAGATTGGAGGGCCATAGAGTGGAGTAGAGTTTTGTAAAGTGGACTGGCATAGAGTGGAGTGGCGTGCTGTACAGTAAAGTGCAGTGACATGTTATAGAGTGGTGTGTCCTTGAGTGTCTTAGAGTGGAGGGGCAGTCAGTTCAGTGGCATGTCAAAGAGTGGAGAGGCATGTCATAGAGTGGAGTGGCGTGTCTTGGAGTGGAATGTCGTACAGTGAAGTGGCGTGTTGTAGAGTGTTGTTTGTTATGTTTAATTTTGAACTGCAGTACTTTCTAGACACATAAGCAAAAGGACAGCGGTATTTCATAAACTTAAAAAAGATATATAAATCAATCAATCAATCACTTATAAAGCACTGCTTCTCACCCAAGAGGGCATCCAGGTGCTATGCTGCGGTGTCAGTCAAAAAGCCAGGTAGTGAGACCTCTCCAGAAGTGGGTTAACGAGGGCGAACTGCGGAAGTGGAGGGGAATGGAGTTCCAGGTCTTGGCGGTGAGGTGGAGCAAGGAGCGTCCTCTGATGCGGCACCATTGGATGAATGGTCCATATAAATTCTTTTCCCTATCTCTACCGAGTTTGCTAAATTGCCTCATTTCTTCCTATGCATTACTCAAACTATATTTTATGTAAAAACACAGAACAAATCGAAAGTGTGGACTAAACAATATGGCTGAATTTTCACTTTGCAATAGCTTTTATTAACCAATCATATTGTGTTTCCTCATCGTCAGGTACTGTGGTATACCACAAATGTGCCGCGGTATACTGAGCCCCAATATATCACAAAGTTTTTATTCCTTATTACTTAAAAACTACAGAGCCCAGCAATGCCAGCTCCCATGGCACCCAGGGTCAATCATGCAGGGAGCCAGTGTTGCTGTGGGGCCCCCCCTTTGGCCCCCAATGGTGTGTTGTGTAGGTGCCCCAGGTTGGCATCTGGGCACCCACGTAAGGTCCCAGTTGTTGGGGTCCCTGGGGGCACTATTGTCTCAGGGAGGCGGGTCCCCTTAAAAATGGAAAGACCCCAGAAAATGGGGCCCTGGTTCTCCTAGAGGCTTGTGGAGGGAGGCCACTTGCCCCCTTTCTTCAAGAAAGGTGTGGCCAAGCGCTGAACATGGCAAATGCCTGAATTCAGCTCTCCAACTGGGGACCTGATCCTCCCCATGCTGTTGCACCGGGACCTGGATTGAGTCACATCCGGTTTCTGCAACAGCGAGGGAAACTCTGTAGCGGCCGTAAAGCAGCAGATGGCAGTTCCTGCCTACACCCACTGAGGAGGGGGAGCACCCACACGTCAGAGAGGCCTACACACGGCTGCATATACTGATGAGCAGTTGCAGGAGATTGAGGAGGACCTTCCCCCAAACTATTTATCCAGGGCCAGCAGCATACCATATCGGACCCTGAATTATCAAGCGTGAAGCCTGCAGTGACAGAGGGGAGACTGATGCTGGTCCCAGGCCCTGTCTGCTCAGCAAAGAGGACAGATGCGGGGGACTGCACGTGGCTGTGATTACAAAAATCCAGCCATCCTAGAAGAAGAGATATTTTCCTCTGCACCATCACTTCGGGCCAATGCCACAATCTACTGGGTCCCCTGGCAATGAAGGATAGCCTGCAGTGTCCCAGGAGCTACCGGCACAGACCCTGGCTCTTGCACACACGGAGAACAGCTGAGCAGCCAGTTGCAGCCAGTTGCACGGAGGCCTGGCATAGCAGAGCAGACAGGTGGGCAGCCAGCCTGGGGATGCACAGAGAGGATACACCAGCCATGGGGGAATTGAAAGGGATCCGGCCGAAGTGGCCTCATGGGCCTGTTCAGATAGTCACCACAGGACTCAATGGGAGAGCTGGCAGTCTGACCTGCGCGTGGGGCCCTGACCTGCAGTGACAGCAACATGAACAGGTGAGCTGGGAACCATTCGCAGAGCTGCCTGCTACAACCCCTGGAGCGTGAGCACCCCTCAGCCCCCGCCCCACAGCATGACAGAAGCAGCACCTCCCAAGGCAATGACATTCTGCAGCACCTCCCTTAGATGTGCAACTAACTGGCTCACTATCCACTTTGCCTTCCACCTAGGGCTCTGCGGTGGCTGGGGGACATCTTTCCTTGCAAGGGGTTAGAACTGAGCACAGCCACCGAACCCACCATGAGAAACAGAGAGGAATCACACTAACCTGACAGGGGCCCACCAGCCTGATAGACTACCTGCCTTTGAGACTCTACAGTGGGTTGGCGAAACAGCACACGCTCACTTCTATGCACTAGGCTTGGTGCAGACACCTCTGAATTCACCATGATAGGTGGTAGAGGGAAGAAGTACAGGTCCATTAAAACCATCTTCCAGCAGGTTTCCCCACACAAACTCACATCGGACCCACTCAACCGCGCAGACTCCCAAACATACAACGAAGGCTAGGCCCCCGGCCTGCCTGACACAGGCCTCACTAAAGACTTCCTCTTTGCGGCGACCTCAAGAATGGGATCCTCAGCATCAAAATGGATCTGCGCAGTGATCTCCAGGAGATACAAAGGGACATATCAGAATGGAGAAAGGCCTACATGAACAGGTGGATGACTGTGATAAACTCCAACAGCCAATGCTACCCGTGAGAAACACCACCTTCAGCTCCAAGAGAAATCTGAAAACCTCAAGAACAGATCACGCTGGAACAACATACATATCCGGGGGGTCCCATTGGAGGTTTCTGGCTATGGACCTTCCCACATATGTCCAGGACCTCTTCGAGGCCATCTTGGAGGACCCGGCACATCCACAAGTCAGGCTGGACAGAAAGCACAGAGTATCCCCAAGATGCTTGCTGGGGAGGCCAATGCCGGTCATCCTCACAAGGGTCAAATTCTTTGAGGACAAAGAGCTCCTAATGTCCAAGGCTTGTGAGAGTGGTCAGATATCCTTTAATGGAGCTAATGTAATGCTCTTCCAGGACTTGCTCCTGATCCCTCTGGCCAAGTGTAAGTCATTTAAGCCCATCATGGTTTTCCTGAGGTCTGCTGGGAACAAATACGGGTGGTGCCACCCCTTCTGACTCCTCTTTCAGTGGGAGGGAAGGGCCTGATTCCTCACCTCTCTTGTCGCTGCCTGTAGGCTGCTCAATCCCCCCCCCCAGATGAGCCCCCAATGCCCTTGGAAGGCTCAGATGCCTGACCAAGATGAGAGGGGTGGACCACTGTGCTCCGGGACCGCCGGACCCAAAGCACGGAGATAAAAACAGACAAAGAGAGCCTCCTTTCACATTTGCACCAACCAACTGGAGAGAATCTGTAAATTCCGACAAGTGAAGAAGCCTCAGACATGCAACAACACTCCTCCTGCCACTCCTAAGAGCTTCGACTCCTGATATCAGCTAAGTTGAACTCGCCCAATTTTCCCCTTAGAAATTGAAATGGGGGGTGGATCCCTGGGAAGATCAACCTGGGTACTTACACATGCCTGATACATCCCCACGACCACTACTACACTCTTGCCCCATAGCCCCTGAGCGGGGCACCTCATTCTCCCATTCTTTTGGGGAGTGACTTTCTCCACCCACACTAGTTAAACCATGTTCCTTTAAATTTGGTAGTTTTGTTTTTGGGGTTCATTTGGGGACCACACCAGGAAGTGACACTACCAGACACTGACCAGACCTATTCCGCAGACCACACATCCCGTGAATGCAGAGTCCCAGACCAGCCACACCCACATCCTTACAACTACCGCACATAACCCTGACTTTCCAGGTGCTAACATAGAACATCCGAGGCCTTAATAAACCTATGAAGAGACTTAGTATACTGCATGATCTGAAGAGATCTGGGGCAGACAGATGCCTCTTGCACACCAATCCAAGGAGATCAACATTGTCTCCACTCCAGAGTGTTCCCACTTCAGTATCATGCCTCGGTCCCTCACTAAGACAGCAGGGGTCACAATCCTCAAAAGAGATGCCACAAAATTTTGAGCAAGACAAGTCCTAACTGACGACATGGAGAGATGGATATTGCTACTTGGGGAATGGAAAAACATCCCCATAGTGATATAGAACATCTACTGCCCAAACACTAGACAAGAGGTATTCTTGACCCCCATGGTCCATAAATTTGCTCGAGCCATAGACCACCGCCTCCTAATTGGAGGAGACCTGAAAAGAGTCATGCATACCACACCCAATAAATCTGAAAGAGAACAGGAGGTATACCGATGATATAATGGTGGCCCATGTGGACGAACTAGACCTGACTGATGCCTGGCATCACCACCACTCTCTAGCGATAGACTACTCTCACTTTTTAGTGGCACACAACACATACAAGAGGATTGACTACATATAGATCAGAGACTTCTGTCACAGCTAGAAGTGGTTGCACAGGGTCTGATGAACATATCTGACCATGACCCTTTCCAGATTACCTCAAATTGGCCCAACCCGACCCCCACATGCAAGCGGGGTACTCGGTGATGACACCATCTTGCGAGACCCAGTGGTGCAGCACAAAATTATAAACACTATGCAGTAGTATATCTAATTTAATCATACAGGAGAGACAAAACCCCAGGGCGGCGTGGGATGCCCTGAAAGTGATGTCATGCAGGATATTTATCAAAGAGGCTAGTTGCCTTAATTGCATGAGAGAGAGGTCGACTCAGAGAAGATCTGATACATGCAGAATAACATCACAAATTCCATTCCTTGAAGAAACAATGGTGTACTTTCACGGGGATTCACAGCTAAATTCGTACCCTAGAATATGACAAAGCTAAATTCTTTTTGGCATGCTCAGGTATTTGATATTACGAGGGGGGGCAATAAAGCAGGTTCCCTGCTCACCGATAAATGCAGGCTCAGAGAACCAAGAGCTATCTCCGCGAAGTTAAGAATGCTGCCTGAATCCTTTGCACCTCTGAGGAGGCTAAAACCAAAGTGTTTAACAAATACTTTAGTGCCTAATACAGAGCTGAAAGTTCTGACATAGAGTCCTAACATTCCTGCTTACAGTCTCTCTCCTGTCCCTGTCTTGCTCAGTCAGATTTAGAGGCTATAAATAAACTCATCACAAAGTATCTGAGATTGGGGAAGGCCCCAGGACCAAGCGGCTTCACTGCTACATTCTATAAACACTGTGCCCACTTGATAGCACCCCTGTTGACTGAGGTCTATAACAGCCTGTCCTGTAATCATGGATTGTCCCCCACAATGCCAGAGCCTACGATCTCCCTTATTGCTAATGCAGACAAGGACCCCTTCATGTGCCAATTGCACCATCCTATCTCACTTTCGAATATTGATGCAAAAATAATAGCTAAAATCTTAGCAACTCGGCTTGAGGCCTACCTGCGCAGCTTAATCCACGCTGAAGAGTGGATTTGTCCCGTCCATATCCTCTCGTGACAGCACTAAATGGCCACGCCATATCCTTTACATGGCACAGAAGCGTCATGACGAGGTGATCTTGCTCAGCCTTAAGGCGGAGAAAGCATTTGACCGGGGATGGATCTATGCTGCAGGCTGCCTTGGATAGAGCTGGTTTTGTGGCTCAGTTACAGGGTTGGATTGAAGTACTTTTTGCCTCTTTCTGGGCCAGGGATGGTGTAAATGGGTTCAAATTGTTGAGCATCCAGAGTCAAAGAGGCACTAGACAAGGTTGTTCCCTCTCCCATATGCTCTTGGCGCTCTACCTAGAACTCCCCCTCCAAAAGATCTGAGAGCATGCGGGAATTCGGGGGGTACTCTTCTATCAGGACACCTTCATGGTTTCCGCCTCTGCAGATGATATATTGCTTACACTACTTACCCCATTCCACTCTTTGAGTAGCTTAGATCAATTTCTAGAAGAATATGGCGCACTAGTGGTCCTTAAAATTAACCCTGGGAAATCCATGGAACTGGTGGCGTTGGGAGGGAAAACTCTCCTCCACAAACTTGAGTTCAAGACCCCCTATAGATAGCCGCGAGACTCACAACCACAGGTGGGAGTGAGCTTAGCTCCTGATCTCCATACCTGCACTAGAAGCAATTTTAAACACTTGATAGGATCACTTAAAACTTTGACCACTTCCTGGCACCTATATGCCCTTTCATGTGTGGGAAGGATTGCCTCCTTTAAAATGAC
Source organism: Calotriton arnoldi (assembly GCA_963921515.1). Lineage (NCBI taxonomy): Eukaryota > Metazoa > Chordata > Amphibia > Caudata > Salamandridae > Calotriton > Calotriton arnoldi. The sequence goes on from CAWUFW010000937.1 coordinate 1,309,269, forward strand.
TGCCTTCCCTAAGATCTTATATACGTTCCAGGCTCTCCCACTGCCTCTTACAAAGACTGACTTGATTAAACTAACGGATATATGCAAGACCTTTATCTGGGCTAAGAGGAGATCTTGAATCCGATACCACATTAGCATGCAGCACCCTAAACATGGGGCCTGGTGATACCAAATATCCGCCTATACTACCTAACGACCCAGGTGTGGTATGTAACTGAATGGTTTTAGGATAAACCCACCACGTCATGATTTTTTACTAAAACATGACTGCTCGCCCACCGGCAGAGGTTCTTCGCCTCCCTAAGGGACAGAGATGTCTTAACCTATACACAACCCAGGTCAAAAGAGTGACCTGGGTTGGGACTATCTCACCCGCTACAAGGGTGCGATAGTCTCGAAATACCCATCCCCCCTGATTCTGATACACAGGAATAGAGACTCTTCCCTGGGTCTGGAAGGACCAAAGTTTCAAGTATGGATCGCAAAGGGCTGCTTTTGATTTCGACACCTCTTTCATAAAGGCTCCATTCACCCTTTTGAAGATATCAGACAGACATACCAGATCCCCCAATGCGAATGGGTTCACTATCTACAGATCTGCACTGGGTGCTCCAACCCCATATAAAAGCAGTGGCTATGAAAACTCTCACATATTTTGAGAAATTCCTAAAGGCCCTCGCAATGTCCCAACACATGATCTCCAAGATATACTCTACACTGTTACTTAACTCTCCACAAGCACACTCCACCTATAGAAGAAGCTGAGAGGAAGACCTTGGTATTGCACTAGACGATAAACAATGGCGCATGATTCATACACATGCAACCAACTTTGCAAAGCACGCACAAGAAAGGGAAGTCCTTTATAAGATCCTCTATAGATGGCACTACACTCCAGCACAACTACACATATTGGACAGGACCAAACCCAAACGTTTCTGGAGGAGATGCAGAGGGGTGGGAAATATATGCCATATTCGCATTGAGCAGTTTTGAGAAGAAGTTCTGGCCGCAATAGCGGACATTGAAGGAACGCTTTTGGCTAAAGTCCCCGTATAAATCCTCTTAGGACTACCATAGAAGAATGCCTACCCCCTTTTCTCTATCAAGGGGAAAAGGATTTATCCCCTTCTCTTAGTAGCAAAACGAACCATACTGAGCCTCTGGGGAAAATACCTTGTCCCAAACACAATCGTCTAGCTGCAAAAGATCTGGCAGCACCTAGCATATGAGAAGATTGCACATGACGTACAACACACCTCTGATAAATTTGCCGAAATGTGGGATCTAATCTTAGAATATCTCAATTGGGACAATTGAGACCTCACATGCCCTAAATGACTTTGGGCACTAGGCTTAATATCCCATGATAAAGCCTTAATCGGAGAAGACTCATGACATTGTTCCACAGATATGCTTCTGCCTTAATATTTAAACAAACATTGATGTGTCGAAGGGTGGGGGTGGGACTAGAGGTAAGGTACGAATTTTAGTACCTGAGCGTCTGGTTCCCATGGTGGGAATGCCTGCATTGATGTGGTTTGTTAAAACAATAAAAATGATTGGAAAAAAAAAAAAAGAAAGGCCCTGGGGAAAGGTGTCCCCGGGGCTCTTAGAGGCTTGGAGAAGAGGAGGCGCACACACCCTCCCCTTAAAAGAAGAAAGTTCCTGGGGGATGGGGTCCCTGGGGCGAATAATGGCGCAGGGATGGGGGGCACATGCTTCCCTCCCATTAAAAAGGGCCCTAGGTGATGGGGTACCTGGGGCCGTAAAGGCTTGGGGAGGGGGGGCCACACACCCCGCTCCCCTTAAACAAAGAAAAGCCACAGAGATGGTATCCCCGGGACGTAAAGGCTCGGGGAGTGGGATGAATTCCCCTTGATAAATATTTTTCAAAAGGGTGTCATGGGTGAGCACCAGGACACCAAGAACAATATTTTTGTAATAAAAGTGAATACTAAATGAATGTCAGGTGCCGCGCATTTATTATTCAATACTCCATTAAGGACTGCCCAATAATGCCCTGCAAGGGCTTATTTGTTTATAGTTTATTGAACTTGGTGGTGCACCTTTTTAGGTCGAGCGTTCAAGACCTCTTGTATATACTTTAGTATATACTTATTATATACTTATATGTGTATGTACTTTGTGGGGTCTGGAGATCAGCCCTAGGACTTGTCTGCTTCCGCTTAGGGACTTTTCTTTCTGTTCAACTGCCTCTATTTAACTGTCTTGATAGAAAACGACCAGCAGAGGTCAGTAAAATACCAGAATTGCTTTCTGCTGAGAGACTTTCTTTTTTTAATTTTTCTGGCAACTGCCTCTATTTAACTTTGTTGATAGAAAATGACCAGCTGAGGTCAGTAAAATACCAGAGTCACTTTAGCATTCTCTAGATTCCAGTCCATAGAAATTGTCTTCCACGAGCACCCGTAGACCATAATATTTTTTTCAAATCTTGTATTTTTAGTAATATGACCACTGAAGGCCCTGATTTTATATTAAAAACAGAGCTTTGTACTATACCATTTCCTGCTGAAAGGCAATATTTCTCTCCATGTGTTCCCATACCTGCCATGTCACGCAGTTTGGTGCTTACTTTCCCTCCATGTTAAAGAACAGTAGATGTTTCAGCACCCAGGCTAATGTGCTGCATAGCGAAATACATATAAGGTCCCAAAGGCGAGACCGATTGCATTGCAAATGCTTGTTTTGTGTTGTTGGGGGCTTCAGGGAGTCCAGCAGCCCCATCGACATTAAAAAACAAGCATTTGCAATGCAATCGGTCTCGCCTTTGGGACCTTATATGTATTTAGCTATGCAACACATTAGCCTGGGTGCTGAAACATCTACTGTTCTTTAATATGGAGGGAAAGTAAGCACAAACCTGCGTGACACACCAGGTATGGGAACACATGGAGAGTAAGATTGCCTTTCAGCATGAAATGGTATAGTCCAAAGCTCTGTTTTTAATATAAAATCAGGGCCTTCGGTGGTCATATCACTGAAAATACAAGATTTGAAAAAAATATTATTGTCTACGGGTGTTCGTGGAAGACAATTTCTATGGACTGGAATCTAAAGTGATTCTGGTATTTTACTGACCTCTGTTGGTCGTTTTCCATCAAGAAAGTTAAATAGAGGCAGTTGCCAGAAAAATAAAAAAAAGAAAGTCCCTCAGCAGAAAGCAATTCTGGTATTTTACTGACCTCTGCTGATCATTGTCTACTAAGACAGTTAAATAGAGGCAGTTGAACAGAAAAGAAAGTCCCTAAGCGGAAGCAGACAAGTCCTAGGGCTGATCTCCAGAGCCCACAAAGTACATACATATACAAGCATTAGCATAGCCAATAGGTATCGCCTTTTGGATATTATAAGTTTTTAGTGAAGCATCAGATTATCCTGTGTGCTACAACATTTACTGTTAGTTCTCGTGTCACTGGTGATGGGTCAGACACACCTAAGCTTGTGTTTCTATTGTATTTATAGTTCATTGGAAATGCGATTTATGCCTCTATAAGTTTGTAATGGAAAATAATAAATATTTTGGTGCAAAAAAAACAAAAAACATATTGTGTCCCTGTTTTGTCACAATTACATAAGGAATGGCGTCTTACCCTAAACCATGGGAGATCTGGAGATAATTGGAAAGATTATCGGAGTGAAGAAGGTTGCAAGATCTGACAAGTTCTGAAGCACATATTGTTTTTGAACACACACTCTGGTGCACAATACGTAACACACAAATGCCATTCCAACTTGCCGCTCACATAGAAGCGTGCTTATGCTAGAGTTCTACCAGCCCTCAGGGACCACAGTGAATGTGGGCATGCCCCAGAGCAGTCAGTGAGTTCACAGTGGAGATGGAACTTCTGGCGGCGCCACAACCCCCCACCACTTCAGAGCTACATGGTACAGTTACAGCACAGCAACTTGATAACAAGATGCTCGCTGTTTTAAATGAGGCTCTGGGACCTAACCAGGTGGGCCTTCAGCACTATAGAGAACCATGCCAAAAAACATCCTGCAATGGCGCCCGTCACTGGTGCCTGCCAACCTACAAAGCCAACCCAAGTACTGAAAGATAAATACCTACTTAAAGATTGAAGGGCCTGATGTACCAAAGTGTATTTCCATTTCTGTGTCAATGGGAAAACACATTCAGTCCATTTTGTTTTCTGCAGCGCTCTGGTATCTATAACCTAATTGAACCATTGGGTTGCAGCTGACACGCAAACCTTTGCAGAAGGCAAGTGAACATTGCTAGACTTCAACACTGCACAACCAAGTTGAATATTTTTTTTAAAAGTCCAAATGGGTTTCTACGCACAGGCAAAGTTACTGCAAATTGGCAACTCACTTTCCTATGCGCCTAGCTTAAAGTTTGGACATTGCTTGACGCTAAGTGGTGCCCTTGGACCTGCACAATAATGATGCGCCTGTCTGCACTGTTAATGCAGGTGAGTGTGGATGCAACAGAATGGGTGGTCTATATGGGCCTGTTAAGAGAATGTGAAGCTCAAAGCCTCTATGGGTTAGGTTAGGATCATTGTTAGGTTAGGGCTTCTTAATGCCTTCTGAGGGCAAGCAGCTGGAGACTTATGGTGGTTAGAGAGCTGGATGAGGTCAGCTGTCAAAAGGCAGATTCCATTCTAGGATTGTCTGTGGTTTGGCTGGAGGTGTCTCAGGACTAACTCATGGCTGGCACAGGTATAGGCCGGATTCCTAAGGGGTGGCTGAGATAATGAGGGAGCCAGATAAGACAGTCCCTGCAAGACGGTCTATGATGGTGAGATGAAGATAACTGGGTGCAAGCTGAGGGAGACTCTCGGGCCAGCAGACAACTACACAGCATGACTGCTTGCTCAGGAGGGGTGAAAGAAGATCTGAGGCTGACAGAGAACCAATGTACTAGCCTCTGCCCTCACCCTGCCACCTGCACATTTTGCTGGAGGCAAGAAGACATGGAGTATATGCACACGGAGGGGAGGAATGGCTCCATAGAGGCCCATTTGCCCAATATGCTTGCTAACAATGTTGGGGTCGACTTCAGGGATACAGGCGAGCTTGAGGTACTGCTCTCTACACTATATTATTTGTCACACTTTACATCTAATATGTAGAAAGCAGTGGTGTGCGCATGTTTAAACTGCCCTCTGAATTTAGCCATGAAAAAACAACCCACAAATTCTAAAGCTCTCTGCTGGTTATGTTTAATGTCCACCATTAACATTACCAGGTTATGTAACATGAGGGCGCCCTTTCACTTCCCCATTTTGCTCAAAGTGGAAGGGGCATATGAAACTGTGAATTCCATTGGTGTAGGGTGTATGGAAGGGGTACTGGTGTGGTGTCCTATTTGTTGTATGGGGAAAATATACTCCTTGCAGCTTATCTATGGAACACCCAATTGGGATATGGAGACTAGATAACAAAATATTTGGGGAGGGCAGCGTTTGCACTGTGCATGTGCAAAAGTGGAGAGAGCGGGTACAGTGTTCTTTTGACCTTTAAGTGGAAGGTTGAGTGTAGGCATATATTGATTTCCATATTTGGAAAGGGGCTGTATCTGTAGCCCAGAGGGAGCATGTGGACTGAGCAAAGAGTGCCAAGGCGTATGTCATGATTAAGGGGATCAGAAGGGCGATGTAGTGAAGGAAAGTGTCTGGACAGCCGTAGACCAAAAGGGAATCTAAAAAGGGGTGGCTTTTTAGATAGTCTTTCCAGGGGGTTTTATGATGTCTCTAGGCATAGTGTCTCCAGTAGTTGTCTGAATTATCATGCGCTGTGAGGCTTCGGGTTATGTAAGTTGTCAGGCCTGGGGTGCAGGGCATAATTGCAGGGTGGAGGTGTGGGGTGACATACTACCACTGTGAAAGAGCAAACTCAATCCCTTTCATGCCAAGGGATCTCTTTCGTGATGCATGCAGTGCGGAAACCTACACCCCCCACCCCAACTCAAGACTGTTTATGATTAAGACTCCCAGTTTTCCATTTTTACACATAGATCTGTCTGCTTTTATCTTTAAAAGTGGAAAAATACTTAAAATCGGGCTTCTTATAAGTGTCTTTCCGTGCTCGTTCAGGAATTCCAGGTCAACAGCTGAGCAAATACACAGAATGGGGAATTTTAAAAACAGGATGGAATTTCGTAAAATATTGGCCTGTATTAACATACATTTCTAGTATGTGCGTGTGTTGGTATGCTATATTTGGCTGCTTAGTTTGCTAATACACAACAATTATCAAAGTATGAGTGTGTGTTTATCAGTTAAATAAATGTGGAAATGTCCAATTTTATAACCTCATTTGTTCACAAAACACAAAATGAAAGTGAAAAAATACCAATAAGACTGCCAAAAAATAAATACGGATAAATACAGACTGAAATGTAAAAAATAATACCATAAACCCGGGAGCCCTATTCAAGATGCATAATTATAGAGTGGCATTGTGTGGACTTCTTGTTTTTTAGATTCCCCACGGCAACCACTCGAGATTTCAAAAAGGATCACATTTTTAGTTTTAAAATTTCTACTGAAGACACAGTACAGTTATTTACTCGTGCACTGTTGAATATGCATTATAAGGTCAGAATGCATTCTTTAGGTCACTGGGGTGACGCATTTTCTGATGGGTTTCAATAAGGGAAGGGAAGGGAAGCAGCTATATTATGACTTGTTATTAAAAATAAAAAAAACACCTCGATTCCAGGGGCTGGGGGATTGTTTAACTATTAAAAAAGCGTATTTTATACCAAGTCTTTATCCAACGTACTTTATATAGACTATACGTGTTTGAGCTAGATAACGTGGTGATTGCACTAAATGAAAGGCAAAGTTTACCAAGCCAGATCTGGCCTAAGCAGTACCTAAGTAGTTAAGTGCCTAAGACACCGAGCTCTAGTACATGCCCACAATCAAAGCTAAAATCCAAAAGATGAGGGGGGAGAGAAATCCGTTATGTGTAAGGTGACCAGACGTCCAGAATTAGCCTGGACAGTCTCAGTTTTTCATGGACTGTGCCGTTGTCCGGACACATTTTGCAAAAATAAATACATGTTCCGGTTTAAAGAGAGGTGGGTGAGCACCCACACTTGAATAGTGCTGTGCAGGCTCATGTTCCACTAGCCCTCCGATTACACCTGGGACAGAGCTTATTTGATAAGGGTCTCCTGCTGTACTGCCTGGTCTCATTCACTGCAGCACAGCAGGATTTAATGAGGGGCGAATTAACGTCCACAGAGCCCATCACCCAAGACCCAAAGGGGCTCATGCATGCCCTAGGAACAAAGTACGGGGTGGGGAGTCTTTAAATGTCATTCAATATATATATATATATTTGAAAAGAGAAGTGAATATATTCACTGTAGTGCGAGCATGTGAGTTTATTTCTGTGTCTACTGCCGTCCTAGTTATAGGAGAAATAGGTGACTCCTGGGGATTCTCCTATTTCATCCCTATCGCAGAATGACTGACTAACCCCAGCCCCTAACAAGGTTCCTTTGAGCAACTTTGCTATAGGTCCTACGAACATCACTGACATAGTATATTCTTATCTTGACGAAACTCCCAGTGAGTTAGTGAGTACCTTACTTTCCCCACAGATGGCCCAAGACTCTGACCCATTATTAGTGTTGAGTGATCGTACCCAGGCCAGCAGCCCGGATACAACCATCGATTGCCAGGTATCGCCCAAATCAAATGTCCCAATTCTTTTCTCGGCTCCCATCCCTAAAGGCAATGGGCAAATGCTGAGAATCATGTCATGGAACGTGGCGGGTATAAGGGGGAAGCTTGATTGCCCGTATTGGCAGGAGCTTATCGCTCAAACGGAGATATGTATTCTCCAAGAAACCTGGAGTTTGACCCCCACGTTCATTCCAGGGTTTATGACCTTTCATAGACCTGCAACACCATTCAAACTCGGCCGGCCTTCAGGAGGGTTGCTCACACTTGGAAGCCTCACATCAAATTGCGATGCAAAAGAGTTGGATACTAATAGTCTAGATATCCTGGGGATTAGGCTACCCAATGCCGCTCGCTCCTTGCTAAAATCCAGACCTGGATAGACGAGAATGATATTCTCTCTCCTCTCCAGGCGGGCTTTTGGCGGAAGACCGGCACCATCGATCAGGCGTTTCGCCTTGTTTTGCTGTATTGGAAGGTAGTTGTGCTGGGTAAAGGCAGCTTATATCTTGCCTTCATTGATCTTAAAACAGCTTTCGACCTAGTCCCCAGGGATCTACTTTGGCAAGTCCTTTGGGACATGGGAATGCCCTTGGAAATCCTAGAACCACTAATCAGGCTGCATGAGGACAACTTTGCTTGTGTAAGGTGAGGAAACCAGGGTCAAACCACCGAGCCATTTCAGATCCGGCGGGGGCTATGCCAAGGGTGTGTCTTGGCCCCCACCCTCTTTTCCTTGTATGTAAACCAGGTGGCCGACCTCTTGTGTTCCATTCCGGCCGATGCTCCCTTGTTGGCAAATCACAAAATAGCTACATTATTGTTTGCAGACGATACCCTTTTGGTGTCCAAAACCCCTATGGGCCTACAAAAACTTCTAAATCATTTTAAGGCCTTTTGTGATGCGAGGGGTTTGGTCATCAACACTACTAAAACCAAGTTGATGATGCTAAATCCCCACAAATCCTTTAAAGGTAACTTGGTCCTAGACAATGTTCCGCTTGAGAGGGTTGGTTCTTTTGAATACTTGGGAATCAAGTTGTCTGAGGGAATGGCTTGGAAGAAGCACTTAGAGAAGGCGACCCTGAAATTTTCCCAATTAACTGGGGCATTGCTGCGAGAGCACTGCCTATCTTATACCAAGCCTGTAGCCCCCGCACTCAAGCTGTATAGCTGCAAGGTAGTGAGTAGTGTGCTTTACGGGGCAGAACTGTGGGGTTCTATAAATGTAAACACTCTTTCAACAGTGGAAAACAAGTTCCTTAGGAGCTTGGTATCACTCCCCCAAAGCACTCCCCTTCTCCCCTTGAAACTTGACCTGGGTGTCAAGTCTATCAATGACCAGGTGAGCCTACGTCCACTGCTCTTTTGGCATAGACTGGTTACTACCCCTGACCTGGCCCCCTATGCCGCTGCTTTTACCGAAGTATCTGCCTTGGACAAAAACCACAAAATTGGGTGGATTACTCACATAGATACTGTTCGGGCAGGCATAGGCATGCCTAAGGAGCTTGATGGCCTCCCGCCCACATACTCAAGGGATCAACTAAAATCTCAGTATTGTGCATGGGTAGAACGGAAGAATTTCCTGAAAATCCGTCATGGCTGCTTAACTGATGACTTTACTGACATGAAATCCATCAGCCGGCTAGAATGTTATCTTGATTTTATTAAAGTGCCGGCAGACAGGAAATTGTACACCCAGTTTAGACATGGCTGTCTACCCATTAATGCCTTCACTAATTCCTGGCTGACAAATAAATCCCAGCCCAAGGGCTGTCCCTCCTGTCCATGCCCTCATGAAACTATAGGCCACGTCTTTTTGCTTGTGTTGCTTATGCCAGACCTAGAAGGAATTGGCTAGCTCCGGTATGTAGACAACTTGGGACACACAGCCATAAAGATGCCCTACGCATTTTAAAGTCAGATGCAAGACCACTCTATGCTTGAGCAACTGCAAAATTTCTGGGCCAGTTTTGGGCCATTGGAAGGAGGGCTATATCTATCTTCCCGACTGGCAAGGATAAAACAAATTAAAATCATAACGACCATGCCAGTCGGTGTGCTTTTTACACTCGCACTCTGGCTTGTAAACAAATGGTTTTTATGTCACTGTTTTAAGCTTTTTATCCCTTTTTATTGGTCATTTGGGGCACAGGTTTTAAATGGCTGTTGTTGCGTAACCGGGCCGCACTCATCAGAAAATGTGAGATAAACAATACTTATCAATGCACTAGCACTTTAGCTGTGTTCCGATAGGCAAAATCATTTATTACTGAGATTTGGTTAGCTTTGTTTCCTTTCTGTGGTTGTACATTTGCACCAAGAATTTGTTCATTTTTATTCTTCTCTTTTATTGTAAAGAGTCTGTATATGGAGCATTTTATAGTACCTTTTATCCTGATTATTATTAACCAAGATTCATGTGTTTGTCTCTTTTATGGTACTGTAAAACCGAAATAAAGACTTTGATGATGAGGTGACTAAACAGAATGCTCCCTGACCCTAGACGACTACAAAGAATACCAGAATGTAAAGTGTACCAGTTAACAGGGCCGTGACCTTTCCACCCCCGAGGCATCGCTATACAATGCCTATGAAATTCAGCCTCAAACCACCCACTCCTTATATTTGTTTTAGGTCTAGTGCGCTTCTGGTGTCCCGAGTATAGGCTGGAGTTTCATGGAAGGCTCCATACCGACATGCCTACGACAGTCAGGAGTGCGTAGGCGCATATGAGCGGATTTGGGGCTCTATGGGCTTCGTGGCCTCATGCGTGTTAGGTTGTAAGGTGTAGGCTTAACAGTGGGGTCTTGAACGAGTCTCTGTGTTCTCGAGGCCGGCGAGTATTTTAGATTGTTCCGTTGGGGAAGCCGTCAACGGCATGCCTGTCTGGATTGTAAGTGTACGGGGCGGTGGCATTAAGGAAGAAGGCAGATATAATTGTTTATATCTAAGGCCAATGGGAGGGGAATGAGTTGTGGATTTCCACGTCTACGAATGCCGCGAAAAGAATCAACGGGTTGCCGAGTACATGTTGTTTCGTGGACCGGCCCCAACTGATGAGAATAGAATCGCCGGGCTTTAAATTCACTTCCGAAGCTTTGGGGCAGTAGTAAACGGATGTTTGCTCTGTCCTTTCAGCAGGAGGCAAATGTTATTCTTGTTGATATCTCTGTCTTACCGTCCTCGAACTACTCCTTCTCAGTGTTTTGCCCATGTGAGTCTCCCTTTGTCTACGCCATCGGCGTTCAGACCACTCCGCGCCCAATCGCGCTAGGGAGGAGGAGACTGAGCGGTGAGAACTGAGAAGCCTTCTCTCGGGCGCGCGCGTACGTCTCCCCTCTATTATCATAGCAGATAAAGTCTCCATATTAGGACCAAGAGGGGAATCGGCCTCCATTTCCCCGCCCAACTGCATTGCCTGACTTTAATTTAAACAAGCATTTGCAATTGCAATAGGAATCGCATTTGGCATTGGCAATGCAATAGGACTCACATTTACGCAAGACCTATTGCATTGCAAATGGCAATGCGTGCGGGCGACGAGGCACGAGGGGGGGTGGTGAGAAGGCATCGGACTGCGGGAGGGGGGCACGGGAAGAAAGTAGTCTGTGCTGTGAAGGGGCCAGTAGCCATGGAAGGATACAAATGACTAACATGGCTGTCATGGGGAGGGACTAACAAGCTTAAAACCAATCGGAAGGCAGCATTTATAACCTAAGCCAATGAAGAAGATGGTCCGGAGAGTGGGCGGAGCTTCCACGATGCTTCCACTCTAAAGTGTATACTGCATGCCTCGCAAACGATGGCAGCGCATTCGCGCTGCAACGCTAGGCGAGACCTAAAAAAACCAGTAAGTTTCCTGGGTCTTTAAATTCATGAACCAAGGAGAACTTACCTTATTATTTTGAAGCACTTCTAGCTGGAGCTCTCTGCTCTTCAGCTTGAGTGTGATGCCCTCTTGTTGTTTTTATGAATGCACTTTCTGGGCTGAAAAATGTTGAAAGACTCAGAGACATGTTTTTTTTTTCCTTTTTTTTTTTACAAAATACCATTTGTCTCTCTCTTTATTTTAATACTTTTGACCCACAAACTATAATAATAAAAACTATGCTAAAACAAAGACTTACATACCTTTTTGTTTATTAAAACTTTATTAAACATTTTTATAATATTCAAAATAAATAAACATTGCATTGTGTGAGTTACTGAAATATACATTGGATAAAAGATATTGATGATTTTTGGAGAAAGATGATAGATCTGCTTTTTAGATATTGATATGTTCACCCCTTGATGAAGCCAAGAGGCTCACTTTTTATATTTTGATGTTGTGATTTTTTGACAAAGTCAGTAAGTCTGCCTGAGTGTGGCCTGGACCTGCGAGACGAACTGCACGCTGCACATGTCAGATGGCTTTGAGTGGCATGGGATTGTCTACTTGCAGGTTGGACCCTGTGGCCAAACGCGAGGGATTGGATGCATGGCCTGGCCAAAAGCCAAGCCCTGTGAACAACCCCCTGATGTGCACGGCAGAAATTAATCAGTTATAGGTATCTCTAGTAACTATAACTCATGCCCTAAAGTAACTATAACTAACTCCCACGCCATGCACAGTCTTGCCATCAATCATGTCCTTTCAGATGTTGCAGTGACGTCATCAATGGTGTCATACAACATGTCATGAGTGATGTAATATGTGAGGTAATTAGCAGTGTATGGTGAAGGCACAAGTTTTAGTTACTTTAGGGCATGAGTTGTAGTTACTAGAGATAACTGGTGAATTTCAGTGTTTTTTTTTTTTAAATTTAAAACATTACATTATCACTGAACCTAAAGATTGGTGGAGAAGATGTGGAGCGGTAGGGATTATACACCACATTCTGTGGACTTGCCCTTTCATTGAGCACTTTTGGGAGGAAGTTCTGGCGTCGATAGCGGACATCGAGGGATGCTTCCATCCCTTAGATGTTGGCCCCGGGGATGGGGTTCCTGGGGCCTAAGTAAGCTTGGGAAGGTGGGCCACACGGCCCCCTCCCCTTTTAATTGTATTTGGCCCTGGGGGCTGCCTATGGGGGGGTTTGCCACATAGCCTGGCAACAGGTGATGTCATCAATGATGTCATTTTGAGGTGTCAACAGTGATGCCATAAATGATGTCATAGAACATGTCATGAGTGATGTTATATGTAAGGTCATAAGCAGTGCATGGCTGGGGCGCAAACTATATTTAACTCTGCTAACTACAACTGGTCTTTTTTCGAGTTTAAAACATGAATGTTTCTAAATGACATATTGACCTATCTGTAACGTTACTTTAACTATATATATATATATATATATATATATATATGATACCCCAGGAGTGCTCTGTGTTGTCCTTTGGAAAAACGCATCTTAGCGTGAGTCCGCCCTCACTGATTATGGAGGCATCTGTCTTTAGTTCAGCAGTTGTTGGTGGGACCTTTGTTTGAAAGAGTATTACTTACTGCCTGAACCGCCGTGTATGGATATCCCCATCAACTAAGTGAATTATTTATTTCAAGGATGTATGGTCATTTGACTGACACCTGCGGTTGAATATCCAGACCAGCGGCTGTAGTGAGGGGTACCTGATTGAAGAGACACGGCTTCCAGGTGCATAAGTGGCACCCCAAGCAGGGCTAAATTGAGTGGCAGGACTGCATTAATGTAGCCATGTGCATGTACAAAATGATATTCAGTACCTGCATGTATTGGTGCCTATTGGAGGAGAGATGCTTTATTGGGCATTAAAACTTCCACATATGTAATGCACAAAAGCAGGTACTGCCTTTGGGTTAGAACTGAAAAATGACACGCAAATATGGCAGCAAAAAACTGAATGTTTGATGGAAGACGGCTACAGTCCTCTCTCATGGGCCAGATTTCAATCCTCCAATTGGAGCAGTTTACGAGACTTTTAAATGAATTGCATATTGAGTGTCGACTTCATTTTAATTACATGCATTCAATCAATCAATCAATCAGGGGTTTATAAAGCGCACTACTCACCCATGAGGGTCTCAAGGCGGGGGGTGCAGCTCCGGATCAGTCGAAGAGCCAGGTCTTGAGGCTCTTTCTGAAGGTGTGCAGAGTGGGGGAGCATCTGATGTTGACTGGGAGCTCGTTCCAGGTTTTTGCTGCGACGTAGGAGAAGGCTCTTCTGCCTGCTCTGGTTCTGCGGATGCGCTGGGTCTCTGCCAAGGCGAGGTCGGCGGAGCGGAGGTTCCTTTTGGGTACGTGGAAGGAGACTCTTTCGTTGAGGTATTTGGGTCCGATGTTGTGGAGGGATTTGTAGGCGTGGGTGAGTAGCTTGAAGGTTACTCTCTTCTGGATGGGGAGCCAGTGGAGGTCTCGTAGGTGCTGGGTCATGTGCTCGTGTCGTGGGGTTCCGAGGATGAGTCTGGCTGCGGTGTTCTGGATGGTTTGGAGTTTGTGTAGCAGGGTTTTGTTGATTCCGGCGTAGAGAGCGTTTCCATAGTGCAGTCTGCTGGTTATGAGTGCGTGGGTGTTGGTCTTTCTGCATTCAGGGGGGATCCACTTGAAGGTCTTGCGTAGGATGCGGAGGGAGTTGAAGAAGGTGGAGGCGACGGCGTTGATCTGGCGGGTCATGGTGAGGGAGGAGTCTAGAATGATGCCGAGGTTTCGGGCGTGGTCTGATGGAGTGGGTGGGTTTCCGAGGGCGGAAGGCCACCAGGTGTTGTCCCAGGCGGTGGAGGAGGGTCCAAGGATGAGGACCTCTGTCTTCTCTGAGTTGAGCTTAAGGCAGCTATGGTTCATCCAGGCTGCGACGTCTTTCATTCCTTCCTGGAAGCTGAGTATGGTGTCTTCGGGGTTCTTTGTGAGGGAGAGGATGAGCTGGGTGTCGTCGGCATAGGATACTATGCTGAGCCCATGCTGTCTAACGATGGTGGCGAGGGGGGCCATATAGATGCTGAAGAGCGTGGGGCTGAGCGAGGATCCTTGGGGTACTCCGCAGTTGATCTCTGTGGGTTCGGAGAGGAATGGTGGGAGTCTGATCCTTTGGGTTCTGCCGGTGAGGAAGGAGCGGATCCAGTCGAGGGCGGTACCCCGTATGCCGGCGTCGTGGAGTCTGGCGGCGAGAGTGCGGTGGGAGACAGTGTCGAAGGCTGTGGAAAGGTCTAGTAGGATGAGGGCCGCAGTGAGGCCCTGGTCGAGTAGCATGCGGATGTCATCGGTGACGGCGAGGAGTGCGTTCTCGGTGCTGTGGTTGCTGCGGTATCCGGATTGGGAGGAGTCGAGGATGGCGTTCTCTTCGATGAAGGTGGTCAGCTGGGCGTTGACGAAGGCAATGTGCTGAAATGCGTCTGCTTATAAAATATCGAATGGATACCCAGTGAGTGCTCCTTTGGAAAAACGCATCTTTGAGTGAGTCCACCCTCACTGATTATGGAGGCACCTGTCTTTAGTTCACCAATTGTTGGTGGGACCATCTTTTGAAAGATATATTTTTACGTGTGTGTATATATATATATATATATATATATATATATATCAAACACTTGTTGCCTGTAATGAAGGAGCCCACGACAGGTGAGTCTGTAGCCAGCAATCTTTAATGGGGGGAAAAACAGCGAGGGCAAAGCACTGCAGCACAGAAGTAAAAAGTCCAGCCTGATGCGTTTCATGCAACAGCATTTCCTCAGAGGCATCGGACTTCAGGGAAAACAGCACAGCAGTTTCTGGCATCCATTTATATTTGATAAACACCGCCTCTGTGGGCGTGGCCACCCCGTGGCCTGGTGGTACTTGTGGTGCCCAGTATTCCTTCCGTGAGTCGTGGTGCTCTAAACCCCCAGTGTTCCAAATATTACCAAGTGGGTTGTGGCGCAAGACTCGGGTCCCCGCTGTTCGAATCATTCCTCCCAGAAATCGGCTCCTGTCCCTTAGGCGGCGGCGTCGATTGGCGTCACCGCAGGAAGGCATGAAACAGCCATGGGGCTCTCTCCCCGGCTCAGGCAGGCCGTACAACACATCAAACACTTGTTGCCTGTAATGAAGGAGCCCATGACAGGTGAGTCTGTAGCCAGCAATCTTTAATGGGGGAAAAACAGCGAGGGCAAAGCACTGCAGCACAGAAGTAAAAAGTCCAGCCTGACGCGTTTCATGCAAGAGCATTTCCTCAGAGGCATCGGACTTCAGGGAAAACAGCACGGCAGTTTCTGGCATCCATTTATATTTGATAAACACCGCCTCTGTGGGCGTGGCCACCCCGTGGCCTTCTGGTACTTGTGGTGCCCAGTATTCCTTCCGTGAGTCGTCGTGCTCTAAACCCCCAGTGTTCCAGATAGTACCAAGTGGGTTGTGGCGCAAGACTCGGGTCCCCGCTGTTCGAATCATTCCTCCCAGAAATCGGCTCCTGTCCCTTAGGCGGCGGCGTCATTTGGCGTCACCGCAGGAAGGCATGAAACAGCCATGGGGCTCTCTCCCCAGCTCAGGCAGGCCGTACAACACATCAAACACTTGTTGCCTGTAATGAAGGAGCCCACGACAGATGAGTCTGTAGCCAGCAATCTTTAATGGGGGAAAAACAGTGAGGGCAAAGCACTGCAGCACAGAAGTAAAAAGTCCAGCCTGACGCGTTTCCTGCAACAGCATTTCCTCAGAGGCATCAGACTTCAGGGAAAACAGCACAGCAGTTTCTGGCATCCATTTATATTTGATAAACACCGCCTCTGTGGGCGTGGCCACCCCTGTGGCCTTGTGGTACTTGTGGTGCCCAGTATTCCTTCCGTGAGTCGTCGTGCTCTAAACCCCCAGTGTTCCAAATAGTACCAAGTGGGTTGTGGCGCAAGACTCGGGTCCCCGCTGTTCGAATCATTCCTCCCAGAAATTGGCTCCTGTCCCTTAGGCGTCGGCGTCATTTGGCGTCACCGCAGGAAGGCATGAAACAGCCATGGGGCTCTCTCCCCGGCTCAGGCAGGCCGTACAACACATCAAACACTTGTTGCCTGTAATGAAGGAGCCCACGACAGGTGAGTCTGTAGCCAGCAATCTTTAATGGGGGAAAAACAGCGAGGGCAAAGCACTGCAGCACAGAAGTAAAAAGTCCAGCCTGACGCGTTTCATGCAACAGCATTTCCTCAGAGGCATCAGACTTCAGGGAAAACAGCACAGCAGTTTCTGGCATCCATTTATATTTGATAAACACTGCCTCTGTGGGTGTGGCCACCCCGTGGCCTTGTGGTAATTGTGGTGCCCAGTATTCCTTCCGTGAGTTGTCGTGCTCTAAACCCCCAGTGTTCCAAATAGTACCAAGTGGGTTGTGGCGCAAGACTCGGGTCCCCGATGTAGTGTAGCTCCTATTTCCCTAATAGGCTCTGCGCATTGGAATAATATCCCCTATAGGTTTGACATAGGACTAAGGTCAGTATGTCCCTATCGAGTATATTAAACTTAATTACTTGTGCCAGCTAGCTCAGAGGCCACTAGAAACTCCTTGTCAAACAAGAAGGGAGTAGTTTCTGGCAGCCGCAAAACATGACAACTTTGTTTCACTTTAGAATCAGAACGTGTCCCAGAGTCGTGGAAACAATAGATAACTATTTCACTCAGCTCAATCGTGCATGCTTAGTTTTCCTCAAAGTTACACAGAAAGAAATAGACGGGCGTTTCAATAAAAGATTTATTGAACAGTCTTGTTTCTCGTGTAAGTAAAATGTGCAGTTACGATCACAAGACAGTATGCAAGATAAATAATGTACAGCGTAAGCAGTAGAAATAAATAATACTGCGATAGCATTATCTCTTAGCAGATATTCATTCACATAAATAACACAGACTAAAAATGCGAGTACTCATACGATGCGTTTCTAAGCTAGTTCTACCCCAATGTACCTAACCTAACCTAGGTGTAGGGAGAGGTATGAAGTAGGTGAAGTATTCCTTACTATGGTATACTAAGAGTATGTTAAGCCTAGTATGCCTAGTATGCCAAGAGTCCCTCTAGGTTCTAGTCAGCTCCATACCTTTAGAATGAGAGAGGTAGGAATCTCTTTGCCAGACTCGAACTCCAACACCCCGCGAGGGAAGTTAGATCACTGGAAGCTGGACTCTCTGCGTGCAGGGATGACAGCGTCTTCTCAGTGCGTTGGGCCGGGAAACGGGCTCCTCTGAAGTCGATGTCTCCTCTAGTTTACAAGGGCTAGAGAAGGTATATTTATACCTGAGAGGTACCTCAGAATGTTAGCATTGACGTGAATCGGACAGCGGAAGACGTCATGAATGAACCCCTAAGGTATAATGGTTCATGCATAATAGATGAGTCCTTGAAGAAATCAATAGTCCTGTGCTAGGGAAACTCCCGAAGCCTAAGGGTCTGTTCTTCAAGAACTCGTTGTGACGTTAGGGTGGACGGATGTCGGAGACCATGCCTGTATTTGGAGTGCACGGTTTAATGCCTAAATAAGGACTGGGATTTTATGCCTATAAAGGGCAGGGCGAATTGTGCCTATATAAGGACATGATACAGGAAAGCCCGTGTATGGACACCCTAAGAGGAATACAACACCCACTCCACTTTCGTGTGTACGATAATACTAAAATGCTAAACATTTAAAATGCTAAACATTAAATGGAGTATCGCATATTGCTAAAATATTTCATAAAACCATTTAAAAGGCATTTAAAAAACATATTATAATGCAAAAGGTACTGTACATTTGAAGCATTGCTTTTCATATCAGGCATATATTTAAAAATAAAATACAAAATGAATGAATTTAGCAATAATATTTACATTTGACAGAAAATGATCGATAAGTTGTTCAAAAATCAAAGTCATTTCATGTCATGAAAATGAATGAACTTTTTAGACAAACAAGATGACTAAGTGTCTCTGGAAGTACCGCGAAGTCTGTACTATAAGGCTAGTTCTACTTTAAGCAGATTGAAGTGCCATTTTAGTTCGAAAAAATGCGAAAAAGTTCAAATTTGGGAAGAGTTCCAAGTTTTTGAAGTATGAAAGGCCAAATTGTTACTGCTTCTCTGGAACACTGTGGGCTGAATAAGAGTCAGTTTTACGGGTCTGGTGTAAACATGAGATCATCTATGTCTGTAGACAAAACATCGTCCACTGAAGTTGGTGTTAGTTGGAACACCTCGTGTAGTAGATTAATTGCACAGAGATGTGAAGCACCGCTTTCAGCATAGGTTGCCGCAGCAATGTTCGCGTCCGTTGTTACCTGTGTGCCTGTAGATCTTTCTCGTACCTCAGCAGCAGCCGGAAGCGTCTGTGAGATCACAATGAATGCTGACATCAGGATTGGCAGCCTCTGGGGACAACACAGAGCATGGGCCGTTATCGGGACCAGCAAAGTATCGACATCCGTTGGCGTTGCTGATGGAAATGTTAGACAGGTGTCCAACACGCATTCTTCACCGCATAGCAGGCAGCGTAGAACAGGTAAGATGCAATCTTGCCAGATTGGTCTGAATGACAGGAACCACGTGGTATTAAGGTCCCGTAGACGAGTCATGCCCAAAAGCTGTACTATTCGCTCACGGCACTTTCGTTCAAGGAGAGCTTTCTCCATTTCGCTCGGAGTGATGTCTGCGAATAGGCTGGCCATAGCGTAATAGCAGGAAGAGAAATAGAATTCCGGCAACAAGTGCTAGAATTAATGGTATGCCACCAAACACCGAATGTGCAAAGTTCGGGATGATTCCGAGTATTGCCTGGAAAGGTGCTAACAGACCGGAGCAGATGCTCTTAAATACATGTACAATTCCGGTTGTATCAGACATGTTAAAGATACGTCCTATCATTTCTACGAAATGTATAGGGCAGTTTGTACGTATTAAAGTCTGTATCTCAGCCAAAGTCCTTGCTACTTGTAGATCATAGGTTTCTTTGGCCGAGGTCAAAGGCACTGTTTGCTGTAAAAGCATGGCTTTCATTCTGCTCAAAGTATCAAATCTTATAAAAGAGACGTTCAGCGAAGGCCACAAAGGCGACTCCCTGACTGTGTCTATTGGGGGAAACAATACTTGCATACAGCAAGTGACCCTGGAGTTGACCGTTACTAGATATGGGATGCCTGGCAACATGCCGCAGCAACTCTGATCATTCAACATGAGGTAACTCCCATTAGAAAGTTGTCCAAACGTTGGATTAATCACAGCAGCTGGTGTACCCTGCTGATGGCAAGACAAATTTGCCACAGAACCATTACAAGCCCTGTGTAAAGAAATGTCCTGACATATAAGTGAACCGCTCAGTGCACTTTTACAGTGTGTACCGCTCAAAAATACTTCACGATCCCCACTCCAACATCTATATGTATACGGTAAATCCCAAGATGTCTTAATGTATTCCTTACCCAACCTTTCATATTTGCCTGCTTGCATTTGTATGAGGCAATACTGAAACTGAAAAGTAGTCACAGGTAATGTGATTTTGCCATGAATGAGCCATTCTGTAGCTGGTTTTTCTGCCACTGTGAATGGTAACTTTTCGAGTTTTTCAATGCTTTGCACTGTATACTTTGCTCCTCTTTGTGCCAGTTCGATTTGTTTATCAGTTAGATTGTATTCTGCAAACAGAGCCGATGTGTTGATGAAACGCCAAGGCACATAGCCCACTCGCAAAGATTGCAGCGTCCAGCTTAATAACACAATAGAACATAATTGAGATTGGCCTTGTTGTAATCGTGCCAAATCTTGTTCTAGTATGTCGATAGCAGACGATACAATGCCATCCAATGAATATATTCTGGAGGACAAAGTTGTTAACCCATTGTCGACCACAGTGAGTGTTTTCCCTAAATTAATACGATCAAGTTCACGTATTCGTTCTGCGGCCTCCATCTGTGACACTTTCCATGCTTCATTATAGGCAGCATAAATGCCGGCATATATGAAACGTTTTTGACGCGGTTTTCTTGGTCCAAGCAAGAATTCCCTAATGTCTGCGTCTTCTTTAAGTAAGGATAAGTGTTGTTTCACATCCTGTAGTGTAGATTTCTGAAGCCAATCGAGGCATAATTTTCCTACACTGTATGTTGTTACTACCCCGGATGCTGTCTTTGGACGTATCTTGGGTCTGGCCTATGAATAGTAAAGCCCTGAGTTTTATTCAGGAATCTTTCCTGACAGTTGTTCGTGTCTGTGGGCCAGATCAACCATTTTTTCCAATTAGGATTAGATCTGTTGAGTTGTAGTATATTGTCAACTGTCACCACTGCTTGTGTATTATTGTCACTTGCAGGTGTTGGTACAGAAGGTGTTTTCATCTCTTTGATCTTGGCTAGACCAAGACAAGATGTTTGTTGGACAGTTTCATTCAAAAACATTATTTGTTCAGGGATTATGCAGGCTCTAAATAAAGCTTCTATCCCCTGCACTTGCCAATCTTTAGTACCCCAGACAGTTTTTGTGTCTATTGTGTCTTTCCATAAGTTGAAACCCTGTCTAGACAGTTGGGCAATAAATGTTGCAGAGTAAATCTGTTTTGAATTAGTTAACATAATTTTCAGTCCTGTTTTGTTTACATTTTTATAGTAAAACGTTTCTGGATCAGATGTATTGTAACCTGAAAAATATGGAAACTTGTTAGCAAATGTTTTTGAACTACCTTGTGGTGGCGTAGGACAATGCTCCCATTGGTTAAACATAAACACATTTCTAGGGTATGCAGATTTATGCAAAAAATGATGACCATAGTGGTTATAACAATACAGTTGTTCATAGTCTGATGAACCCTCTAAATATTCATTTTTAGAAAATGCAGCAGATTTTTCTAGGTCAAACATTATGTCATTAACAGTCTCAAAGTCCCAATCATCAGAATAGGTACTGGACGAAATTAGATCACTTAGTGAAATTTTAAACAAATGTGGAATGTTCAATTGTTCCGTCGGGCCGAAGATATCAAAATCTGTTTTGTCCCACACTATACCATCCTGTATAGGAATAGCTGTGATGTTCACTGATGACAAGTCTCTTGCTTCACGATGGGAAGATTTATGAGGTTTCAAAAGTACGTTCACGTCTTTTCCTTCAGTATTCACATGGATGTATCTGCCACTTATAAGCACGCTCACAGTTGTAACCAAAGCTAGCCAGAGCAGGAAAACAAAAAGTCCAGATGTAATCCAGAGTTCAATCCATGGAGAAACCAAATAAGTCTTTTTCAGAAAGTGAAGAAAGTCTTGTACTTGCTGCTTGAATTTCAATGATGCTGGCGTCGTTTCAGGTTCACTCGGATCTTCTGAGAACGTATCAAAGTTAATGAAATAGCCAGAAGCAGTTCTGTCAATTGTTGGAATTGCATCAGGATTTGTAGAAATCGCTGGAACCAGTTGATCACTTGCTACATTGGTGTAGACAGGTGTATTTGGACGAACTGTTACTTGATTTTCAAGAGGGATGAGTTCCATAGCGTTGTTGCTTAGTCCTCCATCTGTTACAGCTGAATTCTCGATTGTTATCAGTCTTTCAGTCTGAACCTCTTGGATAGTAGCGAGAGGAGTGCGTCTGCTACTAGGTCGGAGTCCACGAGGCCTACTATTTAGTATTGGCCACATACTGTGGTTTGATGAGGTCGATGGACACAAATCTTTTCTCCTTTCTTCCAGCAAGGGGCGGCAGAAGTACTGTTCTTGTTCCTTGAACTGCTAGGACAGGTACTGGTTGTCTGTAAGAAGGTCCAAATTCCTTCTTGTCCGCAATTTTTTCTCTGACTAGATCCCCAACTTTTGGAATCCAGACAGGCCTTGCTGGGACCGCCGGTTTTTCCCCAGTGGTGGTTGGCTGTAGGAATACGTTGCTTTGTTTCATTCTTAACTCATTCAGTTCCTGTAAAACAGCCAAACGATCTTTGATATCAAACGATTTATTTTCCACCACTGTACCTACGTCATCGAGATCTGGTACCCACATTCTTGTCCCAAATAGGACCTCATATGGAGTGACCCCCCCTAGAGAACTTCTTGGCAGGTTATTCAATGAGCGTTGGACCCCATAAAGGTGTTTGACCCACCCATCACCCGAACCTAATACCCTAGCTGTTATAGACTGCTTTATGTCCCGGTTTTTCCTTTCCACAACCGAATTTCCCTCAGGATGGAATTGAGAGGAGTACCGCAATGCAACGCCCAGACTGGCCATGGCTTCTTTGTAAGCCCGAGAGCTAAACGCAGGGCCCTGGTCAGAATGTAGTGTGCCTATTGCGTATGTGCCGATAAAGACTCGCAAATCTTTTATAACAGTTCGAGCGACAGCCGAGCGCTGAGGCCATATCCATAGGAACCTTGATTCAGTATTTGTGGGATTGCATTTGTCCAGAAGGACGCATGCGCTTAGATAGTCTAATGCTGTCTAAAAGTGGTGTCTGTACTGGGCATCTGCATTCGCAGCATGGTGTCTGGTGGCATTCTCGCTGTAATTTACAGTCTAAGCAGTTATTGATGAATATGTGAATTTCTGTATTCATTCCAGGCCACCAGTACATCTCCTTTAATGTCAAAATTGTTTTAGAGATCCCTTGATGTGATAGACCCTCCCCCAAATGTGTTTCATAAATCAAGGCTGCTCTACGTTCCGCGTTTGGAATTACCCTATCGCCCACTCCAGGGATTCGAGCAAAAGGAACGTTGTTCGCATCAATTACATAAGAGTACTTGAGTGGAAACTTTTTTGGTAACGCTGCACCACTGCCTTTGCTTGTAGCATTGACAGCCAACATTATCTCACTGTCTATTTTTGTTTTTGAACGAGTGATCGCAGCTACGGAAGCCGTCTGAAAAGCCCCCTTTGCGGCTTCGTCAGCCAATGAATTCCCTGCAACGTGAACGCCATCACGTTGATGACTCAGTGTGTGGATCACGTGAGCCTTTGGTAGTTCGTTTTTCAACTGAACTACTTGTTCCCAAAGCATTTTGTGCTGTATTGTGCCACCTTTCGCATCTTTGAAACCATTTTCAAGCCAGTTTTGTATATATTCATTATACGACTGAACACAGTAAAAGGAATCGCACACTATCAGTGTGGGGAATTCTCGATCTGTACTTTCAAGTGCCAGTTTGAATGCTTGTAGTTCAGCTCGCTGAGCTGTACAATCTCCCAGAGATTGAGTTTTTGTGACCATAGGTCTGAAGATGCCATCTCGCATGCGACGTTTAACGATTGCACACGCTGCACTGTAAGCTTGCTTACTCCCTGTTGCGGGTTGTGCGGATCCGTCAGTGTAAATTATGAATTCGTACTGATTGAGAGGCAGAATCTCAGTGGGCAGAGGACATTCTTGTTCATATTGCAGGAATGCTTGTGTTTTTAAATCTGGATCAAAAACATATTCAACATCTGTTGCAGCAAGAGAATTAACCCATTGTATCCATCTTGGATGTAATGCTTTAGCATTTGGAATGCTTGCTTTTGTGACCGCTTCTAAAGCTGGTACTGGGGTTACGACAATAATGCGTTTCCCTTGGGCTAAGGCTCTTTCTTTTGCTACAGTGGTTTGAACTGCTGTTAGAATTTTTTCAGTTGAACTGAAGCGCATTTCCGCTTGTGTGTACAAATGAGATTTGTATGCAATTGGTATTTTCTCTCCCTCATTGAAGGTTAAGTAGGTGAATCCGTATTGACCCGAAATTATTCGGATCACCAAATTGCGTTGACTTACGCGTGTTTGTAAGTGATTTGTTGCTAACATGTTAGCCTGGAGTGAACGCAAGATTTCTGTGTGTTCGTTTGTCCAATTTTTGATTGAAAAATCAGGTTTGATTAATGCGTAGAGAGGTTTAACCCTTTCTGCGTAATTTAAAATGTATGTTCTTCCAAAATTTAGGAAACCCAGGATGGATTGTAAGTTTTTTAGCGTTTTTGGAGGTTGGAGCAGCGCACACTTTTCTAAAAAGTTAGCTGCCAAGCTCTTGCCTTCACTTGAAAGCTCATATCCTAGAAATAGGACATTGAGATGGGCAATTCGGGACTTTTTAAAGTTGAACTTGTAGCCCTCAGAGGCGAAGTCCAGTATAATGGTGCTCACCCTGTTCAAGTGTTTGTCCAGGTCATCGTCTGTCAGATAGATGTCATCGACATAGGACAATGCCTCATTGTCATAAATTTGTAGTAACTCCGTTACCTTCGCTGAGAATAAACCTGGGCTGTTCTTGAACCCTTGTGGGAGTCAACAAAAGTGACGCTGGGTCCCCATTATGGAGAATGCTGTTAAGTACCTGCTTTCAGGTGCTATGTTTTGACAAAAGAAACCATTTGAGATGTCTAATGTGGTTTTGTATTTTTTACGCATAATGTTATTCATTAATGCTGTGCTATGTGCATTTTGCACTGCAAAGGTTTTTGAACAAGTGTTTAGGTGTCTGTAATCCAAAACTAGCCGATATGTATTGTCTGGTTTGGAGACAGGAAACAAAGGATTGTTCATGGAGGAGGTGCATGTTTCAATCACCCCTTGGTATTCAAGTTGATCTAAGATCTCCCTGACCTGTTTTTTAGCTTCTTGCTTTATTGGGTACTGCCTTTGTGCAGTTGGTTCATGTTTCAGATGTATTTTATGGTGAGGGGAGTCCTCATCCCATCCTACATGATTTTTATATAATGCTGGGGCCTGGGCTACTGCCCATTTCCTGGCATATGTATATTTTAGGTGAATTGGAATATGGTTGGAGAAGGCAGGCATAATAATGTCCTCGCCGTGTGGGCACTCCCTGACAAATTGTGGTGGCCAGTCTTTTTCTGCTAGAAGTATGTCATAGCCCCTTGATAGTCTTTCCCAAAAAAGTGCTTTCACCTGTCTTGGCTTGTCTCCCTCCATCCGGAGTGTTATTTCATATAACTTTTGTGGAGTACTAACCCTGGTGTCTACAGTCTCAACTGTGATGTACTCATTCAAGTCCACTATCTCCAGAAGTTCCTTCAGGTTCTGGCGAGCTATTATGACTTCTGCTGCACTGTCCAGCATTGTCTGAGCCCATTCTCCATTCTTGAGTTGTGTTCTCAGTATTCTCGGCATGTCTGATCTTCAGACCTGCTACTTTCTTTTTGGAGAATTGAGGTTTTGTTTTATTTTTTGGAGCGTGTTTTTCTTCTTTGGATTTCACGTGTTCTTCTCTATGTTCTGATCGTCCTCTTCTTTCCGAAGTCTGTGATGAGATCTGAAAGGGACGAGAGGAACGTGTATCAGTATCTTGATACCTGTCAGGTTTTCTCAAATTATCCCTATTCCTGAGGTTATACCTCCTTTCAGAGGGCTCCTTTTGAGGAGACCTACCTCGAGATTGAGAACGTTTCTCGTTTGAATTTTGTTTATTAGTCTCCCACTTCTTTTAGAGGATGCAGGAGTTTGTTTAATTGAGTCCTTCTCAGGACTTTCAGATAGTTTCGGCTTCACTGGTCTTCCACCCAAACTATCTCTGCCTAATTCTGCATAAGATTGTTCTATTATTCTGGGTAGCTCTGTTTGATGTTCTGTAACATCAAATTCCCTTAATTTTTGGCGGATCGCCACTGCTGCTGCCTCCCCTTTAATATTAGATAATATTATTGTTGAGACCTGGTCGAAATTTTTCAGTAATTTCATACCTAAATTTAGAGCAGGCTCTGCCCCGTATTCGTTTTGAATTTGTTTCAGGACATCAGGTATTACCGCAATTGACGGAATACCATGTGTTTTAGTATAGATGGCAGCAAAGACTGAGCCCCAAGTGGTGCAGTCTTCCAGTTGTGGTGTGATCCCCATCGTTAAACTGATTGTTAGGATTCTGTGTTTCTCATACGGGCTAGTATTTGGAAATACTGCTTCGATTTGAGTAATTTTTTGAGCTATCCAGAATGGAATTTGCTCACGTTTTGTGGGCATTTTACCCATGACTGCGTATAGAGTCTGTGGTGTAATTTTTAGTGTATTCCCCTGTTGGGGAGTTTGATTTGGAAGTGTCAATGGTTGTTGGACTGTGAAAGTCCGCATGACATATTGAACCAATTGTCTGTAGATTTTTATTAATTCTTGTAGTTGAACAAGTAGTTCCTCGTCTGACATTTCTTCAATGTCGGGATGAGGTGTGTAGCCGGCTAGAATCGGCCATGTTGCTCCTGGTCTACCTAGTGGACCGAGCCTGGTAATGTTTTTGTGATGTTTTAGGGCGCCTTTAAACCAGAGCTGATGCTCTTGGTATGTTAATGGAATTTCAATATCCTCGAAAGGAATGTACTCCTCTGGTGGATCAACTTCTTTATAGAAGTGAAACATGTGTGTTACTGGATTGGATTCAGGAAATATTACCCATGAATAGAATACCTCTGTCTGAAAGGATTCGTGTGCCTCTATCACGAAAACTGCTCTACCACCTCTTGGTGGCAGACCGTGTTTTATAAGTTTTAGATTGATGGCTCTTCTTAAGTTTGGATTGATGTCTATGACACCCTCCTCGGTTTCAATTAAACCTGTAATGTTAAAAACTGCTGCTTGGGCTGGATCAGCCACAGCTCCACCGTTTCCGGTGGCATCGTCGGAGTCAGGCATTTTGTTGTTCGAAAAATGTAGAACAAGTTTCAAGGAAACAAAGATAAGGTGCACAATATTTTGGAACACTGTATCCTTCAACGTTGAGCAAACCAAACAGCTAATATATAGGGTGTTTCCTTATGTTGCCGTTGTGGATACTTAACCCTGCCCACTCCAGACGTCTTTTTGGAGTATATGGGTAGGGGTCCCTGAGAGAAAAAGCACGGCTGAGTTAATCAGTATCTAGCGTTAAATTACCACCTTACCAAACGTTGGGCGCCATGTAGTGTAGCTCCTATTTCCCTAATAGGCTCTGCGCATTGGAATAATATCCCCTATAGGTTTGACATAGGACTAAGGTCAGTATGTCCCTATCGAGTATATTAAACTTAATTACTTGTGCCAGCTAGCTCAGAGGCCACTAGAAACTCCTTGACAAACAAGAAGGGAGTAGGTTCTGGCAGCCGCAAAACATGACAACTTTGTTTCCCTTTAGAATCAGAACGTGTCCCAGAGTCGTGGAAACAATAGATAACTATTTCACTCAGCTCAATCGTGCATGCTTAGTTTTCCTCAAAGTTACACAGAAAGAAATAGACGGGCGTTTCAATAAAAGATTTATTGAACAGTCTTGTTTCTTGTGTAAGTAAAATGTGCAGTTATGATCACAAGACAGTATGCAAGATAAATAATGTACAGCGTAAGCAGTAGAAATAAATAATACTGCGATAGCATTATCTCTTAGCAGATATTCATTCACATAAATAACACAGACTAAAAATGCAAGTACTCATACGATGTGTTTCTAAGCTAGTTCTACCCCAATGTACCTAACCTAACCTAGGTGTAGGGAGAGGTATGAAGTAGGTGAAGTATTCCTTACTATGGTATACTAAGAGTATGTTAAGCCTAGTATGCCTAGTATGCCAAGAGTCCCTCTAGGTTCTAGTCAGCTCCATACCTTTAGAATGAGAGAGGTAGGAATCTCTTTGCCAGACTCGAACTCCAACACCCCGCGAGGGAAGTTAGATCACTGGAAGCTGGACTCTCTGCGTGCAGGGATGACAGCGTCTTCTCAGAGTGTCGGGCCGGGAAACGGGCTCCTCTGAAGTCGAGGTCTCCTCTAGTTTACAAGGGCTAGGGAAGGTATATTTATACCTGAGAGGTACCTCAGAATGTTAGCATTGACGTGAATCGGACAGCGGAAGACGTCATGAATTAACCCCTAAGGTATAATGGTTCATGCATAATAGATGAGTCCTTGAAGAAATCAATAGTCCTGTGCTAGGGAAACTCCCGAAGCCTAAGGGTCTGTTCTTCAAGAACTCGTTGTGACGTTAGGGTGGACGGATGTCGGAGACCATGCCTGTATTTAGAGTGCACGGTTTAATGCCTAAATAAGTACTGGGATTTTATGCCTATATAAGGGCAGGGCGAATTGTGCCTATATAAGGACATGATACAGGAATGCCCATGTATGGACACCCTAAGAGGAATACAACACGCTGTTCGAATCATTCCTCCCAGAAATCGGCTCCTGTCCCTTAGGCGGTGGCGTCGTTTGGCGTCACCGCAGGAAGGCATGAAACAGCCATGGGGCTCTCTCCCCGCCTCAGGCAGGCCGTACAACACATCAAACACTAGTTGCCTGTAATGAAGGAGCCCACGACAGATGAGTCTGTAGCCAGCAATCTTTAATGGGGGAAAAACAGCGAGGGCAAAGCACTGCAGCACAGAAGTAAAAAGTCCAGCCTGACGCGTTTCATGCAACAGCATTTCCTCAGAGGCATCGGACTTCAGGGAAAACAGCACGCAGTTTCTGGCATTCATTTATATTTGATAAACACCGCCTCTGTGGGCGTGGCCACCCCCATGGTCTTGTGGTACTTGTGGTGCCCAGTATTCCTTCCGTGAGTCGTCGTGCTCTAAACCCCCAGTGTTCCAAATAGTACCAAGTGGGTTGTGGCGCAAGACTCGGGTCCCCGCTGTTCGAATCATTCCTCCCAGAAATCGGCTCCTGTCCCTTAGGCGGCGGCGTCGTTTGGCGTCACCGCAGGAAGGCATGAAACAGCCATGGGGCTCTCTCCCCCACTCAGGCAGGCCGTACAACACATCAAACACTTGTTGCCTGTAATGAAGGAGCCCACGACAGGTGAGTCTGTAGCCAGCAATCTTTCATGGGGGAAAGACAGCGAGGGCAAAGCACTGCAGCACAGAAGTAAAAAGTCCAGCCTGACGCATTTCATGCAACAGCATTTCCTCAGAGGCATCGGACTTCAGAGAAAACAGCACGGCAGTTTCTGGCATCCATTTATATTTGATAAACACCGCCTCTGTGGGCGTGGCCACCCCGTGGCCTTGTGGTACTTGTGGTGCCCAGTATTCCTTCCGTGAGTCGCCGTGCTCTAAACCCCCAGTGTTCCAAATAGTACCAAGTGGGTTGTGGCGCAAGACTCGGGTCCCCGCTGTTCAAATCATTCCTCCCAGAAATCGGCTCCTGTCCCTTAGGCGGCGGCGTAGTTTGGCGTCACCGTAGGAAGGCTTGAAACAGCCATGGGGCTCTCTCCCCGGCTCAGGCAGGCCGTACAACACATCAAACACTTGTTGCCTGTAATGAAGGAGCCCACGACAGGTGAGTCTGTAGCCAGCAATCTTTCAAGGGGGAAAGACAGCGAGGGCAAAGCACTGCAGCACAGAAGTAAAAAGTCCAGCCTGACGCGTTTCATGCAACAGCATTTCCTCAGAGGCATCGGACTTCAGGGAAAACAGCATGGCAGTTTCTGGTATCCATTTATATTTGATAAACACCGCCTCTGTGGGCGTGGCCACCCCCCAGAGTGTGCAGTTATAATTAGGTCTGAGTGCTCACAGGAAGAGAATTATTTGTTTTATAAATAGCTTTGGACCTGTTTGAAGAATCTGAAAAAAACTGAAGGGGGGGGGGGGCAAAATATACTTTCCCCATGCAGTTTTCCTAGTAAACTTTGACACAGTCACAGCCAAAACTGCAGAACGGAATTACACCAAATTTGGCAGAAGGCTAGCTCTTTACCCACAAACCATGCTATTTGTCATTTGGTGTAAATCTGTTCAGTAGTTCTTGAGTAACTAGGTTAAAGAAGTGTTGATATCTAGAGACAGTGGAATACCGTGGAACCAGCAGATCAAACGATAAGATATGATTGACTGCCTCACATCAACAAAGATGTCTTGCAGCTATTTTAGTCCCCAAGTCCTGAAAATGTGTTTGATAACATATAGCAGGGCAGGGTTAGGGATACCCTGACCCTGAGGCCATGTGGGCGTGAGTCCCAGAGGGACCCCCCAGGGCCATGCCCAAAACAATTTTTATAGTGGTACAAAGGTACAGCAGTAGCTCTGCAGTACTGAGGTAAACATTTTTTTAAAAAAGGGCAGGCTCCATCCTTTTCAATAATAATCCAACCAGGGTGGGCCAGGGCCTGGGAGAGGTGCTGCATTCTTTAAAAAAATAAATATATGGGGCGGTAGGTGGACTTGCTCCTCTCTCTTAACCACTGATTAACAACGGGGACCCTGGCCCCGGGGCCTAACAATTCTTTTAAAATTAAATGGAGGATGAAGGGCTGGGTGTGCTTCCACCCACCCTGAGCCATGTATTTGACCCTGGGACCCCCCGGGGCATGAAGCAATATTGTTTCCCCCTGGGGAAGGAGCACAAATGCTCCTGCTGGAGGGGCTCTCATGGGCAGAGAACAGTGAATGTGCTCCCACAGCGGGATCAGAATTCAATGACTGCTGACCAGGCGCAAATTTACTGTTGCTAGCTCCCACTGGCAGGAGCCGGCACCCAGGATGCGTCCTGGCCTTTGGGGCTGTGGGTTCCTTGTTCCTCCCACCGCGACCCCTATATGAGGATGGGAATGGAGCAACCACGGGAAAGAAAAAAAATTCAAAAACTAGCACTGCCATGCATGAGTGGGCTCCCCACTCTGCCTTTAAGAAAAATAAAAAGAAGATATGCTCTGGGTACCTGGGTGGGCATCCAGAGTATAAAAAAGAAAAAAATAATAATCACTGTCTTACTGCTACACTATTGAAGCTGCAAGGCCGCTCATATAATATTCACTGCTCCCTCCAGGGAGCACTCCATAATGCCCTGCATAGGCTTTGTTTTCAAAAAATTTCATTGTTGTGGTGCCCCAAAGATGGGCATGAGCACCACCAACAATTTATAAAAGTGTTGTGGGCAACTACAAGAAGCACAGCAGTTCTCCCAGGAAAGTTAGAAAAAACACTGGAAATCCCAGGGGTCAATGAATGTATTACCCCCAGGAGAGCATGCCATGAATTTTAAAGAAGCCTCAACTGGAGCTGTATGCTCTTCATTTGGAGTGTGGGCCCCCTTCAGATTGGTTTTATACCGGCATGTTGTGGTCTGAAGAGTTTTAAAGAAAGAATCAAATACTCAATTATAGTTGTTTGGAGTAAAAATCCTACATATTAATTATAGTTATTATGCCTTGCCATGTGTGTATTTATAAGGATTACTTTGGAGTATGGTTATTGATAAATTAAGGAGGCGACTTTTAGACAAAGTCAATAGCCCTGATTTATATAGGTTGATGTGCTGACTCCTGGCTAAAGCCAATAGGCCAACCTTTAATATTTTGGTGTTCTGATCCTATGACAAAGCCAGTAGGTCTGCCTTACTTTTTTTTTTTGTTTATGTTTAAAGAAAGTTTATTTTGAAGAAATGCAACAAAACATACATAATTAATAAAGACTACAATGTGCTTATTTAACAATAAATGAGTTAATGGCTTAATAAACATTCAGAAAAATCCAAACAGTTGCATGTGTAAAAAAGATACAAGAACTATTAATAGAGGGAAAATCAAAGGGAAAGTATATAATAGTAATATGACTATAAATCTAGTAAAAGAGTAGGAGAGCTTAATACAATATAAAGAAATATGAGCATTTAAGAAGTAATGGCTGTAAAGTAGGTATAAATAAAGAGAGATAAAAATACAATATATAATAGTCGGACTGTTCGGTCATGGAGATTTGGGGACTTCTTCCAGCAATGGACGGTGTTGGGTACATTTTCGAGCAGAAGCATCTAAGAAAATAGTAATAGGGGACCATATTTGTTCTCTTTTGATGAGTAGGGATAGAGGAGAAATGTAGGCACGATCAAATCGATGGTTGTAGAAAACACTATACCACCAAGCTTGGAAAGACAATTGTGTGGATTGTTTCCAATTTTTGGTAATTTGTTGGAATGCAATTGCAATTAGTAAATCCACAATGTCTGTATTACATGTGATGGCTTGCCAATGTTCGAAGAGTGAGCCTAAGAAAATGTTCAAAGGAGAAAAAGGGAAGTGAGTGTGAAAGATAGTATTGATTTGAGACCATATTTTCAACCAGAATTGATGGGTGTAGGGACAGGAAAATAGCATGTGAAATAAATCTGCATTGAAAGCATTATATGACCAACGATTTTGGGCGACTGCAGGTGTAATTTTATGTAAAGATGTTGGAGTAAACATGAGCCTATTGTATAAAAAGAAAAGTGTTTGCGT
The DNA here is from genome assembly GCA_963921515.1 of Calotriton arnoldi. Taxonomy (NCBI): domain Eukaryota; kingdom Metazoa; phylum Chordata; class Amphibia; order Caudata; family Salamandridae; genus Calotriton; species Calotriton arnoldi. The sequence continues at coordinate 1,342,039 of CAWUFW010000937.1, forward strand.
TGTACTAGCCGATCTTGAGGTCTTACGAATTTTGAGCCATAATTTATCCCAAAACATAGTGGGCCATGAAGTGTGAAAATCACGTTCCCACTGTAGTCCAACATTGGTTTTATTTCTATGTTCTGGGAGTTTGGTGAGGAATTTATAGATAGAGGAAGCACTTGATTGGGCACTTAATATGGGTAGGATATTACGTTGAGATGATAAGGGGGTGAGATCGAAGATTGAGAGGGCAAAGAAAAGAGTACAGAGTGAATCAATGCCTTAAATTTATTAGAATATGAATTTGGAAGGCCATAGAGTGCTTGTGCTTCAGGAAAGGTTAGAAAGGTATCATGTGAATAAAGTTGGTGAACCCAAAGCAAACCTTTGTCTCGCCAAGTCTTCCAGAATATAGGTTTGTTGTTAATTGTTATAAAGCGATTATGCCAAATCGAAGAGTTAAGAAAGTGGTCAATATCAGAGGTGTGAAGTAAGTATTGATTGAAATAGTTTATGAGAGGTTTTATGTATAGGCGAGGATGAAAGTTGTGTCTTGTGGGTGAACGTAAGAGTTTCTTTGATTGAGAAAGGAGAAAGAAAAGAGAGTTCGACATCTTTCCATAGTGGAGATGTGTCTGAAGTTGACTGATTCAAACATTTGGAGAGCTTTTGTAAGAAGAAAGGCCTTATGATAAGCCTGAAAATCAGGGAAATTGACTCCTCCATGCAATTTATTACGTTTAAGCATACCAAGGGACATACGTAGTTTTTTTTTATTCCATAAAAAGACAGATAAAATAGAGTAAATTCTTTTGAAAAAATATGAGGGAATAGTAAGTGGGATAGCAGAAATATTATAGAGAATAACAGAAACAAGCATCATTTTGATAGTGTCAAGTCTGCCCCACCAGGATAAATATAGAGGATGCCATTTAGAGATAGAATTGGATAGCGTGGTAAGAACTTGAGTCATATTCAGTGACAAAGTGAGTTTGATAGAAGGAGACCTAAATATTTGATTTTTGGGAGTTCCATGCAAATTTAGTGGAGATAAAGTCGTGACTAAAACATAAAACATTGAGAGGAAGGATTTCACATTTATCTGGGTTTAATTTATAACCACAAAGGGAGGACAAGGCAGTAACCTCTGCAGTGAAGGCTAGAAGAGAAATTTCTGGCTTCAATAGATATAACAAGATATCATCCGCATAGACACTCATTTTAATATGAGTTTTACCATTTTGGAAACCATGAATATTTGGGTTTTGTTTAATTTTAGCAAGGAAAGGTTCCAATGCAAGGATAAAAAGAAATGGAGAAAGGGGGCATCCCTGGCGGACACCTCTGTGCAAAGTGAAAGAATTGGAAAAAGAACCGTTAGCAAAAATAAAAGCTTTGGGTGATGTATATAATAAAGAAATGTAAGAAATAAATTTGGGTCCAAAACCAAACCAGGAGAGTGTTTGAAAAATAAAAGACCAGTCCATGTGATCAAAAGCTTTCTCCGCATCAAGCGAGATAGCCGCGAGTAAATGATAATATTTGTTTGATTTATGTAAAATGTTAAAGAAAGTCCTAGTATTATCAGAGATGGATTTACCTTTAATGAAGCCAGATTGTTCTGAACAAATGATAGATGGTAAAAATGACTCTAATCGAAGAGCGAGTAATTTGGCAAATAGCTTAGAATCGGAATTAACTAAAGATATCGCTCTATAGTTTTTACAAAGATGAGAGTCTCTCCCCTCTTTAGGGATTAGGCAAATAAGAGCATCCTGAAAAGTACCACTAGAGGCATTAGAAGAAATGAAAAATGCAAATAGAGAATGGAGATGGGGTAGAAACGATTTGGAAAAGTGGGAATAAAATTCTACAGGGAACCCATCTGGACCAGGTACATTCCCTGTTTTTATGAGACTAGTGCGTGGGAAATATCCTGAACAGAGATGCCTTTTTCCAGGGGTGAAAAATCAATATCAGTGGGAAAATGCTTTTGAGTCGAATCAAGATACTGCTGTACTTCAGTAGATTCTGGGGTAACATCAGGGGTATAGAGAGAGAGATATAATATTTTCTGAATTCCTCTAAAATATCTAGATATTTAGTCGCTCTGGATGAGTCAGAGTTTAGGATATAAATAATATTTGTACGGTCTTTCCTAACCTTAAGATATGAGGCAAGAAGTTTGCCAGCTTTATTCTGGCCACCATAGTAGCGAGCACTACCTCTAAGAAGATAGGAGCTGGCATTTTCTGTAGATAGTTTGTTATATTTAAATTTTTCTACAATAAGGTTATTGAGATCGACTTTAGAATTAGAGGCAGTGTAGAGTGTGTCTAACAACTTAATCTTTTTAAGAAGTTCAAGAGCTGTTTGGGAATTTTGTTTTTTCTTTTTAGCGACATAAGAGATAATAAAATCTCTGGCTGAAGCTTTAAAAGCATCCCATACAACAACAAAGATGAAACAGAGGATAAATTACAATTAAAGAAATCAGTAATAAAGGTCTCAAAAGATTAAGTAAAAATCTGATCAATTAATAAAGAGGTATTAAAACGCCACCTTTTGTTGGTCTCATTAACAGGGAGTAACTCCAGATCTAAGATTACTGGGGCATGGTCAGAAATCAGTATAGAACCAATGTCTGCTTGTATTATGTGTTGTGTGAATGATTTAGAGACAAATAAATAGTCTATGCGAGATTGGGAAAGGTGAGAAAAAAGTGTATTCACGAAGTTGTGGGTTGCAGAATCTCCAAGAGTCAACAAGAGACCTATGGGAAATTAAAGTGTTGAAATGTTGGTGCATTGGAGAAGGAATGAAGGTTGCCTTTGTGGAGCGGTCTATGTATGGGTCGACAACTAAGTTACAATCACCGCCAAAAATAACATATGGTGTAGGAATAGACATCAAAAGAGTGGAAATGTGAGGCCAAAAATTATTGTCAGGCTTAGTAGGAGCATATACATTAAACAAAGAAATGGGAATATTATTAACTTTAAGGTGAACAATTAACCAACGTCCTTCATCGTCTGAGTCCTCAGATAGAAGGGAAATTTTAAGTTTCTTGTGACAAAGAATCAATGTCCCATTCTTCTTGCTTGTACCAGGAGAGGAAAAAATAGTCCCCACCCATTGACGTTTAAGTTTTAAAACTTCTGAAGTAACAAGATGGGATTCTTGTAAGAAAACAATATCCACCTTTAAATGAGCTAAATGGGTAAGAACCCTCTGTCTTTTGATGGTGTACCCAAACCTTTGACATTCCAGGAAATAACACGGAGCGTCATTTATCAAAAAATATAAGGAAAACAGAAAAATGCATAAAAATTTACAGCAAACATGAACATAGTAAAAAACCTGCAGTAATCAGAATAACCAATAACAAAGTGCTCAAATAGAGATAGAAGAAGATATGCAATGGAAGAAAATGTAATGAAAGGAGAGAAGTGAAGGATAGAAAGGGGAGAAAAGGAAGGAAGAAAGGGAGAGAGAGAAAAAGAATATAGAAAAAGAACAGTGAAACATACCAAAGGCTCAAACATGAATGGAGGGTGTTGAGGCCACAATAAGAGAAGACGTATAGCCAGCGAAACAACTCCGGGGGAAATCACGAGGAGGGAAATGTTCCAGACAGGACTATACAATGGAGGGTGGAAACAGGGGAGACCGACACCTGGAAAAGGGAAACACAAGGAAAAAGACAATTAATTAAATTCTCTCCTGAAGAGAAAATGAAAACAGTGAAAAATTACAGTTGGCACAGGAAAAAGGCGGTATTTTCATGTAGAAGACGATCTTGTGAACTCCATAGATTCCTCTCTGCAGTTGTCAAGAAAACGTTGAAGTAAAGCTGGATCCTCGTAGGTGGTTGTTTTATTTTTATAAGTCACTTTAAAGAGGCAAGGATGGATTAAACCAAATCTGGCATTTAAATCATGTAGCGCTGGTCTCATTGCTAAAAAGCTTTTCCGTTTGTCTGCTGTGACTTTGGCGTAATCTTGTGAGAAAAATAGCTGGGAGCCTTGCCAGGAAATGCGACGTTTAAATTTGACTGCCTGCAAAACTTTCAACAAATCAGTATATTCTAGGAAGTAGAGTATTACGCCACTTGGTTTATGTTGAGGTGACGAAGTAGGTGGAGGACAACCAAGTCTGTGTGCTCTTGTATATTCAATGAAGGAGAGTCCGTAAATTCCAGTACCTGCGGAAGAAAAGACTGGAAGAAAGATATTGGATTGGATCCTTCCAATCCTTCAGCTAAACCATAGATTCTTAGATTATTGCGTCTACTACGATTTTCAAGGTTTTCCACTTGTTTCTAGAGTTTAAGTATTTCTGCTTTCATAGAAGGAATCTGCTGTCAAGATGCTTGTAGAGATTTGACTTGACACTCCACTGAAGTAATCTTGCTTTGAAGAGTAGAGCATTTATCCACTAGGCCTTGTAGAGGAGTGTTTGTCTCCTCCATATATGGCTTGAGAGGCCGTATTTCATCCTGAAGTAACTCCAGGGAAGCTGGTGGAGGAGAGGTGGTTGGCGAGGGAGGGTCTTTTTTGATTGGCTTAGTGGAGGACAGCAATGACGTGGAAGTTGGTTTAGACGCATTTTTGCCACTAACTAGAGGTGAAAGAGAGCTAGAAGTAGGCGTAAACGTAGATGCACTGGGAGATGACTCTGTAAGATGGGGCATTGTGGTTGGTGTTGAGTTCTCCATGTCGCACTGTAATACTGAAAAGGGGTTAGAGGTAGGCACTGCAGTAGACTTAGGACATATAGTAGATGCATAAGATGAAGCAGTGCCTCGACCAGATTTGATTCTCCTCATAGACATGTATATTCAACAGCAAAGTGCAGACTGTGCGAAGAAATGCAAAGAAATGGACGCAAAACAACGTTATGAGGTAGAGATAATACCACCAGTTGAAATTCCGTGAGCCTCATGTGCTGCTATTAGCTGCTTCAGTGACATAGTACAACCAGCATAGATGCTAGCAATTCTAATGTTGAAGCTTTAGCTGTTGCAGTAAAATGCAGACAGTTTACATTTAAAAAATATGAAGTCTGCGACATTAAAGGAAGATTACGCTGAGAGGATATGAAATAAAAGACTTGTAGTGCATCCTGGTAGACTTTGCCCTTCATAAAACAACTGTTTGTGAGGAGCCAGTTCTAGGAGGAAGATGCTTTCAGAAACAATGGTTCCTGTGGACTAATATTATCTATTTTGATATTAATACTTTGCGTAATAGCAATGTAAAGGGTTAATGTGCTGTCAGAAGGCATAGAACCACCAATACCAATGATTGAATATATCACATTAGATTTTATAGTGTAGAACGGAGGAAGCAGTATATACAATATCAAAAAATAAGCCAAAGCTTCCCAACGCCTGTTTTAAGCACAGGACTTGCTGGCTGAAACATTCCTGCATCTAAAGATGCCTTTTGTCAAGCGCGGTAAGCTTGCATTTTTGACCTTTTTACCATAAACCTGCGGCGCGCTCCGTGACTGGACCACGGCCGCCATTTCGTTTAATTCAGAGCGCTTTCCTCATCGAACTCAAGAACAAAAACAGGGGAACCCTACTCACTACGGAACCAGGGTAGGTAAGATGCTTTCAGAAACAATGGTTCCTGTGGACTAATATTATCTATTTTGATATTAATACTTTGCGTAATAGCAATGTAAAGGGTTAATGTGCTGTCAGAAGGCAAAGAACCACCAATACCAATGATTGAATATATCACAATAGATTTTATAGTATAGAACGGAGGAAGCAGTATATACAATATAAAAAAATAAGCCAAAATTAAATAAACAATTGTGCGTACTGTCCCAGTGAAAACAGGAACCTCAAATAACAGTGCTAAATTGTGACAGTATTTTTTACAAGGTTTCCATAATTCTTTAAAAGTCGACCATTGAGTATATACAGAATGTGCAGCAGCTATATACAATGATATGCGCTTGTTAATGGTTCGCTTTTGCGTTGTGTCGACGACGTTTCGACCGTCTGTGCGGTATAGGGTCTCATCAGGACCTAGGGTTGTAGGGACATCTACGGAAAAAAAGGTTGAAGTGTGGTATCAGCATAGGGCACAGTTAATGGCACAAATGCGACTGAAAGGAGAAAGATTGTAGTGTGAATACCTGGTAGTTTCGCGCAGCCACGTGAGAAGTGTGTGCCAACCGTGAGTGAAAGGAATAGAAAAAAGGTACTCACAATGGGACCCAGCCGGGTGCTAATTGTGGAAGAAGGAAAAAAGAGGATTGGATTAGAACCTAGAATTGTCTTATCTTAAAAATTCCTCAGATGGCATGTAGAAGTGCTTACCCCAATTGTGAGAGGAAAGAAGGGGCTGCTTGTCAAGTATAGCACAGCGTTTCAGTTGGCGAATAATACACTATAGCATAGGATGGCTAATAGTGTAACGGGGGAACTCTCTAGGAAAAAGAGGAGGAACGTATTAGCTTATGTCTTCCAAAATCAGAAATACCCCAATTATGTAAAGAGGGGTAATCATTACCTGTATCGCAATATTAATGGGCTATGGAGCTCCTGTTTCATCAGATACAACGAAATGATACTTCGTTATTACAGCGCTCTGTTGGTGATCATTCCCCTGGTACTCTTGTGTATCTTTGGTAATGTATACAGGACCGGGGTTCTGGGACACTTTGTATTAAGAAATTGCGTGCCAACCCACTACTAGATATTCGCAATGACATACTGCGTCTCACCACAGAAGGGCTAAGTGAAGGATATATCACCAAAAAGGAGTTCGAGTTCCTTAATACGGAGTGTCCCAGAACCCCGGTCCTGTATACATTACCAAAGATACACAAGAGTACCACTAATCCTCCAGGTCGCCCCATTTTATCTGGATGTGGGTCCATCTTAGAGCCCATCGGGAGATACATAGATCATTTTATTAAAGACTTTGTCCCTGTCCAGGAAACGTATGTGAGAGATACAATGTATATGATCAACCTGATTGAAGGAATGCCATATGATATTGACTCTGACTGGCTAGCGACCCTTGATATTTCCTCACTATATACAAACATACCCCAGGAGGAAAGTATTCAAGTAATAGAGATGTTACTAGAGACAAGACCTTGGCCAATTCAGGTACCCACCTCCTTTATCGTATCACTACTACGCATTGCACTACAAACAAACTACTTTGTGTCTGGTGGTAATTACTACCAACAGTGCTCCGGTACCAGCATGGGAGCAGTTTTTGCGCCCAATTTGGCGAATATATACATGGACTATGTAGAACAAAAATTTGCATTAAGTGTCACCAATCTGTACCATGCCAACATTAAATGTTGGAAACGGTACATTGATGACATTTTTCTCATTTGGTCAGGCAGTGAGTTAGATTTTAACAACTTTGTTCTGTATCTTAACAGTATCCAAACACATTTAACATTCACGTCTACTGTACATAGATCGTCCATTTCCTTCCTTGATTTGAACATTAATCATGCCAATGGGATGTTATTCACCTCCCTGCATAGGAAACCGATGGAGAGAAATACTCTTCTATCTTATAGAAGCTACCACCCACGTGCCCTACGAGATGGGCTACCCTTCGGTCAATTTTTGCGCTTATGCAGAAATTGTACCCTCAAAGAAGACTGCAAATGTCAAGCATACATTGGAATTCTTTTCCAATTGTAACACACGTAACGTTGTATATTGCATATGGTGCCCTTGTGGCCTCCCATATATCGGACAAACCCAGCAACCAGTGAAAGCCAGGATTGGACAACACAGGAGTCAAATACGCAGATCGGTAGCCAATGCGCCCCTGGTTTCCCATTTTGATGAGAAAAATCACACCGCAGATGACATCAAGTGGCAAGTAATTGATATGGCCAGCATCCCGGAAAGGGGTGGAGACATCTCTCAAATCCTACAACGACTTGAATGTCGCTGGATAGAGAGAATTAACTCCATAGAGGAGGGCCTCAACTCTGTTGAAGAATGGCGAGGTTATGTGACCACATTGACCCAGTAATATATACCCAAGTACACCTGGATACCTAGATACAGGCAACCTCACAATTGGCTTTGACACCTGCAAATACGTAAACATATGACCAAGTTTGCTCCAGCAGACCCCGTGGCCAACATATAGCTTAGGTGTTACCATTGCCTGACCCCTGTTAGATGTTTCACAGATATTCTGGCTCGCATCATCTGATTGATTTTTTGTAAATATCATACCATCTGCCAATACTTGTGGTTAGACACACCAATGTTTTCCTGGATATAGCAAACACACTATTCCCTGGTTTTTACTGCTATACTTGTTACACTCTAAACAGAAAATCAATATGCTTTATCGCCGTTGTCCAAATTATAAATATGATCATATGTGATTGTCTCTCTGGCATGGTAACACTGTTAAGTTCCAAAATAGATATGATATATGGAATGTGTACAAGTGACCAGTCGTGTTCAATAGATAATGTGTATAATGGAGTGTGAAACCGGATCGCACCGCTACTATTTATGTACCCATGTGGGCCATGCTATAATGCTGTATATACACCTCTACACTACTACATTGTCGCATTTGTGGCCAAAACGTTTCCCTTACACACCACTATCCTAGGTATGTGATCCTTATGACAAACGTACTAATGTCTGTTTCAAAGTTAATATTCGGTATCCGATCTGAGGAATTATGTGTCTCACTGTTTTCCATCCAACAAACAAGATCGCATTTTTATTGCTACTTGCACCCGTGTCACTACCACACAATTGGGTACACGCGTCGCTAAAAATTACAAAAAACATCATTGCGTTCAGCCTTTAATATCGCAAACACAACCAAACAACTGCATTGCCGGTATTATATACCCTGGACCCGCAAGCCCGTTTTGTGCCACACTCTTCTCTTTCTTCTAATCTGATTTACTCTTTTCTTTCTTATCTTAATATCAGGTCTTTCTTCCATTTTTTTACTCTTGGTCACCGAAAACCGGATGGTACCACCTCGCGGCAATCGACAATGATGCCTGTGGTCCATTCCGGTTTCGGCGGGATCCCGCTCTATTTAGAGGTCTGTCACAAGGCGCTCGTTGTCATTAGATGCTGGGCAAAGCTGACTCACGCTGCTTTGTGAAACCACCTACGCCTTAGTTTCTTCCATGCTATTCTGGTAGATCTATATACCCAGATAAAGGAATTTATTTCTCGTTGGAATTTTCCTATAGTGTCTTTATCAAAATGGAGAGGGATTATATTAAAAAGAAAAGTAACCTTAGTCAGTATAGACATTTTGACTAAATTAACCCTCCCCAGAATGGATATGGGGAGGTGCACCCATGACTTCATTTGTTTATGGCAGTCGCGGAGGACTCGCGATAGATTGGTATCTGCCAGTTTATTAATATCCTGGGTAATTGTGACCCCAAGGTAACGCATACTGCAGCTTGTCTGATAAACAGTGTGCGGGATGTTCCAAGTCATGGCTTCTGTCTTGCTAGCATTTACCTCGTATCCGGAAACCTTACCAAACTCCTCCGCCAGTTTAATTACTACCGGGAGAGTTCTTTCTAGGTCTGCTGACAATATCAGAATATCATCCGCATACAGGGCTTCCCTTCTCTCCCAATCCCCTTGTCTAAAGGATTCTATTTCAGGGTTGTCCCTTAATTTCTGTGCAAATGGTTCGATGTATATATCGAACAACAGGGGGGAGAGAGGGCAACCCTGTCGGGTTCCTCTGGTTATGCCAAATGGCTTTGTAAGACAACCATTCACCAGGAGCTTAGCCGATGGAGATTTATATATCAACTGTATAGCACGGCAAAACCTTGCGCCCAGATTGAATTTCTCCTTGACTTCCGATAAGTATATCCAATTTACTCTATCGAAAGCCTTGGTGGCATCTAGAGTCAAGGCTGCGAGAGGGAGTGAATAAGTAGAGGCGATGTCTATTGCGCCGACCAGGTCGTAGGTGAGGTCTGCTAACTGTCTCCCTTTCACAAACCCCTTTTGGTCGGGGTGAAGAATGTCTCCAACCACCTCCCCCAATCTAGTAGCCAGAATGTTTGTATAGATTTTATAGTCGGCGTTCAAAAGCGAAATGGGCCGATAGGACCCACAGCTGGAGGGGTTTTTACCCGGTTTCAGGATGAGGACTACAGTAGCGTCATTCCATGTTACCGGTGGGCTAATTCCGTCCATGAAAATTTTATTGAAAAGAAGGGTTATTGTTGGAATTAAACTCTCTCCAAGTGATCGATATAATTCAATTGGAAGCCCATCCGGGCCGGCCGCTTTGCCCCTTTTCCCACTCGCCAATGCTTTCCTCACTTCCTCCTGTGTGATGGGCTGCCCCAAGTCTAGTTGTTGTTTGCGGCTGATAGGTGTTAAAGTAATATTCTCCAACCAAGATTTTGCCTTAAAGTTGTCACCTATGGAGGTCTCTTTATATATCTCCTGGAAATAATCCAGGAAGGCCTCTCCTATACCATTATCTGAAGAAATGGGGGGTTCTCCATTACCCACCGAGATCTCCTTAATATGGTTCCGGAGCTGGTCTGCTTTGATTTTCCAAGCTAGTAATTTTCCAGCTCCTTCCCCATACTCAAAATGGGCCATCTTGCTCACCTCCCACTTACGCATAAGCCGCCCCTGGAGAACACTCTCCATTTGCTCCTTCAGCTTCCTACTTACTTCCCGATCTTCCTTCTGACCAATTCCCTCTCGGGCGTTTAATTTTACCTCCACTTTCCTCATTTCTTCCTCCAAAACCATAATCTCTTCTCTATATTTCTTACCTCTATAGCTTGCCCTGTTGGTTATTATACCCCTCAAAAAAGCCTTGAGAGTGTCCCAAACTGTAGTGATATCGGCAGTTCCCAAATTGGTCTCTAAAAATTGGTTTGTTTCCCAGGAGAGAAAGCTTATCTCGTCCTCTTCAAGTAACAGAGTGCGGTCAAAAGACCACACTCTGGCCTGTTGAGTCCGTAGACACTGTAGCGTCAATAAAATACTAGAGTGGTCCGACATATGCGATGGCAGATATGTAATGTCCTTTACTCTGTCTCTAAGAGTATGGCTGATCAGTATATGGTCAATTCGTGACTTGTGTTTGTACTTAAAATTCCTATACGATACACCCATCTGTTGCCCTGACCTTTCTCTCCAGATATCGCTACGGCCCAATTGGGACATTATTGCCAAGAGGGATACCCTTGATCTCGAAGGGGTAATCGCTCTACTATTGGGAGATTTATCCAATTTGGGATCAAGAAAGATATTAAAGTCTCCTGCCCATATCACTGGCTAAGGGAAGTCCAAAAGATGCGAAAAAATAGTTTTGAGGTTAGAGGGATCATCATGATTCGGACCGTAATAGCCAACTAATGTAAAGAGGACCTCTCTGACAGTGACCTTCAGTATCAACCATCTTCCCCCTGGGTCACCCTTGTATTGTAAAATCTGTGCTTTAGCTGATTTTTTAAAAAGAATCCACACCCCCCTAATACCTGCCGTCTGGTCGGTACATGCGAAAGAATCCACCCATTTCTGTGATTTTAATATATCTTTCGTTTCTGCCCCAAGAAGATGAGTCTCCTGGATAACCAAGACTTGGGCGGGGGAATCTCTCAGATATTGTAAAATTTTTCTTCTACGCGACCCCCTCAAGCCTTTCACATTCCAGGACAATATCTGCAAAGTGTTCATTTGAAAGAGTTCTCCGCCCTCCATGCCCTCCTTGATACAATGCAACAATTGCACCTTGACTTTAGACCACCGGTCATTCCTAATCTAACTAAAACTATCTTGTCAAAGCAACCTATACAATATGTGACGAATGAGGTATTTTTATTTTTTATTCCCCTGTGCTCCCCAACCCCCCACCCTACCCCCCCTTGGAGAACCCAACCCCTATTTACCTGGACTAGTTGTTATCCAGATATGGCGTCCGTAGCCTCCTCCTCCTCCTCTACCTAAGTACACCTATATGTTACCCACCCAAAAATGAGGGGAAGAAAAAAACAGGGGTTATGCCCTATGTTGTGCCCCTAAATACGTGTTTATACATTTTTACCCTTTTTTTCCTTTCCTTCTTCCCTTTCTCCTTTTGTCCCATTTCCTCCTTTTATATATGTATATATATTTTTTTCTTTCTCTCCCCCCCTTTCTCATTCCCCTTTTTTTCTCTTTTCTCTTTTTAATTTTTAACCAGCCATAGACTGTTCCCCTCACCTCAACTTCCCAAAAAAAAAGCTAGTAGGTGATTTGCTTACGGGGGCCCTTTGCTGATACTATCCAGCAGTTCATCTGCCTCCTGAATGGACCTGATATTGTGCATTTTGTTATTCTGCATTACCTTAAAAAAGGCAGGGAATTTAAGTTGCACCGTAGCACCAATCTTCTTAAAATTGTCCATTCTTCTCCCGAGCTCCCACTGTCTTTCTAGTGTGTCTCTTGACAGATCTGAACGGACTTCAAAAGAGAAGTCCTTACTTCTCACTGTTTTCATCTTCAATACCAAGTTCAACATTTTCTCTTACACGGCGTAAGTTAGGAAGTTGATAACGATTTTCCTTGGCTTAGTCCTTTTTGGATTTAAGCGAAAAGGATCCCTGTGAATTCTTTGTATGTCCTTTGTCAAGGACTCCACCGAGTCATCAAGTGGCAGGGCTTCTTTTAACAAGTTTACCATAACATTTCTTAAGTCGGAGCCCTCTTTTCCTTCTGGAATATTCAATACGCTGAGATTGTTCCTACGGGAATTATTCTCCAACATTTCCATTCTTTCACGCAACACAGCCTCACCCTTTTGTAGCTCATGGATTTTTACCTCTGCTGTCCCTAAATTGGACTTTAACTCCTCTACCGAATGCTCAAGGGATTCTGTTCTAGCATTTAGGAGGTCTACTTTCCTTTCTAGGATCTCACACGAGCTCCTAATCTCCCCTTGATTGGCAGCTGATACGGCAAATCCTTGCTTAATATCATCTTTTAAGGATGTAAATAGGGCTTCCATTGAAAGTGGGAGTGGGAATGGGGGCCCAATCTGCTCTAAAGAGCCCGACCCTACTCCTGTTACCGACCCAGCTCCACTCATACTTTGACTAACAGCGACATCAATTACAATGGCAGGGGTAGTGATAATTTCAGTGGTTGTATCCGTGTCAGTGACAGGGACAATAGCAATAACAGGTAGCTCAGACTCAGCCCCTGACGATCCTGTAGACTGCATCCCAGCCTGCATCGAGTCTGTAGTGCTCCGATACTCAGATGAGCCAATAACGTCGCTGACTTTATGTTCTGCTCCCTGCTTTGTAATGAGTAAAGCCTCTGGTTGCACCCTGAAAAAAGACCTTAATGAGGGGGTGACCTTCACTATATTGGGTACAGACTTATTTTTCCCTCTTTTTATACTCCTGCCTTTAACCTGGTAATTTTAAAAAGCTGAATTATCACAGGTAAGGCTGGTAGTATTAGATATACCAGGGCTAGTTGTTGTGATTATAGCTCCAAAAACTCGCTCCCCCACTAACTGGTCCTGGGGCTCCCGTCTCAATTCTCCCTTTTCCTTAGGTTGCCCTTTTTTCTTCCAGTCCCACTCTTTCCGACTTTCTTACCTTGCCTCTCTTTTAGTTTAGTAATAAAGTTACCTCGTTTCCCTGGAAGGCTTCGCTCACCCACCTCACCGTCTTGACCGTCTTGACTGTGTGAAAGGACCTGAAGGCTCTGATCCACCTGAGTGTCGGCCTTTCCAGGTGCGAAAAAGGGCTCCAAACTGTGAGAAGCAGTGTAGGGAGCTATGTGGGAGACTGTGGGGGAGGCTGGGGCCGTCGGTGTATCCTCAGCACTATCTTTTTGCCCAGCCTCAACACCCGCAGCTCCAAAGAAGCGCCCGATACTGGCGCTGCCGCTGTTGACCCGGAGGAGGCCGCGGGCCGCCGCTCTGCGGCCGCGCCTCAGCTCCAGGGCTGCAGTACACCAGCATGAAAAGTAGGGCAGGCGGGGGGCGCCGAGCAGCTCCCAAGTCATCCGCCCCCTCTGTGAGCGACGGAATCAGTGACTTTCTCCGCAGCTTCAGGGGCAGAAAAAACGGAGAATCAGGCGAGTGACATCCAGCTACATCTTGATGAGAGGAAAAGGTATGGACACGCGCGGCTGCTCAACCGGCAGATGCCATGTTCTCCGACCTGCGACCGCCCTCCTTCCCTCGCGGCTTTGTGAAACCACGCGGTGGACCGTCCCGCTCTCTTGAGGAACTCTCTGTTTTCTAAGGTAAAGCGTTCTCTGCTCGAACTGCTTTCACGCGCACAGAATATCCACGGTCTCTGATTAATACAGGACCCGTTCTTTGTAAACATTCAGTACATTGGCGCACAACTGGTATTTACCCACGATTCCTGTTCCCTACAGGACTCGCCTTGAAAATACCAATAACAATGAGGGCAGCACCCTGGGGAATGATCACCAACAGAGCGCTGTAATGACGAAGTATCATTTCGTCGTATCTGATGAAACAGGAGCTCCATATCATATTGCGATTCAGGTAATGATTACCCCTCTTTACATAATTGGGGTATTTCTGATTTTGGAAGACATAAGCTAATACGTTCCTCCTCTTTTTCCTAGAGAGTTCCCCCGTTACACTATTAGCCATCCTATGCTATAGTGTATTATTCGCCAACTGAAACGCTGTGCTATACTTGACAAGCAGCCCCTTGTTTCCTCTCACAATTGGGGTAAGCACTTCTACATGCCATCTGAGGAATTTTTAAGATAAGACAATTCTAGGTTCTAATCCAATCCTCTTTTTTTCTTCTTCCACAATTAGCACCCGGCTGGGTCCCATTGTGAGTACCTTTTTTCTATTCCTTTCACTCACGGTTGGCACACACTTCTCACGTGGCTGCGCGAAACTACCAGGTATTCACACTACAATCTTTCTCCTTTCAGTCGCATTTGTGCCATTAACTGTGCCCTATGCTGATACCACTTCAACCTTTTTTTCCGTAGATGTCCCTACAACCCTAGGTCCTGATGAGACCCTATACCGCACAGAGGGTCGAAACGTCGTCGACACAACGCAAAAGCGAACCATTAACAAGCGCATATCATTGTATATAGCTGCTGCACATTCTGTATATACTCAATGGTCGACTTTTAAAGAATTATGGAAACCTTGTAAAAAATACTGTCACAATTTAGCAGTTATTTGAGGTTCCTGTTTTCACTGGGACACTACGCACAATTGTTTATTTAATTTTGGCTTATTTTTTGATATTGTATATACTGCTTCCTCCGTTCTATACTATAAAATCTATTGTGATATATTCAATCATTGGTATTGGTGGTTCTTTGCCTTCTGACAGCACATTAACCCTTTACATTGCTTTACGCAAAGTATTAATATCAAAATAGATAATATTAGTCCACAGGAACCATTGTTTCTGAAAGCATCTTACCTACCCTGGTTCCGTAGTGAGTAGGGTTCCCTGTTTTTGTTCTTGAGTTCTATGAGGAAAGCGCTCTGAATTAAACAAAATGGCGGCCGTGGTCCAGTCACGGAGCGCGCCGCAGGTTTATGGTAAAAAGGTCAAAAATGCGAGCTTACCGCGCTTGACAAAAGGCATCTTTAGATGCAGGAATGTTTCAGCCAGCAAGTCCTGTGCTTAAAACAGGCGTTGGGAAGCTTCCACTGGACGGGAAATTCACAATCCTCGGATTGCGACGCGGAGCGGCGGCAACCAGCCGCCATCTTCGTCGGCGCCAAACCACGCCCCCAGGTCTGCCTTACTTAAAACGACATCTCTTTATATTGTTACTTTACATTAAAAAACCTCAGAAATTCACTGAAAAAAAACAAAGGTTAAAGTGACGTTGTAGTTAGGTCTTGTAATATTATCTGATGTCAGATTTAAAAAAAAATTTAAAAATCGGAATTTCACTGAAAAAATAAAGGTCAAAGTGATGTTATAGTTAGATGAAAATGTCAGTTAAAATGTAAAATTTTAAATTAAAAAAAACACTGAAATTCACCAGTTAAAGTTAACTGAAGTAACTATAATTCGCGCCTTCTCCACGCACAGTGTTGTCATCAATGATGTAATTGCAGGTATTATCAGTGATGTTATAAATGGTGTCATAATACATGTGTGAGGCAGTAGCAGCTGCTACTCGATGGGGATAGTGGGGCGGCGGAGAGGGGAGGGGAGTGCACGGTGAAAAAAAGGACTTACCTGGAACGGCCGGTCAGCCGCCACCTCTGCTCCATCCTTGTCTTCTTCATCGTCCTTCTTCCTTTCCCGGCCGGCAGCAGGAAGCACCTGGGCACACAGGCTCCCCTGAGCCAATCACAACACTGCAATGTAGCGTTGTGATTGGTCTGAGCACCGTGGTTCAGCGCTCAGACAAGGGCGTGTTCCTCACCATGGTTGTGTAATGCAGCCTGGTGGGGAACATGCAAAGTGTGCATGACTGTTTGGCTGGCACAAGAGGGCCTTCCAAACAGTCATGAGCACTTAGGGTGTGCAAACCACTCCTCCCCCTGCCCTGGCCAGCCTCGCCCTGCCACTGACTGCAATAGGAAAACTAAAATGATAATAACGTTACATTATTATCATTTTCCTTTTGAGCAATGAGGCGACGCTCCTCCGCCTTAGAGGAGGAATCGCCACTGGTGTGATGGACTGTGTGAGGTCATAAGCAGTGCATTCCCAAAAGTATGCTGTGCCTGCCGTGTTGCCATAAAAGCCAGTCTAGTCTATGTGTAGTCAGTCTATATGCATTATCAAAAGATGCCATCAGGGGCCACTCTTTCACCCAAAACTAATTTAAGTAAAAGTAATTAGTAAACTTCTGCATCAGCGAGGCGAGGCTGGGAAATTCGAGGCAGAGTTAGTTACTTTTTAGGGTGGTAGATTTGAATGCATTCAATATTCTTCTAGGCCCCGACGTGATGTTCATTACGGAAACCTGGCTCACCCCCTCATTGGTGCCTGACATCACCACTGCAACGCTCCCCAGCTACAAGCTGCTACACAGTGATAGTGCCTGCGCACACGGTGGAGGCATCGCCATCATCCACAAAGACACCCTCCAATGCACCACCCCAGGTCACAACAGCACGCCTATCAAGGAACACCTCAACTTTCAGATCAATCTCGACGCTAAAACCACCATCAGAGGAACCCTTGCTTACAGACCCTTGGGCCCCGTCCTAGCTACTGCAACGCCATCCCCAACTTCATCGCCCCCATGACAATTGACACCAATCATTTCACCTTAAAGACCCCAAAGACACCAACTCTGCTACCCTCCTGGAAAACATGAGCAGGATCGGTCTCTCACAACTGGTCTCCACTCCCACGCACATCTCAGGACACACTCTAGAGCCTATGTTTTCCTCCAGTGACAGAATCAAGTTCTTCCACACAACCAAACTGACCTGGACAGACCACAGCATCGTCCACTTCGCCCTTACCGGCTCCACGGAACCCCCTACCAGACCACCGACCCGACCCCGCCGAAAATGGAAAAAAGTCACAGAACCCCTCTGGACCTCTGCCCTCAAAACTACCAGTCTTGACCTTCCTGACAACCTCAAACTCATAGTTCAAAACTTCTCGAACTGAATCACCGCTACTGCAGACACCATCGCCCCCATGAAAGACACTGCCTGCAACAGACCAGCCAAGCATGCTAGCTGGTTGACCCCCGAACTACAGGCCCTCAAACACGACTGCAAGAAACTAGGGAGACGTTGGTGCTCCAGCAAGAACACCACCAATCTCAGCTCATTCAGATACACCCTCGTCAGTTACCACCACTACCTCAGGGAGACCAAGTAGAGCACCCTCACCAACCGCATCGATGCTAGCGCCAACCACACTAAGGAGCTCTTCACCAGAGTGATCTCCTGCCCAGCTGCCACTGAAAACTTGATTCACCCTTCCTAGCCCCTCTGCGACACCTTAGTGGACTACTTCCACCAGAAGATCACAGACATCTACAGCAACTTTTACCCCTAACCTACCAACTTCAAACACCTCCAAGCTCTCATGAACACCCACTGACTATCCAACTGGAGCCAGCTCTCAATCAAGACACCACCACCATAATAAAATGTACCGACTCCGGTGCACCCACGGACCCCTGCCCACACCACATCTACAACCTAAGAAAAGAAGAAATCTGCAACCATCTCACAGAGATCCTCAACATGTCCACCATGACAGTCATCTTCCCGCTGCCTGGAAGCACGTCAAGGTCAAGCCTCTCCTAAAAAAAAACCTCAGCTGACCACAGTGTACCCAAGAATTATCGACCCATGTTGCTACTTCCCTTCCCAGGCAAAATCTTGGAGAAAGCCATTAACCGCCAGCTCACAGAGTACCTCAAGGAGAACAACCTTCTTGACACCTCCCAATCAGGCTTCTGGGCCAACCACAGCTTGAGACCACCCCGATCGCAGCTACGGACAACATCAGATGCGTACTCGACCCAGGGAAAACAGCAGCCCTTGCAGGTGGGGCAAAAGTCACTCCTTGTCTCGCTCTCTCTCTCAGATCCTAGGGTTCCAGAAACAGCTCTGAGGGTTCAGGTCTGTGTCCAGCCAGAGTCCAGTGCTGTTTACTTCCACCTAGGCAGCTAGGTCTCCTACCCACACCAAGTGGAGTCCTTTGTGTTCCAAAAGCAGTATAAGACTCGAGCCATTAGACCACTGGATATCCCTTCAAGTCCTGCCATACGAGAAGAGAGCAGATCACACCTCTGTCCTCATCACAGGCAGGCAGCAGATTGATCTTCTTCTTCCCTTCTGATCTCTCCCAAACTCCAAGGTATACTGATCAGCTTGTGGTGTGGTGCCAATTTTATCCAGTGTATTGATTGGTTACGTTTCCGTGCTAGTCTCTGCAAAATTCTCACCATCAGGCATCCCACATTTTCAGCACTTGCTCTGTTACTTGCCTGGAATTTATCCCAGAAGCCTTTGTCCAAAATGGCTAGAGTCTGGCTCCCCTTTCGAGAGATGCTAGCCCCCTCCCACGTCAAGCATCTTTTCCTGATCAAGTAACAGTTTTCTTCCCTAAAGTGAGCCGAGATGAATATCTGAAAAGGCTACTGTGATAAAAGCCTTCTGTCACATAAGCCTGCTCTTGTCATAATCCTGACAAATGCCAGACCTCAATCTTGGGCAGTTTTTGGTTACCTCTTCATATCTACCCCCAAGTGGCATATACCAAGATAAGAGATCATCAAGTATGCTTCTTAGGTTTGCTGCTCGCTGAAGCAGTCAAATTGTTTTGCTGGCATTGGAGTTCTTCACGTCTCATCAGTGCTTAATCACAGTCAGAAGGAAAGTCTAACCAAACTGAATTAATTACCGCTTTCGGTAGTTATCAAAAATCTACTTTCACCATTGAATTAGATTTAAATATTTAAATATGAAAAAGGAACTTTGAATCAGGTTTTTTATTTATTTTATAAAATTGTAAAAATCGACTTTATTCACTAGGCCCCTCCACAGAACAATGCCACTTTATCTCTACAGTTGAGCATCCTTTAGAAGCTGGTCACTCCAGAGGCATGTTTTGCCTTATTAATTAGCATGCATGTCTTTTACACCTCAAGCAATGAAAACTTTGAGCCACAGCTCACCCTAAGGGGTGACATCATATTTCTGAAACTAGGTCTTTCTGCGTGGCAGAACACTTTTTCTGATATTTGTTACTCCAGTGTTTTAGGCTGTAACCAGACCAGCCAGATCACAAGGGTGAAGGAGGAGTCATACTTTAGAGGTCATAAATGTGGGTTATGTAAATGCAGACTGCTGTGCACACGTGGCCTTTATATTCCACAACATTGAAGCACTTTATGCACCAATTTACTATGACCTTACTTGAAAGTTACGTAAGCCAATTGGGTGAAGCCAATTTTACCTCGTGTTTAAAAGGACAAAGCACACAATGTGGGAAAGTGAACAGCAGTGCACACAATCAAATAATCATCACAAAGCAGTCCATAAAAAAGTGAAATATTTAGGCAGCCATCTTGTCTTTATTTGGGCTATAGTTACCATGCTGAGAACCCAAGTATTGGAATAAGGTTCAATGGTGGACTTCCAGTTTTTATCAGCTCTATTTTCTTTGCTGATATAATTCATAGTAGCCACCAGTTTTGTTGTTGTTGTCTATAGAAGTGTTTATATTTTTCCATCAATGTTTAATGACAGTACATTGTGTGAACTTATAGATGCAATCACAGTTTTAGTCTTGGCCCCTACAACATCTTCCATTGTAGTGTAGTTCCTATTTCCCTAATAGGCTCTGCGCATTGGAATAATATAACCTATAGGCTTGACATAGGACTAAGGTCGGTATGTCCCTATCGAGTATATTAAACTTAATTACTTGTGCCAGCTAGCTCAGAGGCCACTAGAAACTCCTTGAGAACAAGAAGGGAGTAGTTTCTGGCAACCGAAAAACATGACAACTTTGTTTCCCTTTAGAATCAGAACACGTCTCAGAATCGTGGAAACAATAGATAACAGTTTCACTCAGTCAATCGTGCATGCTTAGTTTCTACAGAGTTACACAGAAAGGAAAGACGGGCGTTTCAATAAAAAGGTTTTATTGAACAGTCTTGTTTCTCGTGTAAGAGATATGTGCTGTTATGATCACAAGACAGTATGCAAAATAAATAATGTACAGCGTAAGCAGTAGAAATAAATAATACTGCGCTAGCATTATCTTTTAGCATATATTCACATACATAAATAACATGAGCTAAAAATGCGAGTACTCATACGATGCATCTCTAAGCTAGTTCTACCTCAATGTACCTAACCTAGTCTAGGTGTAGGGAAAGGTAAAAAGTAGGTGGAGTATTCTCTAGTCTGGTATACTAAGAGTATGTTAAGTATAGTACGCCAAGTATGCCAAGAGTCCCTCTAGGTTCTAGTCAGCTCCATACCTTGAGAATGAGAGAGGTGGGAATCTCTTGCCGGATCTGGAACTCTAACACCCTGCGAAGGGAGAGTCCCGGGCACACGTAATGAGGATATAATATCAGGAGAAATGTCTCATACTGCAGAAATGTAGAGGGTCTACACCAGAATGATAATCAGAGCATAAGCAACCAGCCAAAACAAAAGCAACCAGCCGACACGTGTTTCGTCACAAAGGGTAGTAACCCGTGACTCTTCAGGGCGGAACCATTTTCCTTCCTGAACAACACTTCTCCCAGTTTCCTGTACTCCGGCGCATCCGCCGTTGTCGTCCTGGACTACTGACCTGGCACGCCTAATTCTATATTCCCCCCTGTGCTACTTAGCACTTGGTTAATTTCGTCGCCACAGACTGCATCGACTTTTCTGAAGGTCAATAGTCCTCATTGGCTTATCCGCCGCCCGGCGATATCCGTCTTCCTTTCCTTACATTTGGCAGTAGTCCACCTACCGTGGTTCGCACTGCTCTTCATTGCCGTTTTGGATTCTTGAACGGTCACTTGAATCCACCCTGTTGGCACCGCCTTCAGCCCTGAAGAGTCACGGGTTACTACCCTTTGTGACGAAACACGTGTCGGCTGGTTGCTTTTGTTTTGGCTGGTTGCTTATGCTCTGTTACTATATTAAACACCTATGATTATCATTCTGGTGTAGACCCTCTACATTTCTGCAGTATGAGACATTTCTCCTGATATTATATCCTCATTACGTGTGCCCGGGACTGTACCTACTTCATTTGTGTGGATTTCTATCCATACCATCACGGGGGTTTTAGGGCATATCCCCTGACCTGGTTTGCACCGTTCACACTCCTAGTATAACATAAACTCAGCGCGAATTAGCTTGAGCGCCATTATTCCTGTCAATACTAAAAACCCCACACTGATACATACCCTGCGAAGGGAGTCAGAACACTGGAAGCTGGATTCGTCTGCATGCAGGAATGACAGCGTCTTCTCAGTGCGTCAGGCCGGGATACGGGCTCCTCTGAAGTCGAGGTCTCCTCTAACTTGCTTGGGCGAGAGAAGGTATATTTATACCTGATAGGTGCCTCGGAATGTTAGCATTAACGTGAAGTCGGACAGAGGAAGACGTCAGGAATGAACCCTTAAGGTATAACGGTTCATACATAATAGATGAGTTCTTGGAGAAATCAATAGTCCTGTGCTAGGGGAACTCCCGAAGCTTAAGGGTCTGGTTTCTAAGAACTCGTTGTGACGTTAGGGTGGACGGATGTCGGTGACCATGCCTGTATTTGGAGTGCACGGTTAATGCCTAAATAAGGACAGGGATTCTATGCCTATATAAGGGCAATGCGAATTGTGCCTATATAAGGACATGATTCAGGAAAACCTATATACGGACACCTAAAGCGGAATACAACACCATGTTCCAGAAGCCTGAGGTTCTCTACTAATATCCTCCACTAATATCCTTTGCAGCATCTTCTGTTGATTGACACTCAATGTTGGACGTTCATTCAGGGTAAGTCAGATACACACCCTAAATTAACCTGTGCTCACCTTCTGGTAGCTCAGCACACAGCAGTCAAGCTTAAGGCAATGTGTAAAGTTTTTGTACAACACGTATTACAGTAAAACAGTGAAACCACCACACAAAAATAATTCACACCAGGTCAGAAAAGTAGAGTTTAATTTAATGAACAAAACCAGACCAAAACATCAAAAATCCAATAAGTAGAACCGGAGTTATGATTTTTTAAAGATTAAATTGAAATATAGTGCTTAAAAGCATAAAGCATCAACTGGGGACATCTGGCTGCGCTGGACCAGGTCAAATCTGAAAAGTCAAGCCAACAGCGATGGAGTGCGGGTCAGATACAGATGCCACACAGGTTCTGCTAAAAACAGTACCTTTCCAGAGGATGCGTCGATGTTGAGGAGCAGCTGCTTCAGTTCTGAGTCACACAGTCGGGTCCCGTGTCATCATCAAACCTCTTATAATGAAGACACTGCGTCATTGTCGAGCCTCACAGTCGGGTCCCTTGCCATCGTCGAACCCCTTTCGATAAATGTGCTGCGTTGTCATAGAGCCGCACTGTGGACGCTGTGGAGTCTCCAAAGTGGAGCTGCTCGGATGTCGAGGGGTAATGAATTGGTTCTGGCTGGCGCAAAGCAGATGATGTGTGGAGATTTGCAGAAAACAGCTGCAGAAAACCCTTTGAAGGCCCAGGACTGGATTAGCATCTCTTGGAAGGGCTGGACTCACTGTTGGCAGAGTCCAGCAGCTGGAGCTTAGTTGGATGAAGTCTTTGATGTCCCTGAGACTTCAGAACAAGCCAGCAAGCCCTAGGAGTCACTTGGTCCAGGGGATATAGAGTTTGAGGTCCACCCTTCTCACCACCATGCAAGGGCAGCAGGCAACAGGGCAGGCACAGCAGAGCAGGAGTACAGCAAACCCAGCTGAATCCAGCTGAGTCCAGCACAGTGTCAGTCCTATCAGCAGCACAGCAGTCCTTCTTCCTGGCAGAGTGTCCTCAGGTCCAGAGTGTACTGAAGTGGTAGTGCCTGAGGTCCAGTATTTATACTTTGGTGCCCTGGTTCTGGAAGGTGGGAGAAGCATCTAAACAATGGCTTCTTTGAAGTGCAGGGAACCCTCTACCTCCCCTGCCCTCGCCCCAAGCTGGCTAGAGTTACAAAACAGGGTCGTTAAGCCTTTTGTGTGGAGAGGGGGCTCAGTCTATTCAGGTGCTAGCGGGGCTATGCTTAGCTCCGTGCCCCCATCAAGCCAGTTAATGGCCCATTAAGGCCCATCAAGTCACACCTAAGCTTCCATTATGTGTGGCTGTCTAGAGGTAATGCACAAGGCCCAGCTGTCACCAAACCCATATGTGTATTTAGAGACAAGCAGAAGGCAAGAAAATGCCAATGCTCTAAAAGTGCCATTTTCAGACTTGCAACTTAAAATCCAACTTTACCATAAGTTGTGATGTTAAATCGTAAGTCAAGAGACACCAAACTCGAAATATTATCTTTTCCCAATTGGAAATTACACTTATAAGATGTAATAAGGTGATCCTAATATTAACCTATGGGAGAGATAGGCCTTGCAGTAGTGAAAAACAAATTTAAGAGCTTTTCACTACTTGGACATGTGAAAAGTACAGGTCCAACTTTTTAAATACACTGCATCCTGCCCTTAGGGTTGTCTATGGCCTACCATAGGGATGACTTACATGTCTTGAAAAGGAAGGTTTGGGCCTGGCAAGATGGCTAACTTGCCAGGGCAAAATGGCAGGCTATGCATGGCAGGCCTGAGACATGTTTAAAGGGCTACTAAAGTGGGTGATACAATCAGTGCTGCAGGCCCACTAGTATCATTTAATTTACAGGCCCTAGGCACTTTACTAGGTACCCATAAGTATATTAAATATGCCAATTGTGGACAAGCCAATGGTACACAGTTTTAAGTAGAGAGCACATGCACTTTAGCACTGGTTAGCAGTGGTAAAGTGTCCAACAAAAACGAATTCAGCAAAAAGGAGAGGGGGAAGGCAAAAG
Organism: Calotriton arnoldi; assembly: GCA_963921515.1. Lineage (NCBI taxonomy): Eukaryota > Metazoa > Chordata > Amphibia > Caudata > Salamandridae > Calotriton > Calotriton arnoldi. The sequence continues at coordinate 1,366,556 of CAWUFW010000937.1, forward strand.
GTTTGGGGGTGACCCTGCAGAAAGTGCCAGGTTCAGCAGCGGCCAACATGATCCTAGCTATGCCGGGTTTTGTCAGTGGGTCCCGTTACTATATCAGCCTCTCTCATGGTATCTATCAAAATATCTCTCTGTTTAGCTTCCAGGTATACCTTTAATAACTTATCTGCCACTATGTCAGGGCCTTCCCGCTGGATAAAGCGCGAATAGCAGCGATCACGTCCACCTGGTGATTTCCTGTTACAATGCCTCTGCATCCCTCAAGAACCTTGGTAGATGAAGGGCACCCAGGTATGACTTGATCCATTTCGGATTTGCTAGTACCCTGCTCGTATAGATGCAGGCCAGATATGCTAATAAAGGGTTATTGATATTAGAATGCCTCACTTCCACAGATCCATCAACTCTATTTAATGACAAAATCAACGAAACCCCCTCCAGACCATTGTCCCTAGTTTTGTGCATCTGCAGTTGTGCCAACTTGATCTTCTGCCGTGCCAGAGTATATGACAAGTATTGCTTAATAACATATGTTTTTGACATTTGCCTCTAACCATCGCCTTTAAGGCCTCCCATATTGTTTTGCGGGTGGCAGTAGATTCCAAGTTTGTCTCCAGATATCCCTCTATATTGGTTCTAATCTTCAAACCTTAGGGCCTCCAGATTTAATTACCATGTCAGCGTTTGTCTCAGCCACCTCTCCCCTCCCTAGCTTAACATTAATTTGAAATGATCAGATAAAACCCTATTGAGGTACTGAGCTCTCGCATCCGAACGCTCAAAATTCTGGACACCAGAATATGATCTAGCAGACTGTAAGTGTTGTCTGTCGATGAGTGACATGAATACTGCCTACTCGAAGGGTACATAACTTGCCAAATGCCAACACAATATGACTTTCCGTAATGTCTACAAGTGTGGTGGTTATTCCCAGCAGGTTGCAATAAAAATCCCCATCCAGATCAATGGTAGATCTATATATCGGAGAACAAGTTAGTACAGGGTTTCAAAGAAAGCCTTATTGTCTGTCTTAGGAACGTACAAATTCAGCATATAGATCTCAACCCCATCCAACAGGCCATATAATAGCAAATAACGGTCTTCCACATCTGCTCTAGAGTGCCTGTGTTGAATGGGCACTCCTGGGGTCACCCAGATCGTAACACCCCTGGTGAAGGATGAGTACATGGAGGAAAACATTTGCCCCTGACATATCTTTTTCATTTTTCTCATTTCCTCATCTGTCAGGTGTATTTCTTGAAGTATGGCAATCTCTATGCAATGTCGCCTTAGATATGTCTGTTTATGGTATTGTTTCATATAGGCATTCACCCTCGGAGGTTGCACATGGCTATTTGTAAAGCTCTAGACGACATAGATATTAATAGGTGTATCTCAGGTAGGGACGCAGTCGCTACCCATGCACCACTCCACATATAATCATCAAATAAAAGCGCTGCTGCATAAAGTGCCCTGTAGAGTACTGATGTGTTTGTGTCTATAGTCTACAGTATGTTTGTGACCTAACCAACTTTCACACCTTCCTCCCCGGGTAAACACCCTGCCAACAAATAAACAGGTGCTTCTCAATCCCACTCCCAACACTGGAGTCAAAAAGTAATTATGAAGTTCCAAAAACCGCCATTTGGCTCTAACTTAGCTTAGTGTAATATACTGAGAGACGTGGACTTCAGGGGGTGCCAAAGTCTACCAATCAAAGACCTAGCTACTCAACCAGGGAAAAAATCCTCAGAGATTCCCCCACTCCCATATGGGGGAACCACACAGACATATTACATGGTCCCACTGCCCCCTAGTATCACACAGAAGGGGGAGTCCACAGCAGGTCCCCACTCTCGCTCAGCAGCCACCTAAAGGTGGTAGGAAAACAATGTTATGCATTGGACAATACAGTAATACCTTTACTTTTTATAGCAGGTCAAGTCGACCCCCTCCCTTTGCACTTTCTGTTCCTATCAATTCACCTGCACTTGTGAAGTCTGCCATACTTATCGTGCAGCAAGTTCTCTCCACTGGCCCCACCCTATAGCAGCTGTCCCAAACAGTTGAGCACAGCAGCCAGAGCTCCTAGCACACTCTGTCTGTCCAAGAGTCTCAGGCCCTGCCCACAGTCTCATCAAGCTGATGATTGGGTATACTAGGAGGAGTCCCAACATCATCCCCAGCCTCGTGGGGTATAATATACAGGATTCCATCATTTCGTACCACCAGGCGTTCAAGAGGTTCAGTGGGTTCACTCCTGCTATTCCATCCACTGGCAGAGGATCATCTGCCATGCCCAGTGATATAAAGAAATGCAATTCGCTATCATGTATTACCCTTAGCTTGGCCAGGAACATCAATGTATATTTCATGTTCATTTATTTCAACTTTTATTTCACTGCTACAAATGTTTTATGCAGCTGTTGGACCTTTTGCGTATAGTCAGTTCATATGATGCAGTCACCATGTCGCTGATCAATGTTGATACATACTGTTTGTAGGATTCTATCACTGTCCCTTAGAATGTTTACAATCATAGCCCGCAGGGGCGGATTGGGGCCAGTGCCCTGAGGGCCTGCTCAATCACCAACACAAGGAATACATAATCCGACCGCAGCATGCCTCGTACCCACTGCTCTAGGAACAATTCAGAGGCAGACCCCTCCACACATTCCGGAAATTCAATGAAGCAGAGGGTACTCTGTTGACACCTGCCCACTATATCTTCAAGCTTAGCCTCAAGGCGAAGAGCTTGGTTCACAGCAGAGTGCGCCTTCGTCAGCAGGTCCGCCACCTCGCCTGACAAGTGTTGCACCTACTTTTCCATCAGCAGCGATCACTTGTTTACCTTGCAGAAGTCAGCACCCACCAGAATCAACTCCACAGTCAGAGTATCAACTTTGTTCTCCAATGTATGTCTGCACTGCTCTATGGCTGGCAGAATTTATGCTCCTTAGGGCTTCATCATCTCATCATCACTGTTATCTCCCACAATGTCTCTTATCTTGCCACTTCTGATACCCCAGCGAACTAATCAATGTGGGTCTGCTGTGTGGGCAGGGGTGTCTATCTCTTCCCATGACTCCTTGCCAGGAACGTCTCTCACCCTGGTGCCGGGGTGAGAAGGAGATGGGAAATCAAATCAATTTATGCAGCCATGAAGACCCAGGTGGGAACCCAGGAGTGTCTTATCTATTGCATATCATCCATTATATCAGAATAGCCACCACTACGCAATAAGTCTTTAACTAGAAGTTGGGGACCCCTAAGCAGAATCCAGATGGGGCAGGGCAGCGCCCTGTAACTATGGAAATACTGAGGTGTCACTGAGGAGAGGCAGAGGGCAGTAGGGGGGTGCCTAAACCATTGGGCCACAACCAGGTGTTTGTGATACCCCAATACCCCCAGGGCCTATCTTCACACCATTCAATCCCCTCTGCACCCTGTGAAGTAGAGAGGATACAAATGGTCCACAGCCTGTCTTGATTCACACAACTTGTGTACAGGCCGCACAGGTGTCCTCCACTCCAACCTCCCACCACTATGCAAAAAGTCTTTAGCCAGAAGTTGGGGACCCCTAAGCAGAATCCATATGGGGCAGGGCAGGCACCGTAATTGTTGAAATACTGAGGTGTAACTGAGGAGAGGCAGAGGGCAGTAGGGGTGCCCAAACCATTGGACCAGAACAAGGTGTTTCTGATACCCTTATACCCCCAGAGCCCGTCATCACAGCGTTCAACCCCTCTGTAGCCTGTGAGGTAGAGGTTCCTCAGCCCGTCTCGACTTACCCAACTCGTCGAAGGCCGCACAGGTGTCCTCCAACCTCTCACCCACCCAGGCACCCTGCTCCAGCAATACTAGGCAGATACAGCACTCTCCCAGCCCAGCAGGCCAAAGCAAAGATCAACTGCCTCTCTCCTCAGGAGATGCACAGCTGTTCTTGGGCTCCAGGCCACCGATCCCAGGCAGCCCCTCCGGATCCTAACGTAGGCACAGTTTAGGGCCTCAGCCATCACTATATGCCGGTTCCTGAGGGAGATGTTGGGTCTCACGTCCCCCAGGATGGTTAAAAGCCGGCCCGGCATACCCCAATTGTCTTCCCCTGCAGAGCGAGCCTCATTGTCATTGAGGTAGACCTCACTGTAAGCCGCTCTTATCTCTGCAGCTTGTGGGACCTCCATCTTGCTGGTACTCCCGGTGCAATCTCAAGAGTGCCAGGGATCAGTAATTCTGTTGTTCGCAATAATATTTCGACCTCCAGTCAATGCCCAATGGCGACCACGCTGCAGGTGTGGAGTGATGGGGGGGTCTCGGTGTCCTTTGCACCCAGGATTATGCTGGATTACAGTGAGGGAACAGCCAAAGCCGAGCTCTGAATTTGATGTCAGCTTTGTTGCTAGGCCGTGCCCTCCCAGTGGCGAATAATATTAACATCATTGGATCTTATTTAGAGTTTGGCAGACAAGATACTCCATCAAAATGTGTCAATTATCCCATTTACCAAATTAATGCGAAATACGCAAAAATGCACTTGGATATGATAAACCGGACAATCACCACATTTGGAACAGAGTATCCCGTCCTCCAAACTCTAAATAATGGCTAAGGTGTCCTCAAACTGTAAACCTTTATATTGCACTGCATTTATTGTGACACCTGAAAATATATTATATTATATCTAATACCTGTTTGGTCTGTCTCCATTAGAAGGATTAATATTTTATTCAGTCAATTGGTACAACTTTTAGGAAGCATTTTTGTGTCCAGATTTATTGGAGAAATTGGTGTGCACAATATTTTGAAATACAAAGCCTTTATTGTTAAAATGCAAGCAGATATTCTTGACTTCGTTCAAATTAATGTAAATAGCATAGCATCCCCAAATCCTTATGAGAAGGTCTGAACACTTTGCAAAGCAAATGTCCATGATTTAGAAATTAACAGAGATAGGAACTTAATATCAAGAAGGTCAATTCCCTTAGCAAGGAATTACATGTTTGAAAAATCTAAGGGGTGGGACAAAGAATTAATTAGGTCAGCTGAATTAGATAAGGTGAAAAGACCAAATATGATATCAATAAGTTTACATTAGGAAATTACACCTTTAAAAACTGAGCAACTATACTGTTGTGCCTGGCACAGCTTGTGGGCGGCATCTTTAAATGCAGGTGCTTCCTGTGGGAAGACAGCCATCAGCAGGCCCTGGTGGGTGCAGAGCTGGTAGTGCCACCAGGGAGAACAGCTCAAACGTACCTGAAATGCTCTGAGGCCACTGCTCGTCATTCCCTCCAGTGCTTGAAAATGGCTTCATCTGGATGCTCCTTGCAAGTTCCATCCGGGAACTCAGTGCTGCTGGGCAGTGGAGGGGGATGTGGCAGAGACGCAATAGCAACCTCATGTCCTTCTTGGAAGAAGAGGGCTATCACCTGCCTAAGGCTTGGTGAAGCCTCTAGGATTTAATTCCAGTCCAGCTCTTTATTTTATCTATTTGGTAAATCCAATATGGAGGAGTATTCCCATTTAGTACTCCTTTTCCCAATCCAAAATGGCAATCATCATGTGAACCTTTTTGTAATTTCCTTTTCCTGTTTGTATTCTATTTAAGAACAGCCATTTTCAAGTTGTACTGTATCACACTGCATCCATGGTATTTTTCTGCAGGCTCTACACCTCCTTAGATTCTTTTTTTGTCTACAATGTGTATCTCTCAGGAGTCAGAGAGTCTAATTCACAAAATACACTTTTGTGGTAACTTACATTTTTGTAGTAACTTACACTATTTTTTATAATAGTACATATTTATTGTTCAATTATATAATAAACATTTATTATTAAATAATATGTACTGTTTGTATATAGTTTTAAACTTTAATGTATGTTTATTCATCTTTTTAACTATTTTAAATAATTGAATTTAATGTAACATCATTTTCTATGGGGGTTTTATTTTAAGTCCCTACCACCATTATTTTCTGAGGAAGGGTAGCAGGTCCAGTGGGTGGCCATGTGTAGCGCTGGACTACTTCAAAAGTGTAAGTTACTATCAAAGTGTAAGTTACTACAAAATGCAGTTTGAGAACACCGAAATGTAGCAAACTTATTCAAAAGTATAAACTTACTTGAACATGTAAATTACCTTTGTGAATCAGGCCCTTTGGGTGGATACAACCTGCAGTGCAGTACTCTTCCTCTACCCAAGTTCCTCCGGAGCTGTCTCATTGTAGACTTCTCCATCTCCTGGACTTTCTTCTATTGTCCTGGAAGCTTGTGTGCCACTGGCTTTTCCTGCAGAGAACTGCGACCATTACTGCAGACACTTGTCCGTCACACATTTATCAATAGTGGTAAAGCATTAAGGTTTCACAAAGTGTAGGAAAGTGCCCTTTTTGACATGGTCAACTTCGACACTTTTTGCCTGTTATTTGACATGATTTCGACTGGAAGTGCGCTGGGTTGCTGCTAACCAGATCCCCGGTGCCAGATCTCTTTCCCAAAAATGTGCAATTGTTTTCCCCAATTGGTATTACCTTTAATACCCTCTGTAAGTCACTAGTAAATGGTACCTAGGGCCTGAGGCACTAAAGAGGGACCCCAATGGCTGCAGCACAAGTTGTGCCACCCTAAAGGACTCCTCACCAAGCTCATGCAAACTGCCACTGCAGGCTGTGTGTCTTGGTGTAGACAAAAGTGAAAACATGACATGACAAACATCCCTGTGTGCCATGTCCCCTAACTTCACTTAACATTTGCAAGTTACCCCTACAGTAGGCCTTACAGCCCTATGAGAGGGTGTCTTATATTACATGTGAGGGCATATCTGCATGAGCAGATTTGCCCCTGTGCTGGTAAGTTTAATTACTGCCAGTACAAGTTGACAGGGAAGCCATTTTAAAACATGTGTCAGAAACCAGGCCTGCTTGGATAGGGTTTTTTTCACTTCCTCTCACAGGATGACCTGCAAATTAACATTCCAAGGCAGGGGAGCTTCAAAGTGACTACCGCCTTTGTTATGTGAATCTGGTTTCTCACAGGAGAAGAAGCTGACCCCCTTTGTCTAGACCCATTTGGCACCTGGACATGTCAGAGAAGTATCTAGTCAGATAGGCATGTCCACCCTCAGGCTAGTGCCACCACTAAGGTAAGCTACCTGAAGTGGAGGTGACATTACAAAGTTAAGCATATTGATGATGGCAAAATCAGGAATTCTGAAACAGGGTTATGACCACCTCCCCCAGGAAGTGGTCATATAGGGGCCCATTGGCTACCACCCTACATTCCCCTAACACCCCTAAATTCAGTATTTAGGGAACCTGCACAAGAGAATCAGATCCTGACGACCAAAAGGAGAAGAAGCACAGAAGAACTGCGAAAAGCAAGAACTGTGGAAGAAGCAACTGACTTGGCGCCCACCCTGCCGGCCTGCCTGCTGTTCCCGATGATTGCGCCAATGTTGACTCATCCTGCAAGCTGCTGGGAGGACTGGCAGCTCTTCTGCCAAGACTCAGGAACTCCTGTGGAGCAGCAGAGCTGCTTCCGTGCATCCTGCAGGGCCCCAAAGAGACCTGAGAGGACTCTGGACCGCCAAAACCTGATACCCGAAAGCACCACTGCCGCCTATCCCAAGCTGAAGTGGGCCAACAGTGCCAGCATGGTCCCCCGGCCCTTCAGAGACAAAGTCTACCTTGGACTTGCCCACTGTGGACTTCCCGACGCAGCCTGCAGCCTGTGCTGCAGGCCCCCGAGTACTCCCGGTGACAAAAATCCGACACCTGAAGACACCGCTACACCCCTCGCCCTTGGCCACTGGAGAAGAGGACGAAAGGTGTCCCCATGTCCCCAAGCATCGTGAGACCTGAGCCCCCCCTTGTGGTTCAGACCAACTAGCTTCCCAGTCCAAGCCTGCAGCCTCTTTTCGACCGGACTAATCCCCATAGGATAACATTGGGCACCCGACACTGAAAAGAACCTCTGCACCCAGCCACCCCAGTGCCGCCCAAGGTGACCTGATGGTGCTGCCTTGGACCTTGCCCCATACCCACTTTAAGTCCAGGAGATTGGTCTTGTAAGTCGCTGTACTGTACCTGAATGCCGTACTTGTTTTTCCTCCCGTAGAATAACATTGCAGCTTCTGTGTCTACTTTTTAAATGCAAAAGTATTTCTCTTGAAAAGTGTACTTACCTGATCGTATTGATTCTGGTGCCTAAGCATATATTTAAATACGTGTTCGTTTTATAAATTGGTGTGGGTCTCCTTATTGAGTCGTGTGAATAATTTATTGACTATTGTGTGTATTTGCAGATCTCTAATACTCCTTTCTGGTAGGCCTAAGGCTGCTCGACCACACTACCCCATAGAAGAGCAACTTGGAATTGCTAGAGCAAGCCCCTGTCTACTGGTAAAAAAATACCTGGACTCTTTGCATGGTATACCTGTTTTTTGGGATACCATATAAAGAGCCAGCTTCCTACACAAGGGAATCGTCCTTACCTCAAACAGACAAAGAAAAGGATGAAGAACCACCAGCCGTGTCCAGCCTTTGACAAATACTAGGAAGGATGTGAGAGAAATGGGAAGCACCTAGCTTTTCATATGAAACATTTACAGAGCCATACAGTTATGCACTCAATAATCTCTCCCATAATCAATAAATCAATCAATCTGGATTTTTTGAGCACGGCTAGTCACCCATGATGGTATCCAGGTGCAGGGATCCTGCTGCCATCAGTCAAAGAACAAGGTTTTGAGTGCCTTTCTGAATTCTGTGAGAGAGGAGGCTGTTCCGAGGAGGAAGGGAAGGTCATTCAAGTAATTGACACTGAGGTAGGAGAAGGAGTGTCCTCTGCTGTAGCTTATGCGGATGCAGGGAGTGTGAGCGAGGGCGAGGGAGGTGAAGCGCAGGTGGTAGTTCAGGTAGTGGTTGATGTATGCTTGGTCGTGGAGGACCCTGTAGGTGTATGTCAGCATCTTGAATTGGCATCTTTTCTGGACAGGGAGCCAGTTGAGGTTCCTGAGGTGGGGAGTTATGTAGGTCCATTTGGGGAGGTTGAGGATGAGACTGGCCGCTGAGATCTGTACCATCTGGAGTCTTTTCAGGATTTGAGTGGTGAGTCCTAAGTAGAGCGCATTGCCGTAGTCAAGGCGGCTGGTGAATAGGGCCTTGGTGACGGTTTTCCTGTTGTCGACGGGGAGCCATCTGATGATCTTTCGGAGCATAAGAGGGGTGTGGAAGCAGGCAGAGTAGACTGCGTTGAGCTGGCTCTCCATGGTGAGTTTGTTGTCCAGGATGATGCAAAGGTTGCGGGTGTGGTCTTTCGATGTGGGTCCGAGTTCAGGTGTTCTTCCACAGGGAGGGGTTGTTACCAAAGATAAGTACCTCAGTCTTGTCCATGTTGAGCTTCAGGCAGTTGGTGTTCATCCAGTCTGCAACGCTCGTCATGCAGTTGTGGAAGTTGGCCCTGGTGGTGGAGGGGTCGCCTGAGAGCGAGAGGATGATCTGTGTGTTGTCTGCGTAGGAAATGATGTTGAGGATGTGCATTCTGATGATGTTGGCCAGGGGCGTCATGTAGGTGTTGAACAGGGTGGGACTGAGTGATGAACCTTGCGGGTTGCCGCAGATGATGCTCTTGGGTTTTGACGTAAAGGGAGGTAGGCAGATTCTCTGGGTTCATCCTGTGAGAAAGGATGCGATCCATTGGAGGGCGCCTCATTGGATCCCGAAGTGGCGGAGTCTTTGGATGAGGGTGTGGTGGGATATGGTGTCGAATGCTGCTGAGCGGTCAAGGAGGATCAGGGCTGCTGTGTCTCCTTGGTCAAGGAAGGTTCTGATGTTGTCCGTAGCAGCGATCAGGGTGGTCTCAGTGCTGTGGTTGGCACAGAATCTGGTCTGAGAAGTATCCAGCAGGTTGTTGTTCTCCAGGTGTTCAGTGAGTTGTTGGACTTTTTGGGGAAGGAGAGCAGAGAGATGGGTCGGTAGTTTTTGAGTTCGCTGGGGTTGGCGGAGGTTTTCTTGAGGAGGAATCTGACTTCTGCTGCGAGTTTCCATTGATCGGGGAAGGTGGCCAAGGTGGTGGATGCATTGAGGACAGAGAGGAGTTCGCCACTGATTTCCTTCTCCTGAGGTTGAAAAAGTGGTGCAGGCAGGGGTCTGTGGGTTCTCCGGAGTGGATGAAGTTCATTATGGTTGTGGTGCTCTGTGAGGTGAGTTGTTCCCATGCGGTGAGCAGAGGGTTGCATATGGCATCAGTCGGTGTGGGAAGGCTGTTGAGGAGGCTGTTGAGGTCGGTGGATTGGGGTTCAAAGATGCTGTAGATAGTGGATATCTTGCCTTGGAAGTAGTCTGCCAGGAGGTTGCAGAATGCATAAGAGTGATTATGGCATGACAATTGAGGTATAGTATAGGAATTTGCCAACTTTTATGAAAAACTATATACAAATTTCAGGAACTGAGTCAAAATATTGTAAAACTTCTTTAACAACCTTACTATTTCTCAAGCAACAGAACATTATTTAGATCTGCTTGATGAGGAAATGACTGAAAGAATTAATAACTGCAATTGACTCTGTGTAAGGGGGAAATCATCTAATCTGGAGAGTTAACATCAGAGTTTATCAAAGGATTGAAATTAGAAATAGAAGCCATCATTGTTAAGTTATACCAAATGCATGCGTGACAGTACATTTCCAAAGTCTGTGCAACCATCCTGTTTCACTCTATTGCCAAAACCCCCCAAAAAAGCACCGGGATTGTGCCTATCTCTCGAATAAATCTGTGCAAGATACCAGGACAACTGAGTCATTGATGATGTCGAGCAGGGATGTCAGAGTGTCTCCATGGTGGGACTTCATGATGGATGCAGGTAAAATGTTGTCTTTGTAGGTGATTGTTTTGTTGAAGTTAAGGATGTAGTGGTAGAAGAGGTCTATGTGGAAGAAGAGGTTGAATACTGTCCATCGTGAGGCAATTCAAGGAGGGATGGAGGTCATGATTTCTGCTCTTGTTGATGATGCGGGTTGAGACCTTGCTTTTATTCTCGGGAAATATGTGATTGACACTGTTGCATGTGTTGGTTGAATGTGTGTCTGGATGTTCCTGTGAGAGTTTGATAAACTGCTTAACTGTCTTCATGAGTTTTTTGCCTGGTGTGCAGCCTTTGTTGAAATGGTTGCGTTGCGAGTGATTTTCAGGGGCATTTCTTCCCTTATCTGCTTATTGGTGTGCTTGTTTTTGGTGAGCTCTTAGGAATACCATGAGGCTGAGGGCTTGCGTTTGAAGAATTGCACTTTTATAGATGCATTAGTTCCCATCTCATCTTTCAAGACATTGTTGAATGTGTTGATGAATGTAATGACATCTGTTGTTGGTGTGTGGTGAGGGAGATCTGACGAGTTCTTCTTGGAGTGAGCCCATGGAGAGTTCTTTGAAGGAGCAATATGTTTGTGCTTCTTACTTGGGTAGGCCTTGATGTGTTTGTGGGGTGAGAGATGAATACATAGATGACTAGATAGTTAGTTCAATGTAGGGCAATCGGGGGCTTGCAATAGAATGATGAAAAGGTGGTTATGATGTTATGAATGGCATTTCCTTTGGAATGGGTAGATTGGGTGGCATGTTGCTTGCTACCAAGGGTAATAAGGAATGTGTCAAGAATGTCTTTCATTTTATTCAGTCTCTGGGGAGCTTGAAGTCTCCGACGAATATAGAGCCGGTGTGCTAAGAGATGGGAGTGCTGGCGAGGTCTGATATTTCCTCTGTGAAGTCCTTGTTGGTTCTGGGAGGTCTAAAAGTGCCTTTCTCAAGAGTTAATTTTTTCAAAATCTTCAATATCTCCACAATGTGGAATTTAACACACTGCTTTATTTAGCAGAGTTTCAGTGTGTAACAGCAAGCATTCCTTCAAAAAACAACAACCAACATGTGTTCTGCGTCTAATTGTGGACGTTCCCTCAAGGCTGTAATGATACAATAATAAACACGCTGTCACAAATTAATGACACACATAATATTTCTAAATATACATAACTGAGTCGACGTCTTTTGATGAACTAGGATAACACATTACTGCAAGCAGTGCTCCTCTACCTCATTTGTGTTTGAATGCCAGGGTTTTGTTTCATATGTCCTGATGTGCTATTGTCCGAAAATATATGCTGACAGCTCAGGGAGGCAATTATGTGAAGGACTGATACACCACTTTATGGCCATCAGAAATAGAGGCGATTTATAAGTAGTGTTCAAAGATTATATTGATACTGACCACGTAAAATTGAAGCGTCCATTTCACAGGGATAGATAACATACCGAGCTCAAGTTGCTATACTAACAGCTGTCTTGCACTAGATAAGCAAAAGGGTAAATGTATCACCAATTTACGAGAAATTCAAGAGGGTCTTGAGTTAGGTCATGTCATGCCTTTATTCCAAGTGTAACTATTTAAGAAGCAAAACTTTCTATATTTGTGCATATCACTGAACACGTTTTTGGACTTGTGTAGTAAAGGGGTAGATATGCTTGGGCATCATATTGGCTGCATTCCAGTCAAACTGAAGTCTGTCTTTAGATTTGTTTCCCTAGATTCTAAAGTAGATCGTTTGTAATGTACCTTCTATTGGCCCAGTCCCTACATCCTACTCCTACAGGCACTTCCAGAAATTAGCTCATATTCCAGATATATGATGGAGTACTACAGTATTTTATTCTTTGTCCTGCTGTGCCACTGAAGCACATATGAACATGCATTCTCAAAGCCAATAAATCTGTTGATGATGAACGCGTGCAAACACAAGCATGAACGAGTGCGCAGACTTATTGTGACGAGTCTCTGTGCAACCTGCTCCTCTCTGTATTTTCCGTTTTGCATTCCCAAGATGGCCGTGCTGCATTGCACTAGCATCACAATCTTATGCAACAAGAAGCAGCAGCACCACAAGTTAGGGAACAGAAAACAGGACTCCAACAGAGGAAGCAAAGAAATAGACAGTAGGCCATATACAAAGTCAGCTGCTTTCCAGTGCCATTAATGAATGGCAGTGGCAGGGTCGAGCTGCCATGACTGAGGTGCTGCTGACGTGTTGCTCCTGATTCCCAAGTGAAGGCATGTTTTTTGGTGGACCGGCATGTCATGAGCACGTAGCTCTGGTGGTGAGGAGTGCTGTGCAAGGGTGGTGGTCAAAAGACTTGATAACTGTTGGAACAAGAGAGAGGAGGCCTTGTAGGGCTCTAGAGAGGTGAGCCCTCTACAATTCATCTCACCTAGCTTTCCAACTTGTCTATTCTGAAGGATGACTGGGAGTTTAGCATTCTAGGAAACAGGCAGAAAATTGTCACATCAACCTGTACAAATGTCTCAGAGAAGAAAATAATAATTACCTTTATCTCATTTGGCCCAGGCACGGTAGGCACCGTAAATTTGTTAGGTGGTAGAAAAATCTTCTGCACTTGTACCAGTGAGATACATGAGCCTGCTAATCTGTTCTAGAACATAAGGTGGATAAGCGAAAATTCAACTGTTGGTTCCCCAGCATTGAAGGGGTTGTTATTGGTGAACGATGTGCGCAATTGGCGTTTTTTAATGTCTCTTTTCATGTTCTTTTTCCAGGCGTCTACTGGACACCGAAGATGAGCTCAGCGACATCCAGTCGGATTCCGTGCCGTCGGAGGTGCGGGACTGGCTGGCCTCCACCTTCACGCGGCAGATGGGGATGATGCTGAGAAGGACCGAGGAGAAGCCACGCTTCAGGAGCATTGTCCACGCGGTGCAGGCTGGGATATTTGTGGAAAGGTAAAGGCACATTCAGCTTTTCTGCTGTTGTCCCTGGCCAGACATCACAGATTGTACTTTAAATATTACATGAATCCTATTTCTTGTTTCTGATTTCAATCTTTCATAAGGCTGAACTAGAGCTGGAAAAAAAATCTGAATAATTTAAAACTAAGAAATACTTTAGCTACATATCATGTCACTATAGTTTAGCTTTAACCTTAGTAGAGCAGAGTGCATCATAGTCGGTTGCTGGCACGCATTTGAACTTTCCTGATGTCCTGTGATTTTCCTAGCCAGGCACACACGCATTATTTCTATTTCTACAGTTGTAAATGCCCATTTGGAAGACTTTGCAACTTTATTTGCAAAAGTGTATTCATTTTACTATAAATATGTCCTTCAACGTGATTTTTATACCTTTTGGACTCTGCGCATGGATCCGCTAAGTTACATGGATGCGTGGAGAAGCAACAGCCAGAATTAGGCAGAGGGAAGGCAGGAGATTTCCCTGTAAGCTGCCACAAGATGGGCCAGTTTTGCTGTCGCAGATGACTTAGTCAACACATTATAAAGTGCCCACCACCATATAAGGGACTCTTGGCGCTGGCCTAAACATACCTAACCAATCACATGATACTTCAACTGTTTCTTGAAGTTCAAGAGGTAGTTGAGGGCCTGATCTCTAAGGGTATTGCTCTCAAAGGATAGCGCGTCCCATAAGAAGAGTCAATGTTCAGAAAGTGACCAGCCTACAAACCTGAACATGTTATATTTCGGGGTTTAGTAGCTTCTTTGATCTTTGCTCCCCAACTCTCGCTTTCTGGACTTGCAGGTGATTGCAGGCGACAGCTAACTGTGGTCTGGTGATAAAAGTGCGTAAAAACCATACGTAAAATATTAAAGGTAATACAAGCCTTTATTGGGAGCCAAATAACTGGAACTGTAAAATGGCAACCTGTGAGGTAACAATAAAGCCTACAATCGATTTTTTCAAAATGTGTTTTTGTGTGGAATCCCACCTCAAAATACCCCCAACAGGGCTCTCTTAGATTTATTTGCGCAATACGAAGCTGGCATCACAAATTTTCCCAGGGCTGCTTTTGTTTCAGTTTGGGCCTGAAGAGTAATGAAGCCAATAAACTAAAGGCTAGCTCTCCGCCCTAACGCTCCTCTCCTCCAGCACCTGACATTTACTCTTTCGAGCAATACACATTTCCTGGGTGGTAGATGTCTTACAGAAGAACACGCAGTTATGTGGTGTGAAGCTACAAATGTTTAGTTTTGGGGTCCGCACGCTCTCTTTTTCTCACTAAACCCAAGAGACAAACACCAATTAGCAGAAAGTTCCAAAGTGTGGTAACGTGGGGAATCGAATACCTTGGGGTATTGGCATGTTCCACCAGTTTTATTTAAATTATATGGGGATATTTACACGGTGTGGCTCGAATTGCCTTGGGACTTTGTGGTCTCTCCATTAACGCCCTCTGTGGTATTCATCAGGACAGGTTTATTGCTCTGCTGTGCAGCAGGGGGTTTCAGTAAATATTACTTTCGCGGAAGCATTACCCAGTCTGTTTCGGACTCTGTGCATTTGATAAATAATTTGACTTGCTACAGAGAAGCACACAGTCTTAAAGATTTTTTTAGTGCACATTATCATTGACATGCTGCAAACGTGAAGATGTGCTCAGGATACT
This sequence comes from Calotriton arnoldi, assembly GCA_963921515.1. Classification (NCBI taxonomy): domain Eukaryota; kingdom Metazoa; phylum Chordata; class Amphibia; order Caudata; family Salamandridae; genus Calotriton; species Calotriton arnoldi. Next base: position 1,382,014 of record CAWUFW010000937.1, read on the forward strand.
CTCTTATATAATCGGAGTGAATCGTCATCGAATGTCTTCATGGCATTTCTTGGGAATTGTGCAGAATATGGAAATATGAATGCGAATAATGAGGGGTTGTGAGAAATCTTTAAAAATGGGAACTCGTGCCTCACATTTTTAATGGGGTATTTTGCTGTGTTTGAGAGGAACACTCGTTTTCTGTACACTGATGCTAAAGTTTATTGATCAATGTTAAGACAGAAATATCTGAAAGAGCAAAGATTGAATGTAAAAATCACGAATAAACTGGAAATTACTGCGAGGTCTGTGGCCCGATAGTAAACGGACTGCCCATGTTATACTGCTTTATTTAGACATTGGGTGACAATATACCGGAGACATCAACAATGTTCAAGCAATGCCTAAGAGTCCAATAGCAAGACCATTCCCGCTCTGAAAGTGTGGCGAACATGCGCATCTGTTATCCACTTTGCTGGCAGGCAATGGGATGCAACCTGTGGGCTCAATGCATTATACTACGCTGAGGCTACACTACCTCTGCGAAAATGGCCCAAACCTTACTTCACTAGCTGGGATTTGTTCAGACATTCTGGTCCAATGTAGAAAATAACCAGGAGTTAATATGTTGTCTACTATGCCACACTAGTGACAGACGCCCAATTTATGACATAACTGTGGCATTTCATTAAATGGGGCTATTGCGTCTTACATCTTATCCAAACCTCAAAATTTCCCTCAGTATCTGAATCCTCACTACGAGATCATCCTGGAAGGATAAGGATGGGTGTGTGTGCGCGCGCACACACACATACTCTCTCTCTCTCTCTCTCTCTCTCTCTCTCTTTCTCTTTCTCTTTCTCCATAACTGGCAAAAATTAGAAAAAAGAATAAAGGACAACAACTTTAAGCAAAGTTGCATAACTTTGCAGGCTCCTTTAGAACACTTTCCCGTTTCACAAAACAGAAACTGTTAACAAGTTGCTGTCCTACACCACTGTTCCTTGCCTATTTCATGCCTTGATTACATAAATTGTGTTTCAAATTCCGAAATTTTCCTCTCTCCTTGTTTACTTTATTAGAATGTACAGAAGGACATCAAACATGGTCGGACTGAGCTACCCACCAGCTGTAATCGCAGTGCTAAAGGTAAAAACATTTATCACCATTAGAAATGTTAATCAATTCCTTTTAATTTTTTTGCTGAAGTGGTATAAGCCATGAAAAACAAATAAAGAGATGAATGGCACGTGTTAGGGATAAAGTTCTGGAGCTGTGCAATAACTAAACATCCCCGTCTCCTGCTGATCCTACCTTCACGATCTGAGGACCCTGAACCGTATTTTCTAGTCAAGCTCTAGTTTTGCTATGAATTAAGGAAGATGAATAATTATTTGTTAATCTATGTAGTAATTTCACCATATCTCACTAAAAATAAAAAAATTGCAACTTAATTTGTATGAAACTATGTTCAGAAGTCATTTAAAATAACACGTTTCTATCATCACGATCCCACAAGGGCTCATTTTAATGATTTCCAATAAATGTTGGGTTCACTGTTATTTCAGGGAGCCTTGTGTCCATTGAAAATGCTGCATTCAAAAATTAGAAATAGAAATAAAATATAAATTATGTATTTTTTTACTTTTTTACCGCCTAAGGAGCATATTTATCATATTAAAAATATTTCCCCTTGTTACGCGACCCCTGGTGAGGCGTAGCATTTTGACGCATTCCCAGGTCTACCTCTAATGGTAATTCTGGGAATGTGGTAACATCCATGGGGGCATGCATGGGAACACCCACTCAACCACCTATGGAACGCCTCCCTGGGGCAGAGTAACGCAACGCAGCGATTTGAACTGCTTTGTATTACTCCAGATTTATCAAGCCACGCAGGGCCAGTCAAGGTGGCCTTGCGTGGCTTGATAAATATAACTTTAGTGTTGCATTGCCCGTTGGCCTCTTTGAGTGGCGCAAGGGCGATGCAACACTATGATAAATATGCCCCTAAGTGTACTGCAACAGGGCTTGTGCTTTATGTGTTTATGAGAAATCCATGTATTGTTAACATTATTGTAAATGTAAGGAATGCCAGATGGCCTTTCAGGATCAGTTGAGGAAACCGTCCATCAGCCGTGGCCTGTGCAGGTAAGATCTGTGGGGCAGGTTGGGGGGGGATTTCGACAGACGACGATGAGGGAAAATTAATTATTTATTTAATTTTCCCTTGTGGTCATCTGTTGAATCCCCCCAAACCCGGCCTCACCGCTCTTTCCTGCAAGGGCCGCGGCTGCCATCCATCTGAATGCCATACGTTTAAATCTGCAAAGAGAGAGCCTTGGTTTCAGGAGGGCAATAGCGCTCTTATACCAAAAGAGTTGGCATTCGGTCAACCTTCAGCTGTGCCCCGATCCCATTCAAATGGCAGCCGTTTGCAGTGTTCCCGATGGTAGATCTGCTGACATCTCCACTACTAGGAGCACACTTTTGCCAGAAGTGGTGACTGTGAACATGGTGTTTGATGTTAAACCCAAGTAAGTAAGTCCATCTAATGTCACATCTGCCATGATTGCTTCTGGCCAATCCTTCCACTAAAGCCATGCAGTCCCAGACAGAAATACCTTTGAAGTGGCACCCATCAGAAACATTTGTTATGAGTGTCTTGGGACTGGAACGCCACTTTGGGGGTCCATCACCAGGGCAACCATTGCTTGCTGCCACAACTTTTTCTTCATGCATGCAGAACCTGATTTAAAGTAAGACATACCTGCCACATTGGTGAGTCTAATTGATTTTGGAGTCCTGACTACCGGCAACAGGGCAGCAGAGAAACTGCCTCTGCCACAAAGACATCCTTCCTGAGTTAAAATGTCCAAAGATACTATCACTGTTTAATTAAATAGGTAACATTCTAATGACTAATACAATTATAGTCACATAATATCATGTCAGTGACTGTGAAATTGAGAGTATTTATATGTCCTGCATTATTATTAATGCTGTACTCCAAGTTAAACGTTTTTGTTGGTCTGAATTGGATTTTCTGCCAAGTATAAGAAGGAGGAAGAAGTACTGAAGCTCCATGGATGTAAGAAATTGGGTTAAAAGTTGAGAGGGCTGGAATCCCCACTCAAATAATAGACACAGTCCTTGTGAGGGTGAACCACAAAAATGACTAAATTAACCTGTACTTAATCCTCTGTTAGCTTGGCACAAAAGCAGTCAGGCTTAACTTAAAGGGAATGTGTAAAGTATTTATGCAGCACTCAAACAGTAATAGAGTGAAACCACAAGACAAGAAAAATACCAAACTGTTAGAAATGGGACTTCTAGGGTAGGCAGGTAAGTCAGGCAGAACCCACCACTCTAGTCAGGGCAAGTAAGTTACACACCAAAGATAACCTGTGCTCACCCTCTGGTAGCTTGGTGCAGAGCAGGCAGGCTTTTCATCAGAGGCAATGTGTAAAGCATTTGCACAACACACTCACACAGCAACACTATGAACACACCACAGGATTATATTAAAAAAGATATTGTGTGCATACTATGCCAATCCTGAGATTGTTCTTGTTATCCTGGTAATGCAAGAATCAAAACGACATACATGATAACATCAGCGCATGGCATGCAGCAGTTAGGTTAGGGGCACAATACATAAATCACCAAATATCACCATCAAATCATAAATACTTTGAAAGTTAGGGCCCTCAAATGCAGGTAACATAAAAAGTATTTCCAAAGGTTTGCAGTTTTAAGGTATCACTCTAAATGTGGGGTTAAACATTACATAGATTTAATTAGAAAGGCATCTGTTATCCTGGGCAATTGTGGGGATAAGAGCTAAGGTAATCACACAAATTGAAATAGACACAGAAGGCACAGAGCACCTGCACTCCTATACCACTTTATGCAGAAATTGTGATAAACGATGAGCTCATTTGGAATAAATGCGGGTATGCCACGTAGGCCACAGGAACCCCTGCGCATCTACAACATATCATTTTACCCAACGATCCCTGACTGGGATTGAAAACCAGATTCTTCCATTGCGGGAAAGGATTGCAACTCTACCACAAGCTCTGGAGTTACAGAATGATCCTGGGGTTGGGAGAGCAGAAAACCCACAACCGGCCAGTTGCTGGTGGAGGCATCCTCTGGGCCGCTGCGGCCCTACACTGACAAGAGCAGCTGCCTGCGAGAGTGCAGCACAGCTGCAGTCGCCACACGGCTTCTGGGGGATATACTACTCCTTGCCTGATGAATTTGTGGTCTCTCCGAAGGGGGAAGCCTTACACCGAGGACAGAATCCTCACTGTCATTGTCTCTTTTCTGGGGCCACGGTGGACTTTTCTCTAATCTGCATTAGGTCAGCCACAGCGGTGCGGTGGCTTCCTGCTGACAATGGGTGCGCCGGTCTCCCTGCAGCTCGGACAGCAGGGGGGCGGCCAGCGGGGGTGGGTACCCTGCAACCTGCTGTGTATTGGCCCCTGACTGCCAGTCCCCTGCGTGGATAGGCAATATCCCGGTGGGAGATTGAGAAGCATGGGGAGGATGAGCTGGAGAGTCGTACTCACCAGGGAGATCCAAAGGGGTGGCTCACTTCCTGTAGAGCGGTGCGGGAATGGCACATAAACACAGCGTTCAGGCACAACAAGAAAGGAGCAGAGAACAGGGCTCACCACATACTGTTAGCTGCAGAACACTTGGGGCGCAAACAAAGATAGCAGGCAGCAGGCCAGCACATAGGACAGATAGCATAATGGCAGTTTCTCCTGGCCGCACAGCAGTTCTCTGGCAATGTGCTATTTGTAGAGCCCGTGTCAGGGAGCAGCAGGCAGCAGGGCAGCAAGCAGAAAGGCAGTCCAGTTCAGTCCTTTAAGCAGCACAGTAATTAACAGGCAGCAGCGCAACAAACAGGAAAGCAGTCCAGATGAGTCCTTTAAGCAGGGCAGCAGTCCTTCTGACAATCAGTTCCAGCTCCAAAAGTGCTTCAAAAAACATGCCGCTCTACTTATACTCATAAATACTTATTATACTTATACTCATAATGTCTTTGATGTAGGGAGAGACTTCACAAGAACCCTTAGAATTGCGCAACAAGCCCTTTCAACCCAGCCCTGGCTCAAGACATCAGTAGGGGGCAAATCAGCTCTTTGTGTGAGGGCAGGATACAGCCTATACAATTGTAAAGTGTCAATGCCCTCTCCCCTCCCAGGAAGACCATCAGTATGCAGATAAATGCAGATGTAATCCCTATCACACCCAACCCTTCCTGTGTGATGGCTGCCTGGAAAGAATTCACAAAGTGTAGCTGTCACCCAGGACTAAACGTGGAATGAAGTCAGGCTGCAATGCACAAAGAGAAATACCCACTTTCAAAAAATGGCATTTCTAAAATAGTAATGTAAAGTTCAACTACACAAGTAAGCAGGATTTAGCACTACCATGCTAGGAGTTGACCTCAAGGCAGTGAGAAACAAAATAGACTGTTTGTCACTAACAGGACATGCCACACAATAAAGAAACGTCCTACCTTTTTCTTAAACAGCACCCTGCCAATAGAGCTACCTAGGGCCTACCTTAGGGGTGACCTATGTGTAATAAATGGGGAGTTTAAGGCTTGGCAAGTAGTTTTAAATGCCAAGTTAAAGTGGCAGAATGCTGCACACGGAAGCTCTGCAGTGGCTTGCCTGAGACAGGTTTGAAAGGCTACTTCAGTGGGTGGCCCAATCAGTGCTGCAGGCCCACTAGTAGCATTACATTTACAGGCCCTGGGTATATGGTATACCACTTTATAAGGGACTTACAAGTAAATCAAATATGCCAAACTGGGGTAAACCAATCATACCATGTTATAGAGGAGAGAACACATGCGCTTTAGCACTGATTAGCAGTAGTAAAGTGCCCAGAGTCCTAAAGCCAACAAAAAGAAGGTCAGAAAAATAGGCGGAGGAAGGCAAAACATTTGAGATAACCCTGCAAAAAGGGCCAGGTCCAACACAAACCAATTTAGAAAAATTAAGTACATTTTAATAAACAAAATAAGACCAAAATGAACGAAATCCAATTAGTAGAAACAGAGTTACGAATTTGAAATATTTTTAGTGAAATCTATTGCCAAAAAGAGCAAAGTTCCAACCATGGGTATCTGGTCATGTGAAACTGCGTCAAAGTCAAAAGCTAAGGCCGGTGGTAAGGGTCGGATACAAGGGGGGGATTGGGCCCAGTCTCAGCCTACTTTCGGACTTAAAGACATTTCAGAAAAAGTTCTTGAGAAAGAAGTGTCTCACTGGGGCCAGGCAGGAGGCTGTAGCCAAGGAAGAGTCGTCAGCAACATGGAGCTCCTGGGCAAAGCATCTGAAATCGTTGATGATGGCTGGAAAAGCTCAGAGGGGGAAAAGTTGGATTTTCAGACCAAGGAAGTCGTCGTCATTGATGTGGTGCTGGTTGTCGCCAGGCCCAGTGAAGATTTTTACCACAGACTTAGATTTTCTGCGGCTTGAAGTACCCCAGCAGGATGAGGCTGTAGCCAAAGAGGGCTACACAAAGCCGTATACCATCATGAAGAGGTCCTGCTGAAAGGAATTTGTTGCTGTGGAGTAGAAGCGGGAGCTGTGGTGTGGTGAAGTCAAACCCACCGGCGATGCACGTTCGTCTGATTGGCTTGCAGGTAGGTCCCGGTCTTCTGTGAGTTCTCAGGTCAGTGTTTGATTACAAATTCCCAGGTTTTGGATTTTGGTAGGAGGAGGCCTCTTTAGCACCACACCAAGGACCCAGGACTTGGGAGGGGCACCACTAAGGAGCTAGGACTCTCTTCAGCAGGGACCAGCAGCAGTAGGCAAGTAAATTGCCGGTTGTCTGGAGGTTGATGTGTCCCTGTATCTCACACAGAAGGCCAGCCAACTAGCCCTTGGAGTCACTCTGGTAGTTCTGGGTTCAAGGAGCATGTCCACTCCTCCTGTATAGGACATGTAAATCTTAAATCCACATGTCCTAATTTTTAAATACCATGCATCCTGCCCTAGGAGCTGTTAGAGCCTACCTTAGGGTTGACATATAAGTACAAAAAAGGAAGGTTTAGGCCTGGCAAAAGGTTTATTTTGCCAGGTCGAAATGGCAGTTTAAATTTGCACTACAGGCTGCAGTGGCAGGACTGAGACATGTTATAAAGGGCTATTTGAGTGGGTGGCATAAGGAGTACTGCAGGCCCACGAGTAACATTTAATTTACAGGCTCTGTGTACACGTAGTACCATTTACCAGAGACAAATAAGTAAGTTAAATGTGCTGATTAGGTATAGGGCAATTGGCCATGTTTCAAGGAGAGCGCACAAGCAGTTTAGCACCGGTTAGCAGTGGTACCGTGCACAGAATCCAAAGGCCAACAAAAACTAATTCAGCAAAACAGGAGGGGTGAAGGCATAATGTTTGGGGAACTACCAACCCAATGTGTCAGGACTAACACTGGAGCAAAATCAATGAGAGGTTTACTTATTTTGCATTGCAGAAATTCCTTAAATTAGTATGCAAAGCATCTCTCCTAAAAAGGCCAAACTACCAGTGCAATTTTGTATTGAGTCAAGTACTCTCCTCAGTTGTAAACCATCTAAAGTGGGCAATGCCAAATTCCTGGGAATCATCTTCAACAACAAAACTCATCTAAAAAACAAATTTAACCAGAATTTCAAACAGTCAACATGACTTGCAAAGTCCTTCAGATGTCTACTCCGTTGTATGTAATGCAGTCTCTTCTCCTTGAGCCTCCTGCATTTACCCAAGAACGTTGTATGAAGCAATCATTCTCGAAGAACATGGAATTTACTTACACCAGAGCTCCATACCACCCCTTGTTTTTCAAAAAGGAGCTTAAAATCCCCCTTTTCCTTATACAGTTTGACTGTGATAGGAGGCCATTGATGACTTAAATATTACTACGTTCCTTGACTGATAATCTCTCATACCTCCATACACTGGTTCTGAGTGGCTCTTACCCAGAGATGGTCTTACTTTTCATTTTTATTCACTGTGATTTGTGATATATGGTTATTCTGTTCTGACCCTAGATGTGACATGAATACTCTCTTATGTTTTGACTTGTTTATTTGCTTAAGTTCAAAATGTATATTTTTATGTATGCTGTTCTGCCAAGGGCCCTTCACCCACATACCATGTTTGCGCCATAGAAAACTGCATAAATCAATAAATATACAAACACATTTTTTGTTAATGCAGACTGTCTTAATGTATACCTGACGGACACTAAAATGTAAGGTTAGTTATACGTCCCTCAAGAGCAATCCTCTTTTACAATCTGCATTTTGTTCGTTGTAGTCCTTCTCTGTCTTTTGTGATGCAAACCCAGTGCAAAATGCTTGTAAATCTGCCCCTTCGAGCCTTAATATAAAGAACTGTGCTGGGTTGGAGCAGAGCTGATCAGCTATTTTTTTGTTTGAGATGTATAACTTTCATATATATAACAAATTCTCTGAGTTAATGCATGAACCTCAGACAGCAGAGGTCTGAAACAGAAAGAGGCAGTCCCTGCCGGCTGTTTCCGACTTGTGCTGCCTGCATTTAATGCATTGATGTGAATTCATTCTGAGTTACCTTTCGAAACTGCAAGTGCATAAAAAGAGGCGCTCGGCTATGCGCTGGGCCAGTGCAGGTCTTCATGATAAGACCTTTAGTACTGAAGTCCTGCTCCCTCCATTTATATGAATAACCTGTGTGGCAGGTGTCAGGGAAAGAAGAACTGTTAGGCAGATGGCAGCAGAATTTGCTTGGGGGAAAAATGTTGGCTGTGAAACAAACAGGTGGCTAGCATACATTCACCAGTCACTGCTTCCACCACTGGTCTGAGGCATTGTAAGTTGAGGCAAACACTGTTTCAGACACTGCTCTGACAGGGTCCCTCCTCCTTTGGTTGAGGTCACGGAGGGCAAGAGAGAAATCCCTAAATGTAGCAGCCTATGGAAGAAGTGCAGGTGCCATTCCATTATGGCTCGCTTAGAATAACTTAATACAGTAGTGTTAGTAGTGACATAATTTTCTTATTACATAAACGTTCTGACATCAGAATACATGAGTAAGAAAATAATTTATGCCCATTAACAGGGTGCTGAAACTCTCCCACATATGATATATATGATAAAATATCCCAATGGTACATTATAAGGATATTGCAAGTCACAGAAGAGTTCCAGGACAATAAGGAGGCACAAGGCAAAAGCTTAGTGTCTGTATCAGGGTAACAGAACTCCGAGATAACTTATAACATCTTTTTCTTGTACAGTTGGGGGTATTTTATTCCTTATTCTATATAGTACTATTGCCTCACAGATGGTGTCAGTTGTAAAGTGACCCTTATTTTCTTTTTTTTGGCCTACCTGCTGGTAATCTTAAACTCTAACACTGGGACCCTGCCGGGTCTGGTGGCTCAGTGGACTAAAGCAGCCACAGCAGGGGCCTGTGTTCGACCTCATGGTCACAGGTTCAAATCCCGGCGGGTCCACTCAGCCTTTCATCCATCTGAGGTCGATAAAATGAGTACCATTGAGTTGGGAAACAATAAACATCTGTTATTCAGCGCCAGGACACCTACGTGTAATCGTGCGCTTTACAAATACACCTGTTATGTTATGTTATGCTATCCAGTGTCCAGTATAGTGCTGTCCCTCGAACCATATCACAATTCACTTAATGTGTCCGATTGGCACATTTAACTTTCCTATTATTCCATAGTTATGGTGCAGAAATACACCCACAGAATAGAAAGTAAAATGCCACTTGTGGAGTGCAGCACCTATTGTGCCATTCAGTACAGTGGCACTGAAAACATGGCTCCAGGACTCTGTGTAGCCTAACTGCTGCAGTGTAAAACCTGCAGTGCGACCTGTCAAAATAACCCTTTTTGACAGGTAAAGAGCTCCCTTTTAAATATTCGTAAGTAACTTCTATTAAGGCTCAGTAGCTCACAAGTATGGGTGCATGATGATATTTAAAAGTGGAACATGTAGAAAGTTAATGTTACCATGTCCCTGCAGGAACATGGCCTAAAATCTATTTTCAATATGGAAGGGCTTACTGCCCTATGTTGAAAATCAGAGTACAGATTAAAATAGTAATACTGTATCTAAGAAATTGGAACAGCTAGAAAAATATTTAAACTGCTCCTTTTCAGAGGTATTCAAATCTAATTAAAGGGTGAAGTCATATTTTAAATAAATATTAAAGAAAATGAACCCATAGAAAGTTACCTTTCCCCTACCTGAGCCATTAGGAGGCTAAGGAGCATTACCTCTGACAGCTGGTCTTGGCACGAATGAGGTATGAATGAGGTGTGAAATTCCTCCCCAGAGCTACACAGTAGGTCAGTTTGATTGACAGGTTGACCTCAATGGGCAGGAATGATTCCTCTGAGCTCAGGAGAATATTCAGGGTGGAGGCTGTAGTCAATGTTTTGGCACAACAGTGCCAAACTCTGCCCAACAGTCCTTTCTGAGGCACATGTAAAACATTTCTACTCTTGTGAGGGATCAAACAGAAACAGATAACAATTATTGTGTATCTCCTGGCTGGTCCCTAAAAGACTCTGCTTTGTTTTACTAGACATCTGTCTCCTGTTGTGTTGTGGGTCCAGGGCCTGGATTAGATGTAGGAGCACCCTGGTGAGTAACCAAAGATACTCCAATACACACCCCAGCCATCAGAGCCCAAGTTTAGTATGGCTGAAGACTTTGGCCATTTTGGCATTGCCCTGGCACATGCCTTCTGGGCCTGTTTGCAGTAAGGCAAACAGGAACTACTGAAAAAGCGGGTAGGTTTACCCCCGGGAACTTTTACTCCATTCGTTATGGAGTGCCAAGGAGTTACATATACTAGCTAGGTACACCCCAAGGTACCATCTTCAGAACACTTTCTGGACCTCTTGAAGACCTGAAGAGGACTGGACCTGCTGTCTGTGACCTTAGAGGAGCCCTGAACGTATGGATCTGCTCCTTCTTCTACCTAGAACAAAGAAGTGGACTCCTAGGGTCAATTGGCAGACTTCTTATGTGGCTACAGGGACACAATGAGCTGCAAGAGGCCTTTTTCTGGAAATGGCCAGTGATACAAAATCTGGGTTGTCCCCTGAGCTGCAAGGGTCAGATTTCCAACCCTCTAATTCAAGGGCTGCGTTCAATGCACCAGCATTGAATTTACAAAGCTGTTGGACTTTAGCCCTAACACAAGGCCACTTTGCAATCTTGTGCGGGTCATGTTTTCAGTTTACTATCAGTCCCTCTAGATGAGTTCAGGGTGACAGTGACAATCTAAACAGTCTTTCATTTAGAAGCAATACATTAAAGCTAGCACTAAAGAGCAGGAACTCGTAGCTTAACATGTTTATTATAAAATCCTCATTCTAGTGAAAGCACACAGAATGCAAAAATAAAAGCAGTTAAAACAAAAACAAGATAACCATTCCTAACATGGTTAGCAAGATTTTGAAATTATAACACCCTAAAGCTATTCCTAATTACAATGCTAAAAGTTAGTTAAAGCATTAAATAGAAAAAGTGCCTTTCAAATTTTAGAGTTTCTTAGGCTAGATCAAACAGCATATCTTTGAATAGCTGATTTTAGCTATTCCTTATCAAAGTTCTGCTGAGGAAGCAAAATATGTGCTCTTGGTGAAGGACACCTTTGGCACGGTGTCTGGAAACTGCTCTCTGACTGAGAGTGTATGAATTGGCAATCTGGTGGGGCATCTGTTGATACTTCTTGTGCAAAGACCTCTCCTAATCAATGGTTAAATCCTGCCGCTTATATACTGTTTGACCACAAACTTTATCTCATGTTTTCAAAATAAAACAGGGTTTGGAGTCACTAAGGCTAATGTGAAACTAGACTAATGTAGCACAAAATATGTAATGGCTGCACTCAATGTAAAAAAAAAATGACAGCCTACAGAGTGGTCAGCCATGATGATATCAGCATTTTGGCGTGTGCCTTCTGAACACTTTCTAATAGAGATAAAGAAAATCTGACAGCAGAAAACAGACTAACTGAATTAGAATTGTCACAGTGTGGAGACGATGTTTCTTCTGAAAAAGTAAGAAAGTCCCCTTTTGCATTGGGGCTTAGACAGGAACCAGCCATATGGAAATCAACCCTTGTCCTGCTCCAATAGGAAGAGTCAATTTCAGATTGTCATGCCAGTTCCACTCTGAACTGGAGTACAAGCAACCCCAGACTTACTTAGGCTTTGCCAGAGAGGTTCAGTTCGAATCTTGTGGCACAGTAAGGACATACGCATGTTTGGCCATATCTGTCACACTAAGGAAAACCAAAATAAGATAATTGTAATACTTGAATTAATCTCAACCACTGCCAATTATTTAGGACGCCTCTCAGCTCATCATTTTTTGCTCATCATGCTACTATAAAAGTGAACCAGCCATATGTAAATCAGATTTGGACCTTCTCCAAAGGAACAGTCCAGCCACAACTGCACGGTCAGGTCCTCTATGAATGGGACCACAAGTAACCTAATGCTGATTTCAGACTAGTTAGGTTTCATCAGTGAGTGATATCTTGAGCAGGACCATATGGCTTGTCTCTGTCCCAATTGACATAGTGGGCCAAAAATGATTGACTAGAATGCAGCTACACAGTGATCGCCAGTGGTCGAGATTAATTCAATCATTCCTTCCATTACCTTGTGTTTGTTTCAGTTTTTGCTGTAAGTGTAATGGGTATACTCAGATGTGGGTAATGTGCTCCCCAGGCCAAAGGAATAGGAAAGAACGGATGAGCTCTAAGTAGGCCAAACCCAGTCTGGGGTTTGATTTGTTCCCTTCTAGAGTGGACCTGAATGACAGTTTAGGCCCAACTGATCCTATTGCAGCAAGGCTTTATTAAGAGAATATTTCAAAACGACTATTCAAATCTTTAAATAAATCATTTGTAAAGTATCTTGGTCTCAAACTGAAATTATTCGGGGTAGTAGTTTCAACTGCTTTCTGGACAACAGCTGTGTCACGCCCTCTACGAATTCTTCCGTTCATTGAAATAGAAACTGGAGTGAGAACAGAATAATTTTTGAAACATAACTAACAAAGAACCAAGGATTTATAGGACCGTGCAATATACAGAACTAATGCCACATCACTGCTAACTCCAGAAATATTAACAACATGTCAGTTGGAGAGACCCGTGACAACACATGTAACTGTGTCTTCCATCCATGGAGGAGTTATGCAGAGTCAGCCCACACAATGCAGCTGCAGAATAAACTTGTGCCATCAATAACAGGAAGAAGCTAGGACATGCAGGACACCGTCCAGAACAAGAAATCATGCAGCAGTTGGCTTATCTCACACAACACTCAGAAGGGTTATAGTGCTGTTTTTGGCCATTTGATAGGCGTCTCCAACCAGTAGCTCGTGAGCTACTCCAGCTACCTCTGAGTAGCTCACCTGTGTGCAGCCCATCTTATTAAATTAGAACGCTTTTGCTGGGTTGAATTAATCTACATATAACAAAATGGAGATTATACAACTCTAATAATATTAGTAGCTCTCAATGCGTTTCATTGAACATAAGTAGCTGTCAGTACAGAAAAGGCTGGAGACTTTATATCATCCTACTCCATTTGGCCACTCACAAACCAAAGCATCAATACAGTAAAATAAATCACTACAAATTCAGTGCGGATTAACTTCTGATGAGAAGTTGAGTTAGTCGTTAGAGCCTTTATTACAGTGTCCATCTCATGCTTCAGCCTTTTGAATTACTCGTTTCACTCTGTAATAAACCAAAGGCATGCCGCTGGCTAAAAGAAGTATTTTTTCCCGAAAGCATAACCTAATGGGGTTCAGAATAAAACATAGCGGCAAAGCCCGAATATGTCGTTTGCTTTGCGGTTTGAACCGTTGCATCATTAATGCCCCCTTTGAAGAATAGCCCTTCAGGGCCATGAACATGATGGCAGCAGAATTCCTCAGCAGCTAAGAGAAAATGTCTGACCCGAGGGCATGTGGAGTATTATTAGAGGTTGGTTTATCACATCCCGAGCTCTACGTCATCATGCCCCTTGCAACACTGTTAGCTATAGAGTGATGTGCACTCTGAAGACTTAACGCACCCATAGAGAAAACGACAAAGGTGTTTGCTGGATGTAGGCATTGTCCGTCTCAGGAAATGACGGGCTTAAAGATTTTAGGAGCATGCAAGGGATGGTTGTAATCTACATTATTTGTACACACGATATAACAGAGTAGGTGTTCTCATTACTGATGCCCCCCCACTACTCGGGTTTGTTGAAGAAAACTGTGGGTGTGGGCTCTTAAATAAACTGGTGCACTGGTAAATTGTGTGTTAGTTTAAAGGATCATTGCACAGGTATATGTTAATTGTATCGGCCTTTTAAATGTTTGAATCTGTTTTCTTGAGGTTAGATAAGATTATCAGCGAAACAAATATACCTTACACATATAATTAGCAGTATGTACTGATCATCAAATAAACTGATTGAAAGGCTACGTGAGCTTCTCCTTATACCTAACCATCTGAACTACCCCTTCGATTAATCAGAATAGCCCTTAAAAAGTGCGTGTAGCCCATGCTCAAGTTCATATAAAATAACTAACTTTAAACTTACTCATGGGTGCCTCCACTGCGTAATCTTTAAATATCCTTACTGCTTGCAATACTAATCAATGTTTCTGTTTTTCTTGTTTTAATTACAGATGTGTACAATACTATCATATCAGGTGCAGGCAGAGGCTTTTACTAAATGCCTCCCCTCACTGGACCTCGCCAGACCAAGTATAATATAGCCAATACACACCAGGGGGCATATTTACAAAGAAGTGGCGCAACACAGTGCAGCAAGCAAAGTTTTTGTGCTGCACTGCCTGGCCTCACCTGGAGAAAGCAGAACTGTGCCTTATCTTCAAAGAAATGGCGCTGTTCTGCTCTCTCCATGTGCTGGCTAAAATTGGGCTGCCTACCACCAATGCAGGCACACTCGTGCCATAGTGCGAAGGTGTCTGTATTGTGGTCAGGATAGTTTTGTGCAGGAAACTAAAGGACACCTTCCTGCAACAAAAACGATCCTTTAAGGCTAGTAAGGCACCACCCTTGTAACTCACAGAACTCCTACCTGACTCTAAGTAGTGCAAGGCAGCACAATGCACTGCATTGCGATAGTTTTGTTCCAAAGCCAAACAAACCAAGAGACTAGATAAAACTCCAAATAGCTACTCCTAGGTGTAGCCAGAACATGTGCATATTTTGTTTTTAACAAGGGACGCCCCCCTTTACGTGCCTAGTCCGACTCCTCATGCATTACGCATTGGCTAATTCATGAGGAGCAATTTGTTTTAACAAAACCTAACCCATGATACAGCAATAGCTTTGTGCACTTTTGGCCACTTGGAAGCAAACAATTGCCCATATTCTCTTAACACTCATGCCCTGAATAATTTGAAGGGGCCAGTAATGTCAGCTTTTAATGAGGCCTTCGGCGTTAAAAAATACTAAAGTATAGTAGTGTTTTGGAAACAAATTCTCACATTTGGGACAGTTTAAGTAGCCATGTGCATTTTTCCTAATGCAAAAATCAATGAGCACTTACATTTGACTCATCATACATTTCTAATCATTAAATAACATGCAAATGTATTATTGTGCAACAAATTTAGTGGATATTTGTAGGCAAATTCACTGGCAGACTGCAGGGGTTGGAGGCCGCACTCTATAGCTGAACTATGGCTGAGCTCTCCAACTGCCTGGAGAGAGGTTTACACGTGGGCAGTCAAGTGTCGCTAAGGGTGACATTGGTTCATCATGTATGGCCTGGATTCAATAGCTAGGTATTGTTCAGAGAGAATGTGTTTGGTGTTATGTGTAACAACACATAAAAAGAGAACTAATTAATTGAATCAATAAATGCAACAGAAAAGAACATTAGACACAGGACTCAATAGTGAGGCAAAAGAAAATGCTTTATTGAAAATATATGGCAAAAAAGTGTTGCTTTGAAAGCCGGTGAAAATGGTAATTTAGCAAACGCCCACAGGCCCCACTGGGGACTAGGGAACTCAAGGGGGTGAGCCACATGTGCATGCATTCAGACTGACATTACTTGTTGGGCCACACTAGACTTCAAGTCCGTATCCCCCTGCAGGCAAGCAAATGTCCTCATCATATGCATTCCAAAGCTCCTTGTGGAACAAACCAGGAATTTGACTCTTCAGTTTTTGGACACAGTTCCTGAAAGGCAAAGGCTTGGGTGTAGTCAGGAGCAGCTCTTCTAGTGTTTTAATGGCAAGCATGGAGAGAGTATCTTGGCACAATGGTACGAGAATTATTCCCCCTTCTCTTTTTTAGCCAGGACTGGCACTGAATCATCAGGTGGGTCATGCATGTTGTAAGAAATTGGATTATTATTTGGGGTGGGCGACTGCTCACTTCAAGGAACAATCACACCTCTTGTCAGGGTGAACCCTCCAAGTCACCAAATTAACCTGAGCTCAACTCCTTGACTGCTATGGCAAAGAGCAAACAGGCTTAACTTATAGCAATGTGTACAGTATTTATGCAATACCAAAACAGCAATAAAGCCATAATCGCAAACAATAAAAATGTCAAACCAAATTAGAAAAATAGAGTACAATTTAATAAACCAAATGACACCAGAAATCGGTACACAGCCATTACTACGCAGGCATTACCATGCAATGCCTTTACCACACATTATTTACCACGCAATGCTTTTACCATGCATGCCTGTTAGGTTTTAGGGATGGGTAAGGATCTAGGGTGGGAAGAGTATGTTTTAGAATTTAGAGGTGGGTAAGGGTATAGGGTGGTAAGATTGAACAAGGGGGAGTAAAAATAATGTTAAACAAGCATTGGAAATGCCAATTAGTATCACATTTGCCAGAGTTAGAGCTATTGGCATTGTATCAATGTGTTTTGGTTTGGAGTGGAGTGGATGTATGTGGTGTGGAGTGGAATAATGTGGGTTAGATTGGAATTGTTAGTTGTGGAATTGTTAATTGTGTAATTGTGTGGTGTGGAGTGAATTTGTGTAGTGGAGTTATGTGGCATGGTGGATAGATAGAGGTGAGAGCTGCACAGAATAGGTAGACAGGAAGACAGAGAGGGATAGGTAGTTTGTGCCTGAAGTGGTGAATGAACTTCAGTCAGAGGAGCAGAAAGAGTGTCTGAGAAAGAGAGAAAGAAGGGAAGAGCAGGCAACAGATGCATAGGGAACGAGCACCTCTGTACACAGAAGACACCCCAAGAAGAGGAGGAGAGCGTGGGATTGAGGGACAGAAACCTTGAAAATGCATGGGAAAGAAACTGTGCTCGAAGACCTGAAGTCAACCACATGAGAGAGTCGGGAAGAGTGCGTGAGAGAGCGAGAGAGAGGGGTTAGAGAGAGTACGCGAGACAGAGGGACTGGTTGCTCTTCCCAAAGAAACCTTATTAACATTTAACTTATTAAACAATTAAGGCAGGTGTTCAGAGAGGCAATGACCACCCATCATCTGACGACAGGGCACCGAAGATGGGCAATGGACTGAGAGAGGCCTGTGATCCGACAGAGAGAGCAAGGAAAGAGACGGGCTGTGCCCATCTTTCAGTTTCCAAGTATAATTGAGAGCAGCACCGAGACGAATGGGGGGGCATCCAGAGAGGAGGATGAATGCACAGCGTGAGAAAGTACTGGAAGGCAGCATGTGTGAGCAGGCAATAAAGATATGAGACAGGGAGTGTAGGGGAGGGATGAGAGGGTGTGTTAGGAGTGTGAGATGAGAGGGGCAGTGGTAGTGTGAGGGAGAGATGACAGGGTTGGGAGAAGTGTGAGGGGGAGATGAGAGGTGGCAGTGGGAGTGTGAGGGAGAGATGAGCAGAGCTAACCAGAGACAGTACACCACATAGATGAAACACGGACACACACACTTTTTGGAGAAGGATTAAAAAGTCTTTATTGAAAAGATGAAGCAACATGATATAGTTATTTTCTCTTTGAGACTGTTTTCTGGCTAAATAAACCAACAAAAGCACCATTATGATGTGAATTGGTAATAGTGTTTCAAAAAATCAGTTTCTCTGTACGTGCAATGAAATACTTAATATTGTTTAGTATTGTATTAATTCATAATTATTCTCTGGATTTTAAAATGTTATAATAAAGACAGATATTTTATAAATATTGAAAGAATCACTGTTTATTTGTACCCTCATTTTAATAACCAAGTTACGTTTATTGCAAAGACGGGATGACACTCAACTTCAAAATGGTGGTGGGTACTAACCACTGAGAGGTGTCTGTCTCACACCCTGTGTCCAGAAGCAGGGACAGAATGTGGAAGGTTTTCTGGAACCAGAGAGTGCGGCCCTGCGTCTATGTTAAAAGCACAGGCACTTGCTCATTGTAAATAAGTTAGCGATGAGGCGTAACATACATATCTGCCGACTTTGGGAATGGGGACCCAAGTTCGAGTCTTGGCGTCGGCTCAATCGTAACAAATAAAAATAAACTTATAACAAATAAAAATTAAACAATGCAATCAAAACCAAATAGGAACGGAAACAAAATTGCAAACGCTGATCCTACCACAACAATGGTGGACCTCCCTTTGTGAATGTGTACAGGATCTGGTGAACAAATGGCTCGGTAGCAATTCATAGAAAAAAGAGCACACCTACCAAACTAAAAATTCAACAAAAGAGTAGAGGGACATGCAACAGTGGCAGTAGCCGTGAAAGTGAAAAACACACCTAAAGGTGGGACAAATAGCAACGTTTCACCAATGAAAAGAAAGGAATTTAGAAAGGCACACGAAGGGACGAATGCAAATTGATGGGCGTGATGAAAGTCCATAGATTAAATACAGCATGTCTCAAAGAGACAGCGCATGGGCTGCCTAAGCAAGACTAAAAACATGCTTGAATCACAACCGCTATGACGGACTTACACTGGCTGTTCCTCCAATACCAAATCATCTTTAGAAGCATCACTGCAAGGCACCAGCAGTCAGGCCATCTGGATAGCAATCCAACCACCCTGTGTTACATAGATTGCATTGTTTAGCATGCAGTTTTGCATCAACACCTGCATTCACATTTGAACCACATAATCAGTTAAACATTGTTTTCGCACTCCTCAGGCTTTATAAATGTCAGTAAACAACCGCACAGGCACATGTTAGTGCAAAACGCTTTTTGTTCAATTTTTATAAACTGTCCCCTGGAAGTTAAGCAAATTATGAGAATATAATTTTAGTGCACCCAATATTTATAGTAGGGCTAAGGCTGCTAATTACTCTAATGAAACTTTAGCACCATATTTTCAGTCAGCTCGTGACTTTGTTAATGTTTTGGCCTTGCAGTACAAATGTGTTACTGGGTTTACAGTCTATCATAGTCACACATGAAACAGGCTGTGTCAAATGCCTTTTTGAATTTGTTACAATGATCAAAGTTTGTTTTCTCTCCCAAACAACATTGTGTTACTGTTTTCCTGCTTTGAATCTGCAGATGGCAGTATACCATCTAGTCAATAGACACACACTTTCTGTTAGAACCTTGCTCCATTTCTGATCGGGCCTCTGCCTTATCATTCCATGAACATATGCACTGGTGCAAAGGAGAGCTTTGGATCTCTTTTTAAGACACTGAAATGTTTAAAATTCATTCCTTTGACTGGGAATTTCACCAAGTTATTGCATGAGCTAGAGACAGAACAGCATGGAAACGGAGGCAACCACAACTCCCTGTTTCGAGCTGTGATTAATACAGCTCATCCACTAATTCAGAGACTTTCCTGTTTAAGCAGTGCTTTAAATGAGCAGGTACAGTCCATTACTGAGTACCTGCACTTCTTTAATTTGGAATTTAAGTATATGCGCTTTCAACAGTACGGTGTTTTAAAAACAGGAGTGCTCAGTTCGTGTGTCTACTGGGCCTTTTTTCAAGAACAATGCACACTGATGCAGTACCATCTGAGCAGCTGTTTACATGAAAACAGAGGTGAAGGTGGGCGGGGTCTGAGGGGCACAACATGCACACACTTTATTAATTTAAGAAAAACAGTTCCCCTACTTTATGTGAAAAGTGAATCGTCCTGTGATGATTAATTCTGACAGATTAAATGGTTCAGCTAAAGTGTTCCTGTGCTGTGAAACCGAGGGTGGGGCAGACAGCTAAACTACCTTCTTGCTAGGGTGCCTGCTTGCCTGAAAATGATGTAAATGTGCACAGCTGGGTAATCTGCATATGTAAATGGTGCTTGGAAGGCAGTATTGGCTTTAATTGATGTAAACGTGCACAACTGGTTAATCTGCAAATTGATGGACTCTCTTGAAGCTTCCTGATGACAAAGATTAATTCTTTTTTTGAACAGTGTTGAAAGTGCTACCAGCTGAGCTGTGAAGTGTGTGCTTTTAAAGGATAGTTATTAAAAAATTGCATTACATTCAATCTGGGTTTTACTAAAATCTATATTTTGGAAGCACTTTCCAAGATCCTGCAGGTCATCATACAGGCTACCATCTTGTCTAGGCTGGACTATGCTAGCGCTCTATATCTGGGAGTTAATAGAGCAGAGACACAGCGTCTCCAGAGAATACAGAATGCGGCTGCATGACTGTTGTTTGGGCTTCCCAGAACCTGCCATATTTCAGAATTTATTAATAGACTCCATTGGCTCCCTGTGGAAAAGCGTATTCGTTTTAAAACTCTGTGTATTACTCACCGGATTTTCTATTCTCAATCCCCAGAAATCCTTGCGGATCTTCTTACACCTTACACGCCATCACGTCTCTTGCGCTCCAGTAATCAATACCTGGCGGTTATAACGCGGGTCAAGAAAGCTAGAGCCGGAGGACGTTCGTTTCGAGTTTTAGCTCCTAAACTTTGGAATTCCCTTCCGGTGAATATTAGAGGCATTCATGATCACATAGCTTTCCGTAAGGCTATAAAAACCTACCTGTTTTTGAATTAATGGATTGTGGCGTTGCCTGTGCTGGTCTTCCTTTTGCTGTCTGTGATTAGTGCTGGGACGCCCCTTTGCTGGGGCAGCCATGCGCTCTACAAATTATATAACATAACATAACATAACTTTTTATCTTAAACGTTTTTGGACATTTTGTAACAGCCTATCTTATACTGTGTGTAATCCATGTTTAAAATAACTACTTACATATTCACAGTGCTTTCAGTCACAGGCTAGGATCTTGTAGCACTAAACATGCACAAGTCACTATTCTCCACTGCACCAACCAGGATTCAATTCAGTGGCTCTCTGGTTACACACACGTCTGTAGAGCATTTACTATTAGAGATTTCATAATGTATAATAAAGCATTTCCTACTGATCAACTTAACTTGTATTTATTTTTTACTTAAGCTGTGCGTTATTTTATATGTAGTTACCTGAAGGTAAAAGACCAAAAAAAGTTACATCATGCCTTTGACCCCACCACCACGCTCACTGAACCCGCCCCATTGCATGCACCATCACAGTTCCCATAATTTTAATAATGCACTTTGACCATGCAAGAACACATGCTGCCTCCTGCATAGCATGCACACACACTAACTGGTATTTCTGGTAGACGGAGCATGATCTCGGACATGCACACTTGATGTCGGTGAGGAACAACTGCTGCTGTGTGTTTCTGTGCTGTCTGTATCCAGCTTATGCACTAATTCAGTTACAGCTGATGACTTGTGACAACAAGCAAACAATTCCATTCTTTGTGCATTGAGCATGATACGCTTGAGGGGCTTTATCACGATGAACAATGTATCCCTGTGCAAACATTCGTGTGTGCATAATAAATTGCTTGGGTGCAGCCACATTTCTGTCCTTTCTACACCCAACTATCACATTGTGCACACACCCTTTTTTGGGTAGCGCAGAAGCTTATATTTCATTTTTCATGACACGATGCACGTTTATGAAGCTGTCTAACTTCTAAAGTTTTGCAAGGTCCGACACAGGCACAGCTACACAAAACATGCTGTGACTGATGGAAAAAATATTGCATGCAGCTGCTCTAATCACAAGCGAGGATTTTGCAGAGTGCGAAGATTGTGCATAAAAATGACGAAATTCAGCTACGCCCGTGCTAATGATACCACTATTTGCACAAGCACAATGTGTTTGTGATGGGGGTCGAAGTTTATCTGTTTGATGTAAAATGTTTGAACCCCTTACAAATTTGTTCTCTGGTATGTAAAATGGGATATTATCTGTTATGTTGCTCCAAGAGAAAATGACTACTACCACATTCAAGTATGATTTAATCACAAAATGATAACACTTTTTTACAAAAACTTTGATCACATCCATGCTACAAATACCTAAACAACTAAGAAAGAAAAAAACAGTACACCGCTAACAATTCAAAAATGAAGAGAATCTTCAAAGTACACTGACGCAGCCTACTAATCTTTCCAGTGCAATTAACACATAAGAACATGAAAAGTCATCACATTCACTTCGAAACGAATCAGCTGTATATAGTGTTACCAGCTTGGATTTAATGTGACCCATGGAGTGAGGGACAAATTATACATGAACTGGTGCTACCCAACACAGTTTACCACCAACAGATTCAAACATCGCTGGCAACACGTAAATGTGCTCTGGCCTTGGCCTGTGAGCCAAGAGCATTGAAGTACATTACATACAGTGATTGACAGGTGAACTTTAAACATGGAGACAACTTGGGCTCACGATAGATGGAATATTGTATATTTATATTGTACAGTTTTGTACTCTGCATCCTGAAGCAGAGACTGAATGTGGAAAGTTTTCTGGAACCAGAGAGTGCAGCCCTGCAACTATGTTAATGGCGCAGACACCTCTAAGAAGTGCTTGTTGTAAATAACAAGTTAGCGATATGGTGTAACATACAGAGCTGCCGACTTTAGGACTGGGAAACTGGGTTCAAGTCTCGGCGTCGGCTCTACAAATAAAACATGCTGATCGTAACAAATAAAAATAAACTTATAACAAATAAAATTAAACAATGGCAAACCAAATAGGAACAGAATCAAAATTACAAATGCCTATCCTACTACGTCAATAGAACTCAGTTTGTAAACCTGGGTGAACAAACAGTGTGGGAGCAATTCAAATAAAAAAAGAGTGCGCTGACCAAACCATAAATAAACAAAAGGGAAGGGGGAGATGTAACAGGGGCAGTAGCCGTGAAAGTGAAAAACACACCCAAAGGCAGGACAAATAGCAATGTTTCACCAATGAAAAAAAGAAATTTAGAAAGGCACACTAAGGGACGAATATGAAGTGATGGGTGTGATGAAAGCCCATAGAGTAGATACAGCATATCCCGAAGAGATAGCGCATGCGCTGCATAGGTAAGACCTAAAAAGGGGGAGTTGGGGGGCTCTCATCCCCAATAAAAAAAGAATTTAAATGTATAAAGTGGTAAAAGAAAAAGCGGTGTAGGGGGTCCCCAACAAATACGTAATTTACCATAAGTAATAAACTTACCTTGTGTGGTAAAGGCATGTCTTGTAAATGTATATCAGTGGTAAAGGCATGTGTGGTAAAGGCATTGCATGGTAAATGATGTGTGGCAAGGGCATGCATGGGAAATGCATGCATTGCATTGTTATACAACCTCATGCATGTTGTAGGAAATTGGATTATTATTTTGGTGGGCGACTGCCCACTACAAGGAATAATCACAACTCTTGTCTGGGTGAACCCTCCAAGTCAGCAGATTAACCTGATCTCAACTCCCTGGCAGCTCTGGGAAAGAGCAGATAGACTTAACTTAGAGCAATGTGTACAGTATTTCTACAATAGCACAACAGTGATAAAGTAAAAAATCCCAATCAATTAAAATCCTGAACCAAATTAGAAAAATAGAGTACAATTGAAAAAACAAAATGACACCAGAAAAAGATTTAAGGGAAAATAACATCACAAAGCTATAGGTGGGGACTTAGGTACAATTTCAGACTCATTACAATGGAGCATGGTTCGAAAAAACCAACCAGGTTCGCCCCTGTCAAAGATTTTACCTTCTGAATTAGTCTTTTAAGTCCTGATTCATCATGAATACACTTCTAAAGCTCCCCAGGACCTCAGGGGAGGCACTTACAGACTCATAGGTTGTCAGTCACCAACAGTAGGGTCCAGTCCAGGTCCAATTGTCACTGGTCGGCTGAGTACTTTGAGGGAAAGGCCTCTTGCAGCTTGTTGTCTCCCTGTAGCACAGGAAGTCAGTCAGTTGACACCTGGAGTCCACTTCTTTGACCTGGGCAGAAGAGGGAGCAGGTCCAGTCCTACAGTGTCCTCCTAGGTCACAGATAGCACTTTCAGTCATCTTCTGATCTTCCCCAGATCAAGAAAGTGTACATAAGTGGGTCCCTGTAGGTGCCACATGTATGCCTGGATCCAGCTAAAGGGTGAGGTAAATACTGGGCACATCCTAGCCAATGGGGTTTTGTAGTAGTTTCTATTTTCCTCAACATGGGCTCTGAGGGCTGTGTGGGGAGTGTACTATTGTAATCCTAGTCTTCTCCTACATACAACACTAAAATCCAGTTTAGTCAGAAGTCCGGTAAGCCAAAAGCAGGGTCCTTCAGCAATTAGACAGGAATCTATCGGAATTATCTTGGCCTCCTGTCCTCTCTTTTTCAAGTGCGTCCTAAGTATTACATGTGACTAAACAGGCGTGTCAGGATTTGACACTATAGTTTCAAAAGGATGCTCCATAGTCCCAACCTGCATATTATGTGGAGTTCAGAGGAGTTATCTCTGCCCATTCAGGTCAGCCTACTGTTTGCTCCTGGGAGGTGTGTCACACCTTTTTTGCATCTATTCAAATATAATCACTGGCTGAGCTACTGCTGGAGAGCTAATGTAAATTAGCCTCTAGGAACTTCAGGCAGGGAAAAGGTATCTTTCTAAAAGTTACTTCTCCTTAATATATATGAAACACCCAAGTTCAACATTGAATTGTACTGTTAATAATTATTAAAAATAATTGTTACATTATTTTTGTAGCTGGTCTCATTTATGAGATACAGTATTTCATATTGCTTCACAGTGTTTCTCTACGGGTTAGTCAGACTACCTGCAGTAAAAATAGCTTTTGGGTGCTAATCACTCTGAGGACATGTTAACTTTAAATTTCTACATGTCCTACTTTTAAATACCATGTCTTGTGGACTACACAATCTACATAGGGGTGACTTATTAATATTTAAAAGGAATGTTTTCACCTTTCTAAAGGGTTTATTTTGACAGGTAGCAGTGCATGTTTTGCAGGTATAGTCAGGCCACAATGGTAGGTCTGTAGTCATGTTTGCACTGCTACTATAGTTGTTGGCATAACTGGTGGTGCAGTCCACTAGTGGCATCTAACTTTCAGGCTCTGGGTATATGGTACATATTGTACCATATACTATTGACTTAAAGATAAGTTAAATGTACTAATTAGTAGTATGTCAATTTGACCATGTTTAAATGGGGGAGCAGAGGCATTTTACTGCTGGTTAGCAGAAATAACGTTCACAGAGTTCTAAAGCCAGAAAAATGATAGTGAGTAGATCTACACCCAGGTGTAAATCTTCATATGGGTGACTGAATACACAACCGAAAAGCTATTATTAGTAGCTTTCTGTGTGTTTGTTGAGATCTCTGCCATTGGAGTTGAGATGGATGTTTAAATAACAAAGATTATTTTTCTAATTAAAAATAATAAAGCACATTACCTTACCTCCTGTTCACCTAGGACTACCACATGTATCATTAAATTGTAACTTCTATTTTTTATATTTATTTGAATAATAAAAAAAAAAAAATGTTAATTTTCCCACCCCACCACATCGAGTGCCATTTGTGATGAATGTGTCACAATCTTGGATGCAAGTTATGTATTATCCTATTTAATATTAAAAGGAAAAATCATAATTGACAATATATATATTTGATTAATTATTATGTATATTGCAAAACTAACATTTGCATGTGTTTATTTAAAAATATTACATTTAAAATGTAATTTAAAATTGTAAATAATTTACTGAGTTTATATTTTCACCTATGTGCAATGTCTTGCTTGTCTCCATTGATTTCCATGGGACTATTTTGCACTGCAAGTTGGTGGTCTTATGTGGCACTTGGCTTACTCTCAGAAAGGGCTGGAGTACATTTATGCCTGTTTTGTTAGCAGGACTACTGTAGTAGATTTAATTGTGTATTTTGAGAATGGGATTTCTTTTACTCTGATGTAAGTGCCAGCTTTCTATTTGCATGCCTCTCCCTAAATTCCTCCTTTAATTTCCCTAAATCCCACCCACTTATAAGTAACTATTACCTGCTCTCCCACCGCTCACTCTTGTCTCTCCCACTTTTAGTAACTAAAACTTATACTTAAGTGTAAGGAGATCACGGTACAAAAAAGATCAGCGAGGCAGTGATTCAGCTGGAGGTTTGTGAATTGCATTTTAGAGTACATAAATGAATACTAATCTAGATGCTCCTAAAAGTACGTAAATGAATACTAATCTAGATGCTCCTAAAAGTCTTATGTTTGTGGTTGCATCATGTTTGTTAGGCATTAGCAAAGGAACCAAAGATAGAATCTCCCTTGAAAATATATTGGATCTTCTCTCCTAAATTGTGGAAGGCAAGTCAGTTGTCCATTGGTAAGATGATGGGATATTTGGCAAGAAGTGATTATCCCACTGGTTTGACAGCAAAATGTTTTATACTAAAGGATTATCAAATAAAGAAGTTATCTGAGCCACATTACATATTAGTAACTAAAAATGCTATCAGTAAACAATTATACATGATTACAAGAACTTGTAAAACGAGTCAGTAATGAGAATTTGGATACAATGATATAGGCCATCAAGCAAAGAAATTCCACAATTTTCTCAGAACCTGTAAGGACTGAAATTTAGTAGGACAACTAGGACACCTGCCCATGTATTTCAGGACTCAATGGTTCATTATATTCACATTTAAACCTTTGATCGTGAGGGATCCTCGTGTGATGGCACAAAGTTAATTACGCAAAATGTCAACTGATGGTTTTTGCCTTTGATGCATCAGTAGAAAGGTATTGGGACACTCGGATACATTGGCAAATACCTGATTCCAGTATTTAATGAAGGAGGTGTCTCCAATCCCACCATTTGTAGACTGTTGCTTATGCTACAGCCTTCCAGCAAAAGTTTGCCTTGGGCAAATTGAAACTCCAAAATTTCAGACTGGTTTCTGGGCCAATTTTAGCATGTGTTGTGATTCTAAATGTATGTTCCTGCTGGTCAATAATGCTACGCAAGTCATACCTGGGCCTATATTGATGCTTCTCATGACTTCATTTGATTGTGTTAATCACACTCCTCTGTATCCATAGCTGTTATCATGGGATATTCCTTTGTCACTAATGTTAGTGATCCAGACTCTTGATGATGAAACTTGGCTCAGAGACCAACTCAATGTTAGTCTAGGAGAATTATGCAGGGGTAGTCCTCACCAATCAGCGTGTTTATTTATTTGCAGACAGCTGATCTTCCTTTGTATTAATATAGAGTTCATTTATTGTCTCCTAAAATGTATGGGAAACCCATCACAGCTATGATAAAAATCTAAAATATGATTCTATTAGTCGGTCTGCTCTTAGGGGTTTGAAGTAAGCAGTACTCCTGAGATCTTCTCAGATCTAGGCCCTTCACATGATTCCTGATAGGATGAAAAGTGCCTTGAAGCGCCTGCTGATTTTACAGTTTAGCCTCACCATCAACTGCCAAAATTCCAGTGACATGTGACATCACAGGCACATTCCTGCCAGGCTGATTTCACGAGCACTGGCAGCTCCATGTATATAAATAACTCAATTGGGTGAAGAGGGTCAACAGGCGCTCATACAGATTTACACCAATTTATACAGTACTAAGTTATTACACATATCCAACGGTGCGTCCAAAATGGGGGAACATCCACCCTAATTCCCCAAAAATTCAATCAAAGATTGAGCAAAGAGTTCACAATTTTTGAAGCACACGCATATTATAACAGCAAGTCAGTACAGTAATATAAAGGAACAAAAAAGTAGTGAATTGGGCTTTGTCTCTTCTTTAATTTTACAAGGTCTTCCACTCCCTTAAGCCAACGCGTTTCGTCGTCTATGGGTATGACCCTACGACTTCCTCAGGGCTGGAAGTAATACAAATATTGAAATTGTAACATACATTACATTATACAATGTTTTCTTTACATGGTGCAAGCCCAGAACACAAACCCTGTGCAAAGGACTAATCAAAAGAAACACTCGTGCCCAAAATCAATGAGGGACCTCTAGTGAATAAAACATCAAATATGCTCACAGCAAATATCATTTCAATTGATACAAAAGCCTTTTTTAAAACAGAAAATATTATATATATACAATTTTGCACTATACGATAATTATTTCTGATTATCGCAATCATGATCTATGCTCAATGTCTACTCAAACATCCAGTTCTATATTACCACCTTTGTGTATGTGAGTCTTCACAATTGATGAAATGACCAAAGTGCAATTTAAATGAATGAACCCATGTGAATTACATGCTCCCCTCAAACAATAATACCTGGGAACATTATCGTACCTTCGTAAATTAATCCAGGTCAATATCTGTGAGGATTATGTAATCGAAAAACTTTGTCAGACTAAGGCTCAAGAGACATGAGGCAGGTTATTCATTACATCTTTCCATAATCCCAAACTGCAGTATTTTCAACAAGGCAAAGCTTACCTCATTAATAAAGTCTTCTTCCAAATAATATGCGTGTGCTTCAAAAATTGTGAACTCCATGTATATAAATGCACTCAGCCATCAAACAACCCCAACAGTACTATGAAAAAATGCGCAAGTAAATAACAGACAATGCTAACCTTAAAGAGTCCTACAATGTAATGCGCACTCTGTCTGAAAATATCCATCTGGTTAGAGATATGGAGATCATTATGTTTGTTGGAACTCATTAAGCGGTCACAAGGTAGACAGTGCCTCCTGGGTTACATTTTTGTAAACCAGAGTTGTTTGTCTCTGTCCTGAAGTCTTATCTACTAATTGACAAATAACAGTTCACGAAGTACATACACCATTTTAGCCCTTATTTTTCAGGCTAGTGAAGCAACAGCAGTCCAAGGCTTATTCTGGGAGGTGGTGTGGGGTTGGATGCTCCGATCTTAGTTCAGTGTACATAACATGTACTAATTCAATGTTGAACCAGTGCTTTACCATGTAATGAGAAAAGTAATTCATTCTACCCACTGTGACATACTACACATTTATTGACACTCATTGATGTAAATACACTTCAATTAGGACAATAAAGGTCTTTGGCTAATGGTAGTGAAATAGCCACAAGTCATATAAGGAATTCCCTGCTCCTGTACAAACAGGCCCCACTACCACATTCCATTTCTGCTTATGCTTAAGCTGCCTCGGTGCACTATTGCAGGCATTGAATATTTTCAGTCGCTTTAGTGTTTTAAGGGTCTGATTTCATGTTTTCATTGATTAGAGGCTCACCTTGCCTGGGTTGTCTGGATGTTCTAGCCGGCTCCACCTTTCAACTGCGAATGTTCAGGCTGCTCAGGTCAGAACTGCACATGACCCATCACCCATGGAAGAGGGAGGGAAGAGTCCTTGGTATGCAAGGTGAAATGCAGGTAGAGTGGCATAGACTGACAAGAAAGCTGGCATGTTGAGAGTGCGAAAAGATGCACAAAACAAGGCTCTAAATGTAATAGGGTCACTTTGGTGTTGACCAGGAACGTATTTTGGCTCAGAGCAAGGACAGCAAGGGAGGGAGGACAGGCTAAGTAAGCAACACACAGGAGGTAAGCATGACATGTAGAAGAGTCTTGTGAAAACAGGAAGTGGAATGGAAAGAAATTGAGATCAGAAGCAGCTGGGGAGGACACAAGTGAGCAAGGTAGGAAGTGATGCAGACCCTTACATAATGCATACAATGTTCTGTAACAACACAACAGGAACATGCTTTGTCATGGACCTGTTCAAACTGCTGAGCAGAAATGGAAGATGCCTCACCAACCGCATAAACTCCTCTTAGATTCTATGGGGCTGTGGCACCAGGAAAAAATCAGTAGGCTAGGAGAACTATAATAACTGAACAAGAGTAAGGAGTCTGCCAATTAAGGTGGATGGAGTGTTAAAAGCCTCAAATAGGATGTCAGTGATTCAGAAAAAAACAAAGGGTTTATAATGAATGATGGGATTACTGTTTCTGTAAACATTAAGAGCTATTCATAACCAAATTCGGGTCAAGCAGAATTTGGTCAATAAAATTGTTCACATTGACGTTAAAATGTGTCCAAAAGATTAAAAAAACTGGTACTGTCCCAATAAAAGTTGCTATGTTATTTAGGTGTTCCCCACGCACCTGTATAAAATTATTATAGTATGTAGGTCTGTGGCACAACGTGCTTAATAATAACACTTTAATCAATTAATATTGGCTAAAATTAAGTATTTCCTTTTATCATTTTGCACAACTGTAGTATTCTTTCAATTATTAAAAATGCACAGAAACAATGTAATGCTATCTATATTTAGCAATTGGACATTTTTATTTAACATTTTGACAATAAGTCTATAAGTATGGTTTAAAGTTAATTTTCAGCCACAAAATTTGCTAAGTAATAGACCCATTGTCTATTTATTATTTCTTCATACATTCCAATAATCATATGCATTTCAAGTTTTCACTAAGAGTTTCCATGCCTTTCCAGTTTCTCTGTACCAAAATAACCTCACGTGATCCATCATTCAGCATACAGCCAGCTCAAAGCATTATAAATTCTTCTAATCACCACTACTTACAATATCAGCTTCATCCACATGTCCCCAAACTTTAAAACAATGTATGTAGAAGAAGGAAAAAATGCAATCTTTTATATGATTTTTTTCCAACTGATTCATGTATTATTCTTTTCTTCCTAGGACTCCAATGTATTTATGCGAACACAGACGATGTATTTGTATTAACATGTACCACACATATTGTTGATTTCTACTCTGCATTATATTTTCAAGTTTTAAATGAAACAAATGTTCTGGTATTTGCCCAATCCACCAGCCAAATTATATTGCTTTCAATATTTTTGAACTTTCTTCTGTCCAATAACTTTGCCCACCATCTTTTCTTTAGCTTTAAATAGAAACCATTTGCCGTGTATCCAAGCCTTTACTAAACAAATAAGGCTTTACATATTTGCAATTTAGAGGGAAAGTTCAAAGACATAACCAGATATTCCTCCTATATACTGTTGTCCCAGTGATTCTTATGTGATTTCTAGTGGATTTAGAAAGAGTAGAACGTCTTTTGGCAAACAGTAAAGCAAACGTGCTGTTTCTTATAAAGCAATCTAAAGCAATCTTAAAGAATTCTTCAAAGACATCATTTAGGGAAGCATTATGACCTACAAAAATGTAACTATGATGATGAGATGTGTAAATTCTAGTAGAAAAATCCAGATGACCCCTATGGAATTTTGGTGGGTTTTCTATAAGTTTATTTTCTCATAGGGGTTCTACCACTTAGTTTATAATTGTCACCAGAGCTGCTTGATGGCACTATAGTTCCATATTGCACAGTTAGCCATTTTGTTTTGTGCCTATCTCACTCTCTCTCTATCTATAGAAATCAATAATTGTGCACTATCTACTCAAAAAGTGCATTCCATATTTCATATATGGCTTGTCAAAAGTTAAGGTTTTTGACTAGTTAAATATATTTCCCTCAAAAGGATAATATTGGATTGGGATAAAATGAATACATTTTGTTGATCAATAAAAAATGAACAAAGGTGAGTGTCCATTGTGATAGTATGCTGTAACAAGCATTGGCAAAGACAAAAGGTCAGGCGTTGCCACCAGCCTTTTGGCAATTCTTGTTTTGTCATGGTTTTTGCAAAAATGTATTTTTAGGAATATGCCGGGCCTTCATAAATCTAACAAAAATCATTTGCCACAGCCATAAAAAGAGGTCAGAGGGCAGAAAAACTATTCTGTTGTCATAGAGCCCTCTGGAGAGTGTGTGTATGATTGTGCGACAGATAGACAGACAGAGAGACAGATAGCTAGATAGATAGATAGATAGATAGATAGATGTGCCTGTCCATTAAGGGGGGGACAGCATTATGTGTGGGGGGAAATAATTTTCACTTATTTATAACTTTAGCACTGTCTTTTAAATATGCATCAAAAGTGGCGGAAAGTTAGCAAGTTGCATCCTGTACAGAAATTTCAGGTTTTGTGCCCTAATGGCGGGGGTGTGGGGTTGTCAAATTATTATTGATATGCTAATACCTTTGACATTGTTTGATGGATCTGCATGACATTTGGCAGAGATTTAGCATGTTTAACCTACTGTTGATTTTCTTAGTTTCATTTGGGGTTATTTTTATTGGAGGAGATCAAAGAAGTGTTCGTTCACTAATAAATTTGGCATTGATTGATGACTCTGCATGAAATTTGGCAGATATTTAGCAAGTGTAGCTTGAGTTTTTAAGCATATCCGTCAAGGGGGCAGCAAATAACTGGTGAATTTTAGGGCTTTTCAAATTGGTTATCTAAACCATAACTAACCTTTAACTGTGTTTTTCAATGTACATAGATATATATATATATTTTTGTTTTTTTTTGTTGCTGCCACCAGAACCTTTTCTCAAGTATTGTATTGTAATTGTATTTATATAGCGATTACTACCCATGACAAGGCATCGTATCGCTTCTCGGCGAGTAGCATGCTACT
Organism: Calotriton arnoldi; assembly: GCA_963921515.1. Classification (NCBI taxonomy): domain Eukaryota; kingdom Metazoa; phylum Chordata; class Amphibia; order Caudata; family Salamandridae; genus Calotriton; species Calotriton arnoldi. The sequence continues at coordinate 1,414,822 of CAWUFW010000937.1, forward strand.
CCGTAACCCAAAAATGATAAATGGTGGATTTGTAAAGTGAAATTTGAGTTCATTTGTGGGGTGGACATGTGAGTCTGTTAATTGGATTGAAAAGATAATGGGGGATAGAAGAGGGAAGAGTCTATAAAGTGTTTATTGGGAGATCATTGTAGTGAGATGAGGTTTGGGATGAGGATAAGGAGAGATGAGGAAGGAAGAATCTCTAGAAATGGATTAGGGAGATCATAGTAGTAAAATTAGTTTTGGGATAAGTCAAAGGAGGGATGGCTGAGGGAAGAATTTAGAAGGGTTGTTTGGGACATCATAGTATTAAAATGAGGTTTGGGGTGATCCAAGCAGGGATAAAGGAGGGAATAATCTAGAAAAGGTTAATTTGGAGATCATAGTAGTAGAATGAGGTTTGGGATAAGTCAGAGAGTCAAAGTGGAGGATATATTGAGAGAGGTATAGGGTGAAATGTATGTAGTGCATTGGAAAGAGTCAAAGTTTTTTTATATTAGGAGCAAATTAATAAATATATAGATACATAAGTACATATGTTTATACATATTTATATCAAGAAATACACATATATAGATATATACATATAATCAAATTAAATGTTTATATACACAGGTACATTTGTGTTCGAGTATGGTGGTTATGTGGGAAAGAGCCAACTCTTGGGTAGTCTTCTGAAGATAAGATAGTTATCTGTGGATCTTATGTTTGGGGGTACTGAATTCCATAGTTTTGCTGCTTAAACAGAGAAAGATATGCTACCTATGTTTTTTTTCTTGCATGGTGGGATTTTGAGGAGAGGTGCCAATCTGGAGCGGAGGTTCCTTTGTTGAATGTATTTGGTGATTTATACCTGATGAAAAGCAGTCCTGTTCCAAGTATTGCATTGTGGGTGATAAAAAGCAGCTTAAATGTGGATCTTCTGGCAACCGGTAACCAATGTAGGGTCCTCAAGGCAGGGGAGATGTGGGCTTGTGGCTTTACATGTAGGAGTAGTTTGGCAGTAGAGTTCTGAATCCGTTGTAGTCTTTTCATCGTTGATAAAGGTGATCCGTGGTAGAGGCCATTGTCGTAATCATGTTTAGACAGCACAGGAGAGATACTGGCTTGGACCTTGTGTGGAAATCCGGGGGGGGAGGGTAGATGCATTGCAGAGTTTTCATAGTAATGAAGGTTGATCTTGCTAATTTGTCCACATGGGCATTCATTGATAACTTAAAGACTATGGTAATTCCAAGGTTTCTTACTTCCTTAGAAGATCAAGGTTAGGAGTCAGGGGTGTTGTGAACACCCCCACCCCCACCCTACCCCCCACTTTAGCAGCTACAGCAGGGGTGGAGTTCTTGATTGGCCTCTTCTGCCTGCAACTGGACAGACAAAGGCTCATAAATAATGGGAAAGGGTGGGTGGGAGCATCAGTGAGTGAAAGGATGGATGGGTGTGTGAGTGAAAGGATGGATGGGTGAATGAAAGGGTGGATGGTTTGATGAGTGAAAGAATGGATGGATGAGTGAAAAAATGGATGGATGGTTGGAAGAGTTGATAGATGGATAAGTGAAAGGGTGGTGGATGAAAAGTATGTATGCATGAGTGAGTGAAAGTATGCATGGCTGAGTTAAAGGATGGATGGGTAGAGTAAGAGGGTGAATGGATTGATACGGTGGACAGATGGATGAGCTAAAGGATGGATGGATGAGTAAAAGGATGGATGCTGGGGCATAAAGAACCTCCAACTTTAGCAGCTACAGCAAGTGGTGAAGTTCTTGATGGGCCTCTTCTGTCTGTAACTTGACAGACAAAGGTGAGTGAGTGATAGGGTGGATAGATGTGGGTGAAAAGGTGGATGGAAGGGTGAGTGAAAGGATGGATGGGTAGATGGATTAATGAATGAAAGGTTGGATGTGAGGATGGATTAGTGAATGATTGGATGGAGGAGTGAAAGGGTGAGTGGATGGCTGGATAGATGAAAGGATGGATGGATGAGTGAAAGGTTAGATGGATGGATGATGAGAAAAAGACCGGTGGATGAGTGAGTGAAAGGATGGATGGATGGGATGAGTTAAAGGGAAGATATACAGATGGATGGAGTGAAAGAATGGATGAATGAGAGAAAGGATAGATGAGTGAATGATGGCTGAGTGAATGGGGTGGATGGAAGGATGGATAAAAGGATGTATGGATGAGTGAAAGAATGGATGGATGAGCTAAAGGGTGGATGGATGAAAGGGTGGATGGAAGGCTGACTGAAAGAATGGGTGTATGAGTTAAAGGGAGGGTGAATGGATGGAAAGATGAGTTGAAGAATGGATGGATGAGTAAGTGAGTGAAAGGATGGATGGGAGAGTGAAAGGGTAAATGGGTGGGTGGATGGAAGGGTGGATGGATTAGTGAAAGAATGGTTGAGTGAAAGGGAGGATGGATGGAGTGGAAGGGTGGATGGATGGAGTGTAATGGTGGATGGATGGGTGGCTGAAAGGATGGATGGTTGAGTGAAAGGGTGAATGGAGAGATTGATAGGTGAAAGGGATGGATGGATGGATAGATAGATGGATGGGTGGATAGGTTTAATGGATCTGTGTGGAGATGGATGAATAGGTTTAGATATGGATGAGTGGAAGGATGAAATGGTGAAAGCCTGAATGATGAATGAAAGAATGAATGGATGACAGAATGTAAAGGTGAAATGGTAGATACCACCAGGTGGATGGAAGGATGAAAGGATAAATGATCAGATGCTTGGATGAAAGAGACAAGAGAGCTATTCTGGGGTGGGTCATGATGACATGCTTCGTTTTCTTAGTGCCATAAGATCTTTGGTTTGAAGTTGGGGGTGTTTAATTTTCTGGCTAGTCCTTTACTAGAAGTAACCATTCAGGAACGACTGCTTTGCTTAGAAAATGTTTTAAAAATAGAAAGCTTAGGAATGCTATCAAAAACAGTTCCTTCAATCTTTGACCTCTGTCCATAATGATTTTTTCCAAACATCTAATCACAAATATCTGCCGCAAATCACAGGAAATACTGTTGATCCACAAATACACACCATGAACATAAAAGATGTTTTCAATGACTGCAAAAGTATTAAATGTTCTCTCCACTTTAACAACCTTTTATTTCACCGACTGAGTTGCGATAAAAGTGTTGGCTGCAGACAACTAGTCAACGAGGCTGAAAAGGCTGGGCTATTGCCCTGACTGCAAATTAGTCTTAAATAATATTTTTCTTTGCTGGCGTCCGAAATAAATATTTCTTTGTGTCTTGCACAGGTAAAAACTGAAATGTGGCAGAAGATCATTTAACATAAAATAAAGAACCATAACATAATTTAACACAAAACACAAAGAGGACCCTGTCAAGCATTCTTTTTTAGTGGACACACACAAAAGAAACCTTTGCTGCAATCATTTACTCTCTACACACACCCTTGAATCTCTTTATTAAGAGATGTTGCCCCCAATCTAAGCCACTTGTTGCATGTGTGTTGAACCAAGGCCTCTCTGCAGGGTAAACACCAAACTTTTGGCCTCACCCCTCCTGTTTTGCTGAATGTGTTTTTGTTGTATTATCAACTCTGTGCACTTTACCACTGCTATCCAGTTCTAAAGTGCTCTCTCCCTAAAGCATGGTAAAATTGGCCTACACCTAATGGGCACAATGAATATACTTGTAAGTCCTCAGCAAATGGTATCCAGGGCCTGTAAATTAAATGCTACGAGGGGGCCTGCAGCGCTCTTGCCATCCACTAACGTAGCATTTTAGAACATGTCTTAGGCCTGCCACTGGAGACTGTAGTGTAGTTTTAACTGCTATTTCGATTTGCCAAAATAAACCTTTTGCCAGGCCTAAGCCTTTCTTCTTAATACTTATAAGTCACCCCTAAGGCAGGGTGCATGCTATTTAAAAAGTAGAACATTTGAGTATATGTTTTATATATCCTGGCAGTGAAAAACTCCTGAAGTTGTTTTTCACTGCTGTAAGGCCTGTCTCTCTGACAGCCTCCCAGCCCATCATTTCTTGTTCATCATGCTACTATAAAAAGTAACCAGCCATGTGCAAACCAATTCTGGCCCTCCTCCAAAGGAACAGTCCAGCCACAACTTCCAGGCCAGGTCCTCTATGAATGGGACCACAAGTAACCCAATGCTGATTTCAGCCTAATTAGGTTTCCTCAGTGAGCGATAGCTGGAGTGGGACCATATGACTTGTCTCTATCCCAGTTTGCATAGTGGGCAAAAAATGATTGACTAGAATGCAGCCACACAGTGATCGCCATTGGTCGAGATTAATTCAAGCATACCTTCCATTACCTTGTGTTTGTTTCAGTTTTTGCTGTAAATGTAATGGGTATACCCAGATGTGGGTACCGTGCTCCCCAAGCCAAAGGAATAGGAAAGAACTGATAAGACTTAAGTAGGCCAAACCCAGTCTGGGGTTGCTTGTGTTTCCTTCTAGACTGAAATGCCCCTATTGCAGCAAGGCTTTATAAGGAGAATATTTCAAAATGACTATTTTAAATTAAATCATTAATTAAATCATTTGTAAAGTATCCTGGTCTCAAACTTAAATTATATGGGGTAGCAGTTTCAACTGCTTTCAGGCCAATATCTGTATCACGCACTCTACGAATTCTTCCGTTCACTGAAATAGAAACTGGAGTGAGAACGGAATAATTTTTGAAACATAACTAACAAAGAACCAAGGATTTCTAGGACCAGGCAATATAAAGAACTAATGCCACATGACTGCTAACTCCAGAAAGATTAACAACATGTCAGATGGAGAGGCCCAAGACAAAACATGTAACCGTGTCTTCCATCCATGGAGGAGTCAAGCAGCGTCAGCCCACAATGCAACTGAAAAATAAACTTGTGCCATCAATAACAGGAAGATGCTGTCCAGAACAAGAAATCATGCAGCTGTTGGACATGCAGGACACCGTCCAGAACAAGAAGTCATGCAGCTGTTGGACATGCAGAAGGCTGTCAAGAAAAGAAATCATGCAGCTTATCTCACACAACACTCAAAAGGTTTCTAGTGCTGTATTCTACCATTTGATGATAAAAGTTACATCATCCTACTCCATTTGGCCACTCACCAACCAAAGCATCAATATAGTAAAATAAATCATTTCAAATTCAGCGTGGACTAACTTCTGATGAGAAGCTGAGGTAGAACCTTTATTACAGTATCCATCTCAAGCTTCAGCCTTTTGAATTACTCGTTTCTCTTTGAGTGACCCAATCCGACAGGATGGAGGTCTAGGAGGCCAGAGAGGATACTTTGAACAGTTACCTGGCCGCCAGAGGTTTTTTAGGGCAAGTTCCAAGCTTTACTAGATGACCGCCATAGACTGCAATGGAGTGGTTCTGATGCTGGGGATGCAGGCTAAAGATGCTCAAAGAATGTTCTAGTTGAGGTTCAGTCAACGGGGCTGTATTTGTGGTTGTCCCTCGGCCCCTGGGTGATGAAGGGCGACTCTGTCCACAGCAATTGAAGCACTTCGAAATCTTCTACATTTCAGTAGCAGACCAGCCAATGCTAGGCTAATGGTCTTGTTGCATCGCTGTTGGTGCGAAATCCTTTGGTTGGGATTAGTGTCCCTTGGGTATGATAAATCTGGACTCTGACAGCACTCCCAGTTCCGGCAGACATGGTGCATCTTTTTGCTATCTAAGATTTGTCCTTTTGTGTGCCCAGCGGCTGGAAGCGGCAAGACCTCTGCGGTGGCTACCAACTTGTCGATTTGGGCTCTTTTAGCTCTAATGTCCCTGGAGCTGTTTCCAGGGGATCAGCCACCTAATCAATCCTTGGAGTCACTGATGTGAGATGAAGCCGGGAATCAACTTTTCCCTGGGTCAGGAGCTGCAGGCACAGTCCAAACTTTAATAGCCCAAAGTGCACAGGTGCAATCCTTCCTACGGTGCATCCTCTCTCCATGCAGTTTCAAGGGCAGCAGTGCAGTTCAGTTAAAGCACCTCGGGGAATCTTCGAAGTGGCTGCAGCCAGGGGAGTCTCTGCCCCCACATCCTCTACTGCTTCACACCTGCAGTCAATGCCAAAGCAGTAAGTCCCAGGGTCTCCAGATAGAAGGCATCATCTCCCCGCCGGGGGGCCTTGAGACGGCAGTGTCTCCACCACTCCACCAAGGTGGCCACTTCAACAGTTTAGCCACCCAGGTCACGCCATCTTGGAAGTGGCATGGCTGCGATGTAAAAGGTCTGGAAGGGATAACCCCATGAGCAGCCTAGGAGCCAATGGGCTTTGCCAACAGGCCCTTGTCCTAGGGCCCTGCGTTAAGCTTCTTTTAGCCTCCGATTTGAGCACCAGCAACAGGATTAAAAAAGATTTCAGGCCGGGGGTGAGAGCCTAGAAAGAGGTGTCCTCCATTTTGGCTGTCCTGACCACGCCCCCTCGCTTGTATGTATAACAGTTTGGGTGGACCAGGTGAAGGTGGAGACCAAGCTACCAACATCACATGCTAACAGCTGCCTCCTACCAACCATTACTGAGGTGAGTGGCAAGTACCTTCTCCTGGTAATGTCTCAACTGGCGTTCTTGGATAGTAATTAGTTTTACCCATTGAAAATTACACTAGTAATAATAATACTTTTGTCTTTGGTGAAGCAGTAAAAAGCCATTGCAGTGCTCTGGCCTTCAGCAAAGATACATACAGCACACACAGTACCACTTCAACGAACTGGAAGCACAGTGAGAAAGCAGAAAGAAAAATGTTCCAGAGTAAATTATGGAACCATTATGGAAGGCCGCTAGCTATTATAGTTTCAAGGATGGATGACAACGCATTTATACAAGAGAGGTAGCCCGGCAGTGCTCTTGAAGTGCAGCCTTTATAAACAATAAGCAATAACAGCTTCAGTTAATTTGTCTTCAGCACCTGCTATTACCCTGCAATTTGGATGAAAGAAGGCATTCCTCGAAAGTCTATAATCAAATGCAGGAAAAAGTCATTAGAATACAGTGCTTACCGAACCAGAAGTGAAATGTAACAAATTTGTCATACAAATTAAAATGGTTTAGAAAATATGAGATCTATTAGACATTAGTCATTTGAAAGGGCTATGGTGTACCTTTTGTCAAAATACGTTTTTAGAAAAATGCAAGTTTCTAGGGTAATCTGTTTATGTTCCACGAATACATTCTTCTTTTTGCCTCTGGGACTGCGGTAATGCAAAACCTACTCGCACCAAGAATTATTCTGATGTTATGTACTAAAAGTGGTATAGTAATTTTACCCCCTCTCCCCATACGTTATTTCCTCGCATACATTTCACCAGGTAATATCTGGCAAACGTTTTGTAAGGTGCAATGTACGATTCTGGATTTTACAGCTCGGAAAAGGGGTGGGGGATTTGCGTTATAAACATGAATGTCCAGGACGCAAGTGGCTTAACAGCGCTTTAGTGAAAGTCAGAGTGGCATATTCTCAACAACTTATCGCCGAGTTAGCGGCACCTTATCGCATACAAAGTGGCGATAAATTTATCGCACCATTCACAAGCAGGTGCTAACAGCTGACATCACCAGTTTTCCTGCGATAGCAGCCGCAAAAAACATCGCCACGGATGACACCGGCAACTAACGCTAATGAGATGCAGAGTAGGCGTTCCCGTGCAAAAAGCTGCGGAAACACCAATTCGCAACATTCTCAACGACCAGCCAGATCGGCGATAAGAAACAAAAACATGCGATAAGGCACGTTAGCAGCATGGATTTAACACCTGCTCCTACCTGGTGTTAAGTCGGACGACATCCTGCACCATGAAAGGGAGCCCAGCCCACAGCCACACCAGAAGAACAACAGATGCCATGGAGCTACTGATCATGCAGCTCGGAGCCCCAAGAGGGCCACAACACCCACCGCCACCACACCCAGGCCACCCCTCCCCCCGGACACAACCCCCTCCCTGGGCCCTACCCCGGGCACACCCCCCCCCCAGACAAAGATATTTCACATCTACCTTACAAATTCATGAACACAACAATTCGCCTGATGTCGCACAATTACAACAATTAACATTCATGTGTGGTCAGAAAAAGGAAAAACATTCATACATCTTAGAATTTAAAAAATAATTATTTTATTCAAATTTAAGTCATCACTAATAATTGGAAGAGTCATGGCGGGTCTTCTCTGGACAATCTGTAAGTCACAGCCTGCAAGACAAAATCGAAGATAAGAAGGTGTGTCATGCGCTCAACAAAGGACAGAGAGAGAGAAAGAAAGAGAGAGAGAAAGAAATGCAGAGAGAGAGTGTGAAAGAGAGGGAGAGAGAGAGAAAGAGAGAGAAAGGGGGAGAGAAGGAGAAGGAGAGAGAGAGCAACAGAGGGAGAGAGAGACAGTGAAAGAAAGAGAGGGAGAGTGAGAGAGAGAAACATAGAGAAAGAGAGGGAGAGAGGGAGACAGTGAAAGGAAGAGAGGGACAAGGAGAGACAGTGCCGACACTGCGCACCCAGGCCTCACAGCTCACCTGCTGCCACCGGTGTGTCTCCAACCACGTGCTGGTATACACTGCAGTCCACCAGGTCCCTCATCTGAAACAGAGTCCACAGCTAATGATGGCAGAGTTCATATCATTGCACACGGCAACATCGCTTGCCCGCCCCTGCGCACACAGGTTGCTGCACCCCAGCCCCTCCCGCCGCCCAGCGGGGATTGCCCGCCCCTGCGCACCCAGGCCTCACTGCTCACCTTCTGCCACCGGCGTGTCTCCAAGAGGGCCCACCACGTGCCGGTGCAAGCTCCAAGGCCGGGGCCCACGACCTTGGCAGCCTCCACATCATGCAGCCCTGCACCGCGGTCCACCAGGTCGCACACTTGATTCTGGGTCTTGATTTTGCAATGGCAGAGATCATATCAGTGCACACGGCACCATCGCAGGCTGCACACCTGCTCAGCTCTATAGGTGCCACTAACTCTGTGAACCGCGAGGCAACGCCACGTGGCGGTAGGTCCGCGCTGCCCGCTGGCTCAGGCCTACACTGCGGTCCACCAGGTCGCACACTTGATTCTGGGTCTTGATTTTGCAATGGCAGAGACCATATCAGTGCACACGGCATCATTGCAGGCTGCACACCCGCTCAGCACTTTAGGTGCCCCTACCTCAGTGCACAGAAAGTCACCGTCCCGTGGCGGTAGGCCCGTGCTGGCGGCAGTGTAACTGGTGCCACTGACTCCGTGCAACGCAAGTCATGGACCCTATATGATTGAGTCTCGTCATATGCCAGGCGAACGCAGTCATGTCACCTCAGGCAGTGGGGAGGAACTGGGAAATGCAGCGTCGTCCCCCCCCTTTATACGTAAGCCGAGTGGGCTGGATCGGCGTATGCCGGGCCAGCGTAGAGGTGTGAACAATTATCCCTGGCCTCTGGGCGTGGTTCATATCTGGGCTGCACAGGAAACCAACTGATGCGTGTGTCTCTGTTGCTGTGTCTGCGCCACACGGCCCGCAATCGACAATGTTGCAATGTTGCATGCAGCCGGAAGGCGTCCGCGCACGAAGGGATTGTACAAGGAGCGCAAGGCCGCTCGGGCCCTTGGCTCATACATGCCAACTGTTGTGTGTGTACATCTCTTTTAGTGCACCATAAGCCCAAGGCCTAGCCTCAATTGCAGGGTGAAAGCCACATCACATTCCCAGGATACAAGCAGTAGTCAGACTAACATTAGGGATGAAAGCCCCTTTGTCTCAATACAGAAGGCGGAAGGACATCTGCACCTCCGACCTTGGAATTGTATGCGGCAGGCACCCCCTGAGAGAGATAACATGGCAGATGATGACAACTCCCACACTACACACAGCGCTAATGAAAGATCAACGTATCCACACCCCACACACAGAAGTCCTTGCTCGAGGTACTCCTGCATGGAATGGCCTTGACACTTACGTACAGGACAACACATACGTCCAAACTTTGCACACTCATACAACTCATTGCTCCGAGCTGTGGCATATCATCCACATAACAGCCGCAGGTCAGAAGAGTGCCGGTTCTACGAGAGCGAACAACGCAATGTCAGAACATCCCGGGCACATGCACAACCCCTGTCACGTGGAACTGTACCGTGACCGAATGCTGCATTTGTTGGGGGCACTGCCACTGGCAGTGTTGCGCATCAGTTACCGTCTGAGCTTCCGTCTTGCGTACGTCACCTGCGTCCAGCCCTGGTTCCACTGTCGATCATGCATATTCGAGTGGCCCATGGATGTCTTCCTATCCAACACAACGGTAGCTGAACTGGATTATGACATGTGTGTGCGCCCCCTGTTGGACCACGACCAGGAGTGTAACCGTGATACCCGTTCATGGGATGCCTTGGTATTTGGTGTATGTGCTGGCAGTTGGGCATGTGAGATTGCACAATTCCTCGTGTGCAGTGACCACATCAAAGCGCTCCCCTATTGGGCTGTGTTGCGGATTGGTGAAATGGCGTGGACGGACCAGTTAATGGATTGGCTCGCCCCCGTGTTTGTTGAAGTCGACAACGACGTACTCTTAACTGATTGCCCATGAAGCTGCGCTCACTTTCATGGACGAGTAACTACGTTCCTGCAGCCACAAAGGATTGTGACCCATAGCACAGGTCCCAACACCCTTTTGCATCTTGGAAAAATGGACACATATCCCACCATAACAGTGGACATGGCTGCATTCGCCTGGACTCAGAATGCATGTGCGTGCAACACTGCGGGTTGACACACACCTGTGCAAGGTGAGTGGACAGCGGCGCCTGGCAACGTTCCTCAACCTGACACACCGCTGGAGGGAGAGTACACAGATGGCAATGTAGTCCTACATGTGACCTTGTTGGACTCCTTCACCTGCTCACTGTCAGCAGAGCAGACAGTCAGCGCAGTCCGGTGGTACAGGACTATGCAGATCCCATGGGATGTTAGTGGTGTCCCCTGACACGGTGCAATGAGCATTCGCCAAACACCACATGACTCGTCCAGCAAGGCAAGGTGGGCTGAGACCGTTGGCATCCGTAATGATTGGTGTTCATTTGTGCCTCCCCATGTCTTGCACCTCTACATGTTCCTTTGCTGCCTGTTAGTGTATGATGCATTGGTCTGCATGTTGTGGCCCTTGTCTTGCCCGTACTGACACGCTCATGCTAATAAAGTGTACGCAACTTCACTAGTGTTCAACTGTGATGAGTGTTGATTAGCATGCCAAATCGTGTGCCTCAATGAGCATGGTCCGTACACAGGGAGGGACTGACTGACGCATTTCACTTAGGGGTGAGTCCCTATTGCCAGCTCCACCTCTGTGAGCCAGACATTGTGGTTGGGAGAGTTGCTGGTAGACCTGTGCGCTTACGTGTCTTCAGCAATGTGAGTATGGTGTCCAACTTCTTGCCATGTGGATCAATGTGTTCCATTAAACCAGGCTGTGTCCACACAGTTGAGTGTGTGTAGGTATGCGAAGAGATGTTCTGTTGTCACATATGATGTGGGACACTACTTTAGGCCTCCTACCGACTTTGACATTTTTACACACAGCCCTATTTAATACATGGACGTGGGGCTACGTTGGGGGGTTGCAAGATTGTTGTTCATGATCAATGAGGCCACAGCTAGTTCACACCTTCACAGTCATCTAATTGGCCATGTGTGTCACGGTCAAACATGCGCATTGATGTAATTTCCCTGGGTGTACCTTTTTGTGCAATCAATGTCCCTACAATCATCCATACTGTTATACTTGATTGAACATAGACATGACACATCTGTGTGATTAGGAATGTTTTATTCACATTCTGTGGAGTGTCGGAGCTCGAGCAGTACATGGCCATGCACACCCCACATTACATGGTTGCCCTTTAGGGAATGACAAGTTAATCGGTAGAGGAAGGGTTGAGACCGCAGCCTGTTTGCTGTGTCATTGGTAACCAGAGCAGATATGGCAGTCCATGTCAGGGTCCAGGTGAATGTCGCAGAGTGTTTCGGGGGACAGTGGAAGGTGTTGTACCAGGGCATGATGCAGAGGGCTGTACCAAGCAGAAACAGGCCATATGGCGGGGGATGAATGCTACAACCTCCTTTTTGACACAGTCATTACCATCCACATCTTTGTCCTCTGATATGTCTGCTGTGTCAGGTGTGCCAGGTGTTTGTGGTGGTGTGATGGCTTCATCACTGTGTGCCACTGACACATCAGGGGGCGGAGGTGGTATGGCTGCATCACTGTGTGCCACTGACACATCAGCGGGCGGAGATGTGTGTGTCGAAGTTCCTGCAGCAGTCATCTGGGACAGCCTCTGTGGCAGCAATGGCAAGATGAGGATCTGCAGGGCATGGAAGATCCCAGCTACATCTTGCTGGTGTTCAGCCGTGGCAGCCATCCTTCCTGCCTGCATCCGCTCCATGTTCTCCATTGTCCTCCGCATCTGTGCCAACTCTATGCTGTCGTCGCTGGAGCCTGTCTGACTAGACAGTTCTTGTATCCCAGTAATGGCTCCAGCGAGGTCAGCCAAGGATTGTTGTAGGGCACGGAGCGGACTGAGGGTGTCCGTTAGGGACTGTAAGTGGTCCCTGATGGGACTAAGGCACCCACGTATGTCACCGCGTATGTCACCATGAGGTCGAAACCCACCCGCACCTGTTCAGCCAGCCCCCTCTGGCTGTCTGACACACGGCGTTGGAATGCCATGTGTTGTTCGGTGAGGTGCTGGGAGCCAGCCGTGGTGGTGGGTGCTTCCTGCTGTGTGGTCTGTGCAGGGGGTGGGATCACCTCAATGCAGCTGGGCTGCCCTGCTCCTGGAGGTGGGGTGCGGAGGCTGTCCATGAGCCGTTGGAGGGTGTCGGAGCAGATGGCCAGGGGGTCCTCTTCATCATCACTGAAGAGATGTCTGGTCTGCTCTGCAGGAGGTGTTGATTGTCCCTCTGCAATGTAAAGGTGAGATGCAGGTTAACAGTGTGTTCCATGTATGTGCACGCATTGTACATGTTTACATACAGACTGCATGACAATGTACATTGTGACTGTTTTGGAGGAGCTGGGTATTTTATGGGAGTCAGTGGACATTTCGACTACATGACGGATGTGAAGTTGTACTCGTACATTATCGTCTGACAGTTTCCTGCTATGCCTGATGTGATTGGCCAGTTTCTACGCACATGCGGCACCAGTTGTGTCCTCTGTTCTGTAGTGTAAGTGTGGCACTTTGTACCACATTGTCGTCAATGTTGATGTGCTGTGATTGCTATGTGTGTGTGCTGCATTGTGTGAGAGTCGCTCCTGCAGCTCTGATTTAGCGGCCCCTTATCCCTTTGAGGCGGTGTGCCTTTGACTTGTGTGCGTTTACGGTGCTGAGATGTTGGCGACTTGGGTCATTTGTGCTCTTGGACGGATTTTGGACTCTTGTGCATTTTTTGTCTGCAGATGTGTTGTTGACGTCAGGGGTTGTATGTGCACGTGGATGTGTCAGAGTGTGACCTGCTCCTTTACGGATGTGGTCCACACTCAGCCACCTCAGTGTCGTGGCGTGCATCATGTCATGTATTTTGACTGCAGCCATGCTATTGGTCATGCAGTGTCACTTGCATTGTCAGTGTGGCTCACAGAGCCGCTGCTTTGCTGGGTTCCGCACATGTGCATGGGTAGGTTGTGAGATTGGTGATGGGGGGGGGCATTTGTGCACATGGTGGACAGGGGCCTACTTGGTGTTTCTATGTGTGCTGCAGTGTGCCAAGGCCATCAGGGACATGTTCCACAGTCATTGTGGGTGTGCAGTGTGCAGATTGTGCCCATCTCCCCCCGTCCCCCCTGTCCCTGGTCGTTACTCACCCTGTTGCTGTTGGGTCAGGTCATATCGAGCAGTGTCCGGACCCCCAACTCCTTGCACCATTTCCTCCAGCTCATCCAGCTCCTCCTGTGGCGCAGGACTCCCACCTCCAGTCGCCGTTGCTGCCTTCCGTTTGGCAGCGAGTTTCTGCTTGGTTTGGGTTTTCACATCATGCCAGTGCCTCTTGACCTCCTCCATTGACCTCCTCAACACTCCGACTGCATTCACGTTGTTCACGATGGACTGCCATATTTCGGTTTGTGTTGCCGATGACACAGTGGAGGTGACGAACAGTTGTTGGTAGTGTTCTGTAACCTCCGTGACGATGATCCGGTTTTCCTGCGGACTGAACCCCGTCTTCCTCTTCCTCTTCTCCTTGCCCTTCCCCGGCCCCGGGGTTCCTGGCTGGTCGTCTGTGGGGCTTGTGGGGTTCGCGTTGTCCTCTGCACTCGGTCCAGATGCGTCCATGGTGCTACGCAGTTACATTTTTTTGTCTTTTTTTCTTCTCTGCTTTTATAGTGCATTCTCACACATGACGCGTGTGAATCGCAGGCCTGTCGCTGGTTATCGCTGATTTTTGTATCGCCATTGGGGACATCGCCAGTTTTTTCGCGTTCGTGTTTCGCATTTTTTCGGCTTTGGGTTAATTTTAACGCGTGCATTTGTCGCGTTATCGTGAGACTATCGCATGGTGCCGCCGGGTTGGGAATACTGCGTTAACACGGTGTTGTTTTCCCACGATAGACTGCGATGTGAGAAGTTGCGTTAAGCAAATTTGGCGATAGTTAACACACGTTCTTGAGAATATCCCCCATAGTGTCTTTTTGAAGCCATTGGTCTGCCTTTCCCTGCAGGGGCAAATGAAGGCACACAAGTATCTGTGGACCCTTTTGTAATACCTAAAGTGCGTTTGGGGCACTAAAAACAAGAACACACACCTGTTGTGCCCCATATACTTTTCTTTTGTGGGTTGAGACACACAAGTGAAGTGCATCAGGTGATTAAAGGATTCAGAGTTTTGTAAAAAATATTTAACTTTATTGATAAGTAGTGGATCCCCCACTGATAGAGGCTTGGAATTGAAAGCAGCATCCTGAGCCACCAGCCCCCAATTTAATTTGCATGTGATCGCACCTTTGTTGCAGTAGAAATAATGTTCTTGCTTTCTGCAAGCACTTTAGATGCTGGATGAGTTTACGCAGAAGGCCAAATGTGATGGTCTTGGCATAATCGTTCTAGAAAACACTAAAACCATCTAATTGTGCCTTCTGTGCACATATATGGAAACAAGAATATTAAATTTCCTTTAATTAAAAATCCAGACTATATAACTCTTAATATGAAGGGAAATTGTTAGACAGTTTTTTCTTGGGATGGAGATGAATGAACTCAGTGCAGTTTGCAGGATCTCACATTGCCAGTACGGTAGTGAAGCTCCACCCACCGTGGTCTCTGCTTTTGTGGGATTCATTTTCAGTTGATATAGATACAACCAGTTGTCTCATTTTCTACAGTACAACTGATAGCTCAAACCTAAGGAGTGATCCAATTCGGTTAGGAAATTAAGTGTATGTTGAAACAAGAAGTGAGGGAGGATTCTAGCCGTGTCCTGTTGAACTATACGAATGTCCCGCAGTTTGTCCAAAAGTGTGGAATGGTCATCAGCCCCCAATGCTTCTAAAAGAACTAACAAAATTACAGCATTGTGTCACTATGCACTGTAATATTGACCTCTCCCAAGATGGGCACCATAACAGATTCCATTGATGTTAATAGTCCTAAGCCTTCAGCTTCAAGGCGGAAGAGATAATGGGGCACATGCATCAACATAAGGAATTGCGATTCCTTAATAGCAATTATTAAGGAATCGCTATTTAGGAATCACAATTCCTTATGCATGTAGGAATCGCTAAATAAATTGCGATTCCTACACATTCCCTATTAGCGAATCGCAAATTGCGATTCGCTAATAGGGAATGCCTTCCCGTTCATTCCTATGGGCCTAGAGGCTCATAGGAACGAATGGGAAACCCTTCGCAATTTGCGATTACCAAAAAGGTAATCGCAAATTGCGCATGCAATTTTAAGGGTGCTGGGGGCCAAAAGGCCACCCTAATGCACCCCCCAAATTGGCATGTGTGCACATGTGGCGCACACACATGCCCCGAGGGCATGTGTGTACGCCACATGGCACTTAGAAAAATGCAATTTTGTGCATTTTTCTAAGGAATTGCAAATTACCATCAACTTGAAGTTGATGGTAATTTGCGATTCCTTAATGCAAAGTTGCATTCTGAGAATGCTTCTTGCATTGCATTTAGGGAATCGCAAATTGTGATTCCCTAACTGCATTTGCAAAATAGGTAATCTCAAATTTTGCAATTACCTATTTTGCGAATGGCTTTGGGCTTGATGCATCCCAAAAGGCTAATTACCGGTCGTAAAGGGGCCGATTCTGCGAATCGGCCCGTTTGCGAATGGTAATTAGCTTGATGCATGTGCCCCCATATGTCTTAAACGAAAGCAGCAATTGATCTGCTATTGTGCTCCCTCTCAAGTTCGAAGGGTAAGGTGAAGCCGAGATTGGCCTGTAGTTGTCTATAACAGATAGATCTCCTTGATGATTTGGCAGGGCTCGTGCACACAAGTAAACAAGCTCTCATTTAAATGCTACAGTCTAATGCGGTCTAGCGATGCTAACAATGGGCAACCTAGATTAGGCACATTATTTTTAATATGAAAATCTGTCCTGACATGTCTGTGTGTTGGTTAAGAGAATGTTTTTAGAATGACCATCATGTCCCTCGTTGAGGGAGAGATAAAAGACCTGCGTCCCTATTCATGCTTTATTTATCTCACAGGATTGCTAAATGCTGTTTGTAGCAGTCCAGCTCCATGTAGTAATAGAGGCGGCAGATGAATAAACTTTCTGACAGCATCTTCTAATAAGTCACTTATTGAAGAATTAAAGACCACCACCAAATATCCTCGCCAGTTTGTTGCAAACTCGAACAAGATCTTGCAAAATATATCATCTTTATCTAAGTCAAAACTGAAACATAAAAGGCATTACATTACCTATAAAGGTATATATTGGCAGTGAGAATTATCAAATATGCTTTACACAGAGGCCAGCAGCATGGCCACAAACGAGATGTACACCCAAAGGTTGTGAATGGAGTGCTTCTGAGCTGTATCCTAGAACTCTGCAGTTCCCCAACGAGACAATAACCCTATGTAACTCTGTCTGACTTTAAGCATTTAATATAAAATACTGTTAAAATCAAATATAATTAAAGTAATTAGGAAAAAAAGAAACTTAAAACCATAACTGCATTTTAACTGTGGTTGTTAGGTGAATTTCTGAGGCTTCTTTTAAACAAAGCAAAGCCAATCATAACTACTTCAAACTTTGTTTTTTTCATAGAATTTCTTGGATTGATCATATATCACATCCAAAAGATCCATAGCCCCAACCCCTGTTGCACGTGGCCTTCGGCTTTCATGAATCAGCATGAAATTTGGCAAAACTTTTGCATGTTTGTTTTTCTCTTGGTATGCCAAATTGTATCCCTCAATCAAAAGGTAGTAAATTTAAGTGGGCAGGGGGTCCAAAATATTTCATATGGTAATAGGTTCAGTGCCTTATCCCAAATCTACATGAAATTCAAGAGTCCCTTATCTCTGTTCAGTTTGCTTACTCCTAAATATTGAGTTTCATGCAAGTCCATCAAGGAAGGGAAACGTTAAACTGGGGAGAGGGGGAGTTCAAAAATATGTCCATTTGCAAATTATTTTGGTGCTGGTTAATCAATCACCTTGGTGTTTGAGAGGTGTTTAGCACGTTGAGCCCAGTGAAGGAATCCCAGGTTTCAGACAAATCTGATGAAGTTAAAGAGGGGTCATGAAATCTTTCAATATGTTAATATCGTTGCTACTGTATCCTAGACCGTTATGAAATTTGGCATGCTTACCTTTCCCTTAGTACATGGAGTTTGATTCAAAATCATCAGCCGGGGTGTACAGTTCGAGAGGGGAGAGTGGTCCTTTGCTAATAATTTTTTAACCTGACACAGACTGCCAATTCCCTATGACCACAGCCTTCAAACATGTGTTGCATGGATAGCCTACCTGGGTATTTTATTAATGGACCATGTTTTAATGGGTTTGCAGACCAAATTTTGGTATTATTTATACAAGTTCACATTATCTTCCTAAGCCATGTGAGAATAAAGTCTGATAGTCTGATTAAAACATGTTCCACTACTGACCTTCACATCACCACCACCACAACACATATGCCATCACCCTCTTCTCCTTTCCCTCTTCCTCCTATCTCTCTCTGTCTGGAGCACCCTTACGTCTTTTCCCTCCCCACCTCACTGCCACCCTTTCCGTCTTTTTCTGTCTTTTTCATTCAGTGATTGTAATATACAACCAATGATGCCTCAAAGCCACATCTGAAATGTTGACATGTTTTATTCATTCATTATATCATGTCCTATACGTGATGTACCCATAGACCGCAAGCATTACTTTCATTACGAATGTTCATTTCCCCTCTTTATTATCCCTTCCCTTTTTTCTTACTTTTGTACCATCAAAAACGAATAAAATATGTTGAAATCAAAAAACATGTACTTCCGACAACAGCAGGAACCTGAAGCTTGATTCCGCACTGTAGCGTTCCACAGTTTTCTAATAAACCACTGCAATTCTAGTATTCTGTATTTATGACAAAATTGTGGTGCATTTGAAGCCATCTTGATGCATTCAAAACAGTAAAACAGAAAGAATTTCGTTTAGAAATAAACAAAATGAGGCGGTTCTTTTTGTCATTGAAATCATGGTTAGTGCTTTAGAAAGCTGAAATGAGGACACATTTTCTATGAGTTCTCAAATGACTTCCTCATCCTTTCAAATAAAACATTCTGACATGCAGACTGAAACATGCACTTTCAATATCACCAAAGCCTTCAGTTAACTCCCTAGTGATCAAATACAGCTTTCCACAGAGTTCTAATGAACTACAGGAGTGCTACCATTTTGTCTCCAATGCAAAAGTGAAGCATTTCTGAACACCATTATGTTGAAATAGGTACTGTTGAATTTAAAGAGAAGATTGAAGTAA
The DNA here is from genome assembly GCA_963921515.1 of Calotriton arnoldi. Taxonomy (NCBI): domain Eukaryota; kingdom Metazoa; phylum Chordata; class Amphibia; order Caudata; family Salamandridae; genus Calotriton; species Calotriton arnoldi. The sequence goes on from CAWUFW010000937.1 coordinate 1,433,760, forward strand.
ATGAGCATCGATGTTAATGCAAATATGAAACCAGAGGGTTAAAAATTTGTGGGGAGGTGTGGGTTTTTAGTAATTTCAGGAAAATGTATTTTTATACAGGTTAAAAAGAGAGCCAGATGTCTGCATAGGTACAGCATTCCCTTTCCACATTTGTTCACTCAGCCTGCCCATTTTCTTGTTTCCTATTAACTTAATAGCTATCTGATATTATGAGAGTAGCATTTTGCACCAAAGACCCCATGGGCAGTCACCCTCTGTCACAGACAGCCTTCAGCCTTCTGCAGTGTGTGGTTGGCTGCAGGGCCTGGCCCCACGGACCACCACCCTAATGCGCACGGCCGTCTACTGTGCGCAGCGTAAATTAGCCAAAGGCTGTGCATGGCATGGGGTTGGGTGCCCATGGGGGGTTGGCCACAGGGCCTGGCTGCTACCAGGCCCTACGGCCAACCCCATCGCACATGGTCAATGGCCATGCAAGGCACGGGGCTGGGTATGTACGGGAAGTTGGACGCCGGACCTGGCCACAGGCTAGGCCCTGCAGCCAACCCCTGCTGTTCACGCCCGAAGGCCGTGTGTGCCAGGGGTTGGATTACCGTAAGGTAATTAAATATTACTTAACATTAAAAAAAAAAACTAGAAATCCACTGGAAAAAACAAAGGTTACAGGAACATTAAAGTTAGGAAATAGAATTTAAAAAAATCTTAGAAATTCACTAAAACAACAAAGGTTACAGGGACGTTATAGTTAGGTTCAGATTGTACACGCACAAAACCATAGAAATTCAAGAGGTATAGCTATACTTATTCCAAGAAACTATAACTCGTGCCCTATGGTAACTATAACTCGCACCCTCACCATGCACTGCTACTTACCCCACATATTGCATCAGTAATGATCACGTCTATGACATAATTCATAATATAACTGCAACATTTGCAATAAAATGTTTGATGAGAAAACTGTGCATGGCAGGGATCGTGAATTATAATTACCTTAGGGTACAAGTTATAGTTCCTTAGCAGGCCAGCAGTTGTTACCCATATTATGAGTATCACTGTGTGTCTTTCTGTTGAACACATATACACTTATTAAATCAATAGGTAGGAATACTAGAGGGGGTATAGGAAAACTTGGGAGGACATGTAGGTCCCTAGTTATTGATACTTTATTAGGAAACAAATGTATTACTGTGATTTGGATGGTTACCAATAAAAAGAATATGAAAAAGGATCCCCGAGACTGAACCAGGCAATTGTAGCATTGGTGCCATTATTAGCATTCACAACCAGGCCCGGTGAATCTGTCTGAGTAGGATTACAGTCATGACAGTTTTTCAAGAGCTCATTACTTCAAGTTTTGTTTTCAAGTAAAAAGTTGTCTTTTTCTTTGAAATCATGACTATAGCTGACACTATCTGAACCAAGAAGTATACAGTCGTGGCCGGCATGAATCGCGGTTGGGGATGCGGGGGGTCACCCAGGGAGGAAGGGGGGGATATTAATAATATAATAAAGAAAAAACGTACCTGTCCGCCGGCCAGGTCCTGCATATTCCTGGCACCAGTCCTACTCGGCGCCTGCTCCTGCTCTCCTGCCTCCGACAGGAACAGGAAGCAGGCAGCCTCGCTCCCCTAAGCCAATCACAATGCTGCAATGGCAGCGTTGTGAATGGTGGGTATGCCCCCCAGCCAGGGGCTTACGGGGACGCCATTTTCTCCATGTAGGCTGCATTGCAGCCTGCATGGAGAAAGGGCAGAGTGCGCATGACTGGTTTGGGCGGCCCCAGAGGGCCGACCAAACAGTCATTGCGCCCTCAGTAGTGGGCACACCACTCCAATTGCTCAGAGAGCAGCCCCGCCCGCAACCAAACCCTTCTGTTCTGCTTTCTCGCAGTGCGAGAAGCAGAAACATAAAATGGTAGTTATTACCATTTTATGTTTTTGCTTCTCGCACTGCGAGAAAGCAGTGGGGCGACACTCCTCTGCCCTAGTGGAGGAGCCGCCCCTGGAAATATACCCAGTAATCCAGGACTTAAATGCAGTCCATTCACATAAGGCATGTGAACAGGAATGGCTTTATTTATTTATATAATCTTTGGAATCCATAAAGTACCCTCATGACCCATGACCCATACTGGGGTGCCCGAGAAATTTGCAGATTGGAGAGCATAGTTTAACATCAGAAAGAGGAGTGCAGCAAAGTGAGAGTTATTTGGTGCAGTAAATATTAATAGGTAATAAGATGTTATACCACACAGTCAAATCATGTAGGTTGCGTGAATTCCTATAAATTCGGAGGCTATGAATTACCTAATACCTAGAAGGTCAGCAAGTATTCGCAGTCACAAATATTACAAATAGAATTTGTCAATGTGATACCAAGCAATCATGCTGTGCATATTACGTGTATTATATGACTTAGGAAACTAGCATGTAGCTATTAAGTGTGTTTTTTAGGCTTGTCTTGAACTTGTTTAGCAAGGTAGCCAGGAGTATATTTGTTGGCAGGGAGATTCAATTTTTTGGGTCAATGCCAGAAAAGGAACTCTTCAATGTATGTCATTTCTTTGTAAATTGATCTCATTGAATCTCTCTTTTTCCAGACTTCTCCACAGGCAACTGTCTACCATAGAAGTTTGGAATTCACAAACATTCCCAGCAGTACTATTGGAAAGCTGTTCCAGCTTCAGCTTTCCCTAAATGCTATTGGGAATGTTGTATGACTTCTGTGGGATTATATGCAGGGAATAACTTCGCCCTGGGGAAATGTAGCACACTGTGCATTTGCAAAGTTTTTGCTTTTTTTTTGTCTCCATTGGGGAAAAAAAAATTCTCAGGAGGAAACGTTTTCTCCATGGAGAAACTCTTGAGTGGGAAATTGTCAGAATAGAATTTGCAGATGGGAACAAATTCAAAAGTTTGTGGGCGTTCACTAAATCTTAGGGTAACCCGTATTCTGATCCACCCATTCCACATTCATAGCATGGGCACTACTGGTGCATAATTGTATACAGTAGTGGGAAAAATTACACTTTGGTAAAACCATTTGTGTCTGTGACAGGTATCCTTTTATGGATAACTCTCAGTTGTAAATGAAGTCATTTCTGGTGATAAACAAAGGTTAAGGCCCATAAATTGCTTTGTGCACATGACCATAGAATTTGTACCTTTCAAAATCTCTCACCAACACAGAACTCTTACTTTAATCTAAAAGAATTGACTTATTGTGGAGTAAAAATATATTGTATGCTGTTTCATATGATATTAAAAATGCCGGTCGAGGGAGCAATGCTTTGAGGTACTATTGAAAATCTAGGTGAACTGTCTTAGGTTCTGATTTTGACAGACGGGTTACTTCATCACAGATGTGACAGATATCCCATCTGCCCTAGTACAAATGAATTATATCATATGGCACTTGTAATAAGGCAGATAGGCAACCTTATATACCAGCAGGAGTCTCACAAAAATATAAGCCTATACTTTTTCCAACATCAGTGCATAATTGTAAAAAAAAGAGCAAGGGTCAAAAAGTTTCCTTAGGAACCTACCAAGTCGCTGCTGAATGCTGGGCTGCTCAGTTCTGATTTCACCTTATACCTCTTTGTTTCACCACCCTACACTTATTGCACACTTAGATGTTATTTTTCGTCCTTGCGTTCTTCTTTTGTCATTTTTTTCCTAGCCTTCTTTTCCTTTTCCTTCTCCTTTTTCTCTTTACTGTTTTTTACTCTCTTTTGCTTTGTGTTAAAGTCTTATTGATGACAATTTAGTCCCAGTCCTGAACAGTGAGTGTCGATGCTCACCTGCAACCACTGACACAAATTAATTACTCAACTCAAAAAACGGCAACTGTATGCAAAAAGGTGTATCGACCACTACTCAAGTCCGAAGGCTCTTACATGTTCTTGAAATGCTAAAACCTTGAAAAATAGTGCAGATCCCCACTAAGCAAAATGTAAAAGATATCATCTTGGACGCCACATATATGACTTTGTTCTCCCACAATTTCATTCAATACAAATGGCATTAGGTCCTCTTGTGATTCAATACCTTACTTGACATTTCGACTACACAGCACTGAAAAATGCAAAACAGGACATGTGCATTAGTGGTGATCAATAGATATCAATAAATCAATAATCTTTATTCGGCAGTAATCACAGCCATAAAAGATACCACAATAAAAACAGCATCAGAGACATTTGTTAGCAACATGTCACCCAGATGTGCAAAATCCTAGAATGTCTCTGACCTCGGTACAATTCTATTAAAATGGGTCCATAAAAATGCACATACAAAAAATAAAAACTGTTACAAATTCATTAAGACCATTTGTGCAAAGACGCAGAAGTCCCTCTGAACATCAATCATGTCTCGAATTTCTTGATTTAAATACTGCTCTTAAAAAACTTGTGATGATAAAAGGGTTCGCACATTTGACATTAATTGCAAATGTAGAAGTGCTACATGAGCCTGCCTAAATCCCATTTCTTTTAGGTAGGATTTGAGATACAATCGCCTGGGATGGGTATAATATTTACATAAAAATACATAATGTAAGGTATTCTGTGGAGACCTATTGTCGCAGCCACAGGGACCTCTATCTTCTATACGCAGAACAAAACCTGGAGGGGATGCCAATAGATGGCGAAGCATATTTAATCTAAAACGGGTGATTCAAAATCTGTCATGGGTACTGGATAAAATTGAGAGATATGTCTGTACTGTCTTAACTAAGGCAAATCCTCTCACCGTAGATTTTCTGAATTCCATGCTCTCTCGGTCTGCCATGGCTTTTTTAAGAAACAAATCTTTGACTAGATTTGTATCCTGTTTCGTTAGTTGGTCATACTTTGTAAAAATATCGGCTCTTCCCAGGGCCGATAAAGTTTCCTTTATATACCTCAGCCATGGAAATTTGAGAGCATTGTCAAGTGAGAGAAAATCCCACCTGGTTAAAATAGGCCTCGTCGTTAGACCAGATATTCACCCAGCACAACAGGGGCTTAACAGCGACTAAATCGGACTAGATCGACAGTGTAAGACGGAGTGCCCTGAGGAACTCTCAGCATCCGTCTTAAAAATTTGTTTTGCGCCGTCTGAATTTTATCAACCCCCAAATACCCCCAGACCTCTCCACCATACAAAACCCTAGAGGTGCAAAAGGACTGACCCAATTTTAAAATCACCCCTGGGGACCATGTACCTATTCTATGTGCATAATTCACGATTTCACCCAGAGATTTTTTCATATCCCTTTCAAAATTTTCCAATTTAATTTATCATCGAGCCTATACCCAGGTATGAAAAAGATGGGACCTTAACTAGACTATATGAGCCTGCCTTATACGTCTTTGCTTTGGACCCTGCACTACCTATCTTCATCACAAATGATTTAGTAAAATGTGGGGACAGGTCCAGCCCATTCATAAAAGAAACAAACCCGTCTATTAGCCTTGGCTCACCCCTTTGATACAATTAAAATTGTCAGTGAGTCCTCCTTCTTTAGTAAACCTAACTGCAGCAGAGGTGTCAGTATAGAGAGTCATTAAAACATTTATAATTGCAGGCTCGACTCCTATCTCACTCAATATCATCCACAGTTTATTCCTGTTCACTCGATCAAATGCTGCTGTCAGGTCCAAACAACTCAGAAAAAGTGAACCCTCTTTGGCAACCGTATATTTAGAGATTAAAAGATAGAGGTTCAGACACTGGTCTACCATAGATTTACCTATACGAAAGCCATATTGCACCTCCGATATAATGTGTTTATTATCTGCTCACTCAGCAAGCCTATTTAATAACACCCTCCCCAAAACCTTCACTGTAGAGTCAATGAGGGAAATATGCAGATAACAATGGGCGTTATCCCTGTCTCCTTTTTCAAAATCGGTACAATAGTGGCAGTAGACCATGAAGGCGGCATTGCTGCGGAAGCTACAGCATTTAATACCCTTGTCAGAACTGGGGCCCACACCTCAATATTGTTCAAGAACAGGTCTGGAGGAATCCCATCAGGTCCTGGGTCCTTGTTCCGAGACAGTCCCTCTATACCTAACTTAACTTCATCAAGAAGGAAGTTAATAGGCCCCTTGCAGGGCAGGGGCTGTGAATCATGAGTAACTCCCTCTTTGTGACCAAAATTATAAACAGTCTGGAAGTGATCCTTCTATTGGTCAGCAGTAATATGATGATATAAGTTCGGCACATCTGGTTCGGAAAAACAGGGACTGTTAATGACCTTCCAGAAAAAAGTGCTATCCTTTAAATCGCCAGCTCGTAGCAACTCCTCCCATGCTTGTTTTTGTAGCTTTTTCCTCCGTTCCTTAATGGCCCTTTTATAGTTCCGCCAACAACCAGCCACCCAGGATCTATTACGAGGGGATTGTTTCAGGGATAGTTTGAGATTCCTGTACACCTTGGAACACTCGCTGTCAAACCATCTCGGATTATCCGAGCAGGTAGAAGCCCCAGGGATGGTTAACAAACTTGCAACCGACTGAGCAATGACAATAAATGAACTAACTATGTCTGCTTCTGAGGATGACATGTTTAGACACTTTATTATCTCCTGTTGCCACAATTTAAAAAGTGAATGATTAAAAACATTAATATCCATCAGTCACCATCGTAAACGCCTCCCCTGATCTATGGCTACTAGTGTACCCTTATTCTTATCGTCTGGCGCTACCTGGATGCCCTGTAACACAAGTGCCAAGTTCAGGGGGTTATGATCACTAAAGGGGTTACATAAAATTTTATAAGAAGATATGTAGCACTCCAAGAGTGGAGAAACAAAAATAAAATCAATAGTTGTTGCACAACCTCTCCCTTTACACAATGGTGGGTGCATACAGTTTGGGGGTTTAGGCACCTTATCTAATGTAAATATTAGTCCAAAGGTATCTAAAATTGTATTTAGTTCACAGCCATCTGGAGAGTGCGCCATATGCGGGTCTTTTCTGACCCTGCATATTGGGGAATCTCGGGAAGACTGACCCATATTTAGGCATACATGACAGTTAAAGTCTCCTAACAACATAATGTTCTCCTGAGAGAGATCATCTCCATGGAGCGATTCCATGAGGCTGCTTAACTCCGACAGACTAGAACGATCCTGCTTATTTCTTTTGGCATTATAAAAGTTAATTCATGTTAGCCTCATTGCTCTCCCTACCACCAATTTAAGGCCTTGTGCCACTTTAGAATCCCAGTTCACCTGCTTCACAGACCCACCAAACCTAAGGGCTTGGCTATGAAGATTACTAAACCTCCCCTTGCTCTGCCAGATGTGGAGTCCACTGCAGGTAGGAAAAATGTCTTATATCCTTCAAAGAGATTATTAACCACCTCCCATGTCACCTGGATACAGATAATATTAAATGCTCTAATAAATTGGATCCATCAAATTTGGAGGCTAATCCTGCCACATTCCAGGAGATGACATTTAGGTCTCCCTCTTGTTCCTGCTTAAAGGGTATGTGAAAAGCAGTGACTTCCGCATGGGGGTCTAGTGAACTAATGGGGTAGGGGCGGCTATGAAGATGTCCTTCCTTTGCACCCAACCCTTACTCATTAATCTTACTTTCTTGTGTTAGAAATTTAGCGGACGTACCCTGCACTATGCTATTACAATCACCCACCTTATGTCAGTCTAAACCGTTAAGATCTGACAGGGGGGGGCAAAGGAATTAGGTGTTACCTCTATTACCCCCCCAGCACAGACACCCCCTCACGGACCTAGAACCAGGCTGTTATTTACAGGGAAGAAGCAGGTCTATAAAAGAAACCCAGTGGAAGTGGCTTAATACCCGAAGCATAAAAAGGAAACTGGGCAGAATGTCTCAAGATGTTACGTGCAAGCTCTGGAGATCTAAATGAGATGATCACACAATCTCCATCAAATGTTTTCTTAGAACGGCCAATCCAAGAGACCCTCCTTCCCATCAGGATTTGGCTGTGATCTCCCACATTGAATCTGCTGTGTTTACATAGCCAATGCGTCACTTTGTTGATTAATTTGTTCGTGGGTTCCTCACTGTGGGTACCCAACCCAGGAACCCCTGTCAGGGCCACGGTATAGGGGCAGCAAGCTGGGGGAAGATCAATAATAATAATAATCCAGGGCTATTTTTAATGGATGAACTTTCCCTGGATGCCTCACGCACACTTGGCAAAGGGCGCCAATCACCATACCTGTGTTCCTCAAAATCCCTATTCCTGCCCCTAACTTGGGGATTAGCAAAGCTAAAAGGAGCCCTCCCGCAAACTGCTTCATGTACCTGATCCCCCGCCCCTCTCCGGTGTCTATTAGGTAATGGTGCAGGATTTAAATTAGGTAACAAAGGCGTTCCAGACTGTCCAGCCTGTAGGGGGGGGAGAGACTGAGATGGAAGAGACTTTATTGATGGTATTCAATATTCCTTCCATTCTCCTGAGGGTATCACGGGAATCAGACAAGGCCTTATTCATTTTGTCCCACCACTGAGATAACAAACCCATCAACACCTCTGTAATTTTATACTTTAGAGAATCCCAAAAGTCCCCCATGTCTGACCAGTTATTTGCTGGTACATGTTCCTCCCCCCTTCTTTGTGCTCATTTTTCTTCGTAGTTCTTCGCAACCTCTTTGAAGCTGGAGTCCCCTGTGGTGCCACTCTTTGTTTGGTGACTGGTGTCTCCTTACCACCATTACTTATATTACCAGTAGTACCAGTAATGCCAGGAGGGCCAGGGAGAGGTTTACTAGAGTTCACATCTGTTAGGACAGATGATGGGGTAATAAAATGCCTGTAACGGGATCCAAATGTTCTAGGAGGTTTGGGGGTTGTGGATTAGAAGCTTCATTAACTGCAAGCTCCTCAAACGGGAGTGGTGGAAGGCAGACAGGACCCAAAGACAGTCTTCTCTCCGCCCTATCAATCTCCTTTGAGATGGCCCCCACCGCTTTTGCCAGAAAAGAGTCAAAAGTGCCTTTCTTATTGCAACGGGGCAGATTGTCAATGGGCGCCGCCTTTCTTTTCCCCACGGTCTACTCCCAAAAAACCTCCAAGTATTAAAAAGTACAGGGGACCACTCATTTAGAGGCAAGCAGAAAAATGTACTCACAGTGACGTATCAACCCTCTTCTCTGAAGTCAAGATGAGTTTATTACTCCCAACCAAACGAAGAAGGTGCAGTATGTCCTGGGGCCAACTCTAGCCCACTCCAACCAAAGAAGGTCCAAGTCCAGCCCGCTGTCAGCCCAGTTGCTCGGTCATCACCCAGCGGAGCAGCAGAAGCCTGACTGATACTTGATGGCACCTCCAGGCACGTGTTCTGTGACACTGGAAGCGGGCGTCTCTGGGGCCTATGGTCTGGACAGCCCCCTCCTCACAATGCCAATGCAAAGGGTGCCGGTAAACAGCGATTCCTGCTACAGAAACAGCCAAGCAGTCTCCTAGTTGAGAGTGCATATATCTTGTAATATACCTGATCCAGGTGGTTACACTCTCAGGTACCCAGAAACTGAGAGACCAAGAGGGTGGGCCCAGCCCAGCCTCTTCCGGACTCTGACAGGCCCGTCTTGGCCCGGTCTTGTCCCGAGCACAACCCTACTGGGTTAAATGGTGCTCCGGCGCCTGCTGACGTCATTGCGGCCCCTCCTCCTCTGAGCCGGCGAGTAGGCAGAAAGGCAGGTTGTGACAGTGCCGCGGTAAAAGGTAAAATAAATAAAGGCGCAATATAGATATGATTGATAGGTATATGTGTTCAATTGACAAAATTATATTAAACATTACAATGTCTTTAAATTATGGCATTACAAGTATTACTTCACCTGCCTGCTACTGGGCGTCTCGGGGATGGGAGGGAGGTGATGAAGTAGTGATCTCTCTTAGCTTTGCGTTTGAATTTGGGACTCTGAGACAATGCTAGTCCTGATGTCACCACGCTCAGGCAACTAACACTATCTAAAGCAAACACAAGGGGATGATGGACGGAGTGCTGAAACTTTTCAAACACTCACCCCCAGTCACAGATCTGGGTTGAATCCATCATCATTCTTTAGCTCACTTTGCCACCCCAGTTCAGACACAGCTATATGCAAATCAGTCTTGACCCTGTGCCTCATGGGAACAGTCCAGCCTGAACTGCCAAGCTATGTCTTCCCTGGACCGGAAACAAGAATCCTGGGACCGGTTTCGGGCTAACAGCCCTCTTCAGCCAGGCTAGCTTGAATCCAGTGGCAAAGTGAGCAAGGGACCCACGTCTGGGCATACCCTGCCAACTTAGGGCAAATCAGTCTTGTACCTGTGCTTTGTTCGTAGGGAAAAAAGATTTTTTTCCCTACTGTGCCCCTACATAGCATCATGCTTGGTGGTAGTTGAACCTGCCTGTCACAACAGCTTGGGGTATCACTGAAACCTACATAGTTACACATTGTAAGAAATTAGGGTATTGGTTGAGGTGGGTGGAAGCTTCACTCAGGCATCAACCATAATCCTTGTCAGAGAGAACCAGGAAAATCACTAAATTAGCCTGTGTTTAACCGTCTGATAGTTTGGCACAAAGCAGTCAGGATTATCTTAAAGGCAATGTGAAAAGTATTTATGCAGCATGCAAGCAGTATTAAAGTGAAAACACAACACAAGAAAAATCCCAAACTAATTTACAAAAGTAGAGTAAATTTCAATAAATTAAATGACACCAAAACAAATTAAATCGAATCAGTCGTACCAGACTTATGAAATCTTTAATATTTTAGTGAAAAATACTGCCAAAAATAACAAAGTGCTACTGTGGACATCTGGTCACGCATGTCCAGGATAAAGTCACAAGTTAAGGCCGGCCACGATGGAGTCAGTGCCCGATCCAGTCACCAGGTTTGCCCCAGTCAACAATTACCTTCAGACTTAAAAAAAAACTGTGAAGATTTCTTGGAGAAGGTAGAGTCCTCAGCGGGGCCAGGTAGCAGGCTGTAGCCGAGATGAGGTAGTCTACGAAAAAGAGCTGATGGATGAAGTCTCAGAGAAGCAGCCAATGATGGCAGGAAAAGCTCCAAGCAGGAATAGCTGAATTTTCAGGCTGAGGAGGTCTTCATCGCCAATGAGGTGCTGGTTGCTGTCGAGCACTGTAAAGAATTCTGCATTCGAGCTTAAAAGTTTTTCTAGAGCTCACAATACCCCAGCGGAATGAAGCTACAGGCTGTAGCCAAAGAGGGCTCCACGAGGGTGGGTACGATCATTGAGAGGTCCCACTGAAAGGGATTTGCTGCTGTGGAGAAGAAAGAAGTCAGTTCCATACGCGATGCTCCTTCGGTGGATCGCCTTGCAGGTAGATCCTTCCTGTCAGTTGTCAGAGCAGTTTTGCAGAAAATGTTCCAAGTCCCAGGTTTTAGTAGAGGAGGCTACTTTCAGTGCTGGGAACAACTCCACCCCCAGCCAGCCTGCCTGCCAGGATGGCCCATCCTATCCCACTAAGCCCTTTTTCCCCATGTCTGTGAGGAATACACAGCCCACAACAGCAGAGTCATGTGACCCTGGCTAGCATCAGAAAGGCACAGTTGGTTTAGTTGGTTGCCTCATCCTGACCAGTGCTTATCCAGTACTGGTATCCACATACAGTTCAACAGTTCACCTCATCTGTGAAAACACACACACACACCCATCCGATCGTCACATTGTGGGCTAAACATGCCCACGTAACATGTCATAGCAATCAATATATATAGTATATAAATGAGGGCCATGGTGGAGTGTGTATTTACTATTCAAACTCCATGTGTGCCTAGATACTAGGGTAGGTTATAAAGCTGATCAAAGCACATATAACTGCACTGTTTTTGGACACACACACACACAGTCAGTACTGAGGCATGAGCATATGTCTGCGCATTCACCTCAATCCTGGCCCTCATCTGACACTCTTATCCCATAACTGGAATCCTCAAACAGTTAACTATGTAGCCATCACTTCTCAGTCATGAGGTGGACCCCTTTTCCATAGCTTTAGCCACGTGTAGCTTCAGCATTGCATCTGATTCCCCCTGACTTGCGGTATTAGTTTTTATTCTAGCACAGAGACAGACACACACTGCCCCGCTCAGCGCCTGGATACCCTCACTGGTGATTAGCACCAGTCTACAAATTCACATAACATAACATAACACTGCAAAAAATCCCGCACTGACCATCACATATAGGAGCAACCATTTATCATTTATAGACCTCCCTCTGCACAGAGGCTTGCCAACCCAAAAAGAGGATGTTCCAAGAAGAATGTTTTCTGACCTCCTTTGATGAAATGCAGCAAAGACGTTCTTCTCTCTTTTGATTGATTTATAAATTACACCATAGCTGCAATCTGGCAATTTTAGAGTGCTCTTAGGGCCTGATGTACAAAATGTTGTAACTGCTGCAAACCCTTAGATACCATCACTAACACACTTTTTCTAATGTACTAAACTTATTTATTGATTTGGATAAGGTTTTTCAAATCGTTAAAAGGGTAAACATTAAGGAATCGCTATTTTGAAGGGGTGTGTTAAGAGCGTCTCTTTCAAATACTGATTCCTTAAGGTATATATTAATGTTTTGCAACTGAAATCTGGTCTCAAAACATTAATATTTTTTGATGGTAAGCCATTACAAACGGGATGGGGTCCCCAGGGGACTCCCAGACCCCAGCAGGACACATGCCTGTGACTCTAGCCATCGTACTGCGATGCAATATGCGACCTGTTTCATGCATATTAATGAGGTAGGTCGAATTGCGACCCACTAAGATTCTGATTTTGTGAACCGACCGTTTAGTGCATAAGTCCGTTCGCAAAATTCCTTTCTGTTCGCAAATAAAAATAGTTGGTGCGCCATTTGCGACCACTTTTTTGTAAATGGAAAGTTCTTAGATCCGGCCCTTAGTATGATTAAATTAGTCTCTACTGATAAAATATATAAATCAATAATTACCGATCCAAAAGGTGCATTTGGGAAATAATTATGTTATGAAGTATATCCATCTGTAGCAGTCTTTGTCCCCTTGGATTGATTCCGTTTTCTAAACTTGCCCAGAAGTCACCTGACTTGGAGACCATATTGACCTGTGTATCACCGCTATGTCACAGCCTCATAGCCTAGTAAGAAATAGAAAGCGCCCTCCCAGCAACACAGTATAGCATCTGTTCTTGCTGTGCTCTTTGGGCACAAACTAGCTAATTTCCTTGAGGTGTTAAGTGTTATTGCTCTCTGAAGAGCTATGACTTTGCAGCAAATAGTTTTGTGCCTTTGCATGTTGATGACCCTTGTGCTCTAGCCTTTTCATTGAACCCACGTCTGGCCACCCCACATGCCCACTTTTTTTTTGTTGGTGCTCGTTTCTCCTGAATCCACATGCCATGTTGTGAGACTCTGTTAAATTTGTATTATTCCTGTGTGTGTTTTTTTAGCCTTGTTTTTCATCTTACAAATACAACAGGTTATCTCTTGGCTTCTGTTTTTACATTGCTGTGTTACCTACTCGAGGTTTCCTGGCTCCTTTTTCTTGTCTTTTGGCTTCTGCATTCATGACACCTGTTTATCCGGCCTCACAGGTTTTTCCTGATGTCTTGTTGCCTATGAGTTTCGTCTAGGGTCTGATATTTCCTGTTATCTATTTTTTTTCTGTCTTTCTGGGCCACGACACTGGGTGTGGAACAGCTGGGCTGAACCAGAAATTCACTGGTTATTTTGGAAAGAAGAGCAGAAAAGATTCCAGCCTTGTCCTGCCCTTAATCAATAGTTTTTGAGTGTTTTGGAAAGATGGAAAGTTGAGCGTTTGGGTGGTAGATGGATTAAGAGACTCAATCACATCGTCTTCTGGAGCATTGGCATGATCACTTGAGATCTGATTGCTTTTTGGGGGGAAAGAGAGGAGAGAATCCTTTAAGAGTGTGGAGAGAAGTACAAACCTCTGGAGGAGGGGTTGAGTAGCACCATGGTTTGAGATCAGAAGGGATCGCAAATATTTTAAGTATGGTGATGTTCTCCAATGAAGAAATTAGCAGGAAGGTTAGCAGTGTGCCAACTTGGTGAAACTGGAATTCATCAACTTTGTGAAATTTCTTGTTACCTTTACCATCCTTGCCAACTTTACAAGTTGTTAAAGTTTAAAATGAAATAGCAGGTGAAAAAGTACAGAACGGTAGGTTTGCTAGGAGAAGAAAAAAGGCAAAAGGGTTACTTTTGCTGTGAAATGTTTTTTGACAGACGTTTTGCAGACCGATAAGGTTTTGGAACGTTACAGACTTCTCAACTTCCTGAAGTTCTGAAGGATGTCACTTTCATAAAACGTTCCAGTGCTATTATAATTTTGAACACCCCTACTGAAAAGTTTGCATGTTGTCAAGACAAAGAGGAGGTGTGAATGGGGTGTGAATGAGGGTGGAAAGGTCAATAAACAGGTTTATTTAGAGTGTTCCCTATAATATGGATTTCTAATGACATGAAAACAGCAAATCAACTTGTAGCAAGAGTAGGGTTGGCTATTGTAATTTTTATGAGGGAAGGGAGAGACCAGCCACCCTGTGGGTGTAGTCGGAAGGAGATGACAATTCAAGAGTTACCGCCAACACATTCGGAGCCTACCGGTATTTACAGAGGTGGTTTCTCCCATAAGCGAGGATCAGTGTTCCTCTGTTGCTTGAGGGAGCAGTTGGTGGTTGAGAGCCTTTAAGGGAGCATCAGACATGACAGGCCAAAGTGCAGAGGAGGATGTGGAAGTTGAAGGATGACTGAAGAATGCCGATGAAGGAGTAATATGAAGTGAAGTAAAACATGTGTTAGTGTATGCAGAGTTAGTCAGGCGAGAATTTTCTCTTAGATATTAAGGCTTCAAGTAGTGGGCTGAGGGGAGCAGCCGACCAGAGGGAGGTCTGCCCACCGGGGTCTCTGGGGAAGTGGTGCAGTCCAGAGGACTGCAGGGTGGGTTTGGGCTACCTTTGGGCTATGATATAGCACAACATATATAGGGCCTCCATTTTGGTTGCCAGCCACCATTTTAACGTTGTAGCACGGTGGCTGGCATCCAGTATCAGCTTTCCCGTGGCTCTTCAGGCATGTGCAGGTGCCGCTGCTCACATTGTGGCGTCTTTTTACGTTAGCCTTTATCAGCACAGTGCCTGCATTTGAATTTAAAAGGCTATTTCTGCCTTCTCACACACGGAGATGTTTAACTCTTGAATGCATACCAGAAAAAAAAGGTTTGACAGTCAGGAACTCAATTTGATTTTGCATTTCACTATGACACATGATACTATCAGCCAATTCTCACTTGCCAGGCACCAGCTTGTTGTTCTGTGGAGCTTGTCGTTTTGATTTTAACACTTTCAATTTTGGCTCAAACCCCAACATACCAAGTGCTGTTGGATGAAATGCCAGAACTGGTTGAAGGTGATATACATGACAAGTCACTTACAGCTGTGTTTTAAAATTTTACTAAATTAGAAACAGAATTACTAACAATTAATAACAAATGATTAACAGAATTTCATACAACTTTGCAGTTGCAGTGTGCACGTGGGGTACACTCCCCCAAACCTCAAGAGCCTGATAACTTTCTTTTCTTTTTTTTTCTATAATGTCTTAAATGTAAATCCAGTACTTGTATAGCGCACGAATCACCCCCGAAGGGGTATCTCGGCGCTGGGGGCCGTTGGGAAGATTAAGCGAGCTATTGCCCAGAGTCGCATGGTGCTGGGCAGACCCCTGCCGCCAGAGCCAGGGATCGAACCAGCGTCAGTCGCCCTGGCCGCGGCGCCACACCTCTTCCCTTGAGCGACCCCTGACCTTGACTGGTAGGTCGCTCCCCCACCACACAGCTCCGTCTGTGTGCCCTGCTGCTGCCCCTGATTGTGCTCGTTTTTTCCTTTCTGTGCCCCCTTGCTGCCCCTGATTGTGCTCGTTTTTTCCTTCCTGTGCCCCCTTGCTGCCCCTGATTGTGCTCGTTTTTTCCTTTCTGTGCCCCCTTGCTGCCCCTCATTGTGATCGTTTTTTCCTTTCTGTGCCCCCTTGCTGCCCCTCATTGTGATCGTTTTTTCCTTTCTGTGCCCCCTTGCTGCCCCTGATTGTGATCGTTTTTCCTTTCTGTGCCCCCTTGCTGCCCCTGATTGTGATCGTTTTTTCCTTTTTGTGCCCCCTTGCTGCCCCTGATTGTGATCGTTTTTCCTTTCTGTGCCCCCTTGCTGCCCCTGATTGTGATAGTTTTTCCTTTCTGTGCCCCCTTGCTGCCCCTGATTGCGATCGTTTTTCCTTTCTGTGCCTGTTTCCCGCCGCTGCGCCCCTGCGGCCCCGCCCCCTCACTGCCCATTCGCTGCCCCATTCCCTGCTCCTCCCTCCCACCTCCCCATTTATGGCGGCCGCTGTGCGGCCGCGCCTAAGGCAAGCCCGTCTGCGCCCGTCCGCGCCGTGGCCGCGCCCAGCACCAGACCCCCTGGTCCGGGCATCCCTTGCGCCCGCCACATCAACAGACGCCGATACGACGCCAGCACCCTCCACGCACTCAACCCCGGAAAAGATCACGCCTGCTACCAGGCCACCCCGAAGCGCACCCAAGGGCCCTTCACCTGCCGGAACTGCAGCTTCGCCAGCACTTGCCCCGCCAAACCACCGCCCAGGAAAGAACCCAACTACCTCAGATGCATCCTCCTCAACACCCGCTCCGCCCGCAAACACGCCATCGAACTCTGGGACCTTCTCGACTCAACCTCCCCAGACGTCGCATTCCTGACGGAGACCTGGCTGAATCCCGCTTCAGCCCCCGACATCGCCATTGCCATCCCGGACGGATACAAGATCACCCGCAGGGACCGCACCAACGGAGTCGGAGGAGGCATCGCCATCGTCCACAGGAACACCCTCAGAGTCTCAACCAACACCGACGACACCCTCAGCACCGCCGAACACATGCACTTCCAGATCCACACCGATCCCAACACCACCCTCAGAGGAACCCTCATTTACAGACCCCCCGGACCCCGACCACAGTTCAGCGATTCCATCGCTGACTTCGTCAGCACACATGCCATCGCCTCCACGGACTACATCCTCCTCGGGGACCTGAACTTCCACCTCGAGAACAACAAGGACACCAACTCCACCACCCTGATCGACAACCTCGCCACCCTCGGACTTAGACAGCTCGTGACTACACCCACCCACGCCACCGGCCACACGCTAGACTCCATCTTTTCCGCAAGCCCACACGTCTCCTTCAACCACACCTCCGAACCCCACTGGACTGACCACCACTGCATCCACTTCACCTACAGGAAGCCCACCACGCACCACCGCACCGAACAAATGCCTCGCCGCTGCTGGAGCAGAGTCACGGAAGACCAGCTAACCACAACCCTCGCCCTGAGCCCACCCGCCGAACCCTCCGACCCCGACACCGCCACCCGCAACCTCAGACAGTGGATCGACGACTGCGCCAACACCCTCGCCCCGCTCAAGAATCCGCCCAACAGCCACACCAGCAAGAAAGCCACCTGGTTCACCGAAGACCTCCAGGCCTCCAAACGAACATGCCGAAAACTGGAGAAGATCTGGCTCCACGAACGGACAGCGGACAGCTACGCCGCCCACAAGAGCGCCACCCGCAATCACCATCACCTCATCAGATCCGCCAAAAGGGCCTCACTCAAAGACCGCCTAGACAACAACGCACACAACAGCAAAGAGCTCTTCAACATCGTGAAGGAACTCTCCAACCCCAGCTCCAACACCAACGACATCCAGCCGTCGCAAGACCTGTGCGACTCACTGGCCACCTCCTTCCACCGCAAAATCGCCGACATCCACGACAGCTTCAACACCACGACCGCCCCGGCAACCACCGAGACCACTGCCCCCACAACCACCAACCGCCTGCTCTCCTGGACCAACATCAACGACGAGGACACCAGCGAGATCATGAACACCATCCACTCCGGTTCACCGCTAGACCCGTGCCCTCACCACGTCTTCAACAAAGCCAGTACAGCCATCGCGCCCCATCTCCGGAAAATAATCAACATCTCCTTCGAGACAGCAACCTTCCCGGAAAGCTGGAAGCACGCCGAGATCACCGCCTTACTCAAGAAACCCAAGGCAGACCCCAAGGACCTCAAGAACTTCCGACCCATCTCTCTGCTCCCGTTCCCCGCGAAGGTCACCGAGAAAATCGTCAACAAACAACTGACCCGCTACCTCGAGGAGAACAACATCCTGGACCCTTCCCAGTCCGGCTTCCGCAGCAACCACAGCACCGAAACCGCCCTCATCGCCGCCACCGATGACATCAGGACCCTGCTAGACAATGGAGAAACAGCAGCCCTCATCCTCCTGGACCTATCAGCCGCCTTCGACACGGTCTGCCACCACACACTACGAACACGCCTTCACAACGCCGGGATCCAAGAGAAGGCCCTGGACTGGACCACATCCTTCCTTTCCGGCAGAACACAAAGCGTCCGCCTCGCCCCCTTCTGATCCAAGGCCACCAAGATCATCTGCGGCGTATCCCAAGGCTCCTCCCTCAGCCCAACGCTGTTCAACATCTACATGGCACCCCTCGCCCACGTCGCCCGACAGCACAACCTCAACATCATCTCCTACGCCGACGACACCCAGCTGATCCTCTCCCTCACCAAAGACCCTCACACCGCCAAAGCCCACCTCCACGAAGGAATGAAGGCCGTCGCCGAATGGATGAGGACCAGCCGCCTGAAGCTGAACTCGGACAAGACGGAGGTCCTCATCCTTGGTTCCAACCCTTCAGCCTGGGACGACTCCTGGTGGCCAACATCACTGGGAACAGCCCCGCCACCCACCGACCACGTACGCAACCTAGGGGTCATCCTCGACCCCACCCTCTCCATGACTAAGCAGGTCAACGCCGTTTCCTCATCCTGCTTCAACATCCTCCGAATGCTCCGCAGGATCTTCAAGTGGATCCCCACCGAAACAAGAAAAACAGTCACCCAGGCCCTCGTCACCAGCAGGCTGGACTACGGAAACGCCCTCTACGCAGGAACGACGGCTAAGCTCCTGAGACGGCTGCAACGCATCCAGAACGCCTCTGCACGTCTTATCCTCGACATCCCCCGACGCAGCCACATCACACCCCACCTGAGAGACCTGCACTGGCTCCCTGTCAACAAGAAGATAACCTTCAAGCTCCTCACCCATGCACACAAAGCACTCCACAACTCCGGACCAGCCTACCTCAACAGACGACTCAGCTTCTACACCCCCACCCGCCAGCTCCGCTCGACCAGCCTCGCCCTCGCCACAGTCCCCCGCATCCGGAAAACGACCGCCGGCGGCAGATCCTTCTCCCACCTCGCCGCCAAGACCTGGAACACCCTCCCCACCAACCTCCGACAGACCCAAGACCTACTGGCCTTCAGAAGACTCCTCAAGACCTGGCTCTTCGATCAGTAGCAGCACCACCCCCCTCTTCCCCCAGCGCCTTGAGACCCTCGCGGGTATGTAGTGCGCTTTATAAGTGACATGATTGATTGATTGATTCCCTAGGTGTCACCTAACGTACTGTCATCGCATTGCACTCTATCTCTACATAATTGTTCCTTGCTGTTTATCCCTTCATCGGTTTACTATAAGTTTTTTGCTTATAGTACTTAAATAATATGATTAGATCTTTATTTATGATGCAATGAACTACAATATTTTATGCCAAAAGGTAGGGATGGGTATCGCCGATTGGGGATGAGGTTTTATTATGATTGAAATGTTTTGTTGTTACACTGCACTTTAATTGATCCCTTTCTTAAATATTTACCGATTTGATATTGTGTATTTACTGTGATATAATGAATTTCTTTCTATTTTTCTGCTCAATAAAAAAAAAACAGCCTGTTAACTGAAACTCCTTCAGCCAGAAAATGAACAGGCCATTGGAAGCTAGAGTTTATTTGTTTATTTCTAAAATATAAATGCTAGAACTTGAAATTGATTGATCCCTATTGCTGGGACCTTTCACTCAAATCCTACTTTGTGTATGTGTGTGTGAGTATGACTAAAACACAAATACATGTCAACAATAGCGACTGTGTGAACTAATCTGAGCATAATCTTCCTTCCCCTGGCAGAATGTAGACAAGTGGTCCTTTGATGTGTTTGCACTAAATGATGCCAGCGGAGAACATGCATTGAAATTCATTTTCTACGAGCTGCTCACGCGCTACGATCTAATCAACCGCTTCAAGGTAAGTGAATTTGAATTTTGGAGCATTGACACGCAAGAGTTTTGTAGAGGTATATCTATCGCATAAGGAATCACGATTGTGTGCTTTTAATAATATTGTTGGCCTTGTGTCTTATTTTGTGGAAAAACTCCAACTTTTTCAAAACAGATAATGGAAGTATATTGCTAATCTCCTTTACCTTCTTTTATTGGCATTTTATGTCGTCGCTTTCACTACTTTCTCGCTACTTTTGCATGCGTAAAATCAACACTTTTCTCTTCTTTTTGTTGGTGAAATCTTTCACAATCCTCTCTTGCAATAAGATCTAATCGTTACACACAATCATGAATTATAGAAAAGTAAATATTTGTGTTTTAACACAAAGGGGATGGACAGAAGTGGAACCCTTAAGAAATCATTGCCAGACTGTATGACATCATGTGCGCGAGAAGAAAGTTCGAGAAGGAAATTATTAGTTGCCATAGATGGTCAGCCAGGGGACTGAAGGCAGAGGGGGGGAGATGCGGTCTAATCATTTTATGTCAGCCATAACCACTAGTCTGACAGCTGCAGATTGGAAAAGCTCGACGACGTCAAGGTCAGATTTTTGAAGTACCAATAACAGTGAGCAGTGAATTATAATTGTTCAATTGGAAGGGGGCACGAGCCTGGTAAGCTGTTTCGAAATGTTTCAGATGGAGTAAATCGGTACTTTGATTATTGGTTTGATCTTGGGCCATTTACTGTTTGTGCAGGGAGAACAACAGAAAAAAAGCCTGAGATCAAATGTGATTTAATTCATTTTAGAAACGATACATAGAAAAATTAGTATGTGGTTCAAAGTACAGTGATTGGCTTATTCAATTAGGATGCTGTAAAGGCAATTATTCCACAACTTCTGTTTGTATCAGGGGCACATTGGTTTGAAGGAAAAGGATGCAAAAAGATTAAGATAAGAAAATCTCAACTTGCAAGTGGCTATCCTGTAGGGAAATGAGAGAACTAATCCTAATAAATAATGTACGTGCAGCCAGAAATGCTATCAGTGACTCATGTGACTAACGTAAAAAAAAAAGCTAAGGCTAGTTTCAGAAATTAGGTCCTAACTACGATGTCGCACATGCCCGACATCGTTTCAGTACTGGGACCGACCGACCTCCTGTCGGCGGTCCCGACCGACCATTAAGGACTCCTATTCTTTACAATGGGAGTATGCATTCCAACCGGAATGCATGCTCTCATTGTAAAATGGTGAGGTGCAGTTCATCCCGGAGTGCAGGGATCAACAGGGGGGCACAATAGGTGCCCCCTTGGCCTCCAACCGGAGGCCGTGCACCCATGGGGGCCCCCAAAGTCGACTTCCTACAGCCTTTCTGTGTCAGAAATGCCGACACAGAAAGGCTGTAGGAATCCGACATTGTAATCCCTCGGGCAGAAAGAGCCGCCCTTGGGATTACTGAAGCCATTCCGACTGGTGGACGGGCTCTCCGAGCCAGTCGGAAGCCAGTCATAATAACCGATAGGATTCCTTTCCAACCAACAGCATCCTAATGGGTCAGTTGGAAAGGAATCCAACCAGCTGATTACGATGAGGTAGGAATGGCTTGACCGACAGTCAGAGCTGTATCCTACTGCATCATAATCAGCCCCTTAGTCTTAACATATAAAGGGTGAATAGGCAAGGTGGGGCATTTAAGTGACTCAAAGTAGAAACGTGTGTTTTTCGGCATAGAAATAAATTATTATATATTTTCAGGGCCTTCTAGAGGGGTATGAAACTCTCTATAAATGCAACTGCAATACATTACTGGAAATGAGCAGGCATTGTAAACCTTCCTTCAAAGCACACATACAATAATAAATTGGTTCAACAGCATTTATAATACTTAAATAAACAAATTCTGATATAAAGCAGCTGAATAGCAGGATACCCATAGGCTCAGAGGGGAATGGGACTTATTCTGCTAAAATAGCATTGAATATTACAAATCTTGAAAGCTTTAACCGTTAAAAAGTAAAAAATAAATAACATTCCTAAAAACTAAAAGAAAAGTTTTTGGTGATGTTTGCTTTGTAGTACTAGAAGCCTCCAAGGTGTTGAGAGCTAAAAATGATTATGACTCAGTTACACGGATAACATATTAAAATATACTGTGACACCTCTAAAGTATGCATACTGTCTCTGTTATTTGTTTATGGTGTGCACTGAGCTGTTGGCATGGGCCAATCATGTTGGTCAATCCTATTCAGCATTTTGATCCCTGAAAAAATGTGGACATTTTTAACGAAAGGAATATTTTGCAATTCTGACATCTTTGCCAATCATTACATTACCGAAGACTATTCAGCTGGCGTTTTGATACAGAAGCCTATTACTGGAACAATTCAACAGTACGCAACTCATTTGGTTCAATGTAAAAATGTATATATAATTATTAGCATTTTTCAAAATGTGGATAATCAGTTTCATGTAATTAACCTGCTCTACAGAGGCAAATCAAAAAAGAATCCAAATACAGAAATCTTCCTTGGCAGGACACAATATCCTAATTAAATATAGAACATTGCAATGTTGGAAGCTCTACTGAAGACAAACAGACAGACCGACAACAATGGCTGATATGGACCATATGTTCCAGCATTCAATGATTGTCTTTCTGTTTATCCCTGTTTAATTTAAACTATTCTACCCTCAGTGGAATGCATATTGTAATAGCATTACAGCCTTCTGCCTTAGGCTATACAGATCTTTAATGTGATCACCTTCATTTTAGGCTATTGCCTGTGGCTCAAGATTATCATTCAGGAAAAAGGGCCTATAACAACTGATATAGACCTCAGCAGATGTTGCTCGATATTACAGTGCTATTTTTCATCACGCACATCTAAAATATTTCTCAGCCCTTTTAAAAAGCAATGTTAACTTTGGTAATGCTTTGTTCAAAACTATTTAAACACCATATATTTGTTTAGAGCATGTCTGAGGTGGCAGATCCTGAGTATTCACTCTACCCACCTGTGGTAAATATTTCTGACATACTTCAAGAAGCATCTTTGATTAAAGGTGTAGCATTATTTGCATATATTGCACCACCTATTTTCACTCTATTCCTTCAAATGCAGTACATGTTATTTCAAAGGACGTTCCTGATATTAATTTATGGGAATATATTGGTTGTAAATCATGTCATAGGGTCTCACCCACTATTGTAGCAATCTTTGTGTATTAAAAATGACTTGATTAGAGATGGGTTGCACCTCTTGGTAGTTTAGCTGCCTAAGTAAATTAGGGGTATAATTTAGAGGTTGGTGGAGGCAGGACATTCACCAAAAAATGACAGAAGACCAGTCTGCAAATCTTTAAGTTCTCCTGCCCCATTTATAGGTGGCGTATCTACAAGGTATATACCAATGGAGACTCAGACGTTTATGCTGGCGGAAACCTTGGACCCACTAGCCATCGGCTAAAGTGCAACCAGGTAACAGTAGTAGGGCATCACTCACTAGATTTGCCTGACTGGGACAACCATGCAAGACATGGTGGTTCAGTCTGGGAACATAATCAATGGCACTGATACACTAGGAATTAAATGCTATGCGTAAGTGTCAATAATTTCTTTTTATATTTGACAAACAGAATCACATATCTGTTTGTAAAACATAAAAATAATTACTACTTGAGGTGAAAAAAATGGCATCCTTTTGGTTTTCAGCTCTCCTGTAAGTTCATTCTCTGCACCTTCATTTATGGTAGTGGAGTCCACACCAGGCAGTCAGGAATCGTGTGGGAGCAAAAACATACCCCAAAATTTGGACACATCAAAATCTGGACACCCTGAAATTTTACCTCATCCAGTTCTCCCACAGGTTGAATTGCTCATTAGCACACCCTTTAAACATCGATTAGCAGAGTTAAACAGTTCAAATAATAATGGGAGCCCACTCAATAATTGATTTCTAGATTAGTAGAAAGTTAAAGGGCTTTCTTACAAAATTCAAAGGTAAGTGAAACAGAAATACTGCCATAAAGGCTCTCATATGACAGAGTATGCAAAATCAGAAGTATTCTGTGTCCCAAAAGGGAATCAAATGCAAAAAGAAATCGGACAGCATCCCTAGTAGAAACGGAAAGTCTTCTGGCTCAACCTCAAATCCAGGGGCTCTTATACATAATTCTCGCATAATAATAAAAAAGTAAAACTGCAAAATCATCATAGTCATGATCTGAAATGTCATCTCTTTGGCAAATCAGAACACAGGAAACAATACATTTCATTAACACATAAGCACCATCCCATAAAAAAAAAAAGCAAAAAACTTTTAATCATCCTCTTTGTTATTACCAATCAGATATGTTCTAACCAATATGAAACATTTGATCAATGGAAGTTTCGGCAAATCAGTGGACTAGTATGCAAAACAAAAGGCAGCAGAAGAGACCTTGATAATGTTTCAAATCATGGGGAACAGGAGAAAGTTAATCAAAAGTAGTGTAATAACAGTGGAATTCAACCGTTACACATCAGTATGAATGTGCTCTGTGGAGTCTGTGGGAAGAAGTTGCACGCAGGGTTAGAAGAAGCAGGTGTAAGTGACATAGATGGCATCCATCTTGCTTACAATGGCATTTGTCAGAAAAATGTGGCATAGTTATATCACTTTAATAAGCATATATCTATGCATCATATAAAAATAGTTTCAACTGCAATTATGGTAATTCCACCTATATATGCAGAATTTAATGTGAAAAGTCATAGTAATTATCATTAATAATGGGCAAACTATAAATCCGAAAAATAATTTAACAATCACTTGACTAGCCCTAATAAATATAAAATGTAGAATATTGCAATGTTTTAGAAAGTATAAACTGTATCTCCACAGATAAAAATTTACAGATTTAATAATGGATTAATTCATTAGTTATATGGTGACTAATTACAATGTAGTGATAAGAACACAGTTTGCATCATGCCGGTAAACCTTTTTAGCCTGCGTAAGTTTTAGGTTAAGGGAAAAACACATGAAAAAAGATGGGGCTATTCACAAAGGTTGCGAATAATTTACATGTCGAATTTCTTCTTACACTTTTGACTAACTTTACTACTTTTGGCTATTCACAAAATCTGAAAAGTGTAGATCTATACCTCCGGCACCACACATGCCAACCACTGATACTGCAATACCCTCCTATAGAAAATAACGGAGATAGGGACTTAAAATAAAACCTATAGGAAATAATGTTGAATTACATCAAATTGGGAAAATTAGTTACAAATATAAGTAAATATAATTTAATGTTGAGAAATATAAATATATAACTTTTATTATTTCATCGCATAATATTTTGAGACTATTTTTTAATTTATAAATTAATGTAACATTAATTTATATTAAAATATGATTAAGCTTCTTTTAATTATTCTATACATCAATGTTAATAATTATTAATGCCTACTAATAGAAAATGCTTTTTTGTGGGAACTTAGGGGCCCATTACGATGGCGGGCGGAAGCACCACCGCCGTGCTGGCGGATGCAAAAACCACCAGTTACCGCCGGCACGCAGCAGTCCACACGCCCGCCCAATTACGATGCGAAAAGTAGGCCAAACACCGCCGGCAAGCCAGCAACACCGTCCGCCATCAAAGTGCGCCCGTTCACGTAGCGGCGCAGCACAACTGACACACACCGTCCGACGAAACACGTCCCGCCCGGCGCATAAATTACGATGCCGCAAACAAACGGCTCCCACGGCCAAGAGATACCGTACGACAAACCGAAGCGGTAACACGGACGCCGAGCACGGATAACGAAGAAGCGGCTCCCCGATCATGAATCCAGCACTGCAGGCCCTCCCCATGCTCCTGCTGATGCACCACCAAGGACGCAACGTACCGCGGAGACGCAGGTAGGCACACACACAACAAGTGCACGCAAACAGCGCACACAGTGCAAGGGCGGAAAAGCGGACAACCCCCCACCAGCGCGTGTACACTACACATCCACCATTGCATCCACATATGACACACAGGCCAAATCGTAACATCGCGTAACACATGTGTACACACCACCTGGGACTAGGAACCAACCACCCCGTCACGGCCCCAAAGCGCCGATGACGCCGCCACACATGCGCACAACGCAGAGGCCAACCGCAGCGCCATGCATGCGTCGCACACAGACACAGGGACACAACCAAGCAGCACACACATCAGCCCCACCCCGAACGCACATGACACGTGACAGGCCTGCCACAGACATGTCCCCAACGCCCAATTCACGGACAACACCCAACGCCACACAACCGACGCACACATGTCAGTGAAGACACGCAACAGCAGGACACACCCCAGTGTAACAAACATGGCGTAGCACACAGCGGCGGCAACACCAACTAGGAGAAGCAGGGCCCCTTCGGGAAGAGGAACGCCAGTACCACACTGAAACACCCATACCACTCTGCACATATGAACAAGACATATAAAACGGAACACCAAAGAGCCCGGGGACCGACAACAGGTGGCCCAAGAATAACATTCACACACAAGGCCCAACGCAGAGCGGAAAGGCAGCCTGCCGCCCACACAAGGGAGAGCAGACAGCACTGAATGACCTTCCATTCCAACTCCGAAACCACAGCCCTACGACAGAAGCCGGTGAATACAGCCATTGTCCAAGAATAGACCAACACAGGCATGCCGAGGAGACCGACCACAGGGCAGATAGCGCATATCACAGAAGCACACAACGGACGGGGAAGAAAGAAGAAAACACTCCCCCATGTCGGCCACATGCAAGTTAATTGGAAGGAGTCACACATCACTGACCTTGAACTGTCTGAGAAGCATGTGGGAAGAGGGCCCGTGTCCTCCAAACAAGCCAACAGAACACAAGTCCTGTCTCCCCACGACTACACAGAGCTCACAGCAACCTCGGAGCGTGCACATTGCAGACTGCACACACAGCCGGAGCACGCCACCACAACGCACCGCTGCGAAATGGCAACCGCAACACACCTACCCAACTACGCCGAACAGCTCAAGCTGTACAAAACCAACCTGTTTCATACATTGGGATGCGATCTCCTGTCCCTGCTGAACGTAAGTTACCGACTGACTTACCGCATCACATTGTTCAGCTGCGTCATGCCCGTCTTCTACTGTCGGAGGTGTCCCTACCAGCATCCCGTGGAGATATGCCTCTCCAACCCGGCATGTCTGAAGGCGGACCTGCTACCACTACTCCTCCCTCTGGACGCACACGACAGGGCCTGCTCTGCCTATGGGGGCATGGCGTATGTGGCCAACATCGCACCCGCACTGAAATGGGACCACTGTGCCTCCACACGACGGATCATCGAGAACAGCTACATCGAATGTCACCCAGCATGCCCCATCATGGTCCTCCAAGGGACAACTTACGAACAACACCTTGACAGCCACCATCCGCTACATTGGCTGGCAAACATGTACACCACCAATGACATGGAAGCCCTGCTGGACGGCATCGCATACCTGACAACCTGTCAATTCGTCGGACCACAACGCAGGTTCCCCGAGTGACCTATGATGTCCAACCCCGCACCCATGCTTAGCTTCCGCACGGACTGGCCAGTCACCACCACAACAGCCATACCAAACGACCGGCAACTGTAACCACACCATCAACGACATCGCCATGACATCGGATATGACCGGGACATGCACACTGTTCCCCATCACATCCAGGAACACCGCATGCATCGTGGGAGGCAGTGGCATGGGCTCTGTGTATCGCACCCACATGGACGGAACTGCACGAACAACCAGGACACGACATGGATCCAGCGCACATGGACACACACACCGCTCAGTGGACATGAATAGGTCGCCTGGAGTCTGTGGGTGCTGCACCCTCCCACCCCCGCCCGGGAATCCCATACCAGGACCTTTGCATGGACGACAAGTGCATACAACAACAACACGACCCCAGTGACTGTGACATGTCCAGTAACCACCACAGTGCAACAACAAGTGGCACGCCGCTGCATGCACGCAAGCACATGCCCTGATGTCATCTCACATGCACGCGTGCATGAGGAACAACCGCAGCAAACCTGTCACATGGAACTGAGATGGACTGTGCCCATGATGCCAAGCGGTCTGGTAGGCTACATGTATACCGTCTGTGTCAAAGTCCGCAGCTCCGCAGCAATACGTAAATGTACATTAGCACAGCCTTGGCCAAGCAGATGTCACTCTGAAGCCCACATCCCACATGCAACAGCCAATCACATGTAACCCCACACCCTATCCCATTTGCAATCATGCTTAGTATATCCTCAACATGTATTCCGCTGCCAGTAGTGTCCACTATACTGCATCACAGAGGACAGAAGACTCAATATAATGTTTGAAACCAAAACTGTCTCCGCTGACTCATTTCACAAGTACGAATGAGAGAGGATGAGAG
The DNA here is from genome assembly GCA_963921515.1 of Calotriton arnoldi. Taxonomy (NCBI): domain Eukaryota; kingdom Metazoa; phylum Chordata; class Amphibia; order Caudata; family Salamandridae; genus Calotriton; species Calotriton arnoldi. Next base: position 1,462,418 of record CAWUFW010000937.1, read on the forward strand.
TATGTGAAGTACACGGCAGTCGTGACATGACCATGTAGTCCACTGGTATTGGATGTCAACGCAAATGAGTAGCACTACTGTGGAAGACACACATGTGTCGTGTGAAGTCGTATGGACGCAGTGCTCAGGTGGGTGGGTGCGACGGGTAGATGCGCACATGCCAAGTTGGAGCACGCCGTGTTGGGAGGGGTCATGAACAGTACACCACCGCTTCCCTGGGCATTGTGAGAGGACACCTGTCGGGGGAGTGAACACGTGTGTGCACAGCAGCCGGGCACACGTACAAAGCGGTACCAGGCGCACCTCAGCCCACCCTCTGTGGACAAGCTGGATCCTGTTGTGCGCCCGCCATGCCCCTTGACAAGGCACACACAGCCCCAGTCGACCAGGTGAAACCCCAACATAGCCAATCCGCACAGGCGATACAGGGCACGGGATGGCAGTGGAGCATGGTGTGTGAGAGGTCTCCTCGCGCTCCTCCTGGTCATATCACGCAGGCAATAGAACCTCAACGTCTAGCATGGCACAAGTCAAATGGAAGTGTAGGGGGACGCACCACAGCACGAGCAGCACTGACGTCACGGGAGGTGGCTCGCACCATCCCATCCATTGCCCATCATACCAACCACGCCACATGCCATTGCGACTAAGTGCAAGCGCGTGCGCCACCACCCCCGAGCCCTCCCCAGAGAGGCCAAAGAGTGAATGTGTGGGCCATCAGTCACAGACGGACGCGGCATGGCCGCAAGGGCAGCCACAGCCACTGGGTGTCGCAGGTGGCGGATCCGGAAGGCGAAGACTGTGATGCATAGTCCATGCAGGCCGGGTCTCCATTTGGGGCACCACGCAGGTGGACGGCGTCCCGCAACACATCATACCCTGAGACAGCCCACTCGTGCAACTGGACCCACACATACACTCCTTGCCCTCTCTGGTGCGAGCTTGGGGCTGCCTGTGCAAGCGCTAGCCTCGCAGGTGAGCATGCATATTGGGGGAGCGAGGGGAGGACATGAGGGCTGGGGCGAAGATGACTGTATCACTGTCAGTTAGTACAAGGGATGACCCAGATGTGGAAAGGAAGAGACGTGTCCTGTGTGTACTGCAACTAGTCGCCAATCCAACTACCCCCATGTCCGGAATGTAAGCCCGCACCTAGGCCCGCCCATCCGCCACATCGAACATACCACCAGCACGACAACCTTCCCATTCGAAACACTGACTGGGGGTGGCGACCAGTGTACAATCATGTGTAGCCTACCCACGCGTACATGTGGGCCCTCCATGATCCATGTCACCTGCGGCAAAGTCATGACATGCGCAATGAGGGAAGTGAGGAGAGCTGTCCGCCCCACGCGCAGAAGGTGCATCAGCTCCACAGACCCAGCAGCGAGTCCAGCAGGGGTCACATGTGCAGGGGCAGCTGTGCCTGGTGTGAAGGCACATGCATATAGACAGCACATCGACCAATGTGTAGTCTGCCCACATCTACAGTCCATCATCATGCGGACATAGGAATTGAACACAGGGCAACACATCCTAGTTGGTGCACCCACCGTGACCAACAATGCGCAATCATCGACGTACCTGCCCTGTGCATGGCCCCCCACCCAACTGAGGCACATCCAGTGCCACCATCCCACACACACAAGCCTTCCACGGAACATGCTGTGTCCAATGCTCAGCACAGAGTCAGCGCCCATCTGGTGGATCCTGAACAGGAGACACATGCACACACATGCCAGCTCCCACTATGTACGTCTGCCACCTGGCACGTGCAATGTAACCTCTCACCTGTGACGTGTGACTGCAAGCACACAGCCGTCTTGGCATGGGGCTGTCAATGTGGACACCTGTCAATGTTTCGGGAGGTGTGATCCGTACAGTGCTGTACATAGGGTGCAGTGCTGACACCTACTACTGTCTCATGTCCCCTCGTGCCACAGGTCCCACTTGTTTTGGCCGCTCAGCCTGTGCCCACATCGTCGTCGTCGTGTGCCATACTCATCCAGCCGCGGAAGCAGTTCCATGCTCAGCAGACATTCATGTTGCCGTGGCGTTGCCGCTTGACGGATATGCAGTCAGTCCCCATCAGCACGCCCCGCAAGTCATTGGGGCCTAGATCCACATGTGCATGCACATGGCAGTGGTTTGTATCACTAGCCATTGCCATTGTTGGGAGACCTGTGTAAGTGTATTGTGGCCGTGCCGTCCCAGCTTGACAGCTGGGCTGTGGCTCATGTGCTTGCTCAGTCATGTCAGTGATGTGTATGCGAAATTGCTATGTGTCGTGTTGCTTTGACATGTGTCCTCTGCCATTGTCCCTAGGCGGAGACCGAACATTGACCACCCATACCAATTGCTGGCGGACATGGACGATACAGAGGTTATTAGGAAGTTTCGGCTGGACAGGCCAACCCTGCATCGACTGTGTGCCATGTTAGAACCCCATCTCCGTCCCCGCAGGGTGTATCCGACTGCTGTCACCCCCACGGCTAAGGTGATGGCCGCCATGCATTTCTTCGCCACTGGGTCATTCCAGCACACAGCGGGCATTGGAGGAGGGATGTCCCAGCCCATGTTCAGCAAGGTGCTGAGGGATGTACTGGCAGCCATGATGCTGTACCGAAACAGGTACATCCGCTTCCCCAGGGCTCGTGAATTGGCGGCAGTGAAGGGTGCATTCTATGCCCTTGGCAGAATCCCACACGTCGTTGGAGCCATTGACTGCACACATGTCGGCCTTGTTCCACCACAGGCCACTGAGCACCTGTACCGCAACAGGAAGCACACGCACTCCCTGAATGTGCAAGTGGTGTGCCTTGCGGACATGGTGATCACCCACGTGTGTGCAAAGTTCCCAGGCTCGGCCCATGACGCACACATAATGCGCAACAGCATCTTGCCACGACTGATGTCCAATATGCAACAGGATCGTGCCTGTATTGTCGGTGAGTATGTGGAGTGGTGTAGCGTGCTGGTTGTGCGATGCTGTCCCCTGTCCAGTTGGAATAGCAACGGTTCTCTGTGTCCCTCACACCCAGGTTACTCTGCGTACCCGAATGGGGCATGGCTGCTCAGTCCATTGAGGAATCCTCGCACCCCAGCAGACGATCGCTACAATGAGGCACATGGGAGGACCAGACGTGTGGTCGAGCGTACCTTTGGCCTCCTCAAGTCCAGGTTCAGGTGCCTGGACCGCACCGGGGTGCGCTGGCGTACTCCCCACAGAAGGTGTGCCGGATAGTGGTGGCGTGCTGCATGCTGCACAATCTGGCCATTCGGAAGCAGATCCCCCTCATCGTGGATGACGGAGATCAACCAGGGCCCCAGCCCGCAGACCAGGACAGCTCGAGTGAGGAGGACAGCGGAGAGGAGGAAGCTGGTAATGTGCGGCAGCAGCTCATCGCCCGCTACTTCACTTGACGGTGAGTGTCCATGTACGACGGCTGATGTGGCTGTATCTGTGCAGGTGTGTGTGTGCTGTGTCAGGGTGGCCGTTTGTTCACTGCGTGCTGTGTGTCAACGCTCCATGGCCAGGGTAGTATGCCACTGTTGGTGGCTGTGGCATTGTGCCCTATTGCTCTGTGCGATGTGTGTACATTGCTTGTAGTTGTTGACATGTACTGTGTGATGGGTGTGTGACACACTCATTGAATGTGCTCCTGTTCTGTCTCCCACCCCTAGGTCCCTACAGGCCCTCCGGATTCAATTGCCATGCCACGCATCAGGTGCCTTTCCGCCCAAGGTGGCCGTTGTATTCCGTACAAATAAAACACAGGGCACAAACAGCAGTTAGTGAAAAAGGTGCATTTATTACAAACTGTGACATGTGATTGTGTGTAAGGTGATGACAAAAGTGGTGCGTGCAGTGACAATGAGCTGTCGGTCATGGCTGCGTGATGCTCAGGGTGTACCCACTGGTTCTATGTCCATAGTCCAACACACACATGCCATCCAGATGGCTGTGTGGAGTGGGATCGTAGTCCAAGTCAATGCAGTGGCTGGTCAAGGAAGGCTGGCGGAGGCTGGCTGGCTGCCTCACTTGCGTTTGGAGCGTGCGAAGTCCTCCCAGGAGATCTGTTTCCACTTCGGACGGCCCCTTCCACGTTTGCGAGGGGGTGCCTGCTTGCGACATGCTGGTGGTTGAGGTGTGCTCACTGGCTGTGGACGCAGGGGAACTGGACACTGCTGCTCCACCCTGCGCCCCGGCAGTTGGTGGCGGAGGGGAGCTGCTGTCCCTGGCAGTGACCTCACCGCCACCACCAGCTGGCCCATGAGGTCCACGAGTTGGCCCATACGGGCGTCCATGGACCTCAGCACCCCCAGCACCTCACGCGTGTCTGAAGCAGACCGGACCCATTGTCCTTGGGCCTCTTCATAGGCCCCAAGGACTCTGGCCATTTGAGGCAGGGCATGGCTCCCAGGGGAGGCTGGCGTTTCCCTGACCCTGCTCCTCCTACCAGTCCTGCTGCCACCGGCCTGCCCACTAGCCACATTGCTCACCACGGTCCTCGCTGTGGCTCCCAGGGTGGATCCAGTCGGCCGGGCCACCACCTGCACTGGGGCTGGTGCCAGCGAAGACGTGGTGGTGGTGGCGGCGGTGGTGGTCGGTGCGGCGATGGTGGCGGTTGCGGCAGTGGTAGTGGCCACAATGACCGTGGGTGTGGCCGCAACGACAGTGGCAGCAGGGGGCTGGGAATGTTCATCAGCCCTGGATGATGGGTTGGTGGGTAGGAGGGGTCCTGGGGAGCGGCTGGGCCCTGCCACACCAGATGGGCCTGCTTGGTGGTCCGTGTCCGAAGAGGAGGACAGATCCTCCAGATCCGTGTGTCCTCGTTGGGGGCTTGTAGGCTGGCTGTGCTGGCTGCTGGCTCCATCCCCAGCATCCAGCAGTTCGTCACCTGTGGAGAGAATGAGATTTGTTATTGTGTTGCACCTGGCGAAGTATGTATTTGTCGTCTGACATTAACAGTTCGTGCAATCTCGTACATGGGTTTCCCGGAGGCGTGTGTGTGGCTGTAGCATTTGTAGTTGTGTGTGCTTGGCAATGGGACTGTGTGCTGTGCACATGTGGCATGGGACGGATTGGCCATGCCGATGGGTGTGTTGCTGTGCCCCTACTTATTGTGACTCTGGTGTATGCGGGCTCCTGGCCCATCCTGGGTCTGGTTTGTACTTTGCTTTTGGGGTTCAAATGGAACGCTTAGGAACGCATATGGCAACATGGGGGCCATGCCCCAGATTCGCATTTGGGAGGGGATATGCTTTGGGGTTCAAATGGAACGCTTAGGAACGCATATGGCAACATGGGGGCCATGCCCCAGATTCGCATTTGGGAGGGGATATGCTTTTGGGGTTCAAATGGAACGCTTAGGAACGCATATGGCAACATGGGGGCCATGCCCCAGATTCGCATTTGGGAGGGGATATGCTTTTGGGGTTCAAATGGAACGCTTAGGAACGCATATGGCAACATGGGGGCCATGCCCCAGATTCGCATTTGGGAGGGGATATGCTTTTGGGGTTCAAATGGAACGCTTAGGAACGCATATGGCAACATGGGGGCCATGCCCCAGATTCGCATTTGGGAGGGAATATGCTTTTGGGGTACATGCTGTGAGCCATGGGTGCCGAACGTGACATGTGTTGTGGCAGCATGACAGTGCATGGTTTGAGGTGTGTGCATGCTTGACATGGCCTGCATATTTGCTGTCTGTTGTGATTACTGGACATGGCATTGGACGCATCGTTATGAGTGAGTGATGGTTGTGTGCCAGCAAACGTATTGCAGTTGTCCCATCTCCTTGGTGTGCGTGCTGCCCTGTGCCATGTGCATCACTGCAGTGCTCGGGGGGTGTGGCCCATGTTGTGTGTTGTTGCTCACAGTGTGTCGTGTGCTTCATTGACTTCTGGCACATGGTTGGTCATGGGCATGTATCTTAGCGTGACTGCTGTATGTGTGGCAGCTTTGCGGATGACATGCCTTTCATGAGACTGGGGCTGACGGATGGGATGGATGGTATGTTGTATGTGCATGGTGTGTCTGTGTGTTTGATGGGTTCAGTGGTGTTCGTGTGCATTTATGTTGTTCCGCTCTGTTGCGTCTAGTGTTGTTTGTCTTACATAGGCGTAGTTGTGGGGTGTGTGGTTGACAGGCAGTAGGGGCTACATGGACAGGACTTCAATGGTGTTTCGGTTGTGTGTGATGAGTTGCACAGTGGCTGCCGTGTGGTACTATATTCAGTGTGGCTTGTGCATGCAGACGTGGCTCCTTGGGTGTTGCTATGTATGTGATGGGTCATGTGGGGTGTGAGTATGTTGTTCATGTCCGTGTGCACATTGTTCACTTGTTCGTGACGGTGGGCGGTGCTGCGTGTTCGTCTGCTACGTGACATGTCCCATGTGTTGGTCGTGTTATGGTCCTCATGCCTCCAGTAATCCAGCCCTGTCCAGTTTCCCACCTGCAAGTTGTTCGTGCGTGCACTGTACTGGATGCCACATGGCTCTAAGCGGGGGTGCTCCATGTTGCAGGTCTGTGGGGGTGGGGGGTGTTGTGGGTCGTGGGGGTGGCTGGACACCCACTGACACCGATTGCTGTGGACCGTGATGTCTGCCTTTCGGCTGTCGTTGTGCACTGCGGTGGCTGACACGTGGCTGTGGGGTGTGGGGGATGCTCCTCCTTGCTGTGCTGTGGGACTAGGGGCCTGGTGTGTGTTGTACTTGAGCTGTCCACCCTCCCACCCACTGCACTTTGTGTTCCTGCCACTTATCTGTTACTTGTCGGTTAGTGCAGCTATGGCGGACACATGGGTGTGGTGGGTGCTCGTTGTGGCGCTTTTGGCATATTTGGGGACCTGTTGGTGGTTACGTGGCTGGCTGAGTGTACACATGTCCCCACGTATGTTACAGTTGTTCTGTTTGGGCTGTGTGTGGTGGTGTCTGTTGCATGTGTGTGTGATGTGTTGTGTATTGTGTGCTGGACATGGGGGTGTTTGTCCCTGGGAGCTGTGGCATGGTGGTAGTGCATGTGAGTACATAGCGGTGTGCTGGTATACATTAGTTTGTACTTACCAGCCTCCACTCCCCTGCTAATCCGGCGAGGATCTCCGGATGTATTATGACTCGCACCTTCTCCTCCCACGCTTTGAAGGTCTTAAAGAGCGCGGGATTCCCTCCGCCAGTGACGGCAGCCAGCTCTCTGTTTTTGCCCTCCTTCTTCTTGACCAGGCTCTTTACGTCATTCCAACGTTTGTTTATTTCACCTCTGTTCCTGGGCAGGGTCCCGACTGCATTGACCTGGTCTACGATCCGGTTCCACATTCTGTTTCTGGTGGCTAGTGGTGTGTGCTGGACCATGTTCCCATAGATTTGTGGGTACACCTTGATGATCTCGTCGACCATGACCGTCAGCTCAATGGGCGTGTACTTGGGCATTCTTTGTGGTGCCATGGTGTTTGTGGTGCTGGTGCGGTGTGTGTTGTGTAATGTGCAGGGGGTTTGTGGTGCCGGTGTTTAATGGTGGTGGTGGTGGTGGTGGTGGTGGTAGTGATGTGTGCGTTTCTGTGGTGTGCTGCTGTCCTTGCTGTGTCACTGTGTCCTCTCCTCTCCTCTCTGGTTTGCAATGTAGCAAGGGGTTGTGGTCTGTGGGAGTGCTGCTTTTGTACTCACCTATGTGGGTGTGTCCTCATGGTCTGTTGTTTTCAGGTGTGTTGTGTCTGGTGTTCTGGCCTTTGTATTTTTTGTTTGTCCGGGGGTGTTTTCGGGATGTGTACTGTGCTTGTGTATTTGTGCGTGCCTTGCTGTGTGGACTTGTTGGCCATGTTGTGTGCTATTGGTTTTGTGAGCGGATGGTTTCTGTGCAGGTACGTGGGCGCCATGGCTTCTGCCGTGTCGATTCTCATCGGCGTTCTTTGCGCTGGCGGGCGGTATATTTGTGGTTTTTCCGCGCTCATGGCGGTGCGATCGTAATTTCACGTGCGGTGTGTCGGCCGTGAGGGCGGGCGGTTTTGTGTTGTCGTGCGTGTTTCCGTCCGTGGCGGGCGGTTTTACTCCGACTCGGACGTTGGCGGGCGGTATTTTGTGTGTTTTTTCCGCCGATGGCGGTTTTCGGTTTGTGTAATCGTAATGGCGTGGTCGGTGTTCAGACGGTGTGTGCGGGCGGATTTTTGCCGCTTCCATGCCTGGCGGATTTTTTTACGCCGGGTATCGTAATGTGCCCCTTATTTATTAAATTGAACTTCAGAAAAATATTTTTAAATGATTTTAATATATGCACATTAATTAAAAATATAATTAAAAATTAACTTTGCCACATTTTTTCTCTTTTTTTCTACACAATATTTTTTGTACTTTCTGTACAATATTTTTACTAATTTATTATAAAATGTAATAAACGTTTTTAAATATTCCCTGCACTTCTCATAGTCTCATAGTCTCCACCCCATTGTGATGCCTTACTACTGTAAAGTACAGTGAAATGTGAAAAGTTTAGTTTACAAAAAAAATGTAAATATTTATATTAAATATTAATTTATATTTTTATATATTTATTTTAAATGTAGAACAAAATATAAAACATGATACAGCCCTTGTAAACTTATTTTGAATTAAATCTTTAATTATTTTTAATATATTAAAATAATTTAAAATAATTTTTCTGAAGTTTATTAAATAAATCCTCACCTAAAGTAAAGAAAATACATTTTTGTGCATTAATAAATATTAAAAGTTATGTGTAGAATTAAGTAAAAGTAATGTAATTACATTTTAAATGAAATTAATGTTACTCATGTATACATTTGATTTTTTAAATATTTTTTAGTTAAATAATAAAAAGGTTTCAGTTTAAGTTTTGCTAAAAGTAAATAAAATGCATTTATATTTTTAACTTTTGAAAATAATGTAATTTAACATTATAACCTAAGTTGTTTTCTATGGGAGGGTGTTGCAGTACCATTTGTTGCCCATGTGTTGCTCCAGCTCTGAGATAAAGTAATTTAGTACTGTTTAGGGCCCCTTTTTGCCTGTAGTAACTTTAGAAGTGCAGTTGGTGAATAGCAAAGGGCTTACTCTTTTGTGGGTGAGTGCATGCCCTACTTCAACCCCTCGATAATCATCTCAGTACCCCTACTTACTCTTCCCTAAAGCCCTCCCATTATGTAGCAGCCACTCCCCCTGACCCATCACACATTTACTACTAAGGGGCCGATTACAATGTCGTTAGGAAGGGCTCGTGATGGGATTCAGTATTGTCGAATCCGATTCGGAACCCTTGTTTCCTACTGAATCGGTCAGTGTTCCCACCAACCGATTACGATGTCCGGAAAACGTTCGAGCACTCCGAATCGGTTCCGAAAGGCATTGGGTCGTCCGAGTCTTTCAGAGCCGAATCGTTCAGCTCAATGGGTACAGTTTCCGAACGAGCGATGACGATGAGCGGATTCGGACAGCCACTCTGATTTGGTTTGCCCGAGACGAAACGGCTTTCGGAATCGGTTCTTGGGGGCTTGTCATGGACCCCCCTTCACCCGGAGGTGACCGAATGTGGTCTGTGGGGGTACCCAAGGGACCCCTCTACCCAACTATGCACAATGTGGCAGGCAGCATGGGGTGTCCGCCACAGGGTGCAAGGTTTTCCCCAACCACCTCTTTTTCCAATAGGAGCCTGTGTTCTCGGTCAGAACACAGGCTCCCATTGAAGTCAATGCGAGTCCGACCGAACGATGTTGGGAAGCATCGCAATCGGTCGTCTGGACTAGCAGGACCCGATTCGGTTGGAAACGAGTCCAGAACCAATTCGTTCAGGACAGTTTCCTAACGAGATCGTAATCAGCCCCTAAGTAGCAAACTTATATGTGTGAGGATGTGCCCTTGGAAAATATAGGAGAGGTAGAGATTTGTACTCGTAGGTTTGTGAATGCAGTTTGTAAATAGGCCCCTGAGTGTTTTGGGGTTATGAAGTATCTGAACCTACCCTCCACAATTTAGTACATCTACCTACCTGCTCTAATACTACATTTTAAACTACAGATTTAAAGCATGCTGACGTCTGCAATTAGTAGAAACAATAGGAAAAATAGGGGCATGCTACTTCATAACTACTTTAAAAAAAAAAAGTTCAACAAAAGTCCAAATCTTGATAAAAAAGATGGATAATACAGATTTGGATTTTGTGAAGTCATTTAAAATATTACCAAGAAAAAAATCCTACAATAGGTGATTAGGAATGAAAGTGTGAAATGCATTTTATTGAGAGGCAACTTTTAGTAAGTATGAATGAAAAGCACAAGTTTTAGAATTTTGCTATGTAGTGGAGTTTCATATGGATCAATATTATTTGTATTGCTCTTTGATATTCTAGTATTGGTTTAAAGATGAAATTGAGAAGCAATGTTTCCACCAATTCTGATTATTTATGAAAGGACATGAAAGTAAATGGAAAGCCTATATTAGAAATAATTGTAAAAATAAAAGTGCTAAAAACATCATTTAAAATACTTGACAGTATTATATCAGAAAATTACCAACGGGTTCTTATAGACATTCTTAACATAATCTCAAATACCATCTTGGTCTTATTTTTATAGTGCTGTGTTGAGACATCATAAATATCCCAATAACCCATGAAATGATAAACAAATGCTATAGGCTAGTTGGCCTTTGCATCCTGCATTTAGGGGGAGCGTAGGATTTAACTTCCTGCATATGTTTCTTAACTGAGAGGCCTGTGCTACCCTCACCACTTCTTCAGCCCTTACACTAAAGTAATATAACCCAGCTATTAATTTCATGGTTATCTTGGTTTATATTATGTTGTATACTTGTTTCTGTTTTTTTTACTGCATACATTCTAAACAGGATATGTAGTACTCTGAATTAAATGATGTTTGGAATGCACTTATACACTAGTCATTAATGAGGGTATATGTACATATTTATACCATGGTAATTCTTAATTGAAAAAATATACTAAAGAAATTAACTAAAGTAATGATAGACCATCAAATTCTTGGTACTCGAGGAGCTGGGTCTCAGATACGTTAGTGATCTTATAGCTCTTAGAGCGCTGCTTTGTTGAGTTAAGATATGGACTGGTGAAGGCTTACAGCTTAACAGGTCTATTTTGTTGGACTGTTTATCTCTGGACCGCATGCATAAAATCCCCTGGCTAGCGTGTGTAAAGGCTACTTTAACTAGCCTAGGGAGGGTGGACATGTTTCTTAAATATCATTTGTTGTGTCCCGTGGTGAAAAAACTGCTAATGGATCTATTCTTTGCACGTGCCTCCATGCAATGTGGATAGCGGTAACTGAGAAAACCCATGGTCCGTGGGCGTTTATTACTAAAAACGGTGCAGGACATGGAACCTTATCTTTCTCAGTGATCTGATGATAGACACAGATTTGTAGTGTCTCAATTTAGGTTTAACTTATTACATCACCTGTTAGCCTCTCCGAGTGGCTGGATCATCCCTGGCACATTAGGGCCCTGTGGCTGCATCAATTTGTCTCCACAGGATACCCTTCATTTTGTATTGCTGTGTAAATATTTTAGTGTTCCTAGGAAGTGTTTTCTTTGACCAATTCTGAAAGCCATGGAGTTTACCCAAGCCAGCCCAGCGCTTATGTTTTTACAACTACTTCCTAATGCATATGTTCTTGCTGCAGGCTCAGGTTTTTTGTGTGCTGCTGTAAGATCTAGGCGATCCAGGCCCGATTAATGGGGTTAGGGTCTAAAAGCTGTATTTTCCATCTGTACATTAATGTATTTCAATTTTTAATTCTTTTTAACACTGATATATGAATGTATTTATGGTCTTGTGTTCTTTATGATTGTATTTACAATTGAAGAAAGATTTAATGATGATGATGATGACCATAAAATAAACAAAAAGGTGGTGGAGGCCTAAATCCTTAGAAAGACCTTATTCTGTTGCTGTTTGGTTCTCTGGCTAAACTGAGATGCAACATTGACCTTTAGATACGACCTGCTTATTCAATGAACAATACAGAGAACGAATAGTCACTAATTAACTGTAAAGATAAAGAATCATTCATTATTACAAAACAATATTTTTACATTGAGAGCTTTTGGTTGGTATAGAGTCCTGTATGTGTCTATTCAAGCACAATTACATATTTTTAGCTAAGTGTTATAGATTTGTAGAAGTGCTCACCAATTTCTGGTATAACATTACCCTATAAATTATTATATGGGTAGGTACTGAGGTGACTCAATTTATGAAGGTGTATTTCTTTTACTAGATTAAATTAGGTTGGAAAGAACACCTTCCTGAGGAACACTGTAAACAACAAATCAAGATTTGAGTGGAATTTTTAGCACAATAAACTTGTTTCATCTTACTTCTTTTTAATCTTCAGAATGCCGGTAAATGGCAATTCCACAGAGTCCCTCTTTAAAGAGTCATTGAATTACTTATTAAGAGCACACTGGACAACAGAGATTAAAAAATCAGATAGTAGAGAGGGCGTCTAGACAGTGATTTCATGAAGACTGGCAGCTCCTATGCTATTTTCACAGAAAAGTGAGATTCAGATAGCTGTTGTAATGAATACAATTTTGAAATTAATATGCCTCATGTGAAAGATCTTAAAATGTGTACATAATATTTGACCCTTTAGCATGAGCAAGGAATGGAGAAATATCTGAAGTGTTGAAATAATATATCGTGCGGCTTACCTTTCTGAAGTTGAGGGTCAACTTTACTGAATTAGTAAAGTGAAAGGAACGAGACAAGGAATCTCATCCAAAAAATGGATATGAAACTGTGAAATGGCTTTACTAGAGGAACTGGTTCATGTTTTACTTCATGGTTATACACATAACATTTAAAAATCCATATTATACACACAATAACTGCTGCTAGCTAGTTTGACTTTTTAAGTAATCCTCTATTCATGTTTTTATGTAATAGCTCATTGTATAGAATTTTGTCTGTCTGCTTACTGCTTTTTAGTGTTGTAAGTCTGTGTATAAATTTTGTGTTGTGATAAAAATATCTTAAGATCTGATTTGGAATTGGGGAGGAAGAAATTCTATTCCTACCAATGAAGGAAATTACACATGTGTCATGTTGGTGGTGGAAAACCCTCCAGATTTAGACCATCCCATCTCAATTCCACATGCAAAATTCTGCTTTACCTTTGTTATTTGTTAAATATGGCAGCAGTATTTCCTCAGAGAAACACTGGAAATATATCCTCAAAAAAGTGGAACGCAAATTTTATTCACATCCCATACCCAATTGATCAATTATGAGAACCTCCTTTGTTGAAGGGGATAGAAGGGAATGGCATCTATATCCCCTCAATCAATGATGCGATTTCTAGTATGTAAACCATGGATTGATCAACAGTGTATGGCGGTACCAACACTACCAATGCCAACTCCTTCACTTAAGATTACAATTTATGCTCATTTGCTTGTATAGGATATTATATGAAATGTTTTTTCAAATGTTTCTTTTACATTGGATGCTTTTTGGACGTTCGGCTGTGCCAATCCCTGGTCAGTCTTTACATTCTGTAGCTGGTGGATTATAAGCCTGCTAATTGTGTGTATAGACTACTAATTCCTGTTATTTGGTGGCGAAAGAATGGTTGCATTGGCCCAGCAAGTTTTCTGCTGATTTCGTAGAACTCAAATTCAACTAACATTGCAATTGTTTCACTAATGGAAATTTCTATGTAAAACCATCACAGTTTCTGTTTGCACCTTTTTCTACATCAGGCACATAATGTACATTTTATTGAAGAAAACATGATTTTGTAGTACACCAGTCATTTGAGATAAACACAACAAATCTAGCTAAATCCTAAAACTCCTACCTTTCTGCATCATGTAATCATGAAAATCCCTAACTTTATACATTTATACGAATGAGAAAAACTTTGCCGGAGATATATCACAGGGGTGTTGTATAATAATATATTTGGGTGCAGTTGGTCATGATGGTTTTGCACTCTTTTGTTCTTTTTTGTTTTGATAACGTTTGTTAAAGATATATTTTCTTGTATATGTGCCAGAACTTATAAATTAAAATTGTATAAGACTCAGCTAACTTTGTATATAATTACCTTAAAATCAATTTATAACATAATTGAACCATGGTCTTATAATTGCAAGTCATCAATAATTGCATTAAGAGTTCATTTAAAAATTCAGATTCCACATGTAATACATATTGTATAGCCCATATCCATCAATGATCCTTAGTTCAAGAGAGGACTACTCCTAGCTTTTTAGTCAACTGAACAAAACCCATTAATGATAAGTATAGCTTTAATCAAATTTAAATGTGTGCCTCTGTTCAACTATACTGCATTCCAAAGCAAATTCTATGCTTGTAATTCACAACGATCTGGAATTATACTGCCCTCATCTGTACATCTTAAAGCTTTGGAATTATACTGCCCTCGTCTGTGCATCTTAAAGTTTTGTCATTTCTTGAATATTTTATCTCTTGCACTAAGGAACATTAATAGGTATTAAGAGAAATGTGCGCTACCCAATAGCAATGACATATGGAACCGGAATTCTGAAATTAATCTTTAATTCATTTATTCATCACTTGATATACCCAGTTCATGGTTCAATGATGTTATAAATTCATTTTGAGATCTAAAATGCTTTAGATCAGTTATTTGGAGACTTGGACTTGCACATTCCTATTATTTTAACACATATTGAGTTATGCTTTGTCTGCTTTTTTGTTTCACTTTATATTAACTTTGCAAAAATGATCAAATTAATGAAATATGTGATAGCAAACTTGAGACAATCTGGCAAACTGACTCAAACTTAGCATATTATGACACATTACGAAATTGGCTTTAAATTCAAATACATACAAAACAGTAACTCATTGCCATCAAAATACCTTTTTGTTACACATTTATCTAAGAATGCACCAAGTGGGTACTGATGCTAAAAGAGGAGCACCACCACTGTGCTCAATGTAAAATTACCCAGCTGTGTCATAATAAAATTCTCATTACTGTGCCAAAGACCAAGGGGCTATATACTTTTCAAATTTGCTAATGCTTTGATATATGCTGTCTTTTTAATATTGGAGTTGTTATAAGTGCAACACTTATTAACGTCTCTTTCAGAGGTAATTATTTTATTGATTTGGGATTTTCTATACTAAATCTAAGAGAACTATATCAACATATTTTTGGGAACATTTTTCCTTTTCTGTAATTATGAAATGTACACCTTCTCTTTCACAAAAAGCCTAAAAACGTCCTCATGTGCATTTATGTCATGTTTAAAATGCCAACTACATGTTGAACCATTTATATATGACTTTTAGTACTGGATGACGCATTTTTAATCCCACAAACAGCAATTGTTCTCCAGAAACTTTTAAATGGTTTTAACAGTTTTATAATAAATCTAAGTTTAAAAGTAAATCACTAGAAATCATTGTTTTAACCTGCAGTCCAAAAAACAGCAAAACAAAATCTTTTTTCATTGGTGAGAACCCGATCACTAAAGTTTCATATTTTAATTATCTAGGCATCCTGTTTGAAGCAAATTTGTCATGGGGAGGCATGACTAACCAGAGAATACAGAAAATAGGAGTAGTGTGCAAATCTGTTTTTAGATCACAAAAATGTTGGGGCACAAGCCAATTAAAGAGATGGTCCAGCTATATAAATCTAAATGTCTGGGCGTGGGAACATATGGAGCTGGAGTGTGAGGTCATGAAGCACCTGCTAGAATGCAGGCTTTGAAAACCAAGTTCCTCTGCCAGGTACTGGCCATCCCTAAATCACCCCAAGCTTTATCTCCCATAGTGAATTGGGTATGTACTATTTGGAAGACAAAGTTAAAATGGTCCCCCTTTTAATCTGGATTAAAATTTGGTGCACCCAGCAAGCAGGTTTTTCGAGAGACATACTGAGTGATTGTCTGAATTCGTACAGCTTTAATGATATGGACTGATTAACCTTTTTGAATTTCCAGATAGTATTAGGCCCCAAACTAAGGCCATAGTTAAGGAACAATTTCTCACGATGAATGAAGAGATTAGAATTGCAAGATAAAGCCACTTAATTCCAGTTCTTAACTATTTGCCAATTTCCACAACGCCTGGGATTGAGCAGTATCTAATCTGGGTGGATAAAACAGAACACAGTTTTTACTTTACGAGGCTCAGGTTACATTCAATTCACTATTTGGTTGCTTGCCCCAGTTCGGTCTCCTTGTTCAAATCTCTTTCAGGCTGCCCATGTAATAATTCCTCGCCCCAAACGACAGTGCATTTTATGTTTTTTTGCACTTTACATAGCAGCTTGAGAAGACGCTTCTTACTAACACTTTTAAAACACAAACACATTACATTGCACCCAGAGGGGCTGATTTTTTTTTAAATGCTTAAATACTTCTACAATTTGTTTTTCTGTCCTTAATTATATTTTGTCTGCAATCAAATTTGAGAAGAAGTTATACTTCATAAGAATATTTTAGCCCTAAGGATTGTTAACAGTATTTAAATGAATGTTAGTCTGCACGGGTGCCCATAAAGCAATTTTAGTACCATTTGCTAAATGTATACATAAATTATATTTTTATGGTGTTTTTAAATTTGTGCTAATTGATGTGTGATGTTTTCTCAACATTCCCTGACTCTGAACAACTATGATGTATAATGTATTTTTAAATCTGTGTTTTTAGGGTCATTGTTGTGACCAAATAAAGACTGTAGAATGAATGAATGGACTCTTAGTACTCTAGAAATTTTTGGTAAGAGGAAAGTAGCTGTTTTTACCAGATATGTTGAACACTGCATGCAGAACACAGATATGATCTAGGAAGACTCATTCATGCAGACAGTAGCATTCAAGGTGCAATATTCCAGTGTCCTGATGCACTGCCAGCCATACATTCACCTTTGTCCATGAGCGTTGTGCTGGCAGTGCAACAGGGCATGCTTCAAAATACTGCTCCAAGCCCGGTTTTGCACCAGGTACAACCTTTAGCTGTGCATAGTACAAAACTGAGTCTAGTGCAGTCTTTGTGGGTTTCAATGTTGGTTGGCATGAACTAGATCCATAAATGATCAACACATCAATTAACCTTCTTTAAATGTGAACTGGCTCACATATAGATTTCAATAATATTTACCATGGACAGTGCTTAATTTGTAAAATAATAAGGGCTGAGTCCGAATGTTCTGCTCAAAAGCTGGCAGCCGACGCTATCAAAGTTCGACGAGTCGAATTCCACGGCTTCATGGTCTTGATTTCACTTCATGCCTCTTTAATCCACTACCAGAATCTCCCTTCTTCTTTATCTCATGCTATGAGGTTCTTTTTCATATCTGCTTTCTCCCTTTATCACTGTATTTTTGTTTTTTTCTTCATCCTTTTTTCTCCCTTTTATGCTTTTGTTTCTCGTGCCCTAGGTCAAATTCTGTTATGGAAATATAAACTCTGGTCCCCTAAAAATGAGTGCCGGTGAGCTCCACCTGCAACCACTGGCTCAAATTAAGCACTGACCATGGATCCTGCACTCCTGCATCAAAGTTGGACACACCTTGTGAATGATTTCATTGCAACAAATGAAACCTTTTAAGAAATTAACTTTATTCACAATCTTCCGAAACCAAAAATGTAGTTTTTGAAAATAATTACAAAGTATCACCAAAGTGAAACAATATTGAATATTTTTTCAATTACTGGAACGGGACCAAGAAGCAACATGTTCTACCATTCCTTTCCAAACCTGAATTACTTAATTGAGGCTATCTGTGTAGCCTGCTCCATAGAACAGGCTACCCAAGTAACCCATTTACAGTAGTTCAGAGAAAAGCCTGCCACATCCACTCCTCTGCTCATCGCCTCCAGCTATCAACCAGCACCTGCAGATACAGCACCACTGGTTTCGTCATTTTCATTCGAACATGTGAAATGTGTATCTTTATAGTATTGTTGAAAACATTTTTTGAGCATAACATAACATTGAATGTGTCATTTCATGGACAGTTCAGGGTGTGTATGTTGTTTCTAAATATTTAACTACTAGCAATGTGCATAAAGTTATTTCTTGTTCTAGCTTATCTCACAGTTCCTGAGCACCACTTACTACAGGGACTTTCTGTGACAATACAAAGTAGATTGTTTGCACACATTCAAAGTTCCAATCTCGAACCATCAATGGGCAAAGGCAGGCAGAGTCAAAAACAGAGAAGCAGAGAGATAAAGAGCTACTGTGCAACGCAGTGTCCTTCTACGTTTCTTAAACCAGGAAGGAGTAGAATTTATGAAGTTCATCAAGTATGGTGTGAACCAAATGGACACCCCTTTGCTAAATACTTGACTTCCTAAAAACAGAAGCAGTGGAAAGCACGGTGTTTGGGACACTTGCCAAAGAGGATGAAAACTTACTGTTTGCTGGATAAGTTTGCAAACGACAGGTGCTGAATTAGTAAATATTGCATCAGAGTTACTGAATGCCATTCTAGGGCATGAAACCCAAGGGGTCGAAATCAGAGAGCAGGAGAAGGGACCAAAATTCCTACCCATGAAGACATGTTTATGGATTTTTGCTTCAGCATCTTTAAGTGTTCTGGGCTCATTGAGTCAACCTCACAGTAACAAATCAGACAACTGAGTGTAAATCTGAGTAGTAGGAGGGCAGCAAAGCTCTGTTTGCGTTTGGTAGTCAAGTACACATCAAGTTTTTAGTCAAATCAAGGAAGACCTGAAAAAACATTTTTCAGGCCAACATCACTTGGCTTGGAAGGCCCGCTACTCTTGACCTTAGTGTGCTTTTTGTAAAATGAGTGGGTGTAAGGCGTGCCATTCCTTTTTTATTTACATTTATAGTAAAATTGCTAGCTGTGGATCCTTTGAGTGGAGATACTGAAACAAACTGATAGTGATAAACTGCCTAGGACACCAAGTTGATTTATCATGACTTAACTACCCATATTACACGTTTGGTACACTGCCCTAGTGTGTGCCAAGGGCATCTTTTTAAAGGGTGCTCCAGACACAGACCCGGACAGTGCATCATAATAAAGTAAATGTGCTGTCACAGGTGCAACTGCAAACATGTGTCTGTACTCGGGACAGGGCATTAATGAAAGGGCAGGCTGGCTGTTTGAAGTAAATGTGCCTCCTGATGGCCTCTTGGCCTCTGTGTCCACATTTGTAATTCGGAACAGGCAGAGAGGCAAAGTGTTTTCTCATTTGCATCCGGCCACAGCCCCATGCAGACGATGGAACGCCCCTTGTAATTATGCCAGCACAACATGTGTGGCATCATGATCATTATTTCAGAAGGGTCATATGAGCAGCCACTTCCATAGAACAAAAAGGCACTGAGGGCACAAGCATTGGGCACAAGAGCCTATGGTTCTATTGTGCCACGTACTGTGATGCGGCCCCTGGACCTCTCATAATATCCCAACTACATGGTGTTCTTGAAACATTCATGCATCCAAATGTAAAACTGCCAAAACTAAGTCACACATACACTTTTCAAAGTGTCTGTTTCAAATATATTAAAAAACACAGGTTGTTATATTGAAAGACTGTGTGTAGCCTGATAAGCATTGATTTGGGACGCTTTTAATAAAAGGTTGCATTGCTGAATTTTCTATTCACCAAATGCTGCCATGGATGTATCTTAAAATATCATTCTTTGACCTTGTTTCGAAACAATTTTGTAGCTGCCCAGTTTGATGCAGCTAATCAAACAAATTCAAAGGAAATTATTGCTATCAATATATAGATTAGGTAAAAGAATACATATTTTTATTTTGAAAGAGCAATAAGAGACAAATTGCACTGAATATGTCAAAACACCCATTCAAATTCTACACATATATCTACAATCATTATATAGTGTATTAAAATATAGTTGGGCCTTTCAATACAACTAATAAAAATAAGAATGATCACGATAGTTCATGTGCGTTGGTCCAACAAATGACAAAATGTTGATGTTTCTGTCCAATTGGCAATTTTTAAGAAACATTGTCAGGACTCTTGTGCTAATCTAGGCAGTTTTGTCTCTGCAGAGTCATATGTCCATTGGCTAGGCTTCACCTTTTTCTTTATTTTCAATATATTATTTTAAAATTCATAGAAGACATCTTTCCTGAATTAATAAACTTGGAATACAAAGGGAATTGTGCTAGATCAAAAAGCCTGTTTCAATTATTAGACATTTCAAAAATGCAAGTAAGGCATCTTTCCTCACTTAACAAATAAGAGGATGCAGAAAGATTGGATTGGCTTTTATTGTTGGTGCCATCAGAAGCCAGTGGGACGTGTCTACAGTTGACAAAGCACAGTCTCTCCTTACAGTATGAAAGCACTAGCAAGGTGCAGAATTCTGTTTTTCCGGATGCTTTAATGGGAGTATGGCAGTATTAATTAGATATATATAGACTTTTCAAATGTTTAGGCTTATGGACAAATAAGACATGAAATTCCATCCATCTAGTAAGTCAAAGGGTGAGAAAACTTTGGCATGGGTATCTGTATAGGGCTTTATACCACTGATGAAGGTCTGAAGAGCACTGCAGCACGCTACTCCATGGTAGCCCAGTGTTAGTCGTTTAGTCAAACACAAGTGTTACTTTCTCATGCTGTTTCCTCTCAGTGTCATGGATTTATTCCTCTCATGAAATTGTTGTGTAGTTAGAGATATTAATGATCATCTCCAAGTTTGTGAGTTAGTGGGATGCTTCACAGCATTACTATTTGTGGTACCTCCAGGTTAATGCCATATAGCATACTATAACTTGTCGTGCAGGCTGTGATGCAGTTGTCAAGCAATTTCCCTATAGTTCTTCATTACAGCATTTTCTGTGGGGAGAATTGTGTTATGCAGGAACAACAAAACCATGGTCTATCATGACGGGTATTGTCGATAAGACTTTTAATGTAAGATATGTGGTAATTGGACAGCTAAGGTTGATACGAAATATGGGGGATCTCAAGAGCCTCACCAGTCGGATTTCTAACCCTCTGATGCAATTGCTTGATTCAGTGCAATAATATTGAATTAGAATGACAGTTGTGCGGCAGCCCTAACACAAGCCCACAGAGCAATCCTGCACAGGCAGAATTTTCAGGCAACTATCAGTCCCTCTAGATGAGTCCAGAGACACAATGGCAATCCAGACAATCTTTTGTTTATGAATAACACACTGAAAGTTAGCATTAAGAAACAGGGACATTTCGTTTTAAATGTGTATTTTAAAGTATTCAGTCTAGTGAATAAAATATGTACAGTAACTGCTCAGAATGTGAAAATAAAAGCAGTTAAGTGAACAAGATAAATATTTTTAACATTGTTAGCAGATTTATGGCATCCTAGCACCCTAATGCTGTTTCTAAGCACTATGCTAAACCTTAGTTAAAGCATTAAATAGCAAAACTTGCCTTGCGAGTAGGCCTGGGCGGTGAACTGCGCTCCGTGTGTGGAGTTTGGGGAGTTTTCTGCACTCCGCGCTCCGCGGAGCTCGCGGAGTGCAGAAAACTCCGCTTTGCGTAGTGCAGCAGAGTTTTTTTCCCGCTCGCAAACGGTAAGTTCGCAAGCATTTCTACCCGAGCAGCAGGAAGACCAGGGTGAACAGCAGATCGCACTACACTCCGCCACTTGCGGAACTTCGCGGAGTTTTTTTGTAACTTCCCGGAGTTCCGCGTAGCAAAACTCCGCGAACTACGCCCAGGCTTACTTGCGAGTATCATAGGATGGATCACACAGCATACGTTTGAGCAACTGGCTGCAGCTATTCCTTATCAGAGCTTTGGCACAGAAGCAGTATGTGTTTCCTAGGTGAAGGACACCTTCTGAATGGCTTCTGGAACCAACTATGCGACTGAGAGGAGAGAACACAGCAATCTGGCATGCCCTTGGTGAATATTCTTCCACAAAGACGTCTCCTAATCAGTAGTCATTCATGGGGTTTTTATGCCATACCACTGATTTTATTTCATGTTTACAAAATTAAACCGGTTTTGTAGACACCAAGGGGCTGATTATGAGTTACCGCTGTGCAGTTGGCAGCAGGAACACCACCGCCAAGTAGGAGGTCCAACCTTCCAATTACAAACATGGCGGTCGGACCACCTCAAGACCGCCGCCACCATGAGGATCCTGGATCCCACGGCAGTGGAGAATGTGGGGGGATTGGAGTTGGTGCCGATGCCGGCACCACCGTGACAATTTGGAGTTGGATTTCTGCCGACCTTTACATGCCGGGGACTCCGCCATAAAAAGGTCGGCAGAAAGGCAGGGAAGGGGCTTTAACCCATTGGACATTGTGGCATGGGGCACATATTGTGCCCCCCTATGCCTGCACTGTTGTACGCGCACTGTGTGCCATGCACGATATGTTGCCTTGCAACAGTGCCCTCACAACAGTGCAGGCACTGCAGTGTGGCGGCATTGCCTTCCGGCTTACTCTGGGAGCCGAAGCATGCCGCCCCCTCAAGATAGCCACTGGCACACTGCCGGGCTGGTGTTTAACTCAAAATGTGGCAATTTGGATGCTGCCGGCTTGGCGGTGTTCTCCCAACCTCCCAACGGCAGTCCGGCAGTCAGACCGCCAAACTTGTGATCAGCCCCTAAGGCTGCTGACCGACTAACCTAACATGGCGCAAAATGTATCAGCTCAATCCACATGTTGACATTAAACTTCCATCTTTGTAAACAATAAGCTTACACTGCAAGGGGCCATATTGTAAAAGCTGCAACCTTTAACATAACCAAAAAACATAGCCTACAAAGTTGTCAGCCATGATAATATAAAAAAAATTTCATGTGCCTAAGAACTTCATACTTTCTATTAAAGAATGAAAAAAGTTAACAGCAAAAATGGAGTGAAAGCAGACTAACAGAGCTAGCACTATCAGAGTGTTCATGACAAGGCGTTATGTATGTACGTGTGCATGTATATGGTGTTTCTAAAGCATGAACTTAGCTAAAAGACAGTGGACCTCAGTACATGGCCAAAGACAAGCAGAAAGCTCGGTGAACAATGCACAGAGTTTTAAATTCGATTCTTTCCCTGACTGGGAGCCAATGAAGGCTCTTCAGTCCGGGTTTGGCTGAAAGTCGACGAGGAATCTGAAGCAGAGTTCGAGCAGCGCAATTCTGAATTATCTGGAGCTTGCGTGAGGTAGCTTAGGGGGCCCCTAAATAGAGGGCATTCCCGAAGTCCAGACGAGACAAAATGAGTCCCTGGACCATAATCTGTCTCGCTTGAGAAGGCAGCAAGGGGAGAATCTTCCGCAGAAGCCTGAGTAGACCAAAACAGGTGGCTGATAATTTAGCTGCTTGACAATTAAAGTCAAGGGACTTATCCAACCAGATTCCCAGGCTCTTTATCGTATCCTTTGGCGTGGGAGCAGGGCCAAGGCAGGAGTGCCACAATGAGTTGGTCGTAAGTTTAGGGGGGTTACCTAAAAGCATCAGCTCAGTTTTGTCTCCATTCAGTTTAAGATATGACAATGTCATCCATTTGGTCACTTCCTCTAAGCAATCCCTCAGGCTGTTATTCGCGGTGTGTATCTGATTGAGAGCCACCACTAGCTGAGTGTCATCAGCATAGGTAATGATTTTTATTCCGAACGGACGGACTATCTCAGCCAGTGGGCTCATGTATATGTTAAATAGCGTAGGGCTTAAGGAAGAGCCCTGTGGTACACCGCAGCCAAGATGTTTGCTAGGGGAAGTGACGTCACCCTCAAAGACCTGAAAGGAACGGTCTGAAAGAAAAGATTCAAACCAGGTGATTGCTTTTCCTGAGACTCCTAAACCGGTGAGACGATGAAGTAAGATGTTGTGGTTTACAGTGTCGAAGGCTGCGCTTAGGTCAAGGAGGATAATTGCTGCAGATCCTCCCTGATCCAGAATCTTCCTGGCCTCCTCCGTCACTGCAACCAGAGCGGTTTCGATCCCATGCATGGGACGGAATCCCGTCTGGGAGGGGTCGAGCAGATGATTAGTCTCGAGGAACTCTGCCAACACCATGTTGGCATATTTTTCCAAGATCTTGCTCAACCAGGGCAACAAGGAGATTGGTCGATAGTTGCCAGGGTCATCTTGGTCTAAATTAGGTTTTTTAAGAAGGGCTTTAACCATAGCCCGTTTCCAGGAAGTGGGACGGTGCCTGAGGACAGGGAGGCATTAAGCAGGTCAAGTATAGTGGGGAGGACGTTGTCAATGACTGACAACAAAGTGCGCGGGGGTGCCGGGTCGTTGGGGGAGCCGGATTTGACCTGATGCATAATAGTTTTTAACTTGATAGGATTAAGTGGGGGAAGAATTCTAGGGTGGCCAGCGGCTGGGTCCCTGATTCAAGTGATTTAGTGAGTGGAGGGTCAGTCTGAACAGGGGAAAAGGAAGTGTAAATGGTTTGTATTTTTGAGAGAAGAACTCTGCCAGGTTATTGCAGCGAATTTGTGCATTGATAGGATTTGGGGATTTTTCAGGGAGCTTAAGGAGGGTTTTCGCAATGCGATATATTTCTTTAGGCCTAGAAGCGGCTGCATTAATTTTTCTTCGAAGAAGCTCGATTGTGCAGTTTTAATTTCATTTTTATAAATCTTTATCGCTTCTCTATACTAGAACTAGAGGCGCGGGGCACTAGGAGCAAGCTAGCCTCCAACGCGAAATGTTAAACACTGCCTCGCCAGATTACACATTTGTCGTATACTTCCCGTTTACTATCTGTACAACATGTACATATGTGTATATTTTCCCTTTTTTTAAAAAGTAAACTTAGCAATCCGAGTCAAGAACGGCACACTAATTTGTGATTGTACAAAATTAATAGAGACAAAACATTTTCAGAAACATCACCAACCCCTTTCGGCTGTGGTCCCAAGACGTGACCGAGCAACCGGTCATGTGGTGGCCAAGACATAACGCCATTGGAAGCTTCTCTTGACATACGCGAGGATCAGGCATGGCCTGACCCTCACGCTGGGACACAAACACGTGGTGCAATCTCCGACCAAACACAAGTGGCTCTCTGATTGACTCGCGGTTAGGCTGCACCCACAGCCAGGCATCAGCCTGTCCTTTGGAAACAACTTACGCTCCGGACACCGGATCTCGGGCTCGGCCATAAATCCACAATCAGTGACGTTACGAGCAGGTCAGGCAATTGACTTGCAACAAAATAAGGCGCATTCCGAGACACCGGAAGTAGCGGGCTCGTGAGCACTTCTGCTAATCACTTTGCAATTAACCGACCTTTGCCCAATTAAGAGCACTATATAAACCACACTCCCCATTCATTCATTCACCAACGGGGAGGACAGACGGACACAACTAGGTGCACCTGAGAGAGACGCACCTTGAGGCAGTAAGGGCATGCATGTATAAATGAGTGATTGCACATTAGCCTGTAAAGGAGCACTTTCAGGCTCCTTGGTTTTATTATATTTAAAAAAAAATAATATCTTTTACCTCTGCTATCATTGTTTTGTCTTTCCTCCAGAGTCTGACAACAGGGGTCTCTCCTCCATTCGCCTCCCATGGGGCATATAGGGTATTTACCAAGGGTAAGATATGTGAAAATCCTAACACATGAGAAATTTCTATTCCAATGTGTGTGCACAGTTCAGTGACACGTGTTACACACTTATAGCCACTCACGTAAATTTATGTGCATGTGGTTTTTGAATGTTCTTGGTGTGACCGATCATTTAGATTTTTTTCCTGATTGTACTCTTGTATATATTTCTGTTTTACAGGCTTGATGAGAATCCTGTTCCCCGGTGGAGTGTGACAAAGGTCATCCCACCAAGTGGTACCTTCTCACCACTAAGGTTGGTAAGAACGGAGCCCTCTTCATTGGTCCTGATGAATGCCACGGACCCCTCTGGGCCAAATGGCAGAAACATGTTGACCACCTTCACTACGGTGAGGGGACAATAATTTCCCCATGCACACCGTCCAAATTATTTTAATACCATATAGCTACCTTTAATATCAAAAATGTAATTGGTAACTGTAATGGTTTTTAAACTTCACTCACTTATCACGGGCGCAGTACTTAGCTTTAGAAGTGCCTCCCTGTCTTCAGGTGAAGGCCCGCCCTCTACCAAACCAAGTTTCTAGAGGGCGAGGACTGCCGATGATGAAGCATGACACCTGGTGGTGTGTGAGGACAGTCCTTCACTTTTTGTGAGATGCCAACACTCACAGCTTAGATTTAGAGCACCTTCGGTCACTGTATTAGGAGCAGCTTTATTTGTGTTTAACAGATTCTGGAACACCTCGAATGAGAACATTGTTTGTATGGGATCTATTTTCATTATCATTGATTCTGTCTTGTAACATTTCATACCGCTGCTCAAGCTCATGGAACCCAGTACTGAGAACATTTGATTCGTGTTTCTCGTCTGCCATCGCAGTCTCTAAATATTCCACCCTACGATCAATCTTTTACAGGCTTTGCTCAAGGTTAGTAACTGCAGTGTGAAACTCCTTCTTAATCTCACCTAAGTCTTTGTGAAAATCGTCCACCATTACACATAAATCAGCCTTGGTCGCCAAAGCTGCCCCATTGGGCAGAGATGTTTGGGAAGGAGTCTGAGTCGCCATTGCCACAGAGTCCAAACCACTGGGCTTGGAAGAATGTTGAAGAAGCTCCGTAATGCTCAGGCCTTTGGATAGCTTCTCTTTCTTAGCAGGCTTCAGGATGTATGCTTATCAGCAAAATCAAATCCTTGTAGAAGGGGGGAGAGGGGATCCTCGAGGAGTCAAGCGCAATTTATTATAGTGGAGTAAAAAGAGGCAGAGGAACGTCCAGTGACCACTCAAGACATTGTTATAGTCGAGGTATCAGCAAAAGAAAACACTTGCCATTATATCCCCATCCTTAGGAAGTCCCATCCTGCAAATTGCGCACCAGTCCATCAGAGCATATGTAAAATAGTACATCCAATCAAAGTTCAAAATGGCTATAAACCCTTCAGCGATGCCATGGGCCTCAGGCAAGAAATCCCTGCACTCCCATCCTCGAGTTTCAGCATTTTAGCGCCATCTGTAACCCCAGGGCCAGCTCATAGCAACCTCATGGAAAATCGCACACTCACTCGGGAGGGGCCCCATCACATGAAAGTGCCAGACCCAGAATTCACTCCCTCCATTATGGACCATGCGGGCATGAAGCAAACAGAATTCCAGGGCCGGTATTCAAGCAAAAAGTAGCCAGATTATGGAGAGAGTGTTCATCAAATTTAGGGAGGGGCACAAACATCTTCATGCACTTGAAGCGAGAGCTGGGTGGGACTCTCTTGGGTTGTCGGGTCGGGCTAAGCACGAGGAAGGGAGCCGCATGATCAATGTGCATAGGTGTTGACACGCTGAGCGAGATCAGAAAATGTGGCCCTGGGCACCCCTGCACTCACCGGCAGTACTTAGAAGTTGAAGATAGGGAGGGGGGTCCATTGCATGCAGCACCACCGGGGCTCAGGAGAAGTAGCAAATCTCTGAATCTGTGCATTCAAGGCAGCCTTCAATCATCGCAGCTGGTGGGAATAGGTTCCCCCTCATGATACAGTCATCGGGATCTGCTCTCCACGACATGGTGTGCAATGCGGCCAGAAGGGCTGTCACACCAGAGGAGTTTTGTGAGGATCCATTTACATGGGTCCTCGTCATAGCCACCCCTTACCCCCCCATCTGGTGCATTTTTTGATGTGGTGGAAGTTTCTAGAGTTTTCTCTTTGAAGTGCTTGGAATTTCCTGACTCCCCTGCTCCAGCTCCAAGCTGGGTGCAGAGGTGACACACCCTTTATGTGACTGCAAAGCACAGCCTATTCAGGTGCAAGTAGGGCTGTGCCGAGCTCCGTCCCAGCAGTTGGCCCATTCAGGCACATCTATACCCTATATTGTGTGACTGTCTGGGAGGAATTCATAAAATGCTAGCTGCCAACTGCACCAAGTCATGTGATCTAGGAGAGGCAGCAGGTACCAAATAGCAGACGGCAGGAAAAAGGCAACTTTTGAAAAGTGCCATTTTCAAAATTGTAATTCAGAATCCGGCTTTACCATTAAAGAGGATTTTTAATTACAATTTTGCAGATATCAAGCATTAAATGCTGAACTGTCCCCAATCAAAAGTTAGCACTTATTAAATGTAATAAGGTAACTTATTGTTATCCTATGGGACACGAAGGCCTCACAGTAGTGAAAAATAAATTTAGGAGTTTTTCACTACCAGGACATGTAAAACTTAAAAATACATGTCCAACCTTTTAATTCCAATGCACCTTGTCCTATGGGCTGCCCCGGGCCTACATTAGGGGTGTAATATATAATAAAAGGGCAGTTTAAGGCGTGGCAAAGGGCTTATATTGCCAACTTGATTTGCCATTTTAAAACTGCATTGAGGCTGCAATGGCAGACCTGGGCTACCAAAGAGGGTGGCATAAAATGTGCAGCAGGGCCAGTAGCATTTAATTTACAGGCCTTGGATATATGGTATACCACTCCAAAGGGGACTTATAAGTAAATTAAATATGGCAATCAGGTGTAAACCAATTAAACCACATTTAGGGGAGTGAGCACAAGCACGTTAGCACTGGTCAGCAGTAGTAAAGTGTACAGAGTCCTAGGGACAACAAAATGGAATTTCAGCAGAAAAATGGAGGGAAACAGGCAAAATGTTTGGGGGAAGACTACCCTAACGCTGACAGGTCTAAAAGGATTGAATACACTCAGGAGAGTGTGGTGAATCCAGTTGCTGGGAGTGGGGCATCTGATATGGTTATTATTTTACATAACATGTGTGAGTAGTTGAGATTTGTTGTATTGAAGCAAACATGAGAAGAAAGAGTGCAATAAGGGATGTGTGGGACTTTGTTTTCCTTTTATTTCTCCTGAATGTAGAAGTAGTGTATGTTTGTGATTGACGGAGAGAGTTTGTGTAAGACGTTGGCTTATTAGTTGAGAGGAGTGACACCCCTACTCAAATAATAAACACAATCCTTGTCAGGGTGAACGGCAAAAGTTGCTAAATAAACCTGTGCTTAACTCCCTGGTAACTTGACACAAAAGCAGTCAGGCTTAACTTAGAGGCAATGTGTAAAGTATTTATACAGTACTCAAACAGTAATAAAGTGAAAACACAACAAAAGTAAAAACCAAACCAACTTAGATAAAATAGATTACATTTTAATAAAACAATAAGTAGAACCGGAGTTATGAATTTATAAAGTTTCCAGTAAAATAGCACACGAAGCACCAGTCATGGTTATCGGGTTAAGGAGGTCGATGTCAGCATGGAGAGCAGGTCCCCGTTGGAACTTGATGTTGGCGGGAGACACAGGCGGCTATAGCAGACGTGAAGAGCTGGCTGGCATCAGAGCTTTATGTTGGCGGGAGACGTTGGTGGCCATTTTCGATGCGAAGTGCCTAGAACTTCTGGATTTTCACCTGGAGTTCATTTCTTGCAGTTTTGAAGTAGGAGGAGCACACTCTAAACCTGGCCAAGGATCTCGGACCTGGGGAGGCACCTCTTGGGAGTCAGGAGTCACTCCGGCAGAGGCCAGCAGCAGGGTTCAGACATGTCTAGTTGGAGCTGGTCAGCTGGGCTTCTGAAAGCTTGTTGTGTCCCTGCACCTTAAACAGATCAGCCAACTGACCCTTGGAGTCACTGGGTAAGAAGGTCTAGTCTTCCTTCTTCAGTCAGCAGGGCAGACTTTCTTCTGAATCTTCCACATATCCAGAGGTGTTTTTAGGTTCTGAGGGTGGCACTTTTACACCCAGTGCCAGGTGGTGTGAGGGGTTCAATCCTTTACCTACTCCAAAATGTATTCTGGCTAGTTCTTCCTTTTTCCCTGGGTTTGACTCCAATCTGTCTAGGGGGCAAAGGCGAAGGCAGGCTTGGTGTCAGGATCTGTGTCTGCTTTAAGCAGGTTCCTTTGAAGTGTAATTTGGGCAGGGTGCGCTTCCTCCCCAGCCATTTTGTCAGGAAGACCCACTCCTTATATGCCCAGGCCTCTTTTATCCCTGTCTGGAAGGAATACACATCACACCACAGGAGAACCATTAAAAGTTATGTGACCCTGGACACTGGCGGAAAGGCTCATTTGTTTTGGTCAGAAAAATGCCAACTTTCAAAAATTAGCCTTTTCAGAATAGTAACTTAAAATCCAACTTTGCCATTAAAGAGGATTTTAAATTTACAATTCAAATGAGTGGAAAAAGTATTTATCTGTTTCCAAGCTGAAGTTATCACTTGTTAAGTTAACTAAGGTAGCCCAGTGATAGCCTATGGTAGAGATAGCCTTGCTTCACTGAAAACCAGCTTTAGGAGTTTTTCACTATCAGGACATGTAAAGCTTGAATACACCTCATACTTTTTAAAAGCCATGGACTCTGCCCTATTAGCCTTTAGGGCCTATCTTATGGGTGACTTATAAGTATTGAAAAGGAAGGTGCACGCCTGCAAAAAGGTTTATTTTGCCAGGTCGCAATGGCAGTCTAAACTGCACTACCGACTGCAGTGGCAAGTCTGAGACATGCTTTTTACAGTGCTACTGTAGTGGGTGGTGCATGGAGTGCTGCAGCCCACTTTTAGCATTTAATTTATAGGCCCTCCGTACATGTTGTACCATATACTGGGAACTCATAAGTAAATTAAATGTACTCATAAGGTGCATTCAAGTTTCATCATGTTTAAAAGGGAGAGTACAAGCAATTTACCACTGGTTAGCAGGAGTAAAGTGAAGTGTGCAGAGTCCTAAAAGCCAACAAAAATGTATTCAGCAAAGGAAGTCAAAAACCATTAGTGACCCTGCAGAAAGGGTGACATCCAACAGTTAGGGTGTCACTGGTAAGCTCTAAAAGCTCAAATTGATGTTAGTCAAGGGTATGAATCATTTTTCTATATAGATGCTAGAATGGATAAGGATATAGGCAGATTGACATAAGTTGTTGTTGAAGGATGCAAAGTTGTAGAGCAGTAATATATGTGCACTGACTTGGGTGGTGTTCCATGTGTAAGGATTTAGTTTATGATTCAGAGGTGGTTGAAGCATGGATAGATATACTTTTCAATGTTGCAGTGAGAGGAACATCTGTATGTCATGCAGTAGTGGGTTGGGAGCTCTTGTATGGATAAGGAGGGAAGAGTTGCTATTGGAGATGGAGGTAGAAGAATTGGTGAATGGGAGAGGTAAGAGTAATGGAGTGGAGTGCAAGTTGTTGGTAGGTTGTATATAAAGTTGAAGAGAGGAAAGAGACATGTATTGGTGCCACTGGGGATCCATGAGGTGGGTTGAAGGTAGTGAAAGGAGAATGGGAAGGGAGAGTAGGGAGGAACATAGTAGGACACTGGCATGCAGGTATAGGATGTTCTTGACCACGTGGGGTAAGTCTGGTTATCACTCATAAAGGTCGAGGAAGTATAGATAGGTGTAAGAATTGAAGCAGAGTGTGATGAACAGATGGATTGTTTCAATTGAAGAAATAATGTTAAGTGGGTTTTACCCAGGGCTGGCACACACAGGTAAGTAATTGCTTCCTGAAATCTGCTGCAATTTCGAAGAGGACAATCCCCCTCTGTAACATAAGTCCAACGCGTTTTAAGCCTGTAGCCCTTAATCATGGACAAAAAGGACTCTGGCAGCAGCTTCGTGATTTACTCATTGCCCCTCTTTTATTTCGATGTTGTGCAAATGCGCGCTCAAATGAGACCAAATGCATGCTGGGATGAGTAGTACAATCAACCCCCAGTGGGTCACACGCCGCCTCAAGTTCTTCACAATCTCTTACTGGGAATCCGGATCATCATTCTCAGCCGCATAAAACATGAAAGGAGCACCCCTGTTCCGCCATCACGTCACATCTCAGCGGAGGCAGACCCGCACCAATCTAGCGGTGGTGCCAAGCCGTGGCCGGGTGAGCCACTATTTTATTTACACAAAAGTTTTACCCAGGGCTGGCACACACAGGTAAGTAATTGCTTCCTGAAATCCGCGACAATTTCGAGGAGGACAATCCCCCTCTGTAATATAAGTCCCAGCATGCATTTGGTCTCATTTGAGCGCGCATTTGCACAACATCGAAATAAAAGAGGGGCAATGAGTAAATCACGAAGCTGCTGCCAGAGTCCTTTTTGTCCATGATTAAGGGCTACAGGCTTGAAACGCGTTGGACTTATGTTACAGAGGGGTATTGTCCTCTTCGAAATTGCCGCGGATTTCAGGAAGCAATTACTTACCTGTGTGTGCCAGCCCTGGCTAAAACTTTTGTGTAAATATATATATATATATATATATATATATATCTATCTCCCGAGCACAAGCACTGGTAAATCCAAAAATAGGCACACATCTGGAAAAGATGAGCAAAAAATAAGAATGGTACTTAGTTACAGTAAGGAGAACCATCAAATCATGCACATCATCAATAAGTAATGGGATATACTAAAAAAGGATCCAGACATTGGAAAGAAACTAGGTGAAAGACCTGATATATCCTATCGTAAAGCCCCCTCATTGAAAGATAAATTAGTTCAAAGTCATTTTGTAAATACCAAAGCGGAATCATGGTTGGTAAAACATCAAAAGGGGTTTAGGAAATGTGAAAAATGCAAGACATGTCGCATAGGCAGAAACACTTGAGAGATCTGCGACTTACCATAGATGAAAAGAAAACATGTGAAACCAACTACGAGGTCTAAATGATTGTCAATGTGGATTAAAATACTTAGGCAGCACTATATGCCCATTGAGGAAGAGAATATTGGAGCATATTCGAGCTGTACAAAATAAAGACATGAACTATGACATGACAAAACACATGGAAAAGCACCAAGGGAACAGAAGGCAACAAATTAAATATTGTGGGATAGCAACGGTACCCATGAACGAGAGAGGCGGTGATAGAACATTGAAATTGAGACGTGTAGAATCCCGATTGATCATAAGATTCAGAACGAAACAACCGTACGGATTGAACGGGGATGGGGTGGGGGGTAGTGGAGTTCAACATACGACGGGAAAGGTGAAAGTAAATAAATAAATAAAACCACTTACCTTGTGCTCGCCGCATCGCCGGCTCGGCGATGCGGCGAACGCAACGTAAGCGGTTTTATTTATTTATTTCTTTACTCTAATCTTTCCCGTCATATCTCCAGTACCTCACCACCCGCCCCGCCGCCGCCTCACCACCCCACAGCGTTACCTGTGCGAGTCACCACTGAAAAAAGTAGAGACCTCCGGGAAATAGATGTAGCTAGTGGGTGTGGAATAAACCTGAGGAACTAGCCATTATAGCCCGGATCAAGAGACTGTAAATGAATGATGGGAAATTCGTTTTAATATCTAAAGTGTAATAGATGACACTACAGGGCACTGAGCCCAGCAATGCGGATACTGATAAACGAGTTAGAAACTGTAGCCAGGTATAATATCAAAATCCTACCAAAACTGCACCACGGATGTGTAGATTGGAACAAACATTTTTTAAAGGGGGCACCAAGACTTAAAATGCGGATGTGATGGGGACACTAACTCCAACTCCGCACAGGATGATGTTATGATACATAGAGAGATATACTAGAAAATACAACACTTTTTCAATCTAAATAACAACATAATACGTTAGTTGTGTGGCAATTAGCCCATAATGATTGACAGTATAACAAACAACTCAGGAGAAATTAGTCTTTGTAGAAAATTCCAATGGCAATGAAAAGAAGTAATTCCACACCCAACTAGACCCATATAATAGAAAAGAAAACATCATGACACGCATGTGCACTTTATGAATGAATGAGGTTTTTAATCAAATTCATTTCCATAACAACTGCATATCCCAGAATGCTTCATTATGGGCTTAATGGGTATTTGTGTATAACTATGGAAATGAAGAAGGGACTCACTCAATTGTGATCAAGACCTTGGTGGTCGAAACGCATTGGTGATGGTGTGATAAATTAAATACATTGACAAAGAACTCCTGGAGTGCGACATATGAATTTCTTTTGGTCGAAAATTTATGCGGGACTTGGTTCCGCCCCGAACGCCAGCACCGGCCCAGACAGCACGCTGTGAGTGGAGCCAGTTGGTGGTTAATTTATATATATGTGAATATATATCTATATGCATATATAGTTCCCTCTTTCACAAATGATGATTGCAGTACTGGCAGACTTAGCAGAGTGTAGCACCGCTGAAACTTAAACTTAGTGTCATTGTCTGTTAGTTTTAGAAGTTTTAGCATTAGCGATTTTTGAACACCTTTAAATTCTCTGGTAGTATTAATTACCACATTTCTGGATTAGTGCCAGAGTTGCTACAGTCGAATTTGTGCAACTTTTTGGGATACTGAGTGTCAAAGGAACAAAATATGCCACATTTCCTGTCAGCTTTGGACAGTCTGACTGGTGTATGAACACCTGTCCAACTGGTACAAATTGCTGGTTTGTGCACTTCTCCCAGTGGGAACACCACTTTAAATGCTATGCCTATGAATCTTGCCTGTGGCAGCAGTGTGTTGTATGCTTTGTAGGGATTTGGTGACAACCATTTGAAAGTAATCAATTTAAGAATGAGATTTGACAATGAGAATGGTTGCATACAACAACTTCTTACTCCATCAGGCAATGGAGCTCCCTCCTTCTTCGGAATGGTGTAATCCTGCCTGCTCCTTAAGAGGAGAATTCTTTTGGTATTTACAATTCTCCCAACAGAAGTGAATTAGGGAAAGATCTGGCGGCCCCATTACGTGTGGCTCAAGGATGAGACACATAGAAGAATAAATGCAAAGAATATGATTGTTCAAGATGTCAATGAAAACCTGTGTTAAGGCATCAGGATTCAGAAACTAATTGCAAATATAAATGTTTTGAAAAAATATTCCAACTTCCAAAGCTATTACAATTATTAGACTAAGAAGAACCTGCATGTATCATAATATAAAGTTAATATTGATTTGCATCACTAACAATGTTTACCTTTCATTGCATGAATCCAAGCCTTCATAAGCCATTACTCAACTCCCGTCTTGATGTTGCATGCCTGCTTTTGGTCAGGCTTAGCTCATCACCAAATATCAATATGTTAAGACTAAGAAGCAAAAGCTATTTCTAGAAAGGCGATCCTATTTGTTAGCTATTGTCCAATAGGAATGGTGGATTCCTCTGTGCATTTATGGCAAGTAGGCAGAAAACATGTTTTGAAAAGAGGTTTCTTTCCAGTATTTATTAAGTTTAAGGTTCATTTTGTAGAATGTACATGGATTCTATGAAGTCTATAAGATGGTTTCTGGAAGGAGAAAGACATTGGATAAGTAGTTGTTTAACCTCCAATTTGAAATGCTGTGTAGGGTACAGTTTTATGTATGGCATGGAGGATGGAACTCCAGACATCTGGTACAGTTCCTGAGAAGGCTTGTGAAGTCATTTTGAGGTGGGAGGCCAGGGTTGTACATAGAACCTTGGTTTACATTTTTTTCATTTATAAATACACATTTTGCACACAAATGAAATTAATATTTCCTCTCTGAAGTCGCTCCTGGGAGATTTCAAGGTAATATATATATATATGCAGTTTTCCAACATCTGGATTTTTATCTCCTGGTTGGCTCTGACACAATTTAAGTATTGTGTTCTCTCTCTATTGATTTTCTTCGTTGAGATTTCTGATGAGGTTAGGAAGTGAAGGGGTGGCTTTCTACTGGAGAACTCCCCACCCTCGAGTTCTAGAAGGAAAAAAGGAGGAAGGATAACACTGGTGTTTTAGTTCCTTCTGCAGTCTCTTTTGATAGTGCCCCAGGTCTGGTGCCACCCCATTCCCTCTATTGGCTTCTTACTATATCCCCAGGCCTTGAGTTACATAGTGCCATACCTGGAATGAGAAAAGGAGGAATGATAAGGCGGGTGTTCTGGGTCCCTCATTCAGTCTACCAGGCTTTGGTTTTTGTGCCTTATATTCCAAAATCAACCTCATTCTCTCCTCTCCATTTGTGTTGGTGATACATGTTTAGCTGGAGTTGGCCAAGTCAAACCCCAAAAACCTCCTGTCTTATCCTCGATTGGTTGAAAACCTCTGATGGCCCCTTTCCTACAAAACTGGTTCCCCGCCTTCTCCTATGGTGAAAGAACATAGCTGCCTGATGGCATTTTGTTGCAACTGTGTAGCTGGTCTCGAAAATAAAACCATTCCCACATTTTGGGATTCAGCTAGAATGAGAATGAGAGCCTGGGATCCATCTTGGGACAGTCTTGGAACATAATACTGTGCAGTATAACCAAGGACCCTTCATGACTGCTCCCTATGCTTTTTCCACCCCAAATAAAAAAATGGATATCTGTCATCCTACCACCCGACTGACAGAGAAGGTTCTTCCATGTACTTTGCTAAAAATAAAACCTTTGTAGTGTATGTGCTACCACTGCCTTTCTTTGTGAATATTTAAGCTGTCATTGAGTGGTTAGTAATTGTGAATCCCAACTTTCAGCAATGGCCCTTGGTTACTACCTTCAAATTTATGACCTTATTGTAATGAAGAAGCTCCGAAACTGTCCATTAGGGTTTGAAATGTCAAATGCTGTGATTTTGGACTGCAAAAACAAAGGAACTGTTGTATAGATTTATGAGTCCAAATTTTACTGACCATTGTAATAAAATGCAGCCAAGATTCGTATTTCATTGTTATTCTCACATTTTATATGCATGTGTACCGCACCATCAATTTCCAAATTAATGTTGCACATGTCATTTCGCTGTTACCTATTGAGCAAATGCAATTCTTACTATGAAATCTTCTAAAGATAATACTCTTACTTTAATTACATTTTTGCTGAAAGTTTTCATGATACTTGATTGATTTTGGAGGCTCTTATGTGGATATATTGTCATTAACTTAACCTCCTTCAGAAAGTATTTAAATCCACATTAAATCACTCATAAGCAGTGTATGGTGTTATCAAGGCCAACTAGTTTCTGTAACTGGCGCAATGTCCCCAACCAGAAGTTGAAGGTCATGGTAGGCCTTCTGAAGTCATGATGTCCAATGGGACATGATAAGCTGTGCACTGGCATCAGTATCAGCAGGAACTAATGCATCAAGTGTCCTTGACCCCCCTCACTCTAATAGAATACTTGCTGGAGCTCTGTAACTGTTATTGAATGAGAGAGAATGATCACTCTAGCCAGAGCTGTGGTCAAAGGTTTGTTTGAAGAAAGTGCAGATGGTCCGTGAGTGGTTGGGTGGTTCTTGCAGAACCACCCTCCTATGCCTTTTCTGTGTAGTTATTTAATGTTTCTTCCCTTCAAATTCGGTCGATGGATGAGGTTGGCATGTCCTGATCTGAAGTTATTTTGTGGGACAGCAATGGGGTTCCAATTTGTAGAAGTAGCTACGGCCTTTTTTACAGAAGCTTTTGGAATCACTACTCATATTTATCCACAGGGTCGCGTCATCCTACAGCTTGACGATGGAAGATTTCTTGGCTATACATTTCTTTATCTTTTATGGCTTTAGGATCTGCTTCTTATGCAGCCATACATCTATGAACTTGACATAGTCCTGATGTGGAGAATGAAGACCTAGATTAGCTATATGATGAAAAACATATGTACAACCTATAGGTGCCCTTTCTGGGCAAAAACTATGTGCATTCACCTCAGACATGGCCCGCAGATGATGGTAGTAATTGGGGATGGATGCATGGAGAGATAGGGCAGTCATTGTTTCTTTGAAGGTTGTACCTATCCTCCTTCTTGCACTCACTGTATTATGCAAAGTGATGTGTGCAATGAGTATGCAAAGTGTGTTTATAACATATGGGATACTGCAATCCTTGTATAAAAACATGTCTCTAAATGTTTTTTATAATAGGTGATTCGTGATCCACCCAATCACATAATATAAAGAACTGACATCAGAACTCAAATGTAATAAGTTATTACAGCTGAACTCTGGCATCACAGTGCTTGCTGCCAAAGCCAGCAGCCAAGGGGAAAGGCAGGTTAGGTCATGGAGCATAATTAAAGAAGCTGTTTAAAGAATGTTTTATTAATTCTGCTCTGGTTTTCTAGCTGTACAGTTACAAGCAAAACGTAGATATTTATGGCAACATGGTTATTTTTTGCACTCCTTAGGCAATTATAGAAAAGTTAGAATCTTTCTATTTTTTTTCCCATATATATAACTTTATTCGGTCATTTGTACAAAACACCATCAAAGTGTACAAAAATAAAACATAAATATATGTACAATTAAAAATAGTATTAAACCATTCAACACAAGTACAAATGACATCCCAAAACAGGTTAAAAAGACAAGGGTACGTGAATACATAAATGCAAACGACCTGGTCAGCTAAAGTGGAGTGCTAAAGCAGCCACCAGACATTTGAGATGCTAAACCATGCATACCAAGCTTCATATTTAAAATACATGTACAGCATAAGAAGGGAAAGGGTTAAAAGATCGTATCATTCCTTTAATAAGAATTTTTTGCGGATCAGCCAGAAAGAAAATAAAAACGGCTAAGAGCAAAGACTATTGGCCCTGATGTGTCAGTTTTTAAAATCCTAAACGCAAACTGGTGCTGCCTAGCACCCAGATTGAGGCATAAAGGTCTGATCCATCTCCTGCGTAACTGCCGATACTTTGGACAGAAAAACAGAATGTGTTCTTCTGTTTCAACAACTTCACGGCAAGCAGGACAAATGTCTAAAACTAGGCCGATCGCCTCTTTCCCCGGAAATTTCAATAGCAGATTACCATATCTAAACCTAATATACAAGCTTTTGGCAAAGGGGGTGAAATCAAGTCAAGAAAAGATTCAAACAGAAAGCGTGATTTAATGTTTAAAAAGTTGGATGTTAGCTGTCCGCTTGTTTGATTACTTATATAATGCTCCCCTACTACCCTCCAATACGTTGCTTTAAGAGTCAAGATGTCACGTTTAGTGGCCCTTTCTGGGTGCTCCCACAGGCCCATCAGGTTCAATAGTTTACACCATCTGGCGATATGTCTGAACCAAGGTAATAGTTTAGCCTCGTTAAGTGCTAGGACCTCCCGAAGCGAATTGCGATATTCAATTAGTTGTGGAGTAGTCCATAGGCGTAGCCAATAGGTCAGTGGTCTCAGGGCTGCCAGGTCGCCTATTCTCTTTAACACAAGGTCACAAAAAAGTGGGATGAGAGGTGTTGTAACAGGTAGCGAGATGAGAGCCCTTGCAAAATTATTCTCACAGATAGTTAATTTACTTACATTAGTAAATCCCCATATCTCTGCTCCATACAGAGCACCACTTTGGGCTTTTGCCCGATAAATTTCAAGGGCCGGTGAGAGAGGTTGAGTATACGATTGTTTTAAAAATCTTAATACTGATTTAGATCTTTGACCTAGTATTAAAAAGCTCTTCCTTAATTGATGTTCCCAGCTAAGCGTCTCATTCAAACCTATGCCTAGGTAATCAAAACTTTTTACCCGCTCCAGAATCTTTCTATTTGTTTTTACTGCCCTTTTTTTAAAGACTGACTTGTATTAAACACATTCTAATATTTGCAAACTTGCTTTCTTTTTCATATGCACCAAGGATTTAAGTGGTTTGTGGTAAAGGTGACAGCGTGACCATGTATTATGAGGAATAAAGTACCCCTTGCTGTACACGATAAGTATATTGAAAGTCACCGTGGAGTTCCATGACCTTTTAAAGGAACGCAGCCTTCGGCCTTGTTCCTCTATGTGGTCTTGAAACTCCTTGGTGACTTGCACTTGCAATATCCTATGTAGGGCAGGGGTTACCTTATCCCATGTATGAAGTACAGCAGATAATGCTTGTGAGCATTCACACTCAAAGAAGCATAAACAAAAAAGGGCCCCATCTGCTGCAGATGCATGGATTTTAAAAGGGAGGTCGGTAGACATCATCCCTCAATGCAGCTACTGCGTTATAATGCTGCCACAAGCCATTGTCTGTTCAAAAGAGAATTAGGGGTCTACCCTTTACAGATTACATGTCTTAAGACTAATTGAAAATCCTTTCAATCTCTGCAAGCACCAAAGTTTTCCTTGAGGAGCACAAGAACTGTAGTTTGGCGGGTCCCTCACGATTGCTGGCCCTCAAACTGTGGCAAAAGGGGAAACATGCAGGAAAGAAAAAGAGTTTCGAGTTTTACAACTGTGTCAGGATAAGAACATTAATGAACTAGGGGAGAGCCTAAATTCTCTCTTTCAGTGTACACAGCTTTATTGACATAACAGTAGCAACAGATCTCCAAGGAAAAGGGACACAGACAGTGAGAGAAACAACAAACATCAGACAGGAGTTTGTTCATTCAGGAAGAGTGCATCAGAGTTGGCTTCACTGGATTCTTCTCTAGATGCTGTTCGATAACCTCAGGAGAGCAGGACAGTGGTCATCTATTATAATCAGGGCCACTGTAATTATTGTACTGGGGAGGACCAAATTATGCTCCAGGCCTGACTAAATTATGCGGCAAGAAGTCTACCACAGGTGTTCTAAGCAGAGGTGATAATATTGTGGGATTTTTGGAAGGGAAGTGTTTAGAATTAAAGTGTTGATAAATTATATAATACATGCTGCTATGGTTTGGGCCCAATGGGGTGAAATCTCTGAAGAAGCCATTTAGTGAGTGACACAGAGTGGGAGAGGATGGTAGTGGTTCTAGTTTGTCTGTAATTGCATGACAATTCTTGCATCTCTTGCTACAAAAAACTCCTCTTTGTCTTAGCAGTACTTACTTTGGATGAAGACAGAATCTTCTAAATATTTGGGAACAAGGGCTCATGGTGAATTCTATACATCTGTGATAGGTGCTTATGGGATCTGGATATTGCAGTGCATTTATTTGAGCATGTTTGATGAAGCAATGATGGCCTCTTATGAAGATGTGGCATTTTGTTCAATCAAAGTCTGAACAAGTTGTACTCTTTTCCAGTCCAGATGGGGGGATATGCAATATTGTCATGATTCTGACATTGGGATTCACCACACAATAATGGAACTTGCTCAAGGTCCATCAGGAATTCATTCATTTCAATATGCCTTATTGAAGGTTGTTGAACTCACTTTTATATAAGTCTGACTGACATTAGCTGGTTATCGATCTGCAATTGCCAGGTATGCAAAGACAAACGCATGTCCAAATGCGGCTAGATGTTGTATATGGAGTTCACCACCTTCAACCTGTGGCTGAATATGAGCTGCAGGATGTCACCAGCCGAAGAGATTTATACATTTATGCGTTGGTTGTATCTCAGAAGGGTATATATTTTCCACATAATCTGATACTTCTTTGTTGCTCTAGTTATCACCGATTAGTTAAACTCTCCTATTGTCAGTATTGTCTTGGCTATGTTTCGAACCATTGAGTTAATTTGTAAAATTCAGTAAGGAAACTATTGTAGCTTAGTTTCCTTTCTTGTAGATGAAATTTCAATCACTGTCGTTCTTGAGCATCAAAGAATTGAGTGCCTGGAGGTTCATATATCAAAGAGTATATGTAGTTGCTTGTGAGTAAGCTTCATGGTATGGATGGTGGCAGCTTCATTTCCATCCAAGATTGCTCTCTTCTTGTTTTGTCCAAAGGGTAGCAATATATCCAAAATTGTGACAAAGGTGTGTGAGACCCATTAGGGTAATGTTGTTTTCTTAGATAAGTTCATACATTTCAAGGAAGAGTTTGTTAACCGAGAACTCACTTCTCAACCCAGCCTTGATATTTGTTCTCCAATAAGTAAAAGTGGTACATTTTACATAGATGTTTTTAATGTAGTGAACTAGTTTCTGAGCTTTCTTTTGGTGTTTTGGTGTCAGAGTTTCTGATGTCATTGATCCTGATCAATACCCCATTAAGTGGGGCCAGTTTAGCCACTCTCATGCAGTGCTCAGGAGGACATCGCTGTGATGAATGGCACCTTTGTAACATTATTGCTGAAGCCTGTTTCCCAAAGAAAAACTCTGAGATGACCAAAGTTATGGTACTCCTTCTA
Source organism: Calotriton arnoldi (assembly GCA_963921515.1). NCBI lineage: Eukaryota > Metazoa > Chordata > Amphibia > Caudata > Salamandridae > Calotriton > Calotriton arnoldi. The sequence goes on from CAWUFW010000937.1 coordinate 1,504,408, forward strand.
AAACTATAAAAAGATATTTTCAAACAGCACATTGGGGATTTTGAATATACACAATTATTGAGGACAGTGCTTTGTTTGAAGGTCCAGCAGCAGGTGTGCTTATCTCTTATGCTATCAACACCAGGATACAAGCATGGTGACAGTTTGCACTCCATAAATGTAATTAAAATGAATAATAACCTCTTGGAAAACAATAAATACAATTTACACAGACAGTAAGCTACTTGATTACAGTATTTGTATTGATAACATTAACTTGAAAATTAATAATACCACTGCTGCTAATCTGGAACTTCAATTCTGCAAAATAAATTGGGTGCACAGTTGAAAAGCAGTGAATTGTTCTACATTATTTATTCACCTGTGCATTGAAATTGGTTCTGAAAGACTATGTAGACGGCCAGTGGTAATGCCAATTTCTCAGTGGTCGATTGAAATTGAGTTGAAATAGAGTTTTCTTCATACAATGGACTACTAAATGAACAATTTGCACTTGATGGAGTGTTCTGTGAGTTCATGGCTGCGTGCGAAATGTTTACCACGGTACTTCAGTGCAAAGCTTTCGGCATTTGTCATTGTTGAAATTGTCCCATTTTCCCGTCTGTAAGAACATTTTGTCAGTAACACTGAAAGGAAAAATTTATTAAAAAGTTTTTGTTCACATGGTAACAACTAGAACATCCTACATTGTAATTGCTTCTGTTTCAGTGAAGGTGACTGAGCTTGTACCTGTAATGAAGTGCTAGACTAAACTGTTATATATTTTCTTCTGAACAAAGCCAAATATGGCTTGGTTTTGAACATTGCTTCACTTAGTTTAACATAGTTATCTTTAACGGATATTTGACCTGGGCATTTCTTTGTGTAGGGATATGTGCTACCTTTCAAAACTGATTGACACAGGGCGAAATACTTAGTCAAATATACATACTGCATAATCTTACAAGCTGAACTAGCGTGACAAAGACTTTTGATAAAAATGTTGCAAATCTACATGCAACACATTTTAACAGTGGTACACCCTGATCATTGCTCTTCTTTTTTCCAAGAGACCATGCATCATGTGGAATCCCATCAGGGCCTGTCTGTATCTGATTTCCTTTACTCAGACGTACAGTCACTGTGTAAGACGTTTCAGAGTTTGGAAATGGGGCTGTAAAGAATATTTTAACTATGGTTATTGGTGCTATGTCAAACAAGTTTGCATATATCATCATGATTTGTAGGTAGGTGACACTTGGGAGCCTCCTCATTCAGGGGCGACCACTCTTGATGATGCAGGAGGCAGGTTACATTCTGGCCTATGGCAAGAAACAATGTTTGAGCCATAGGATAAAGGGCACATACAGGGCCACTCAGACCCTTGTTGATTTCCTCTTTAATGCCATGTGGTATTGATTTGTTGCTACCTATTTTCTACCATCTAATGTATTTCTTACATACCTTAAGTGTGGCCCAATGCAGAGTTTACCTAAGGATTAGCATACATTGCAGAATTAGTGTGCATGCAGATGGAAGTACAGCTGCTCTTTTCCACTTGCTTTTTGGCTGAAAGTACATGAAGGTGGAGTTTGGGGAGCACAAGAACCTTTTGGAGGAGAAACAGAAAATTGCACAAAGGCTATGGTATTGTTGGAGCGAGGATCTCATTTAAATCATTGGTTTACCAGAAGAAGAATTTACCATTCATCAAGGAGAAAATCCCCACTGAACAGGCCTATTAATCTTTGTCATTTGCTGAGATTAACCAGGAGCTGTACATCAACATTAAATAGTCATTACAATCTTCTAATCTACTGTCAGTCAATAATAAGATTTTAGTATGTTTTAAAGGGTTTTATTAATCAAATATTTTAGTAGTTGATCTTTATGAGAATAACAAAATTAATTTAATCAATCTTATTAGAAATCAATAATCAATTATTAATCAGATATTTGCAATAAAATGTATTAAGTGGTTTCCATAAAGGAAAAAAAATCCCTATTCTAGCAATGGGAATGAAAGGGTGTCAGTTAGGAATCCATAAAGAGTTTTAGATTCTAAAGAGAGCATAAAGGCCAGCTCAATAAATCAACAATCAGTCAAAGCAGAACTTCTCATAAAGAGGTTCAAGAAACTCAATAGTGTGAAATGCGCATGCTGGGTCTGGAAATAGTGTGATGATGGTAATGGTGTTAAATACTGTAGGAACACGCCCTTTTATAAACAACACATAAATTCAGTGTTGCATTTCATCATCTTCTTTTTCTTCACTCAGCCAAACATCTTTCAATGCTCTCATGGGAACAGGGTCACTCCTCGTCTTCTCACCAAAAATACAATGAACTTAAGCAGCAGTGTTGAGTGAAACATTTATCAAATACAATGGTATTTCTCATACTCATTCCCATCATTCGCTTTCTTTCAAAATGCTGCATCTTCATTTGTGAACTTCTTCATTCCCTCACTAAATGACAAGTCTCCATTCTTTATTTAACAGTGATCTTTGTGTAAGTAGAAAAACTTGCAGAGTTATATGAAAACATTTTATACGACTATTATTCATTATGAAAAACATGTCCATGGCAAGCTCAGAAAATAAACATGTTAGGTGATGTCAGCATTCTTTAGTCATGTCAGCTTTTGGTCAAACAACGTCACTCTCAGCTATTCAGGCTTGGTATGAGTAAATATGATTGCCTACTACAATTTGTGCATTGAAACGCATTTATTTTATTCAGCGTTCATGCTAATTCTGCACATTATTGAATTCGTTTTCTAGATATTATTAAAACGCTCCTGAAGCATGGTGTATGTTAACTTCTATTGGTGTTTGTTGATTTTTTAATAACAAATCTGTTTATTTAAATTTTTAAGGAGAACAAAGGGAAAAACAAAGGAAAGCAAGCGTCATCACATGTTGTTTCAATCTCTGACAGGGCAGTGTAAGCTTACATATCTTACCGCGGTAGATGCAGGCTGGCATCATATAATCAATAGGTATCATAGAGTACACGGAAGGTAAGCAAGAAACATTGCGTTTTGGAGATGTCAAACAGTCAATAAATATATCTGACACTTTGTAAAATACAATTGAATAGGGGGCCTGCGTCGGCCCGAGAACATCGGGACGATCCCGGACGCCCTTCTTGGCATTCCACAGTGATGACTAAACAATAAATCTCTTGAAGTAACAGAAGGTGGGAGAGGAGAGGGGGAGATTGCAAGGAAGGGTGTTAACCGAAAGGGCGGACCAGAAGGTGTCGTTTAGTCAAGAGCTAGTGTTGAAAGAGAGGGGGCCTTAGTGTCCAGTCCGAGTGTCGGGGGAAGCGGTCTGTGGGAGATCTCGGGGGGTATGGCAAAAGGGGGTCCTCAAAGTGCTGGAGGGCTCTTAGTCTGGGGGGGCATAACAAGCGTTTTCTATCTGAGAATGGTGGTGGATTAGGGTTAGCCAAGTGCGATTGAATTTGGTATCCGTATATGTGAGGGGGGCTGTCAGTAGCTCCATTGCCATGACCTGCCAAAGGCATAGGAACCGTGCGGAGATTGGAGGGAGGGTGTTCTTCCAATGGAGAGTAATAGTTTGTCTAGTTTCTCCTAACATCTGCGCAATTATGTGCCAATCAGAGTGTGTCATGGCTGCAAGTTGAGTCAGTCTGATACCCAGTAGGATCACTATGGGGGAGTTTGGTATGGGGAAACCCACCATATCCTTGATGTGACTTAGGACTTCCTTCCAAAACATGGCTAAGAGCAGGCAAGCCCACCAGATGTGTATAAAGTCTCCCACCTCTGTTCGGCATCTCCAGCAAAGGGGGGAGAGCGTGGGTAGTATTTTATGTAGTCTTGCAGGGGTATAGTACCAACGCGTCATTAGTTTGTATGCTGACTTGCATCGGGGGATGCTCCTATACAATCTGGGAATGTCACGCCATAATTATTCCCAACTTTTTGGTGAAATCTCCTCCCCGTGTCTGCCTCCCACTGCTTCTGATAGGTGTGAGGTTGATTGGGTTGTGAGTGTTGTAGTGTCTTGTACGTGCAAGAGATTAAGCCGCGTGTACCGTCAAAGATTTGAACCTGAGCTTCAAAAGTGGTAAGCGGTCTGGTGGTTCCCTGCTGGAAGTAGTTAGGGGCGAGCAACCAGTGACGTAGCTGATAGTACTGTAATCTATCAGCTTCCGTGACATGAAAGGATCTTTTGCATTGTTCGTAGGTTTTTTAAATTGTCCCCTTCAAATAGGTTTTGGATTATGCAGCATTCTCCCTGAATCCATGAGGGAAAAGCGTGTGGTTGTAGTGTTGGGGGGAACATGGGGTTGCGAGCTATAGGCGTGTTGGGGGAGGGGGAGGATGTGAGGCCTCTGGGAATTGTGATTTTATCCCAAATATCAAGCACTATTTTCGTGGGGGTTACGATATATGTGCTCCGTGGTCGAGCCGTTCTGGGGAGCCAGGCCAGATCCCAAAGGGGCCTACATGCGACTGCCCGGTCCATGTGAAACCAGTGTTGCTCACTTTCCCGGACCACCCACTCTGAGATATATCGAAGATGAGACGCCCAGTAATAATCCAGGAGGTTAGGGCAAGCGAGGCCATCACGATCACGGGGCATCATAAGCAATTTGTTTGAGAAGCGTGGACGACCTTTGCCCCATATGAAAGAAGTTAGGTCTCGCTGGAGATTCTGGATGTCTAGCTGCGGAATTGGTGTGGGCAGGGTTTGAAATAGATATAAGATTTTGGGTAAAAGCATAATTTTAACCGCTTTGAGGCGACCCATCCAAGGGATTGGGAGTTTTTTCCAGCGTTGCATGTCTTCCCGGATTTCCCGTCGACATGATGGCCAATTGGCCTGGGTCCAGGAGGAGAGTGACGCTGTTAAGTCAAGGCTCAGGTATCGGAGTGAGTTGTCAGACCAATGTAAGGGGGTAAGAGACTGCAGTCGCTAAATTTCCACATTTGAAAGGGTGACGTTTAAGGCATGGGACTTGGTCATGTTAATCTTGAAGCCTGAGGCAACTTTGGAAGTGTGTAGCAGGGAAGCTAATGCCGGAAGAGAAGTGGCAGGTGCCATGAGCGTGAGTAGAAGGTCATCTGCAAAGAGTGACACTTTGTGGTCCTGACCTCCAAAAGGGATACCCGTTATATCCGGGGACCGGCGTATAGCAATAGCTAAGGGTTCCACCGCCAGGGCGAAGAGGAGGGGAGAGAGTGGGCATCCCTGTCTTGTGCCCCTGTGCACAGAGACTGAAGGTGTAAGTTGACCGTTGATATGAATCCACGCTGTAGGATTGGCGTAGGGGGCCATAAATTTGGAGATCATTGCTGATCCTAGGCCTGTCTTGTGAAGGACCGCTCATAGGAACTGCCAGTTGATGCGATCAAAAGCTTTCTCTGCATCAAGAGACACCAGGCAAGCTGTGATGACTCGCCTTTGGACTTTTTCGATGAGGTGTGCAACCCGATGGATGTTGTCTGCGCCTTGGCTGTGCCGAGTAAAGCCCACCTGATCCATGTCAATCAGGCCAGGGAGGTAAGGCTCCAGCCAGTTCGCCAGGATTTTAGTGTATATCTTGGCATCTGTATTGAGTAGGGCGATGGTGCGATAGGAGGTACAGAGAGAGGGATCTTTACCTGGTTTAGGGATGAGAACCACTTCAGCTTCTGACATCGTAGGGGTAAGGCCCGACGTTTCAGAGAAATTATTAATAAGATGTAGGAGGTGGTCTTGAATCTGGGGCAGGAAAGTGCGGTGGAAGCCAACTGTGAGGCCATCTGGTCCCGGAGTTTTACCCGTCTGGAGTTGTTTTAGAGCCAGGTGTAATTCATCCAGAGTAATAGGATCATCAAAGAGTTTCGCGTTTTGAGGATTAATAGGTTCCGAAGGGCATGCGCTGAGAAAGGAAGTGATCTCTTGTGGTGTGTGGGGAGCAGCGGTATAAAGCTCTTTATAGAAGGTAGAAAAAGCTTGCCCTTTGTCTCGCTCAGTCATTGCTCATGAATTATTCGGATGCTTAATTTTGGAGATGTGTGATTTGGCTGACTGCGCCCGGAGGCGGTGTGCCAACCTTGTCTCTTCCTGCAAAAAATTTCTCTTTAAGTGTCATTAGTGCCCGTCCCGCTCTATTAGTTCGTTGCAGTCTTAGCTGTCCCTGTAGCATGGCGAGGCGTTTTTTATGCTGAGCCGAGGATGACGTGTGATCTGCGCATTCTAAAGCTTTAATATCTTTGGCTAGGTTCGTTTCGACCAGGCGGGCTTTGCAAGAACGTGCTATGGCAATGGAGGAAATGACCCTCTGGGTTGTTGCTTTAAAGGCGTCCCAACACGTGGATTCAGGTGGGTTGGGGGGTATTTGTATGGAAGAAGGCTAGGATCTCTTGGCGAATCTGGGCTACATCTACTGGGTCTCGTAAGGTGTGGGGAGGAAGGCGCCACCGAGGGGGGTATCGTGCCGGCGATCAGGTATATGGAAGGTTACGGCTACATGAGCGTGGTACGATATAGATATGTCAGATATAGTGGCGTTCCAGGGACCTTATCAGAGAATGGGAAAGAAAGCAATAGTCAATACGTGAATAGGAACGGTGGACGTAAGAGTAGAAGGAGTAATCCCGGGAGTCTGGTGATTGATATCTCCAGGCGTCCACCAGGCCCAGGTCCGTAAGGTCCCTCTTAAGGGCAGCTGACATTGCCCCGGTGCCTTGATAGGTAGCAGCACTGTGATCCAAATCCGGATCCCAGACCATGTTAAAATCACCCCCAAGTATTACTGATCCCTTTGGGGAACGCAGTTGGTCCCTCAACAGGGACCTCAGGAAGGCGTTGTGTGACTGGTTAGGTGCGTAGACATTGAAAAGAGTTAAGGGTTGTGCGCCTAGCTGGGTTTGAATTTTTAAGTAGCGGCCTTCCACATCTCTAATCATCCGAGGGGATGTTTTCCCCAGCTTGGCTTTAATTAGTATTGCCACTCTTTCTGTTTTAGAGGCAGAGGATGCCCAGTATTGGCAGGGATATTTGGGGTGAGCCATGAGGTGTGTATCTGTGAGTAACAAGTGTGTTTCTTGTAATAAAATGATATCAGGGTCCTGAATAAGTAAAGATCGCCAAATATGGCTCCTTTTGTCGGGTGAATTAAGTCCTTTGACATTGAGGGAGAGGAATTTAATAAGTGGTACCGTGGTCATGGTGGTAGGAGAGGTGGTGACAAGTGGTGCTGGGTCTATGTATAGAGGGGCTGTATCGCCCCAGGGTGGGAGAGTGGAGGGAGTGTTGAGGGTCCCAAATAGAAAGGGCTTATGGGGCAGGTTGCAAAGTGGTCCCCCTGATGGGCGCATCCGCTCTCTGGTGAAGGGATGGAGGGAAGAGGGAGAAGGAACAACAGTTGTAACAAAGAGCGGCCAACAGGGCCTGTGGGGTGTACTGCCAAGCTAAAAATGGCCCAGAAGTCGAAACAGGAGCCATTCCGAAAATGTCATGATGGGTATGGGGGGGGGGGCAGTAATGCAAGCTCTGATGAATCGGTCTCCGCCGACCGTGGCCGATTCAGGAGTGGAGGCAGTAAGACAGCTATTGATCCGCCTATGTCTAAAAGGTAGGAGAGTAATGATAGTTCCCTAACTGTAGAGTGTTGGAATAAACTCTCCGGTGACCCCTATAGGAGTGGGGGCAGGCAGAACATAAAAAGCGGTCCAGCCCAATTGGGTCTGATTTATACACCATGTAATAAAGTCTGTAGTGTTCCCAAGTCTATGGGTGATATGAAGGGGAATCCAAACTTGTCCTTCACAAAGTTAAATAGTTACTATTCCGAAGTAGCTGATGAGCGAGTCGGTGAGTGGGACTCACTTATGGCTCGGATGTGCTGGATGATGTCCTGTTTGGTTTGTGAGGATTCCTGTGCCTTAGGGTTGGACCTGCGCTGAGGGGGGAGTATCGTTGCCCATTCCGGCCAGGTTGGTACCCTGCGAGAGGTCCGAAGAGAGGAAGGGCTAGCATCTGGGGATTCCAGCGGGAGCTGGAGAAGTTGCTTCGCCTCACGCAGCGATCAAAGAGCCCATTGTTTGCCCTCCCAGGAAAGGATCAGGGCAAAAGGATGGCACCATTGGTATTTGATACTGAGATCGCACAGTTTGTCAGTCACAGGTTTGAAGTCTTTGCGTCTGCGCATGTTACAGGTGCGATATCTTGGAAAATCTGGATCGAATATCCGTTATGTGATAAGTTGGGAGTTCCTCGAGCTTTCTGAAAGATGGCTTTTTTTTCTACAAATAAGTGGACTCATGTGAGGATGTCTGGAATGAAGTCTGAGCGCCGTCAAGGGCCAGCCACCCGGTGGGCTCTGTCTAGAGTGGGGGGAGACTTGTCGTCATCAGCTCTGATGGTGTGTAGACATTCCACTGTGAAGGCCATGATGTCCTGTCCTTCCGCTTAGCGTGGAATGCCTCTAATGCGAAGATTATTGCGCCGACTCCTGTTCTCCAAGTCCTCCTGCTTTAATTGAAGGTCAATATGCTGGTCTTCCAGCATTGCCATTCTGCGCCATAAGTTCTCGTGGTCTTCTGACTGCGCATCCATCGTGCGTTCAAGGTCGTCTACTCTCCCCCCGATCTCCGTGACATCCTGTTGGATCTCTCTGAGGCAGGTCTTGAACTTTGTTTTGATGGAGCCAATTTCAGTTTTAATTTCTTGCAGGAAAGAGGTAATAAAAGCCTGCGTGACTGGGATCGCCATGGAAGTCTCATCAGCCACAGTTTTGGGAGGTTCAGGACAGGTGTCAGTGCAGCGTTGGGTTTCATCCAGAGAGAGGTCACTGGATTATCATTAGCCGGGGTGGAGAGGGAATCTTTACCAGCTTTAGCCTATGGCATGGCCGTATCAACGCCATCAGTTATATAATGGCCATGTGGCAGGGCCGCAGACCAGCCGCGCTGTAGGTAGGCAGAGGAAGAAAAGGGGTCCAGCAATGGTCACAATAGTGATGGCCTAAGGGGGTGAGGAGATCTAAGTGTCTCACAGGAGGGAGTAACAGCCTGTTCGAGGTGGGGTCAGGGAGTCCTCAACTGGTATCGGGGAGATTCGGTATATCTGCCTCCAAAGGAGGGAGGTTCAGAGGTGTGTGTACTCCCTCGCTGATTCCAGAGGGTACAGCGAACAAAGCAATGGACACCTCGCAGATTCAGGTGGTGTCTACAATAGGGGGGAGGGAGCCTTGCATAAGTCAAACCATCCACCACACAGAGGCCCCGCCGCCCAACCAGTTATAAAAGCTCACTGGAGAGCAAGGAGTCAGAGCTGGAGCAGAGGAGGAAAGTGAGAGGCCCAAGCAGATGACCAGCGGCCTATGCGAACATTGGGGCCCTACAGACTGGACTGGGTAGAGGGATCCTGATAAAATGCTGCATAGACCAGGTGGAGAGGCAGAGCGCAGGAGTGAAGCCCAGAGTGCCGGGGCACCACGGGCTCGAATTAGCAAGCTGGGCCCCAATAGCGAGGGTGAGGCTCAGGGACGGTAGACTGTAATGGAGGGAGGAGGCAGGGGGGGAGAGAGGCCCCGCTGCTCGGTTCCCGCAGCCGATCCCCCTTACTTCCTTTGCCGCTGCAGACTGTCAGGCTCACACAGAGGAGAGAGACACCCCTGGTCGTCCGGTGGCGCGGACCCGGTCAGGGCTCAAGGCAGACGCGGGGATCAGGAGCTGTGGGAGACTGGTCCAGTCTCGTCCCTACAGGCTGCCGCGGAGGCCACACCCACCAGCCTCCGATCCACGCTGCCGGTAGTTAGGGAGACCTCAGCCATGGTCCCCTGCCGAGGCGAGCGTCTGTGTCAGCTCCCTTCAGGCCCGAGGGTGACAAAGTCCAGGGGCAGGCCCCACCAGTCTCAACAGGAGGCCTACCTCCGGAAAGCCCCACCGGGCCCTCTGATCATCGTCGAGGCAGGAGGCATGAGACGCAGGGCCTGAGCCCAGGGCAACCGCCTACTCAGGGGTTGAGATCTAGTCCAGGGCGGCCAGCCTTAATCCCAGCGGGCAGGGGGAAGTGGCTCCAGCACCGCGTCCCCAGGCCCAAGAGACAAAATGGTGGCTCCAGGCACCGCAGTGGGCTCACAACCGGGACTTCAATCCTCACCGGCAGGTCATCCCAGTGCTCCTGGAAACACCCAGCACCCCCTGCCTTGCCCTGGAAGGTAAGCGAGTGTTCATGGGTCGGAGCGGGTGCCAGAGAAGCGGCGGATGCTTGTGAATAGGCTGCGGCAGAGCGGAGATGCAGTGATTCACGTCCTTCTCCATTCGTGGCTTAGCCACGCCCCCCGTTTGTTGAATATTTAATCAACACACAAATCCCATATTGTACACAGAGATTGTTCATGTTCCCTATGATTAACTGCCATCATTTACAAAATGGTTTATTTCTGACTGGCTAGCCTTTGTTTTGGCAACTCAAAATAGTTTGTCACTCTAAGTTGCTATTTAGAATTAATAAATAAAACTGATGACAACATGTTAGTTCACAAGGCAGCAGTTAGGAATATTGTAAAACAATATGAGGGTAAACTAATCCTCGGGGCCTCACTCAAACTTAAAAGAAACTACGCATTATACGAACCTGGTTTAGAGTGAATAAAGCTCTTTCAAAGTGGAATGTGACAACATTCTGGAACCTTGTCTTTAAAGAGTCAGGCAAGGAGCTCCAGAAGCAACCTCTTCCAATCTCTGAACGTATCTGGCTAGCGCACTTTGATATAGTATTTTTTTTTAAACAAATTTTATTGATTTTTGCATGACTAAACAGGTACATTCTATGAAATGATCCATGTTAAAGTAGATATAATTGAATGAGCGAAATCGCTACTGTGTGTGATACAAATGCAGTAGTTAGGCTGTGTGTCGCATTCCCCCTTCCCTACCCATAACCTATGAATCATATACCGTGCAATAAACATTTGTCGCACATTTCGATAGTACCTCATAACCTAAAACAATTCTACCCTCCTACAACTGCCCCCTACCCATCCCTCCCACCAGGCGTGTCACATACAATCAGTGTTTGGAGGTACGGACTGGTGTTGCTGCAGTCTAGCTTCGCAAATGTAACTAAAATAGTACTTTGGGATCCAACCTTCAGTGATGGCAGGGGAACACTGCGCTCGGTGTCTAGGTCCGCCATGACATACGGTGCACAGGGGTAAGCTATCTAGTCTGCCTCTCCAGGAGTTGCAATCATGGGAACCTCGTCGCTATCACTGTCCGGGATGCACTTTGACATAGTATATGATCCCAATTCATGTATGTCTTCCCCAATCAACAAAAGTATTGTCCCATATCTGAGTTCCAATCAAAACCTTTTATACCCTGCAGAACTCTTTCAACTAATTTGAGATGCTAAAACTGCTGGGGTTAAAGGGCCCGATAATTTACTGAGCTCCAATAATTTGCACACCCCAATGTTTATCTCAGGCAATCCGGCTCTGTTGTTCTTATTGATCTAACAACAAGAGACATCACCCTCCCCAACATCAAACCTACTAATTGACAGAGTATAATTTAAATAGGAACTGGGACCACTCAATAACTGAGTTTGAAAATAAGTTATAAACATTTATTACAGAACTTTTAATATAAATGATACAGAATAATTTATAAATTGCAGGGAAAGCTCAGATACAGTACACAAAATCAGAAATCAGAGCAAGAATCTCTATTTTAAGCACTTAATTCTCTCAAGATTCTAAATGTTAAACTGGTAAAGAGTACTGACAGCATTCTAAGGGAGAAGGAGGAAGAGTCTTGGGAGGAAAATGACAAGTTGCCGCCAAACCTTCAAAACTAGGGATTTTTATACACATTTTATGCATAAACAATTTTTAAAAACTGCAGATTCAGCATGGTATGATCATGGTTTCGTCACACTGTCAAATCAAAAGCAACTTTGCAATAATTAAACTCTTAGCACTAGCCCATTTCTTAAGGTGACAGGAAATCATCCATTTGCCTCCTCAGCAACAGCACTCTGGAGATGTACAACACAATATGAATCACTTCTCAAACAGAAGCTCATAGAATTATCTTCTTTTACAGATCTACATCGGAAATTTCAGAGGATATTGTTCAAAAGACTCACAGTGGGTCTCAGATTGGGAGGGGGGAATGAGCAGGTACAAGATGAACAAAACACCAGAAACTTCATCCGTTTTAATAAAATGGAGTCTTGCACAAAATGTAGCATAACAATACACTGTTATTAATCACACTTCTAATCAATACAATTAAGTTGTTTCAAGTGTATCTTTATTAGTTCATTGGTTATGACCATATGCATTATTAAAATCACTAATTCACACAAATAATTTGTTACTCAAAATCTACACATAAGAAAAAGCTTTGACATTCCAATCAATTTGATCAAAAGAAACCATGATTTGTGGGAAAAACTCATATGTTAGGCATTTAATGATTTTATGTTTACTATCTTAGTCCAGACACACGGAAAGGGAGATTGATATTGCTGATTTAGAAGAAGTGTAATTGTACCATTCATACTAGTAATGGGCCCATTGATTTAGTGGACAAATTGTATGCCAGATCATCTAACTTGCTGGTCTTCTTTCTGAGATTTAATCATATTTCAACCAGGGGGCTTTAAAGCTGACTGTTCAACTACTGGCAATTTATTGGCTGCGAGGCTGCTCTGTGAAAAAATATCATCCATAGAAAACAAACCCTATATTGAACATTTCATGATTTTGCATCTGTCTTTGATATACTGGATTGTCCACTTGTGGCACAAGTTTGAGAGATTGGGTATTCTAATTTTGCTTCAAAATTCCATGAAACTGTATTCGGACAGTTGGGTTGGGATACAACTGGACACAAAAAATCAATTTAGTGATCCAATTTAGTAAGAAAAAACTGTGTCTTGTCATCTTTACTGTTTATGTTTTCTTGCTGATCTCCTTTTCTATTAAATAATGTATGTTCTTTTCAAATAAACTGGGCCTCATTCTATCAGTTTCTTAATGCATATGAATGGTATTGTGGTTCTAGGTTAAAAATCAGTAGGTGCCCAATGAAAATTGCCAGCCTTGTCTAATTTCTTCAATAATCAATAACTTTAAATTCAAATTTCTGAAACTAAAATCATGATTTTTAGTATATCTTTAGAAAAGAACAGAGCCATGTGGTTCATCCATAAGTCCAGAATTGAAATTGTAAAGGAATATGTCTACCTGAATATGCTATTTATAGCAAATATAGCTGCAAAAGCATTCCACAATGTCTATTTAGAAAAGCCTTTTCAAAAGGCCAGGGTCTGTTAAGCCTTTTTAATACTATTGGTAGACAGAGAGTTGATGCCTTGTTAAAAGTTTACAGCCAAAGTACCCTCTCTAGTCATGTTTGGTCTAGAGTGTGCTACTCTATCCAAATGTACATCACATCTTCATTTGGAAGGTATGCTCTGGAAATGCTGTCCATCAATGATAAAGTCAATGTCCATTGAAGACATTCATTTGAAATTGGTATGGTCAACATTGTCAACAGGGGCCTCGCTCAGGTCATATGCACTTGGAGATACATTAGGGGAGTAAAACCGGGAGGGCTCCAGAAGCTCAATGGAATTGAATTTAACTAAAACAATTTGACATACAGAATTATTATTTAATTAAAATATGCATTTACTATTTGAAGTATGTAGAATTCTGACATTAATTCACAAATTCTGATATTAACTCAGTGTTCAAAGTATCATTTTAGATTGTGGTTAAAAACTTTAATTGCATCAAAAAGATTTCAGGCTGATTTCCTACACTGTGTTCAAGTTACATGTATGTTAGACCTGACAGCCTTTGGTGTGGTCTTCCCCAAAACTGTTTGTCTTCTCCACTCCTGTTTTCTGAATTTCATTTTTGGCATTAGGACTTGTGCACTTTACCACTGCTAAACAGCGCTAAATTGCTTGTGCTCTCTCCTTTAAACATTGTAAAATTGTCTTGCACCCAATTGTCATCTTTAATTTACTTATAAGTAATAGTAGAGTGGTACTTCATGTGCCCATAGCCTGTAAATTAAATGCTACTCGTGGGCCTGCAGCACGTATTGTGCAACTCATTTGAGTAGCCTTTTAAAACATCTCAGGCCTGCCACTGCAGTCTGTGTGCAGCCTGTGTGCAGTTTTTAAACTGCCAATCCAACCTGGAAAAATAAACCTCTTGCCAGGCCTAAAGCTCCCTTTTTAATGGATATGTTACCCCTGTGGCAGGCCCTAAACCTGCCACAGGGCATGGTACAGCGTATTAAAAAAGTTGGACGTATACTTTTAAGTTTCATATGCCCTGGTAGTGAAAAACTCGAATATTTGTTTTTCTCTACTGTGAGGCCTACCTTTCTCATAGAATAACATTGGGTTACCTTATTATATTTAATAAGTGCTAACGTTTGATTAGGAACAGGTAGGCATGCCTGTTTCATCTTAAAAAAAAATCCCCTTTAATGGTAAAGTCAGATTCTAAGTTACAATTCTGAAAATGCCACTTTTAGAAAGTTACTAAAACAACAACACAATTGCCAGTACTGATGTCCACTATATTAATTCTTTTAGCCAATCACACGTGACACTCATAGTGACTGAAAGAACAAATATTTTATTTTTTTATTTTTTGTTTTGTAAAAAATTCAATTTCATCAAAACTTTAGGAATTCATTATATGATCCAATAATCAATAGAACAACATCACGAAGACCACATTCAAAATTCAACATATATAAGATATTACTCTTAACTCACATATATGATACAACAATAAACATCACATTTCACAAATGAACAATGCTCAATTAGTGCATGTGCAAGCTTGGGTTCCCTATTTAATATTACAAAAGAGCGCAACTGAAAAAAGTTTGTAGAGCAAGAACAGAAAAAAGGAAAAGAAACCCAGTAGAGTGGGTTGGAAAAGTATTTTTTAGAACCCAAATTCTTGAATTTTCAAGAATAACACAACCCACAAAGTTGTGAAATTTATAGAAAATGTGAAACAGAAGACTTTGCAACTTCACTCATCCCTATTTTAAAGTTCTATGGTAATCCCAGTGTTAATATTCTAATTAGTAATAATGGTATTGAACTGTATTACTCCTTCATTTAGAGTTCTGTTAAAATGAGTAATACTTTGAGATAAAAATGGTACTTCAAGATTTTTATATTTTTTTTCACTTTGTTATTACTGGCAGATTGCCACAATAGTTTGTCATATTGAGAAAAGCATTATGAAAAGGCAAACATGATATCTTAAAAATGTATCTCGAGTAGTTTTAATATCCAGGCCATATCAAATAAAGAAAAGTACTGGTCTCTCCTGCAACTGCTTTTACTAACAAAATGTTCAAACTATTCTAATGCAATCAATCAATCAAAGCATCTTTTTTCATCAGGAAGACCAACCATAAAGGCAGTTTAAAATACATACAAAGAAGATAAAAAATTAACATCAACAGTGACCAGCCAGTATCGTATAGCACATGAGCAAAAGCATAGCATGCATAATAAATAGTCTAAAAAAGTACATGAGGTTAGTCAAAGTGCATAGTGCTTTGTGAACGTACGGCTGCCTTAAGAAACAAACTTACACAATGACCGGTCAGTTAATTCTTGCAAACACCTAAAGGTTTTTTGGGCATTTACGATAATTTCTGAGCCCTAAAAAAGGTACTAAATGCATTCGCATAAATAATTGGTAACACTTTCATTCTATTTTGCTTCATTTCGGACACCCATGAACTAGAGACGCTAAACAAAATCACTAGATATGAAAAGGTGCTGGTGTGAAGTAACATATTTTGATCTACCATAATGGGTGAAGAATGTATACACTTTGGGCCAAATGACATAGTAAACGATTTTGAAAGAATAATCCTTAGATCCAATTTCTCCATAAAATCCCCCCCAAAAACTTTTAAAATACATAAGGCTTTAGGGGTGCGGGCCATTAGTAGAACATCATCTGCATATAAAAGTACAGGACTGGGTGCGCCGTTTACCATCGGTACATCGGTGGTGCTATTTATAAGCTCTGGACTGAGGTCATTTATGTATTAAATTAATAACAAAGGGACATGCACACACCCCTGACACACACCCTGTTTAACATTAAAAACATCAGATACTTTCCCATCAGTGCCACACCTGACACATGCTTTTGTCTCATGGTGCTAGGATATTAAAGTTCGTACCAGTATTGGATCGATTTTGATTAAAATTTGACATAGCTTAGTCCTGTCTACAAAGTCGAAGGCCGTCGACAAGTCCATAAAAGCAAGATACAGGTTAGATTGCTTCGCCATGGTGTATTTGCCTATATAATAGGGTGTAAATTCAGGCATTGTTCCACCGTACCTATTCCATTCAGAAAACTCAGCTGACACTCACTCAATACATTATTTTCATTCACCCATGTTAGTATCCTATTGTATAGGACTCTTCCAAAGATCTTAGCAGGGATGCCTATCAGGGAGATAGGGTGATAATCTTTAGGTCTAGTACGACTCCCCTTTTTAAAAATGGGCACTATAATTGAAAGGGCCTAGGATTTTTGGAATTGTGTGATGGCTCATGGAATTATAGATGTTTGTCAATATAGGTCCACACTTAATCAAGTCAATGGGAACACCATCAGAGTCAGAGGCCTTGCTGCCCTTACTCTCCCGAATGGCAGCCGTGACTTCCAACAAAGATACAAATAGGAAAGTGGAAGTATCAATTTTAACAATGTCAGTGTTGGTTTGGTTAGTGGCAGAATAGATGGCTTTAAAATGTGCTGCCCAATCTTCTCCCCTTATATGGCAGCTAATAGTGGTGCCAGTTTGATCTATTGCCCTCATATGTGATACTGTTCTCCAAAAAGCCTTACTATCCTTCGTCTTAGTGGTATTTGTAACAATAGCCAACTGGTCAGTTATAATTTCCTTTCTGCTGTTACTGGTCACAGACCTACTACGCAGAGAGGCCACAAGAGCTTTATCTCGAGGGTGAGTATTGAGTGCCTTGCGCAGGAGGGCCATTAGCCAATGGGCAAGCGTGATCAAACCACTGAGGGGCCTGCAATGCTGGTTTGGCTGGCTTCCATAAAGACAGCCTGATTTCAGCACAAAGGGCTATGAAACTGTCCACAACCCCCTCCCTACCCATTATCTCCATTAAGCACCCCATCACAAGAGGCATATTTGCACCTACTATTTTCCCCAAAGATTTTATTGGTTCATGTAGTTTCCAAGACAATCTAAGGTTGTCTGGGGTTGGCTGTACACTACTCAGACTGGATATAGTTTGGGCAGGATTGCTGACAGGGGTTACTAGAGCTCTCAATTGGATTATGGTCACCAAAATTAGTGCAGATGACAGCATTGTATACTAGGTGGCTTAACACATTTTGGGAAATAAAGGCCTTAGTCTGTTATAGAGGAACTATTCCTCCTTCTAAAAGTAGGTGGCCCTTGCATGCCTAACCCTGTCCCCTCTACAATATCATACAGGTCTAGCGCAGTGAGCAGGCCCTGCAGTTCATTCCCTCTTATATCTGATCTCGACATTGCAGCTGAATCTATTTTTGCTCTGTAACTGGGTAACTAGCATTATAATCACCTACTAGGCAAAAGTGCATTTGTTGGCCCTTCAGAGTCTTGATCTCTACAATGGAAGATATGAACTTAAATAAACATGGAAAAAGTTGATTTGGCACATTATAAAAATCATTGTTATAAAAATGTATAAGATACAGTTATGGGCCCTTTATATAGGGCTGCTTGGTAATCGCTCCCTTGGGATATCAGAACTTCCACCCACCCATATGGATAATTCAATTCCATATCTATATCTTCTACTTTTACCTCCTGACATTTCTTATTACAATTCATATCCCTTTTATATAACCCAAGTGCATGCACTGCATTCCTCTAACAGAAGCCAAAGGTTTGTATTTATCTCTTGGAGACTGCAAAATCCTGCCTGACACAGAATGTTAGCCCAATGTTAGCCATTCTGCATTTACCACTTTCATCTTGGAGTATGCGACTCTTGATCTTCATGTAACAGGAACATCTAGATCCCATCGTAGTTCTCTGAACCTCCACAGTCTCATAAACACAAGTCAAAAGGCTTCATGCTTTCCCAATGATAACCCCGTTTTATAAGTTTAGAAACCATGGGTGCGCATTATCAAAGGTATCCTGGTGCAAAAGAGGCATGTGTGCCCGCTGTCTGCAGCCTGGGGCATTTTGGTATCTTTCTTCACTTTTGTTGCCATTATCTATGGTTATTTGTGCTGTTCAAATATGGTGGCTGCGATTTCTTAATGTTTACATGGTTTTCCATTGGTTGGGTTCCACCTTGGCTGCTTTCTTTGTCAACACAAGCTGAGTAAGGCAATGAAATCGGAGCACATTGATCTTCACTTTCAAACTTGTGATACGGAATGTTCGAATGTGGATTCTGACATCCGGCGTGATTGACTTACTTTTGATAAGTTAGTATTGCATAATTTAGTCATTGGATTTGGTGCTGTACTGATTACTCTTCATTTGATGCCAAAATATGGGCTTGGTGCACATAAAATGACATTTTTTGGCGTGTCTTGGACCAGTGGATTTGGTTTTTCCTTCAGTATATGCGGATAACTGTTTGTATCTTGGTTTTTTGATTTTGTATGCAATACTGAGTAAGTTTGTTCTTTTTCTGTGTTATTGCTTATTTGTGATTTACTTACAACTAAGTATTGGCACGCGCTGTCTTATCTTGATCTCATTTTATATTTTCAGGCAGACGTCATCACCCACTTTACCCACTTTAGTTCTTACGACTAAAATAGCATTTTTTGTCTGGTCGGGTGAAATGTCAAATCTAAAATGGTCCCTTCTTGAGGCATGTTGTAGTGAACAAGGAGCAACTATATACAGTGTCTGTAAGTCACCGTTTGTGAAAATGTTTAGTTGCGACTTTGTTTGGCTGGTATGCCATGACACTGTTTACTAATCAGGTGTATAATAAATCTTTTCGCAGATTAGTTTCTACATCATATTCCGGTTTTTCCGTTTCCAGCTTTTAGATAGTTTCATTACTTCATATTTGAAAAGATGATTAATTATCAGATATCCAGTCCCTTGACATCTTATAAATCATGTTCTTGTTGTTTATGGGCACAGAATAGGTTGTTCTTAATTCAGACTATCCTCTTCGTGCATGGGCTCCTTCACATATTTATTGTTTCTTGAATATTCCCAATGTTATGGCTATTTATTGGTGTCTCTTATCTTGGTCATACCTGTTTTTGTATATTCGTCTTTCATTTTCTATGCGTAATGCACTTTCTTTCCTTAGTTTGTCACCAATTGTGATTATTCGTGGTGTTGTCACTGGGGAGTATTCCCCTTTTTCTTCTCTTTTCCCATTTGAAATAGTATTATTAAATTTTAATACTGATGATTGTTTTCTGCCGTGATTCTTCTGTGATTTACAGCCACGAGGAAGGTTAGTAGACAAAACACGTGTTGGCTGTTGATTGTGACCAGACATCAAACAACTTTTTTATTTTTGATTCAACATCTGATTTTTTAATCAATATATATATATATATATATACATATATATATATATATATATATTCACTGAAAAAACCGTAGGTTTCAGGCACGTTATAGTTACAAATTAGCATTTTAAAAACCTTTGAAATTCACTGAAAAAACCATAGGTTTCAGACACGTTATAGTTAGAAATTAGCATTTAAAAAACCTTTGAAATTCACTGAAAAAACCATAGGTTTTAGGGACAGTTATAGTTAGTTGGACATTGCACTCGTACAAAACCCGTGAAATTCCCCCGTTATAGTTAGTTCAGCTAACTATAACTCGCGCCCCCGCAATGCACTGCTGATGACGTCACATATTACATCACTCATGACATGGTCAGTGACATCACTGATGACATCACTGATGACATCTCAAATGACATCACTGATGACATCATCCAGTGACTGTGTGTTTCTGTAAAGTTTAAATATGTTTAATATATATAGGGAAAGGCGTATTGAAGAATGAGTGGGTGTATAAGTGTCTGAATGGATGATTTAGTACGTGCGTGACTGACTCTACAAGTGAGTGATTAAACGTATCTTACTGAATGCATGGGTTAGTGACTAAACTGTGTGAATGTCTGTATCCGTCTGTTGGTGTGTAAGTGGATGCATGGATTTGCGAATAGCTACATGAGTGTCTATATGTGTTATTGATTGGTTCTATGAGTATCTGTATGGGTGCCTGAGTGTTTGTGTGGATGGGGTGTGTGCGACTGTGCATAGATGTGTGAGTGGGTGATTCACTGGGTGGATGGTTTCAAGAGTGCATCTGTGATAGACTGTATGGGTGGGTAAGTGTGTGTAAGAGTGTGTTAGTGAGTGAATGTATGTCCCAGTGGTACATGTGTGAGTAACTACATATGTGAAAGGCAGTATATATGTGTATTGGAGTATATAAATAGCTATAAGCGAGAGTGAGTGATTGTGATAGTGGCTG
This sequence comes from Calotriton arnoldi, assembly GCA_963921515.1. Taxonomy (NCBI): domain Eukaryota; kingdom Metazoa; phylum Chordata; class Amphibia; order Caudata; family Salamandridae; genus Calotriton; species Calotriton arnoldi. Next base: position 1,524,938 of record CAWUFW010000937.1, read on the forward strand.
TATGGATGAGTGTGTGCTTGTATCAGTGATTGTATAAGAGCGTAACAATGTGCTAGTATTTGTATGATTAAGTGAGCTGGTGTGTGTATAACTGTATAGGTGAGTAAATGGCAGTGTGTTTAATTATTTGCATGACTGACTAGGTGTGTGAGTACCTCTATGGATGAGTGGCGGTGTTTGAGTGTCTATATAGCAGTAAGAGTGCATATTATAGTCCTGTACTGAGTGACCATAAGTATGAGTGACTGTACGGGTGAGTGAGTGGATGTGTGTGTGTAGACCTAAGAATCAGTGAGTGGGTATGTAGTTATTGGTGTTGGAGTGTCTATGGTTTTGCGAATGGCACTCTGTAATTTAGATTGGGTGTATCAAAGGTTATATTAGGGTGTGAGGAGCTGCATCAGATTATCACGTGGATGATGTCATCAGTGATGTCATTTGAGATGTCATCAGTGATGTCATCAGTGATGTCACTGACCATGTCATGAGTGATGTAATATGTGACGTCATCAGCAGTCATTGCGGGGCGCGAGTTATAGTTAGCTGAACTAACTATAACGGGGAATTTCACGGGTTTTGTACGAGTGCAATGTCCAACTAACTATAACTGTCCCTAAAACCTATGGTTTTTTCAGTGAATTTCAAAGGTTTTTTAAATGCTAATTTCTAACTATAACGTGTCTGAAACCTATGGTTTTTTCAGTGAATTTCAAAGGTTTTTAAAATGCTAATTTGTAACTATAACGTGCCTGAAACCTACGGTTTTTTCAGTGAATTTCAAAGGTTTTTAAATGACAATTTTTAAATGTATTAATTTTTATATTAATTTTTTTCATACTGATTTACTACATTTTTAGAAACAATTTCTTTTACATATTTTATTTTTTAAATTACATTGTAATTACATTATACATTACATTACAAAAATACTTTCTCAGAATGAATTACTTTAGTTTAAATACTTTGCACATAGGCAATAGACTTTTAAGTACAGTAGTTACAGTTGTTGCAATGGGCAACACATTTTCAAACACAATGCAACATTCAGCTCAATGTGAATTTCTAGTTAAATGCAATTAGTTACTTTATGGATTACTTTTCTAACCACAGGACTGGATCCTAGATTCAGTCCTGGTACATCTCCTGTAAACAGTTGAGTAAAAGCGTTTTGGTTACAGTCGTGATTTTTAAGGAATATTATTGTATTTTAAAAGTTGACACTTAGAAACTTTTTCTCATAGAATCACCAATGTTATCCTATGGAAGGAAATTCACTTAGCAGGTAAAAACTGTTATCGTTACTTTTTCTTACTCAGTGTTGGATCCTGGATCCAGCACTGGTGCATCTCCTGTAAACAGTTGAAAGAATGCGTTTAAGTCATACAGGCGATTTTTAAGGAATATTTGTAGTTTGTGAAAATCGACACTTTGAAACTTTTCTGCTGAAAACCAGACAATGGATTCCTATGGAAGAAAATATAAGTTACTGGTAAGTACGGTTAAAATTACTTTTCAGGACCAGTACTGGGCTGAAAGATACAGCACTGAGGTCTCTCCTTATAACAGGTGAGTAAATCGGAATTCGTATTTCGGCTGATTTTAGAGGAATATTTGTATGTTTCAAAAATCAACACTTAGAAACTTTTTCAGCAAAAAGCAGGCAATGATATCCTATGGAAGGAAATTCAAGTTACTGGTAAGTACGGTTAAAATTACTTTTGAGGATCAGTACTGGGCTGAAAGATGCAGCACTGAGGTCTCTCCTGATAACAGGTGAGTAAATCGGAATTCGTATTTCGGCTGATTTTAGAGGAATATTTTAAAGTTCCAAAACTCCACACTTAGAAGAATTTCCAAGTGAAACCAGTCAATGTTAGCCTATGAAGGAAATTCAAGTTACCGGTAAGTACGGTTAAAATTACTTTTCAGGATCAGTACTGGGCTGAAAGATGCAGCACTGAGGTCTCTCCTGATAACAGGTGAGTAAATCGGAATTCGTATTTCGGCTGATTTTAGAGGAATATTTTAAAGTTCCAAAACTCCACACTTAGAAGAATTTCCAAGTGAAACCAGTCAATGTTAGCCTATGAAGGAAATTCAAGTTACCGGTAAGTACGGTTAAAATTACTTTTCAGGATCAGTACTGGGCTGAAAGATGCAGCACTGAGGTCTCTCCTGATAACAGGTGAGTAAATCGGAATTCGTATTTCGGCTGATCTTAGAGGAATATTTTAAAGTTCCAAAACTCCACACTTAGAAGAATTTCCAAGTGAAACCAGTCAATGTTAGCCTATGAAGGAAATTCAAGTTACCGGTAAGTACGGTTAAAATTACTTTTGAGGATCAGTATTGGGCTGAAAGATGCAGCACTGAGGTCTCTCCTGATAACAGGTGAGTAAATCGGAATTCGTATTTCGGCTGATTTTAGAGGAATATTTTAAAGTTCCAAAACTCCACACTTAGAAGAATTTCCAAGTGAAACCAGTCAATGTTAGCCTATGGAAGGAAATTCAAGTTACTGGTAAGTACGGTTAAAATTACTTTTCAGGATTAGTACTGGGCTGAAAGATGCAGCACTGAGGTCTCTCCTGATAACAGGTGAGTAAATCAGAATTCGTATTTCGGCTGATTTTAGAGGAATATTTGCACAATGGTGAAGGGAGGGGGCGGGGCCTGAGGTGACATCTGTGCAAACGCGCCCGTGGCGCGTTTTAAGTTGGGGGATTAAGTCCCCTTGAATCATGAGGGTCCCTACGGGCCAACTAGCCCACCAGGAACCTCCAGTATGCGCCAGGGGGCTGCGTTGCAGAGACATGTACAGAGGCCACACCCCTTTTACACCTCTCTGCAACGCAGCTCTGTGGCGCTTTCTGGACGTACCTGTTGGGCTAGTTGGCCCCAGGGACCCTCAGGATTGAAGAGGATTTAATTCCCCATCTTAAAACGCGCCACGGGGCCTGTTTGCACACATGTCACCTGAAGCCCCGCCCCTCCCTTCACCACTGTGCAAAGGCGCCCGTGGCGCGTTTTAAGTCGGGGGATTAACTCCCCTTGAATCCTGAGGGTCCCTGGGGTGCAACTAGCCCACCATATACCTCCAAAAGCGCCATAGAGCTGCGTTGCAGAGAGGTGTAAAAAGGGCGTGGCCTCTGTACACCTCTCTGCAAGGCAGCCCCTGGCGCATACTGGAGGTTCCTGGTGGGCTAGTTGGCCCCAGGGACCCCCAGTATTCAAGGGGATCGTTCCCCCTCTGCAAACGCGCCAGGGGGCGCGTTTGCAGAGTGGTGAAGGAAGGGGCGGGGCCTACGGGCCCGATCGTTTTTTTCCCCCTGAAGGGGGCTGTGTGGCCCCCTTCCTTTTTCCTATTTTTAGGCCCTGGGGACCCCATCCCCCAGGGCCTTACCTACCTTTTTAAAATTAAAATAAAAAAACGGGAAGGGGGCCGCGTGGCCCCCTTCCCTGGGCCTGTATTGGCCCCGGGGACCCCATCCCCGGGGCATGGCCTCTTTTTTTTATTTGGAGGGGGCTGCGTGGCCCCCTCCTCAGGCCATTTAAGGCCCCGGGGACCCCATCCCCGGGCCGGCCTTGCACTTTTTTTTATTTTTTTCTCCATTTTTTTACTTTGGGGAGGGGGCTGCGTGGCCCCCTCCGTGGCCACTTATGGCCCCGGGGACCCCATCCCCCAGGGCCTGGCCTCTCGTTGGGGACTGTGGGGGGTCCCCAAGCCCCCACAGTCCCACCGGCTCCCGTGTCCTACGGGAGCCGGCATTGCTTTACACATGGGGAGCAGCTAACATGCTGCTCCCCATGTGGAAAGCAAGTTTGCAATGACAGGACGGGAGCCGCGAGGCTCCGTCCTGTCATTACAAACAGCAGTGTCCCGGGGTAGGCACCCCGGGACACTGCAGGAGCCGGCCCTGGGGGTGGTGGTCCCCAGGGCCACCACAGGCTCCAGGAGGGGGCCGCGCGGCCCCCTCCCTACATTTTGAAAGCCCCGGGGAGGTGGTGGTCCTCGGGGCTTGGGGGTCCAAAACGGACCCCCATTTTAATTTTTCTTAGTGCCCCGGGAGGTGGTGCTCCCGGGGCGTGTGGGGGGCTGGAGCCCCCCACACTGGTTTTTAATTTAAAAAAAGAAGCCCCGGGAGGTGGTGGTCCCGGGGCTGCGGGAGGGCTCAGAGCCCTCCCGCACCATTATACATAAAGCCCCGGGGGTGGTGGTCCCCGGGCTTGGGGGCCCTTAGAGGCCCCCACACATAAAATTAACCCCCCAGCATGCCCCCGGGACTTGGCCCACCCGGGGCCAGTGCTATCGAAGCGCGGAGACCGCGCTTCGATTTTTTCGGCAGGATTCGCGCTCCCTGAGCGCATCCTGCCGATTTAAAAAAAAAAAATTTTGCCCAGGGGGTCCTTGTGGGACCCCTGAGCAGACCTAGGGGGTCAGGGTGTTTCTACCCTGCCCCCTTTGTGCGCTTTGCGCACTTGTTTCTGTCCCTCGGTTCTACCGAGGACAAAATGGCTGCCAACACTTCCTGATTTGGAGTGTTGACAGCCAATTAACATAAAGCTCGTGCTCGGGAGGATCCGCGGCCCTAGATATATCTATCTTTTTACTTTTGATTTTCTCAGCAACTACTGAACGGATTTACACCATTTAACAAAAAGGGTTCTTTCTGAACCAAGAACTACCTCTTTGCCAAATTTGGTGTAATTCCGTTCAGCAGTTCGAGCTGTAGCCGTGTCTAAAGTTTCCTATGGAAAATTGCATGGGGAAAACGCGTTTTGGGACCCCCTTTTTCTCGGCCCCCGCTTGACGAATCCCCCGAGACTTTCAGGGTAGGAGCGGACCGGAGCGCCCCACAAAGTTTGAAAATTTTGCGAAGATACGTCAACCGGCAAGAGAGTTATTTCAAATAGAATGTCGCGGATTTCCTATGGATAATAGGTTGTAACTATAACTATCTACTGGCGACCGCCAGTAGATAATATATATATATATATATATATATATATATATATATATATATATATATATATATATATATATATATATATATATATATATATATATATATATCAGCTCCAAAGTTGTCCAGCAGATGAGCAGCACTCAGACAACAGCAGCAAGACAACAGCCTTTGATAGATATGAACGGTATTCCGCCTGCGGATACTTTAAACAGCTGTTCCGTATAGGACTGCCTGACGCGTTTCGAAGTTCCTCAACTTCTCCTCAGAGGCTTTAACGGAAAGGATGCGTGCATGTACCGGTCCCAGTTCACATTTAAATATTGCACGCCCCCAAATGGGCCGCTAATGTGAACTGGGACCGGTACATGCACGCATCCTTTCCGTTAAAGCCTCTGAGGAGAAGTTGAGGAACTTCGAAACGCGTCAGGCAGTCCTATACGGAACGGCTGTTTAAAGTATCCGAAGGCGGAATACCGTTCACACCTATCAAAGGCTGTTGTCTTGCTGCTGTTGTCTGAGTGCTGCTCATCTGGTGGACAACTTTGAGCTGAATATATATATATATATATATATATATATATATATTTCATATATATATATATTTATAGACTTTCATAAAATCTGTGTATTTCTGATATGTGGGTTGTATCTAATAAATCGGCACATTGCTCAGTGTCATTCTTGCAATGCATTGAAGATTTTTTTTTTTTTGTATTTTAAAGCTAATGTTGAATCTTTGCAAGATATATTGTAACAAATCTGAATATCATAATTTTATGTGAGATTGAATCTGTATCAGTTATGAGGTGTGGCATTTTGAAATTATGGAAGGGGACGAAAACGCTTGTGCAACCCCTTGTGTAACACAGATAGCATCAATTCAATTCAATTCAATTTGTATTGTTTGATTAATTAAAATCTTACAATATAGTGACAATAATTCCTATTGTAATAAGTTTATTATTGATAAAAATATGGTTTAAAAATTTAAAAAACATACATTAACAGATTAATCAAAATCATTCTTGCAGTTAAATATAGCAACACTTAATAGTTCAGACCTCATAATACAAATTTACATATTATGTACATCCTATATTACATCTCAATTTAATCTTGCTGGTCTAATTCCCTTCTCATTGTTGATAAAAAACTTTACAAAAGCTGAGTTCGGTGCTATGTCATCTGAATGTAGACATCTTATCAGTGCTTGTCTACAGGTCCGTATTCCTCGGGAATTGAAATGCCACTTAAGTATAGATTTTCTTTCATCTTTAAATGTTGGGCATATACACAGCAAATGAATAATGTTCTCTTCTCCCGTTTTGCATAAGCGACAGGGCATCAATTCCGTTGATCGAAGCCAAGGCATTACGTGACATAAGCCTGGGAAAACGCCAAAACGGGCTTTTATAAAAATATTTTTTTGCTTGGAAGACCAAGGAGTTTCTAAATATGATTGGACTCTCACTTTTGTATACCCATTCATTAATGACCATGCATGCCTTCTTTTTGCAAGAGAATCTTTATCAATGTACAGTAATAGATGTTTTGTTATTTTGTTGATAGATTTTTTAAATGAATCTGTAGTTATTGGCATATCCCAGATCATGTGCGCTGAATATTCATCTAAAGCGGCTTGTAAATATTTCCAGAATTTAGACTTCTGATTTGTTTTTATTTCCTGCCATAACAGATTGGACATTTGATTTACATTATCTATTTTAATTCTTTTCCATACTTTTATGAATTGGCCTTTTCGTGCAATTAGCTGGTTAGTTAGCCCAAATTCCAATGTAATTTGTGCAGGTGATGCATTATGTGGAAGATGAAAAATTGATTTGAAGATTTTTGTCACAGCATTATTGATGATTATAGAGTCTTTTACACACAGTGCTTCGCTACCATACGTTAGCATTGCCAATAGTTTTTCCGATATTACTTTTGAAAGCAATAGGTAACTCAGTCCTCCTAGTGACTTCTGCATCAGTGCTATTTATTTGGCCTGGGGGGGGGGGGTGTAACCAACCATGCAAGTGGGGGAAACACTTTACCTCCGTTCCTGGGCTACATTATGAATGCAGGCGCAGTGCAAAGAGGCCATCAGAGGGCGCACTAACTGTGTATCATAAAGAGGTGGCTAAGTGACAAAGTGTCCCCTTAGGGCAGCCCTCTGAAGGGGGCATTGTGGGTGCCAGTGACCCATCAGAGAGCCCGGGCTGTCTGTCCCATCTTTGAAGTGCAGGTCAGGTGCCGTCTGCACTGTTAAAGATGAAGCGCTGCTTCAAAGAGTCGCTCTTCCTTTCACTGATGTGCAACACATTATCTGTAATAGGGTACACTGTCCCTGTTGCATCCAGTGCACCTATTTAAGGTTTAGAGCCGTAGTGCAAACAGGGACAGTGCCCTCCAGTTATGATACAGTCCAAGATAACCCTGCCACTTTGTACCCTATGCAAATCTAACAACATCCTTACTTACACTCTTTATCTGATGGAGGTGAAAATACAAAGCTAACTACTTTCTAATGAAATGTGAAATAATAGCAGAGTTGCCAATTTTGGATTCAGTAGACATTGATTTCATTCCTAACTTCCCATTTAAACAAGTTATGTGATCCTGGGCAAATTACTGCATTTCCTAGTGCCAGGCTTAAGATTTCAGGCAAACGTAGGAGCACTTAAAAACGTGATGATTTGATGATGTGTGTATGAAAACCTATATAAAAATCTGGAGAAACCAAGGGGCCTATTCATAAACTGGATTTTGTAGTACTACAGTAGTACTCCTAACATACTACAAAATGCTATTCAGAAACCTACATGCAGACATTCCTCCTCTGCCTCTGCCTCTCCTATCTTTCTTTGTGTGGAGATCTCCGCCCTGACTTCATGTCTCTACACACGTAAGTATATTTTATTAGTGGCAAATGTGGAAAGGACAGAGAGGAGTGGCTGGAAACTGGAAATACTTATGACTACTTATGAATAAGGGGAAGGAGTTATGGGAGCACTAAGGAGGAGTTTAGGGATGGTCAGAGAGGGGTTTAAGGAGAGACATGCACTCGTCCACAAAAGAGTAAGCCCATTGCTATTCATAAACTGTATTAGTAAAGTTACTACAGCCATAAAGGACCCAAAACAGTTGTAAATGTACTCCACTTCAAAGCTGGAGTAAGTCCAGCACCACATATGCCCAACCACTTATACTGTACCACCCTCCAATAAAAATCAATGGAGGTAGCAACTTAAAATAAAACCCTGTAGGACATAATGTTAAATTAAATAAAATTATTGAAATAGTTAAAAATATAAATACATTTACCTAAATATGTAAAATTATCTAAAAATTAAATATTTATTTAATTAGAAAATATTTAAATAAACCTTTATGAATTTGAAAAATAATGTATGATTAATATGTATTAAGAATTAATTAAATTATGTTTAACTAATTCTATACATTACTTTTTAAAATGAATAATACATAATAAAAAAATATATTTAGCTGGGATTGTTTTTAAAATTTAAACCAGAAAAATAACTTTAATATATCTAAAAGGCATAACTGTTTAATCCAAAATTAAGCTAATATTGTTGTAGCATTGTTTATATTTTGTTCCACATCTAAAATAAATATATGAAATTAATTGCCATTAAATATGTTTACTCGTTTTATAGTTTATTATACTTTTTAAAATTTTGAATAAGCCCTACCGGTATACAATGCCAGTTTCTTAGACTTAGCTTAACTTTCAGAAGTAGCGGCTCATAAAGTTGCTTCAAACAGCTGTCCAAATTAGACATTATGTTCACCCCTAAGTAGGTAGGCGATGATATCACACAATAACTATTTATCTGATAGAATTTGATAAAAATAATCTGGGTTGCGCCCATATTTAAGTGGTATTCCAAGAATTTCCAAATGTAGAATTCTCCTCCTCAATGGTAGTTATAACAAAATCAGCTTCTGAAGTAAAAAATGCCACATCAGATGCATGCGTCACAACTTTAGTTAGATGCTCATTCATATTTACCATATTATCAGCCATTGATGAAACGGTTCTAAATAAATAGCAAATTGAGCTCAGACGTCCCTAACATATCTGCTCAGGGCACAAGACCTCTCCCATGAACAATAGGTTTGCTACAGGTTTATGATAAAGAGTTTGCACATAGCTTTCAAAGTTAGAGCCAAATACCCTTTTGTCCACTGCAGTCCACAGTTACAAGCAGGTGCCCCTGACATATGCTTTCTTTGTACTCAGCAGGATTATTCTCTCAGGGTCATCCACACAGTACCAAAATAAAATAATTTATTCACTCCTTTGATGTGATGCATAGTGTCCAGCAGATATCAAACCAGGCTGCCAAGCGGAGACAATGTCAGAAATGACTGTGGGAAATGAGAGGCCAGATGTTTTGCATAATCCTTTACATCTCATTTAATTAAAGACCTCATCCAAAACAAAACAGTCTCTGTGGGGGCTTCCCTTTCCTAAAAAATACAATATTGGTCCAGCTCCATCTTTAAGGAATAATGTCTGTTTGCCGAATTATTATCATCAGTGCATTTAAACATGATGCAATTGTGTGGCTAAATACTTTATAAACTTCAAGGCGTATGCCATCATCACTGACAGTTTCCCCTTTTGGAAGAACTGATAGAGTTGCTTCTATGATGATACAGAAATGGGAGCATTAAGAGCCAAAGATTTGAAAGTTCACTAGTCCCTGATTATGAGATAGCTTCATCATCCTGCATGTGCCCCTCCTTTGTGTATAGACTTCTATAATAATCATAAAAAAATATACAAACTCCATAGCTTTACCAGCCATGGTTATTTATAATATGTAAAATGCTATTTAAAAAATCTGCCTCCTATGTTTTATCTGTTGGCTCTGCCTTAACCAAATAGGATTTAGAACGCAAGCGGGCACCATAGACAATCTAGTGGCCATAAGGATGCTTGTCACCCGTCAAATTCAGGAAAAGGAAGAGCTGTTCTGTTGCTTTATTGACTACAGTAAAGCGTTTTACCGTGTCAACCATCACTTACTATGGAATAAACTTACAGCTTGGAAAATCTCAGAACCTTTATTGCAAGACATCATACTGCTCTATTCCAACACGTGGGCAAGAGTAAAACTAGGAGCAGGGCCGGCTTTAACACTGGTGGCGCCCTGTGCAACAATGTTTGTTGGCGCCCCCCCCCCATTGACCACCTCTGCCATGGATTCCCTCACTAGCACCCATTAACAGTGCCCCTCAAGTCTCCATAACCACTGTCTCTCAGATTCATTTAGTTTTATAGCACCACTCATACCAGTGTAAGGTGTCAGAGCACTTCACATCACACACACACAATGTGTGTGTGTGTGAGAGACAATCATTTGTGTAAATCAGTGTATAGGAAATGTTACATCAGAAAAGACTACAATGTGTAGTGTAGGGGTGGCATGTCATCGATACTGGTAGGCAATATAGTTTAAGAGTCCTTATTCTGGAAAAGTACAAATTCAGAATTTAAAACATAACATCATTTTTAGGGGTTCTCTTTAATAATAATAATTGTTTTCTACCCAAATGAACCCTTTTGGCAAGATTAGGATAATGATAGACTGTGCAAAAAAACATATAGCGCTAACATATACCTTGCGGTTTGCATGCAGCTCTTTGAAGACAGTTAATAGCTCAATGTTCTATATGAGGATTTTGACTTATAAACGACAAGTAAACAAAAAAAGGAGCTCTCCTACAGAAGCAGTAACCCACTGACCTACTGGTACACGTTCTTAGCAGCAGGCATTTTAACCCTCTGCACTACCTTAGGATGAGTCAAAACTTGCACTAGACAAACCTCCCGTCTTTTTCCAGGAAGTCGATTAATCACGGGAGTTATCCTGACATTTTAATTGATGCCTCATAATTACTGAAGGCCAGGAACGTGGCAGCAGGTGCTTTTAGAATGTGAATATACTTGGAAAAATGACACCCCCACCCCAAGTCAGCGCCCGGTGCGGTTGCACCCATCTCACCGCCCTAGAGCCGGCCCTGACTAGGAGGATGCGTGGCGGTTTCAGAAAAAATTTACATGGGACAAGGGGTCAAATGGGTGCGTACTAGCACCCACTCTTTTTAATTTGTATATGTGTGATTTAGTTCCTGCATTAAATCAAGTTAACAGTCATGCTCCCAAACTGGCAAACCAACACATCTCTTCTCTGCTGTACGCGGACGACGTTGTCTTGTTCAGTCAGACGCCGGTGGGGCTTCAAAGTCTGTTAGATGCCTTAGCCACACACTGTCAGGCAAATGACATGCAGATTAACTACGAAAAAACAAACATAGTTATCTTTGGTCAGAGAAAGAGAAAACAACATCAATGGCATCTTGACAATCACCACCTGACCATTGCGACACAATATAAATATCTGGGTTGCTGGCTGGACAATAAAAGAGGTCATTTACTTCACTCGAACTCACTAAAACCAAAATTAGTCTCGCTGCAAGGTGCTTTTCGAACAATATTCAAGGGCACTCTTTTGAGCCACTGTTGAAAATTGTCTCTACTAAACTAGTGCTAACACTGTCATACGGATGAGAGGCCTACCTGGGAAAACTGGGGACCTTTTTAAACAGGACACAGAGCGCAGTGTTTAGGTCCTTATTTCAACTGTGAGGCAACACCTCGCCAGCTCAAATCAGGTTGGAATTTACACTACAGGATCAACTGCTTGTACAAATGGCTGGCATAATAAAATACCTGCACTCTACAAGATCTGCTGTGCAAGGATCGTTAAAACATCTCATTTGGCAGGAAGTTGCGGGTACCGACAGCATAAAGCACACGAACGTCTGGTCGCAAGCTCTAGGCAAAGCCTTGGCGCAAACCCGATCAAGGGAGCTATGGGACTTAAAATTCCCTCATTTACAGTTTAAAACAGTCCTGAACAGAAATGTAAAAAGGATATCTCGGATCTCTGATCAAAGAGCATTTGCAAAAAGAAAACATGCTTACCTGGTCCTCGGCAGCTATGACAGAAAGGGCCCACAAACATATATTAATAAAACATTTTCCTCCTACCGTAAGAAGAAATTTCTGCAGCTTCGGATGGGCTCTTTTGCGTCTTTAGATCTGTTTCCACCATGGGTGGATAAACCAGAGTCGAAAATGTGCTATCTATGTAATCTATCTCAGGAGTCAATAACTCATTTGCTCTGTATATGCCCTGTACTATTGGTAGACCGCAGAAGATTGCTCAAGTTACTATGAATCAAGGAGGGGACATGGACATTATCATCTGCCGTCAGTTTCTTATTGAACAATGAGCAGCCGCAAGTGATCTCAAAACTGGTAACATTTGTAAGGTGCGTGGAGAAGCAACTAAAAATATATTCAGATCCCAAAAAAGAAGAAGGGGAGGATTTCTGAATATTAGTAGTCTGAAAATATTTAGCTTCACATGGACAGACAGTACTGCTTCTCTTTTTAACCAAATGTCTTATTAAGTCATTAGCTTTCTGTTGAAATGTTTTTTAACTATTTTACCAGTGAGGACTACTGAGGATGAATTATGAATTACCTGTTAAAATATGGAGACCTAAGAAACATTTTGATAACAGTTATTACTCTGATTTTATTTGTATAATTTTATGCACTTTGACAGACTTCATTGTCTAAATAAAGTACTTTGTGCTGTTGGCACTTTATTAGTTGAGTCATGGTATTCATAGGCTTTTTCCAATTAGCCAGAGATGCTGAGGCATATGTCTCTCAATATTCCTGCCATGCTGAAGTTCGTGAAGCGACCAACTGTTGATATATCCCAGATTCTGCATGGTCCCTCCAATGCACTACTTGAAAATCTTTAAATTCTGGGTTGATTAGATGCTGATTCTTATCCTTAATTTCCTTTGGAGACCTGGTTATGATTTTGAATAGCTCAGAGTGGCTTCATTTACTCCCACCTTAAGGGCATCCCAAATTATATGTGGTCGTTAGTACCCTGGTTATCCAACATGTATTTGATCAGTCACTTGTGCATCATCATCTTTATGTATAATGGATCATAGAAAGGAAAAATAAAGTATTATTTAGTGTACAATGAAGATTTTGAGTCCAATCTCTCATTAGTACCAGATTATGATCCAACTTCACTTTGGGAAATAAAGTCATCTTGGCATGTGCAAGCAGTTCCTTTGAGACTAGAAACAAATCTAAACTCAAATGCCTTCTGTGGTATCTGAATATAATGTGTAACTTAATTCTGTCTCTTTCAAGTTGTGCCAGCAATACGGCAAACCAAAAATGTCAGCTAACCTTAAAATAGATGCCCTTACTTGTCTGATTTGAATTGGGGGTAATTTGGTGTTTGTTGTGAAATTGCTTCTGCCTAATGAGAAATTAAGTCCCCACATATAATCAATAATCCATCATAATTAGTGAATTCAGTTGCTAAGGTACAAAAAACAGAAGTCTCATCAGAGTTAGAATTATAAATTGTGCAGTCAGCAACCTTTAGAAGTCCTTATTTTACTTGGACAGTAGCCATTCTTCTCTAGTTTCTAATGAAGCTCACAGAGTTTGCCAGGAATGCTAACTACCACAAGAGTGATTGGGCAGCTCTGTTGTTCATATAGGACTTCAACTGGGGCAGAATAACATCCCCTCATATAAATCAGTGGTCTGTAGTAGAGATAAAACCCTGATATCCCAATTGCTTTAATAAACCTCAAACTTTATAATGTATATGTCCAACCTGGAGACAAATTACATCAGCCTTGAAACCCTTGAGCTTTTCTAACAATAACTGTCTCTTTATTTCTTTTAATTACGCTTGGCGAAAAACATCCTTCACATGCAAATAGCTTCCTATACTTGACTGTCAATTTTTTTGATGTTACCCAAATATGTCTCCTCTTCTGCTCAAACTACAGCAATCATACCACACTTGGGAAAATGTCTACCACCCTCAGGGGATATGACCCTCCATTTAAGCTGTCAACAGAGCTCTACAACACACCCATACCCTCATAACCAAAATAAAAACCAGTCTGCAACCAAACTGGCTAAAATATAAAAAGGCATCTGGGTTCTAAATTTAAGGTAGATTCCAAAACTCAGCTCAGTTCTATTCAGCAGCTTAATTTATTATAATTTGTCACATAAAGCTCCTTTCGATGCTATGCATCTAACAATTCTTGTGCCCTTACCTCTAATATAAGGAAAAAGGACCTTCTAAATTTTAGTACCTGCAGCTTTGTGTGTTCCGAGAGAAATACCTCCCTTCTTTATCCTAAAATGGCTTAATCAATTGACGAAGCCATCATCTGCTGTGACTTGGTAGAAGTCAGACCTAACGAAAAAAGATATGCCCGTCACTGAGGTGTGTTATATCATATTGTTGTTGATGGAGTAAGATGTTCCCTGTATACCATAATTGCCTATGATTGAGGCCCCTGTCAAGTATCATGTCCATGATGCTTCACAATCAGAGGAAGACATTGTGCACACTGACTCTGATAGTCTCAATCCCATACCTCCATCTCAAGAAAAGCCTTTTAAAAACGTTCTATAATAAACCTCTGAGGTTCTTTTTCTTCTGCGTCGTCAGCAGCTACAAATATATAAAGAATATTATGCTGTTGACCATTTTCAAAATCTTCCAATTTCTTGAGTACATCCTCTGGTCTCATTTTTTACTTTTCAAATTGCTCAGAAACCTAAGAGACTATTCTAGCATTTGTAATTTAAGCTCTTTAACACATGCATCCATTGAAGATCATATCTATGTAATTCTTCTGACTGAAGCCTCAAGTTTTTTGTTGGCTGCCTTTATTGATTTATTGTCACTCTGAGCTTTTTCACAATGGGTTACTATTAGTTGTATTGAGCTGATGTATGGTTATCAATCACTGTGACACGCTTTTACATAAATATTATTGCAAATTGAGGTCAAGAATTCATTTATGGGGCCATGGTAGTCTGGAGGCCTTTTGTTTTCATGTAATGGTTTGAAGGCAGAGACAGTATGATGCCACTTAAATGACTCAGTGTTTTCCTGAGCACTGCCTAGATTACTTTTACTGTTGTCAGAAGTCTGAACTGATGCTAAGTGAAGGCCATAATCCCCTAGCCCAGATATGGAACCAAAGTCTTCTTTGGACTGACTTTGTGTAAAACCTCTCGTAGACAAATTGGATAGTGAGAAGAACTGCTCAGATTGTCTGAGTCATGTAAAATCCTTTATTGGACCACTCAATGCCTGTTGTATGACCAACCTCACCAGACATGGCCTCTGACTACCCCCCAGTGTTCAACTTGCCCTAGATGTACTGACTTTCAGGTTTCTGATTGCATCTCACACTCTGCTTAAAGTGAAAGGAAGACTTTCCTGGGGACATGCCTAGATGGTCAGATGGTGCAGCTTTGTGGGACCTGCACTATCAGCATTTTTATTTTCATCCACCCTCAGTCCTCTGAAAGTTTCACTGTTTGTTGAGAATTGGGGGTTTATCATAGGGATTTTATCAATCCGTTCAGTTACAGATATAGTTATAAGGGGGATTAGAGTTGACATACCTATCTATCTCTATGTATGATTTTTGTTCTGGTCCTGGCCCTCACTCCACTAGTTGTGTTAGTTCCAGCTTCAGTTCAGCCAGCACAGAGTTCTGATCCTTCTTGAGCTACGGACTGCATTTTCTTTCTGGAGTATTCATTGCTGGTGAGCTGGTGAAAACCTCTCCCTTACGCTCTTGAGCAGCAGCACCACCTAAGGATTGTTCTCCAGCTGTCCAAGATCTTTCAACTCTCCCATGGCACCAACAGCATCACCACTAGGAAGGAGGGGGAGCAAACCCAATATCCTTCTCACTCTCTAGCTGACAGTAGCAAAACAGAGGCTGCACTCTCCAGTCCAGAGGAGCCACCACGATCTGCAGAAAACTAGAGGACACGCTCTGCAGCATCAAGAATTCACATACCACATCCAGGTAAGTGGGCCGGGTCATTGTCTTGCACCATGATGTTGGGACTCTGGTCCAAAGGATTAGAAGGCTTCTTCCTCATGGGCAGTCCATCTTTGGGAGACTTTTGCTTTGTACCGGCTTAGTGATAATCTTTTCTTGTATTTTATTCCTAACCACAGCCCACTCAGGCTCTTTTTCTTCCTTACAACAAGTACCAAAGCCTGAAAAAGTTCAGTTATCACCTTCAATGTTTTACCATTGAGAGTAGAGGATGCAGCCTTCTCTGAGGCTGCCATTCTGCTTTTCCTTGTAGCCACCATTGTAGCACTTCTAATCAGCAAAAAAGAAGTTTCCAGGAACCGACCAGAGAAATGGTAACAGAATATTTCTACACAACCAGAAGCCATAAATCAATGTAAACTGTAGTTTTCCATTAATATTAGTAATGAAAAGATAAGCCTCAAGACCTGGAGGTGACAGCTCTCTGCTGTCCATCCTAGCTGGCTCCACCTTTCCCCAAGTTCACCAAAAATTATAAGCATTCCAAGTCCTTTGGTAGAACTTCTGCTCCTTCGCCACCTATAGACTTTTTTTCTGTGTGACGATTTGTACCCCATTTATTTTTATTGCAACTATTCAAATCTTACAATACAACTTGTGAACCCCTCAGCCCCTTCTTGTCTTAATCGGTTTTCATTTTTTTACTTATACCTGGTGTGAACTTTTATATTCTTTATTTATTATTGGAATAGCTGTTTGTGGAGTTGTTCACAGTAATTTTATTTCCATTGTTTATATACACATAAGAAAGACAAGTTTTCCACATTCACCTTCCAAGACTATATAGGCTGAGGTAGGCAATTAGGCATACTTCTAACACTAAATGCCAAACAAGTGTATATAGACACTTTTTCTGTGTGTACGGGATAAATTCATAGGTGCAGGAATAAATTGACTTAAAAATTAATAAGGATGCATGCAGATATTTATACCATAGTTTGCTGGTTTATATTTTTATAGTTTGCATTTGTTAAAATCAAAAACAGAGCAGATGTCAACAACAGCCAATTCATATTTCCTTACTTTAAAGAGACTGACTCCTCAGGCCAGTAAGACATGTTACAAATTTACCCTTGGCTCCCATCACTGTCATGCATTCAATTGTTGGGCAAAGGTTGCCGTAAAAAAATGCATTTAGTATTCTTTCCATTTTCCCCTAACTTTCCTTTAGGGTAAATGCAACCTTCAATGCACGCCTGATGTCAACCGCCCTGGAATATGGCGGTCAAGGTTGTGTTAAAAACTTTGTTACTGCA
Source organism: Calotriton arnoldi (assembly GCA_963921515.1). NCBI lineage: Eukaryota > Metazoa > Chordata > Amphibia > Caudata > Salamandridae > Calotriton > Calotriton arnoldi. The sequence continues at coordinate 1,542,195 of CAWUFW010000937.1, forward strand.
GAAATAAAGAAAGTTTAAAAATAAGCAATGGCTTATTAAATTTTGTTATACATTTTAAATTACACAAACATGGTTTTATAAGTAGTGGCTGCTCTGTAATTGTTAAACTTTGAAGCCCAGATTTACAAAGGTTTTGCGTCGGGCTTGCGTTACTTTTTTAACGCAGACTCGGAACAAAATCCTTTTTGAGATTTACAAACCAACGCAAATTTGTGTTTGCGTTGGTTCCTAAGAAAAAGTGACGCAAACCAGCGGGAAGTGCAGTTTTGCATTACTCTACGTCAAGGGGACGTTCCATGGGTGGTACATGGCATTCCCATGCAACCACCCATGGTTTTTTATGCAAAAGCCTATCTACTAACAATAGTAGACAGGGGTTTGCACCCAAAATTAACACTACTTGAAAGCAGGAATTGAAAAGGAGAATGCTGTTTTTTCATCTAACCTTTACTACTTTGCAGGTTTACTGGACTGTACAGCACACATCAAATGTATGACAAGTGTTAAAGTTGGTTTAAGCACAGTATCTATGGTGAAACGCCAATGCTGACAGCTATAAGACTGATTGGGTGCCGGGAAATGTTATGCCTGTTGCCATAAGCCTGGCCTGTTTTTTTTGGGCTCTATTTATAATTTTTCAAACAACAATAGATACAATAAGCCAGGAAAGAAATTATGGAATAGCAGTTACATATGTGATACAGTAGGTCTCCAGTGATAGAAAAAAATTACAAAACAGAGAAAAAACATCATAATAAAGATGAGCAATTAGAGACACAGAGCAAGTGGAGGCATTTCAGAGACAGGGCATATATGTAATGAGATGGCAGCATATCAAATATCATAAGACAATATAGCAAAGTAATGTGAAAAGCATTTGGCAAATAGTAAGTATTTAACCTGTTGTTTCATCCTCGCAGTGGTTGCCAGATGTCCTTGGGCCTAGATGTAATTGGCTGTAGAGAAGTGTATAGCTAAGAGTTAGTATCACAGTAAGACAGATCCTTTAACCGGGCTGCCCTGATTGAGGGCATGTGAGTTCCCCAGTGAAGTGAGATTTGCCATTTTGCAATAGCAGTGTAACAATGTAGCCCCAATGGCAATGACTTAACACATCCCAATAAGGCCGTCAGGGATCAGGTGATAGAGATCGTCCAACCATGAGTAGAGTAGATGTCATTCCAAAAGGAGGCTATCAGCCCAAAGGTCCATGCCAAGTGGAGAAAACCTGCATGGTCTGCCTGGCACTTGGGCAGCAGTGAGATCTAGTAGGGTCAAATTTCGTCAAAGCGTCAGGGGTAGTGTAGGCCCTGTGCAGGTACTTATAATGTAAGATTTTATGGCGGTGATTTCCTGAAATAAGTTTAGTCTGTGTGCAGCCGTAATACCAGGTCTTATCTAAAATGGAAATACCTAAGTCACGTTCCCATGCAGTCCTGGCCCTCTCTACACCAGTGGGCTTCAGTTATAAGGAAGTGTGATACAGTTTGGAAATGAGGTGACTGCTATTCAGGGAAACGATCACTAACGTGAGTGGTGAGAAATCTTTTGACCCAGTCGGGTAGGCGGGTAATAATCCACGCAATGTACAATGCATCCAATGAAATATGAACCTCTCCATAATCGTGGACTATCCCAACTTAGCCATAGTGGATCTTGGTTTGAGTATACCATCCACAAACAGATCGCCCTCCGTCCGCAAATCAAGTACACAAAGAGAGCACTGTACCAGTTGTTAATCGGTTGCGGTGCAGGACGCTGTATTGTACCAGGTTGCCCCGTACTTCAGGGACCTGTTTGAATCTCGGAATGATAGTTTCCGGTTTCGCCTCTTGAACACACTTGGATTTGGACTTGCTTGATTGTCTTATAAGCGGGTCGCGTTTTGATTTTCGTCAATATCATCTTTACATGAGAATTTAAGCTATATGCTAAAGAGATTTTCGTTTTGGAATCAGTATGGAATAGTGAGAAATTGATTTGGAATAAAGTATCAAGCCCTGAGGAAGTCGCAGAGCCTATGCTCATAGACGACGAAACGCGCTGGCGTAAGGGAATGGAAGAACTTATATAATAAAGGAACGGACAAAGCCCAACAAAATATATTTTTTGTTCTTTTATATGATTGCACTGGCTTGTAGTTATTATTGGCGTGTGCTTCAGAAACTGTAAATTGTTAGTTCAATCTTTGATTGTAAATTTGGGGAACTAGGGTGGATGTTCCCCCTTTTGGATGCACCGCATGTATACATGTAATTGTTGAACATTATATACGGTGTAAATTTGTATGAGCGCCTGATTAACCGTTTTCACCCAAATCAGTGAACTTAGCCATAGTGGATCTTGGTTTGAGTATACCATCCACAAACAGATCGCCCTCCGTCCGCAAATCAAGTACACAAAGAGAGCACTGTACCAGTTGTTCAAGAGTGAGCATGATCCAAGGGTTCTTTATCCGTGGAATAGAGGGTGTCATCACCGAGATATTGCAAGAGCTTAAACCAAATCCAAATCCAGTAGTGGCGAGTGTCTGGATAGTATTAGGATCACGCGGAAGTCCTTGAGGCAGTATAGTGGACAGCAGAAGGTGAGATAACTGGGCCCCTTCAGGTTTAAGGAACGGTCGACGGGCATCTAGGTGATACCAGTAGTAAGCATAAAGGGCCTGGGCTACGTAGAAATATAGTTGAAATCAGGGACTCCAAAACTGCCACGCTCATAGAGAAGCATAAGAACATCCCAAAGAATGTGGGTCCGGGAACCAGCCCATATTAATCGAAAGAGTATACTGCGCAATATTTAAAAAAATATATAGAAAGTGAGGCCATACAATCATTTTTATAATGGCTATTCGCCCAGCCATACCCAAAGGGGGATTAATCCAGAGTTCTACTTGCATCTCAAGGTTGCGTAGAGCAGGTCTGTAACTGCGACAAATTACCTCTGAGTGGTCCCTATGAAAATAGATGCCTAAATATTTGGTGAAGTCAGTGCACCGCTGCAGGGGAAACTCAAGATCGCAAGGTACAGTGGCATCTGTAAGTGGGAATAATTTAGATATACTCCAGTTAATATGGACACCAGAAAAACCGCACCTCACGAACAAGTGGAGGTAAATTCGCAGAGGGATCATGAACAAAAAGCATGATGTCATCCACATAAAGAGAAGCTAATAATGTCCCTTTTGGGAACCTGATGCCCCTATGCAAATGCTTCTCTTGTAGATGACGGATTAAATGGTCCATGGCAATTTTAAGCAAAAGGGGAGAGAGAGGACAGCCCTGCTGGGTGCCACGTGATAAGGGGAAAGGCTCTGTGTGTGTGAACCATTAAGCCATAATCGGGCCATAAGGTCTTGGTATAACAAGCGGATCAAATTATGGAAGTCATTAGGGCTGCCCAGCTTAGCTAAAGTAGTGTGGTGAAAAGACAATTCGAGTAAATTGAATGTCTTTTCGGCATCTAACAAGGCGACCGCTGATGGGGTGGTTGGGGAAATTTGATTGATCACAGCGAAAAGAGTGCAAAGATTGATGGAATTGGAGACGTGTGGTATAAAACATGATTGCATTGGAGAAATTATACAATCCATTAATAAAGAAAGGCAGGTGGCTAATACCGTGGTCAATATTTTAGTATCATGGTTTATAAGGGACAATGGATGATATGAGGAGCAGAGATAAGAAGGTTTATTAGGTTTGAGCAGCAATGTGATAACAGCTTCCAGTAGTGTGGGTGGGAGGGAGCCGTGGTCAAGAGATTCAACATGCATATCCAACAAATGAGGAACCTAAAATAGATTATAAGCTTTATAAAAGTCTCCAGTGAACACATCCAGACCAGGAGCCTTAGTGCCACTTAAATCATCAATAGCCTGTGAGAGTTCCTCACAAGTAATGGGGGAAACACGAATTTGCTGCTGGCCAGCCTCAATCCAGACCATGACAATTTCGGATAAATAATTAGCCAGTGCTACTTCATCACCACCTGGACAAGACGTGTAATGTGTTTTATAGTAGTGTGTAAAGTCAGCCAGTATGGCGGGCCTTCAGTGACATCAGTGCCATCAGGCAGCTGCAAGCGAGTCACATATGTGGCATGATAGGGCGGTTGAAGCAAACAGGCCAACCTTCAATGTTCACCCTCACCATACCTGTGTGCCCTAGCATATTTCCAAAGGTAAGCGGTTTCACGTTTAGCAAGGTCGTGAAATTTGTGCTGTAGCTGTGATCTATCACGGAGATGGTGAGTGTGGGGTGCAGCTCTATCATCGAAATCCATTGCCCTAAGCTTGTTCTCTATGTTGGTGAGATCATGACGAATACTGCAGAGAACTCGTGCATGTTTCAAGATGCACACTCCTCAGATATAGGCCTTGAAGGCCTCCTACAGGGTAGAGTGTTTCTCAACAGATCCAACATTAGTGGAGAAAAATTCAATAATAGCCTCCTGGACTTCAGAACGGAAGACAGCATCACATAACGCGTCGGCAGAGAAACGCCAGTGACAGACCAAGGGGACGTGTGGGTTTTGGTTTATGTGATTGGTACCAGAGCATGGTCCGACAGTGTACAGGGGAAGTGCTTGTTGGTGTGTAGCCATAACAGAGCATCTTGGGACAGGTACCAATGGCCAATGCGGGTCCATACATTGTGCGGAGCAGAAAAGAAAGTATAATTGCACTTACGTGGAAATTTGTGTCACCATGCATCTGATAGATGGAACAAGTGGAGTAGGTCCATGTAGGGAATGAGATTTAGTAATAAGTGTAGAGCCAGTAAAATCAAGCTCAGGTTGGCAGGTAAGATTGAAATCTCCACCCATAATGATATAATCAGCCTGGTATTAGTTAATCTGTGAAGATAAGCCAAGAAAGAAATCAGGGGAGTCGGTGTTTGGTGAATATACATGAACAAGAAGCCCAATCCGGCCCATCAGTTCCCTAGCCACAAGTAAATATCAACCAGCGGGTTCAGAGGTATTCTTGATCTTTTTGAAGGGGACCCCACAATGTATCAAGATGCATACCCCACAAGAATAGGAACTGTAATGAGAAAAGTAGCGACGAGTCCCCATGGGGAAGCGTAATTACACTATGGTCTAGGCACTAAATGTGTTTCCTGAATGAATGCCAATTGAACTCCATGTCGACCTAAGTATACAAGGACCTGTTTCCCTTTTCTGGGATTGCTCAAGCCTCCAATGTCCCACGTCATATAGGAGAGGTGAAACGCTGGATCTCTAATAGTGTATGAGGACGTAATGTTGGACTAAAATATATTATATAAGCAAGAATGTTAAAGGTTGACCTAGTATGCACCACAATAGTGAACAGGCATTATTGAACAAAATAACAATATCACAAACACCACCCCCCACCCACTCCAGCCAAAAAAACAATAGCCGGAGAACCCAGATAACCCAAACAGAAATCAAAAGCACAAACATCGTGGTATAAACCTCAGAGGGGTGACAACGCCCTGGGGAGCAAGGCCCAATAATCAATTAATATAATAAAGAGATGGAGTATCGAGCATAATACCGAATAGAAAAAAAAACCAACAATTATTTGCAATGCAGGCCAAAAGGCATGTGTATGTTAGGCGAAAGAGCGATAGTTGAAGAGTCATATGGGGTGACCAGACACATGTATCCTAAAAGGTGAGGAGCTCCCTAAGATGAGTGCGCACCAGGGGAAGTAGGTGAAAAGTCAGCAGAAGCAGCAGCATTAGGACTGCCAGCAGAGGGGGATCGGCCAGATGAGTGTTTCTTGCAAAACTGCGCAGCGTCCGCAGGGGAATTAAAGATGCGATGATGACGTCCAGGCTCACAAGGAGGCATGCTGGGTAAAGCATCCCATATTTCGGTCCGAGTTTTTGAAGAAAACGTTTAACATTGGTGAACTTGCGTCAGGCTACCTGGACCATTTGTGTATAGTCTGGAAAGAATGAAACAGTGAAGCCCTAATATTGTAACGGGGCCTTGTCACGAGCCAAGTGCAGTGCAGTGTTCCAATCTCTAAATTTGGGAATCCTAGCGAAAACCTCAAGTGGTGACGCTCCAGGATTTGCTCTAGGCCTGAGCATTCGGTGCGCCCTCTCAGCCTCAAAGGTCTCAGTAAATTACTTCTTGTCTAAAAGTTCTGTTAGGAGATGTTCCACAAAAACATCTGTGCGTCAAGTATTGGTTGATTCTGGTATGCCAGCTATGCGGATGTTGTTGTGGCAGGATCTGGCTTCCAAATCTTTGTTATTTGCAGCTGTGGTCTTAAGAATGTACTCAACACGCTCAAGAAATTTCAGCATCTCAGAGTTGCTGTCGTCCATCTCTGAAATCCGGTGCTCCGCTCCCTCAATTCTGGCGTTGTGTCATTCTAGGCACTCAGTCATCGTGTCTAATCCGTGTGTTAGAGTATCGAATCTCAAATCAATTGCCTTTAAACTGGCCCAGAGCTCCAACATGATCACAGCGGTGCCATCAAGAGAGGGATCAGCCATTGTGTGCTCCGAAGCATCACCGGAAGGTGTACATTGGTGGCACGGGGTTCTGGCTGGTTTGAAAGTGAGCTGTTTCTGTTTAGGATCACCACGTCCCATTGTAGCAATGATGTGCGTGATAATAACGTACACTGTATTCACCAAAGGAAGCAAGGAGGGGAGGCCAAATGGAAAATCGCATTCTGAATAGGATGATGGAGGCAGGCACACTGGGTAGCGACGTAGGATAGCCGCAATCCCGAACACAATGCCTACTGATCAGAAACTAGTTTTCAGTGTCACATAGGGGAAAAACATCATGAAGGTTACCAGAGCAGAGCATTTCCAGTGTAAATCACTGATTGTTAATAGGTGTGTGGGGGGAGAGGGAAGCCACCCCAAACCAGAGTCTATGGTAGTGGCATATACCAGATGAAGACACCCCTAAAGCAGCCCGGTAAGCAGAACAGTAGAGGCAGTGTTGTGTAGTTCCTATATATAACCTATACAGAATCTGCGCGTTCGGATAACATGAACTGTGGGCTTGGTGGCAGACTGACTCAGAACACCCCCACCAAAAATATTAGCCTGTTTGCATTAGTTAGCTCACAGTGCCACTAGTGTCTCCTCTTATCGGGGAGAGAATAGTTTCTGGCAACCTTAGAACATGACAACCCTGATCCCTCAGGATCGTGGCAACAATGTACTACTTTTCGCTCAGTCACTCGTGCTTACTTATCTTGTCTCAGAGATACACAGAATAAACAACCTGGGTGTTTCAATAAGGGTTTATTGAACAGTCGTTATTCTTGTGTAGAATATATGAGCTGCAACAACCATTAGACAGTAGCAGAGATATATGATTAGCAGTACCGTGAATATAAATGGATAGTACAGTTCTACCATTTTGCAATAAGCATGAATAAATACATGAATATAAAATGCATGTTAAAAGAAAGCGCGTACTCCTACGATGCCTATCTAGATGTACCTAAGTGTACCTAGCATGTGAGTAGGTGTGAAGCCAGGAATCCCTCTAGGATTTAGTCGAACCCCATTACCTGAAGTGTGAGAATGTAGGAGCCCTTCTTGGTCACAAGTTGGACACCCCGCGAGGGATGTTCAGACCACTGTCAGCTGGAGCATCTGCATGCAGGAACCTCAGCGTCTCTGGTCAGTGTGTCATCCTGGAAGTCTCGGTTCCCTCTAACCAACACTAGCAAGAGGTGCTGTATTTATACAGAAAGTATCTAGGGCTCCTTTGTCCCTTGTTGCTTGTATTAGCCATTGTTGGATTTGAGGATGACGTATGGGATGAACCGTGTACGTAGATATGGGGAGGAAGGTGGTGTAGCCCCAGCCTGGTTTCTAAGAACCCTTATATTCATTCATACTATGTGAGTCTATTGATGGAGTTATAGGACTCTATTGTTTAGGAGAAACCCTCCTTCTGTACCCAGGACTAGAACTAGGTAAAGGTTCAATCCTAAAAGGCTCGCTACAGTGTAGTGCAGGGGAGGTAATGTAGGTAAAGGGGTATGATGTTACCCGGGCCTATATTAGGGTACCTATATGGAACATAACACCCACTCCTCTTCCGAACAGTCAACAATGAAAAAAATGCTGGCTAACCATTTCCATTATTAGGTAGTAGCGCATTAAAACCATTAAAATGATCACAGAGTGTTGTAAAAACATTGTCTTAAAATCAGGTTTAAAAACAACCTCAGGGGGAGGAGAATTTTTTTTTGAAAAAAGCATTTCTTGGAATTGCTACTTAGGCCAAAGTCCTAATTGAGTTTGTTTATATAAGTAGAACCACTAAAAGCGTCAGGAGGCCATGCTTTTCAGCGAAAGTGTCAATTTTAAAGGAAATGTTCCAAATTTAGTTGAGTCTTGGAAAAAAAGAACAAATGGAATTCTTTCCCAGCACACGATGAGCCGATTATAGATTAAGTGTCCTGGCTGGGAGACGCAACATCGTCGTTGCTTGCTGCTGCAGGGGACGGTTGTTGTAACACCTCGCAAAGTACGTCAATGGAGCACAGATGATATTCAGTACTGCCAATAGCTGGTGTAGAGGCAGTCAGTGCTGTAGTCGATACCTCGGTGCTAGTGGTGCTAGTGGTGGAGCTGATGCTCAACCCAGTTGTAAAAGGCACCTGCGGATTCTCGAGGAATGCAGCCATCAAGATGGGAATATGCTGAGAACATTGCCGAGCATGGGCCCTCATGGGTTCCAGCCGGGTATTCAAGTCCGCAGGCGTGTCCGTTGCAAGTGTCAGACAGAGGTCCAACACACATTTGTCAACGCAAAACAGGCATCGAAGAACAGGTAAGATGCAGTCCATCCAGACTGGTCTAAATGATAGGAACCAAGAGGCGCTTAGTTCCCTTAGGCGAGGTGTGCCCAGATGTTGTACCATGCGGTCACGGTATTTGCGCTGCAGGAGCGCTTTTGCCATCTCGTTGGTAATTGGGCTGTCCATTGCGGAGCAGAAAAATGACAATCAGGATTCCTTCGATAGAAAGCAGGATCAGCGGTGGACCTCCAAAAACGCTTCCCAATACGGAGTGTATAAAATTCGGGATAACTCCGAGGATTTTCTGAAAGGTGCTTAGAAATCCTGACCCTATGGTCTTAAATAGGTGTACAATACCACTCGTATCAGACATATTAAAGATACCACCCACCATTTCTGCGAAATGGATGGGGCAGTTTGTACGTATAAGTGCCTGTATCTCGGTCGAGGTCCTTGCGATTTGAAGATCAAAGGTCTCTCGAGCGGAGGTTAAGGGTACGGAGTTGCTGCAAAAGCATGGCTTTCAGTCTGCTCAAAGTATCAAATTGTATAAAGGAAACATTCAACGAAGGCCATAGCGGCGCCTCCCTTACTGTACTTGTTGGGGGAAACAATACTTGCATACAGCAAGTAACCCTGGAGTTCACAGTGACCAGATAGGCAATGCCCGGAAGCATCCCACAGCAACCTTGAGCGTTCAGCATCAAGTAACTCCCATTCGAGAGCAGCTCGAATACCGGTTTAATCACGGCAGCTGGAGTCCCTTTCATGTGGCAGGACAAGTTTGCTACCGACCGATTACAAGCTCCGTGCAATGAAATGTCCTGGCACATGAGAGAACCGCTTAGAGCGTTCTTGCAGTTTGTACCGCTTAGAAACACTTCTCAATCCCCACTCCGGCATCAAAATCTGTATGGTAACTCCCAAGATTCCTTAATGTATTCCTTACCCATCTTTTCATATTTGCCCGCCTGCCTTTGCTCAAGGCAATATTGAAACTGAAAAGTAGTGACCGGTAGAGTGATGTGGCCATGGATAAGCCATTCCGTAGACGGAGATTCCGCTACCGTGAATGGTAACCTGTCCAGTTTTTCAATACGCAGCATTGTATATTTTGCTCCCCTTTGTGCCATTTCCATCTGTTTATCTGTTATTATATTCAGAAAACCGAGACGTACTGCTGCTGCTGCTGGTAGTCTTTATTCGATATTTTTCAATCATGAAAGACACAGATACAAACATACAATATCAAAATATCTTTAAATATCATAGGAAAATGCAGCAAGAACAAAATAATCATTACAATTTAAAATTCCTTTGCAAAGTCGTTATAAAAGTACATTTATCCGTTAAAATCATACGTGGCTTAAAGGAGAGAATTTAGGTTCGTATAGCAATAATAAAAATAGATATTAAAATTTTAAAATAACATATAAAAATTCAATTTCCCAGGAAATACAATGCACAGAGGGGACCACAATAAATATGTGCAAGTCAATTATTAAGGAGTAGTGACCGCTGTTACCACCAAACTAGTTCTTCTAAGTGCCCATGTCCAACTCAGAAATTTCGCCATGGCTATAGCTACATCTTCACGTGTATCTGTTTTTAAAATATGCATAGCTATTTGGCATGAACTTGTGCCTAGATTTAGACAGATAGGCTTAAGCCATTTTTGTCGAGGACCCTTATATGCAGGACACACAAAGAATATGTGTGCAATGGACTCTTCCATAGTTATGCACGTCGGGCATTTATTGTCTAAAATATTATTCCACGTTGCCGTAAAAGATTTTATTGGAAGGGTACCCACTCTAAATTGGTGATATAATTTCCTGTCAAGGGGTCTCTCAATAAAATCCCAATATGCTTCAAGTCTTGATTCAGACTTATACTCTAAAAAAATGCCTGTCAAGTATGTCCTACTCACCAGTAACATGGTCTTGTGACTAACCATGTCCCTATATAATGCTTTAAAATCTTTTTTGTTTGGGAACAAGATCCCTGCTGGGTCTTCCCACAAATGACTAAGCCCCATGTCAGATAATGTGCCCTTGATCTTTTGTAACCACTTGATTTTTGAAGATAGATCTACTTCTCTGATATGTTTTACTGCATTAGCATATGGTGCTAACTCTGGTGTTGTCCATAGCCGTCTCCAGTAGGCCAGGGGTCTGAAACCCGCTTCCGCCTCAAATGAGGTACAACCCATATCTAAAAGTAAGGGCTTAAGAGGAGTTGATTGAGGTAGACCAGTTAATGATCTCAGAAACTTATTTTGAGCAAGGACTAGGGGAGCTAAATCTTCGAAACCCCAAAGCTCTGCTCCATAAATTATCGATGCCCTCATTTTCCCTTTATAGATTGATAGTGCTGGACCTACCGGTTTAATATGGGAAAGACATTGTTCTTTTAAAAGGGCACCTGTTAATTGGTTGTGCCTAAGAACTAGCAGATCTATCTGGGGTTTCCAGTTCATCCTCCTACCCATAGTTACTCCCAGATATGTAAAGATATCGGTTTTCTCCAAGAACACTTTGTTCATTTCTACTCTGCCTTTAACTATTTTATGTTTATGCAACACCATGAACTTAGTTTTGTCAACGTTAACTGCTAGCTCATGATCGTTGCAAAAAACAGTAAATCTGTCAAGGGCTCGTTGCAGACCAGATTGAGTTTTAGACAAAATTAAAGTGTCGTCTGCGAACATCAATAATGGGACCCTTGAACAGGCAAGAGTAGGGGCATCAGTTGGGTAGGCAGAATAGTATGAAATAACCTTATTTATAAACAGGGAGAAGAGGGTGGGGGCCAAGACGCACCCTTGCCGTACACCCCTGCTTACTGGAAAACGGTTCGTTAATTCTCCCTGCTGTCCCCACCGAACCTGGGCGTAGTTAGACTCATGCAATTTAATAATAAAAAGTAGAAGCTCGGGGGGCATCCCTGCTTCCTTTAGTGTGTCCCAAAGCTTATGTCGGGGCACCAGGTCGAAAGCTGATTTTAGATCGATAAATGCAGCGTATAGTGTCCCCCCGGCTAAAATCACAGTACTCCAATAAATCATCATGAATCTAAAAACTTGGTCAATTGTACTAACGTGGGGACGAAAACCCGCTTGTAAGGTAGATAGAATTTCCTGTTCGTCTATCCATATATTAATTCTACCCAGCACAAGTCTGGCCACAATCTTTTGGAGTGTATCAATTAGGCTTATGGGCCTATAATTACTAGGGCTGGCGCGATCCCCTTTTTTATGTATTGGGATTATTTCAGCCCCATGCCAGGATTCTGGTATGGGGGCACCACTAGCCAGGGCATTAGAGATAATATGGATATATTTAAGCCAATTCTTCTTGTCATATTTAAATATGTCGGCCGGAATACAATCCGGACCGGGTGCCCTGCCTCCAGGGACACCATCCAAGACTCTTTATATCTCCCCTAAGTCAAAGGTTAAGACAGCGTCAGTAGTTATTTCAGGGAGATATGTGGAAGTGCCTGTTAAAGATGCAAATTGGGCCTGATAATGCGAACTGTTGATATAACGCCAAGGCACATAGCCTGCACGCAAAGATTGCAGCGTCCAGCTCAATAACATAACAGAACGTAACTGAGATTGCCCGTGTTGTAATATGGCTGAATCCTGTTCCAGTATGTCTATCGCAGAAGATACAATGTTGCCTAAGGAATATATCCTGGAGGTCAAAGTTGTTAACCCGTTGTCTACCACTGCTAGAGATTTCTCCATGTTAATACGGTCTATTTCCCGTATCCTCTCTGCGGCCTCTTGTTGGGATATTTTCCAGTTTTCATTATAGGCAGCATAAATGCCAGCATATATGAAACGTTTCTGATGAGGTTTCCTGGGACCTAGTAAAAAATCCCTAAGATCCATGTCTTGTGTGAGTAAGGTCAAGTGTTGTTTCACTTCTGTGAGTGTTGAGGTCTCTAGCCAATTAAGGCACAACTTCCCAACACTGTAGGACGTCACTACCCCTGGATGTTCTCTTTGTACATAGCGTGGGTCTGGCCTGTGGATATTGAACCCTTTGGTTATACCCCAGAATCTTTTCTGACATGTGTTCGTGTCTAAGGGCCACACTACCCATTTTTTCCAATCAGGGTCTGTTCTATTGTACTGTAAAATGTCATCTAGTGTTGCCCCATCTTTTGAAGTTAAATTTTGCCACCCCTCCATCTGTGATGGTGTTGGAAACCGAGGTGTGTTCAGGTCCTTGTTTTTGCCTAGTCCAAGACAGGACATCTGTTGCACAGTGTCATTTAGGAATATCATCTGCTGTGGAATGAGGCAAGCTCTAAATAGCGCTTCTGTTCCCTGGACTTGCCAGTCCCTAGAACCCCAGACTGATTTTAAGTCTATTGTGTCCTTCCATAGGTCAAAACCCTCTTCAGACAATTGGGCAATAAAGAAAGCAGAGTATATCTGTTTGGTGTTAGTTAACATAATTTTCAGTGCTGATGTCGGTGTAACCCTATAATAATATGAGGTCGGGTCAGTGGTGTCAAAACCTGAAAAATATGCAAATTTCTGTGCAAATGTATGTGAACTACTTTTTGGTGGTGTAGGGCAATGTTCCCACTGGTGGTACTCAAAAACATTTCTAGGCAAAATAGATTTGTGTAGGAAATGATGACCATAATGTTGGTAACAGTACAAAGTGTCATAGTCTGAATTACCTTCTAACATTTCAGTGTTCGGAAACGCTGCAGTTTTTCTAAATCAGACAACATGTTATTAACAGTTTCAGAGTCCCAATCATCAGAAAATGTACTGGAGGTAATGATATCACTTAATGAAATTTTAAATACATGTGAAAGTTTTAAAGGTTCAGTCGGACCGAATACATCAAAATCAACTTTGTCCCAGACTATACCGTCCGGTATAGGAACTGCTGTGATGTTCACTATTGACAAGTCTCTTTGTTCACGATGTGAAAATTGATGTGGTTTTAAAATCAAATTAACTTTTTGGGCTGTAGAGCTTTGTTGAAGGGATCGTCCATTAATAAGCATGCTAAAAGTTATAACTAAGCCTAGCCAGAAATGAAAAAATAGAATCCCAGTAATTACCCAGAGTTCTAACCAAGGCGATACCAGGTAAGTCTTTTTGAGAAAGTTTCCAAAGTCTTTAACTTGCTGCTTACGTGAATTTTGGGCTGGCGTCGTTTCTGGTTCACTTGGATCCAAGGAAAACGTATCAAAGTTCATGAAGTAGCCAGAAGCAGTTCAATCAATTGTAGGAATTGCATCGGGATTTGTTGAAATCTCATTTTACTCTCGTCGAGGCATGTTGACGTAGACGTCTGCATTTGGTCTAATTGCAACTTGTGTGTTGTTCTGAGTTTGACTTTGAAGTTGAACTTCTGGTTCAAGGGGAACGAGTTCCATAGCATTGTTGCTTAGTCCTTCATTACGCACAGGAGGCTCTTCAAACGTGATGAGTCTTTCTGTTTGAACTTCTTGGATGGTAGCTAGAGGAGGGCGTCTGCTACTGTGGAGTCCATGAGGCCTACTGTTCAGTATCGGCCACATAGTGTGGTTTGATTAAGTCGATTGAGACAAATCTTTTCTCCTTTTTTCCGGCAAGAGGCAGCAAAAGTACAGTTCTTGCTCCTTGAACTGCTAGGACAGGTACAGGCTTTCTGTATGATGGTCCAAATTCTTTTTTGTCCGCTATTTTCTCTCTGACCAGATCCCCGATTTTTGGGATCCAGACAGTTCTTGCCGTGTTTGCCTTGACTTCCCCAGTGGCGGTCTGTTTCTGGACAACGTTGCTTTGTTGTGTCCTGGATTCATTTACATCCTGTAAAACAGCCAAACGATCATGGATATCAAATGGTTTCTTATCTTCCACTGCGCCTTCACAATCAAGATTAGGTACCCACATTCTCGTCCCAAATAGGACCTCATATGGAGTGACACCCCCTAAAGAATTTCTTGGCTGGTTATTGAGTGCTCTTTGTACCCCATAAAGGTGATTGATCCAACTACCGCCCTTGCCTAATACCCTAGCTGTTAAAGATTGCTTTAAGTCCCAGTTTTTCCTCTCCACAGCCGAATTTCCCTCAGGATGGTACGGAGAGGAGTACCGCAATGCAACGCCCATACTTTCCATGGCCTCTTTGTAAGCCCGAGAGCTAAACGCCAGGCCACGGTCAGAATGTAACGTGCCAACTGCGTATGTCCCTATAAAGACTCGCAAATCTTTGATAACAGTTTGAGCGTCTGCCGAACGCTGAGGCCAGACCCATAGGAATCTTGAGCAGGAATCCACTGCAATCATGATATACTTGTAAGCCCCATCGGATTGTAAGGGGCCGCAGTGGTCCAGATACACACATGCGAGAGGTTTGTCAGATATTAGCAATGGTGTCTGCGCCGGGCGTGTTATGGTGGAGCCTTTCATCTGTTGGCAGATGTCACATTTCAAGACATAGGGGCCGATTCCGATCTCGGCCGGTAGGGCACCGAATCGGATTCGGCTTTACCGGATCCGATTCGGACGCCCTGTTTCCGACCGATTCGAACACCCGTCCGCGCGAGCAAGTACGATGCGAACGTACGCGAAATCCCCGACCGACTCGTTCCCGGCTCCAAACCGCTCCGACCGACTCGTACGGACTCGCACCACGCAATGGAGATGTTCCCCGACCGGGCAAGTACGATGCGCGCCTCGAACAGTCCGACCGACTCGCGCCGTCCGGCTCGAAAGAGCAGTCGGAGCCAGACTTCGGGGGTCCATGTCGGACCCCCCTGTACGCGTAGCTGCACGAGTCGCACACAGGGGGGACCCATGGGTCCTCCCTACACATGCATGTATGGCGCGAGTCGCACCGACGCGTACCCGCTGTAGGGGGCGCCCTTGTTCGCGACGCACCCATTGAGTCAATGGGAGCCCGAGCCCGTCGCAGAAATGCTTGTGTTTTTAGACTTGGGTCAAATCTATATTCAACGTCCGTTGCAGTAAGAGAATTAGCCCATTGTATCCATCTTGGATGTAAGGCTTTTGCGTTTGGAATGCTTGCCTTTGTAACAGCTTCTAAAGCTGGTACTGGGGTTATGACAATTATGCGTTTCCCCTGAGCCAGTGCTCTTTTTATTGCTACAGCGGTCTGAACTGCTGTCAGGATTTTTTCTGTTGAAGTGAAACGCATTTCTGCGCTTGTGTACAGGTGTGATTTGTAAGCGATTGGTACGGTTTCGCCTTCATTGAAGGTTAAGTATGTGTTCCCGCATTGACCCGCTATTATTCGGATCACTAAATTGCGTACGCTTTCGCGTGTCTGTAAGTGTTTGGAAGCTATCATGTCTTCTTGTAGTGAACGTTGTGTGTTTGTGTGCCTGTGTCCATTGTCTGACTGAAAAGTCAGGTTTTATTAAATCGTAGAAAGGTTTTACTCTTTCTGCGTAATCTAAAATGTATGTTCTGCCAAAATTTAGGAATCCCAGTATTGATTGTAGATTTTTTAATGATTTTGGTGGTTGAAGCAGCGCACACTTTTCTAAAAGGTTAGCTGCCAGGCTTTTCCCTTCACTTGAAAGCTCATATCCTAAAGATAGGTAGCCCTCAGAGGCGAATACCATAATAATGGTGCTCACCCTGGTCAAGTGCTTTTTTAAGTCATCGTCCGTCAGATAAATATCATCCACATAGGACAATGCTTCTTCATCAAAATTTTGGAGTAACTCAGTTACTCATGCTGAGAATACCCCCGGGCTGTTCTTATACCCCTGGGGGAGGCAACAAAATTGTCGCTGGGACCCCAACGCAGAGAATGCGGTCAAATACCTGCTTTCAGGCGCTATATTTTGGCAAAAGAATCCATTTGAGATATCTAGTGTAGTTTTGTACTTTTTCCGCACAATGTTATTCATTAATGCGGCACTGTGTGCGTTTTGGACAGCGAATGTCTTTGTGCATCTGTTTAAATGTCTGTAATCTAAAACTAGACGATATGAGTTGGCTGGTTTTGATACTGGAAACAAAGGGTTGTTCATTGGTGAGGTGCATTTTCAATCACCCCTTGGTATTCAAGTTGATCTAAGATCTCCCTGACCTGTTTTTTAGCTTCTTGCTTTATTGGATATTGCCTCTGAGCATTTGGTGAAACTTTTAACGGGATCACATGGTGGGTTGAATCCTCATCCCATCCGGCATGATTTTTGTACAATGCTGGAGCCAGGGCAACTGCCCACTCCTGTGCATATGCATGTTTAAGATGTATGGGAACGAGGTCGGAGAATGATGGAAAAATTACATTTTCTCCCATAGGGCACTCCATAACGAATGCTGGCGGCCAATCTTGTTCAGCTAATAGGATGTCATAACCAGATGATAGGTTTTTCCAAAAGAGACCTTTAACTTTCCTGGGCTTGTCCCCCTCCATTTGGAGTGTTATTTCCTGTAACTTATGTGGGACGCTCACCCTTGTATCTGCTGTTTCCACCGTGATGTAATCATTCAAGTCCGCTGTCACCAGAAATTCCATCAGGTTCATGCGAGCTATTGTCAGCATCGTCAGAGCCCATTCCCCGTTCAGAAGTTGTGTCCTCAGATTTCTGGGCATGTCTGATCTTTATGCCAGCAACTTTCTTCTTCTTAAACTGAGGTTTTGATTTTGGCTTTTCTTCTTTTTTGGAAGTATAGTCCTGAGTGTGCTGCTTGTCTCTGGACTTTGTACGCTCTTCTTTGTGTTCTGACCGTCCTTCTCTCTCTGAGTTTTTTGTCGAGCCCTGAAAGGAACGAGAGGAACGTGTATCAGTATCCTGATACCTGTCAGGTTTCCTAATATTATCCCTATTCCTTTTTTTCTACATATTTTTTTTTTAAAACATGCATTTTATTTCATATATATATATATATTTTTTAATTTTATTCTATTTCAAATTTCTCAGAATATATCAAACAATAAAAAAAAAAAAGAATATAGTGCTACCTTTGTCCCTTCTTATTTGGTTTGATTTCCCCTTGTGATGATTATAGACTGCGGCTTACTTGGCACTTTACAGCTGTCTAAGTCTAAATCTAGCCAGACAGACTGTCCAGATATTCTTTAGCCTTTATTTTGGAAAAAAATAATTTGGTTTGTCCCCCCCAAATCACTTTAAGCCGAGCTGGATTATTTAAGTAAGCTTGCGCTCTTTTATCTTGGAATGGCTTAATAAGCTGATGCAACCTCCACCGCCTTTCGACGGTGGAGTGACAGAAGTCTGGGCGAACAAAATAGGAGATTTCATTCCTAGTTCTTTCCGCTTCTGGTCTTGCTTTTTCAAAAACCGCTTGGCGTAATAAGAAATTGCCAAAGTACACCAGGATAGCACGGGGGAAAGCCCCTGCCTTTGCTGGCTGTTTCTGAACAAAAGGGACACGGTGGGCACGTTGGACTTCCAGAGCCCAATTCCATTCAGTAAGTTCTGGCAAAGAGTCTCGTAGCAAGTCCACCACGTATGATCGAACATCCCCCCCCTCAACTCCTTCGGGAACCCCCAGTACCCGTAGATTATTCCTCCGCTGACGATTCTCAAATTCCTCAAGCTTCCATTTGACGTCGACTAGCTGTGTCTCATGAGAATCCACTTGTGTTTGATTTGAAACCAAATCGGATTCAGTGGAAACAATTCTCGACTCCAAATCAGTCAGCCTCTCTCCAAATACATTGCACGTCTTAGTTAGCTTTCGGACAACCCCTTGCATTTTGCGCATGGCAGCCTGGGCCTTGCGCCTGTCCTGGCGCATCTCTTCCCGGTGCATTGAAATGGCCTGGAAGATGGTCTCTAACGTTGGAGGGGCTAGCCCGGAATGATCTAATCTGGGTGGGTCAGGAGGTATAGGTATAGGACTAATGATTTGATTTGTGGGGGGTATAATCCCAAGCAAGCTCCTTTCCCCCCTGTCTCTTTTTCTTTTTTTTCAAAATAATTTTTGATTTGCAACCCTCGTCGTCTTCCTGGTCGCTACAGCTCTCATCTGTAGTATATGGCAAGTCATCAGACCATTCATCCACGTCAGATAAAGAAAAGAAAAAATCACTAGGTTCTTTATCAAGATCTGTATCACCAATGTTGGCTTTACTAGCTTTAAAAGCTACTAGAGGTTGACTCACATGAGCTGTGGCGTGATCTATACTAGACAGTTGTACTTGGGATGATATAGGTGCTGAGTCTTGCCCCCCCCCAGCAGCTCCAATCATATCCGCAGGGTCATGAATAATGGTGGGGTTCTCCGGGGTTATATTCTCATTCTGGCAGGCTGGTATCAGACACTCTGATCCATCAGCAACAGTCAAAGTCATAAGTGAAGGAAGAGGGCTGAGCATACCTTCATTATTAGCAGGCCCCCCGTCCTGATCGTATGTCTCCGGATTAGAAGGATCCGCTGTCTCGCTTAGCTCTCCTGGTGTAGCCCGCTCTAAACTCTGGGCTGCATTCAGAACCTCGCAGGCATCCGCATCCGCGGTACTCGCGGCTTTCACGTTCAGCTTGGAACAGGCTGTACTCTGAGTCTTCCCCTCTTGACCCGGATCTGTTTTCCCGGCCGACCCTCTCAGTAGATCAGCCACAGTGGGGCCGGCCGGGCGTGCTTGCTGAGCGGCCCCGCCTCTTCCACGTCTCGGGGTCTGTGTGGGTGACCCCAGCGTCGCTGGAGCCGCCACCTTCACCATTCCTGTATCTCCCGACTCCAGCTTCCCCCGCAGCGCCAGTCTGGCCGTTCTCGTCTTTGCAGCCGCAGCCGCCTTCGGTCCCATCTCAACCAACACCGCTGTTTCCGCACGCTCGGTTTCCTCCTTGATCTCGGTCGACAGGTAAGATTTCCTGTGGTGGATTTCGTCGGCTGTGGATTTCGAAATTATTTTATCCAAATGCCGTAATACAACTAGCCCGATAGCAGTTCCCAGTAGGTGCAGGTAGCTCCTGGCGGGCTTGAGCTCAGCGCCACAAATCTCTACATTCATCCCTCCGGACTTTTCACAGCAGCATCATAGGTTCTTTCTGGCTCTCACAGCTCCGTGCACACTGCGATCTCAAGCGATCGCCATCTTGCCTCCCATATATTATCCCTATTCCTAAGGTTGTACCTCTTTTCAGAGGGCTCCTGTGGAGGAGATCTGCCTCGGGATTGAGATCTGTTTTTAAAGTTTTGTTGTTTTTTTATTATCCCACTTCTTTTTAGAAGAAGCTTGTGTCTGCTTGGTAGTGTCCTTTTCAGGACTGCCCATCAGTTGTGGTTTTAATGCTTTCCCACCCAAACTGTCTCTGCCTAATTCTGCATACGCAGTTTCAATTATTTTGGGTAGTTCGTGTTGTTGAACCAATGGACTGAACTCCCTTAGGCGTTGGCGGATTGCCACTGAAGCTGCTTCCCCTTTAATATTAGCTAGTATTATGGCTGATACCTGGTCATAGTTATTTAGTAACTTCATCCCCAAGTTTAGAGCAGGCTCTGCCCCGTACTCGTTTTGTATTTGTCTTAATACATCTGGTATCACCGCTAATGAAGGAATACCATGTGTTCTGGTATATATGGCAGCAAAGACTGCACCCCAAGAGGTGCAATCTTCTACTTGTGGTGTTCTCCCCATGGGCAAGCAGATTGTTAGCATTCTTTGTTTTTCAAACGGGGTTGTTTCAATGTCAGGATGTGGTGTGTAGGCCGCTAATATTGGCCATGTTGCCCCGTCTCCTTCGAGCGGGCCTAATCTTACTCTGTGTCTTATATGGGGTAGGGCGCCTTTTAGCCAGTATAGGTGTTCCTGGTACGTGAGTGGAACCTCTATGTGCTCGCAAGAACCATATTCCACTGGTGCATCTCCTTCTGTATAGTAGTGAAATGTCTGTGTTCTTGCATCTGCTTCTGGGAATGTAACCCACGAATAGAATACCTCTGTTTTGTTTGATTTGTGTGCCTCAATCACGAAAGCTACTAAGCCACCCCTAGCTGATAAACCATATTCTAATAGTTTCAGGGTGATAGTACGTCTGAATTTAGGTGCAATGAGAAGTCCATTTGCCTCTTCCTCCTCGTCTGAGAGGGGCAGTGCCATTTGCAGTGGGTCTAAGACCTGGTTATTCATTGTTTTTAGTATACTAAATAACTTTTCAAGGGAACCAGGATATGGTGTTTTGCACAATTTTAGAAAGAAAATGTCCTTCAAGCTTGATTTACCAACAGCCAATAAAATAGGATATTTCGCCTACTCAGCTGTGGCGGAGTTTTGTGCCCACCCACTCCAGACGTCTCTGGCATTTTGTGAGTAGGGGTCTCTGAGAAATAGCACGACTGAACTACTCAGATTTTACTGTAAAATAAGTACCTAACCTACGTTGGGCGCCATGTCGTGTAGTTCCTATATATAACCTATACAGAATCTGCGCGTTCGGATAACATGAACTGTGGGCTTGGTGGCAGACTGACTCTGAACACCACCACCTAAATGTTAGCCTGTTTGCATTAGCTAGCTCACAGTGCCACTAGTGTCTCCTCTTATCGGGGAGACAATAGTTTCTGGCAACCTTAGAACATGACAACCCTGATCCCTCAGGATCGTGGAAACAATGTACTACTTTTCGCTCAGTCACTCGTGCTTACTTATCTTGTCTCAGAGATACACAGAATAAACAACCTGGGCGTTTCAATAAGGGTTTATTGAACAGTAGTTATTCTTGTGTAGAATATATGAGCTGCAACAACCATTAGACAGTAGCAGAGATATATGATTAGCAGTACCGTGAATATAAATGGATAGTACAGTTCTACCATTTTGCAATAAGCATGAACAAATACATGAATATAAAATGCATGTTAAAAGAAAGCGCGTACTCCTACGATGCCTATCTCGATGTACCTAAATGTACCTAGCATGTGAGTAGGTGTGAAGCCAGACTCCCTCTAGGATTTAGTCGAACCCCATTACCTGAAGTGTGCGAATGTAGGAGCCCTTCTTGGTCACGAGTTGGACACCCCGCGAGGGATGTTCAGACCACTGTCAGCTGGAGCGTCTGCATGCAGGAGCCTCAGCGTCTCTGGTCAGTGTGTCAGCCTGGAAGTCTTGATTCCCTCTAACCAACACTAGCAAGAGGTGCTGTATTTATACAGAAAGTATCTAGGGCTCCTTTGTCCCTTGTTGCTTGCATTAGCCATTGTTGAATTTGAGGATGACGTATGGGATGAACCGTGTACGTAGATATGGGGAGGAAGGTGGTGTAGCCCCAGCCTGGTTTCTAAGAACCCTTATGAATATTCATTCATACTGTGTGAGTCTATTGATGGAGTTATAGGACTCTATTGTTTAGGAGAAACCCTCCTTCTGTACCCAGCACTAGAACTAGGAAAAGGTTCAATCCTAAAAGGCTTGTTACAGTGTAGTGTAGGGGAGGTAATGTAGGTAAAGGGGTATGATGTTACCCAGGCCTATATTAGGGTACCTATATGGAACATAACAGCAGGTTAGGTAAAGGTTTGAGCTATGGAGCAGGCTGCCCAGGGACAGCAGGAGCAGGGCCCACCGTAATTGACCAAGAGAGCAGCATAGACTGATTTGCATATAGCTGTGTCTGAACTGGGGTGGCGGAGTGAACTAAAGAACGATGATGGATTCAACCCAGATCTGTGACTGGGGTGAGTGTCTGAAAAGTTTCAGCACTCCGTC
Source organism: Calotriton arnoldi (assembly GCA_963921515.1). Lineage (NCBI taxonomy): Eukaryota > Metazoa > Chordata > Amphibia > Caudata > Salamandridae > Calotriton > Calotriton arnoldi. The sequence goes on from CAWUFW010000937.1 coordinate 1,564,644, forward strand.
CATCATCTCCTTGTGTTTGCTTTGTTCGCCCTAAGTTGGCAGGGTATGCCCAGACGTGGGTCCCTTGCTCACTTTGCCACTGGATTCAAGCTAGCCTGGCTGATGAGGGCTGTTCGCCCGAAACCGGTCTTAGGATGCTTGTTTCCGGTCCAGGGAAGACATGGCTTGGCAGTTCAGGCTGGACTGTTCCCATGAGGCACAGGGTCAAGACTGATTTGCATATAGCTTTGTCTGAACCTGGGTGGCGGAGTGAGCTAAAGAACGATGATGGATTCAACCCGGATCTGTGACTGGGGGTGAGTGTCTGAAAAGTTTCAGCGCTCCGTCCATCATCGCCTTGTGTTTGTTAAGTTTGTTTGACTACAGCTCCCAGGCCATATAGAAGACTGTTACATGCTTCCTTTGAATTTGGTTACACCAGCGTGACAGGGACGGTCATAATAACAAGTCTTTTTGACTACAGTTCCCAGGTAGGCCCAGCGGTTTCGCGCACGCGCGATTATTAGGCTCTTAACAGGCGCCAGACCCGCTGCACAATTACTCCCGCCAGAGTCTCTGTAGAGTAAGGTTCTCCTCCACACACAAGGTGAGGATATATGGAGGTTAGTCTGCCATTTTCTAAAGGCCATTATTTAGGTTGTAATTATTTTTAACATTCCCCGCTTATCTGTCACCGCGACCGGCTGGCATGAAACTATAGACACCCGACAGTCGCACATTGGGTCTGAGGGCTAATTGAATATGGGGCGAGTCTTACTCCGTAGTTATACTTACCCACTGCACACGATGTCCTTTTGGCTCATTTTGCATTTTACTGTTGAGAAGGTCATAGTAATGCACCCGTTTGACTTCAGCTCCCAAGTAGCCTTAGCGGGTTCGCGCATGCGCGAGAATGCCGCTCATAACAGGCGCCCCACTCGCGGCGCAATTACTCCCGCCAGAGTCTCCTTAGATCACATATTTCCACATGTAAGCTGAGGTTATGAAGGGGTTGGTTTGCCATTTTTAAGGGCTGCGGTCTGGGTTGCCACCATTTGCATGGTCTTTGCTCATTTGTTTCTGCGACCGGCTGCCTCTCGATACCCGGCAGTCGTACCTCGGGTCTGAGGGATCTTTAAATATGGTGCAACTTACTCTTTACAGTTATTTCCTACAGTTACATTTTCTCATTTAACATGATGTCCTATAAGGCATGGATTTGGCTCATTCATAATAGTACTGGTGGTTTTGACTGACCTACGAGCACCATGGCCTTATAAGAGATACATTTAGAACACAGTCGGAGCTTTATTAGGGAATAATGGGTGCTTCGCCAGAGTAACGCGCAGAACGTTCCCTGGACTCCGTTTTTTACTTTTATTTCATATCACTGACTCATTGGAGACAAGTTAGATATACTAATCCAGCATAGTATTGTGCTTTTAGCTTAAAGAAATGTGTGTGTTTCTGTCGTGTTTTCTTTGACCTTCACCTATGTTGTTGCACATCAGATAGAGAGTTCTACGTGTGAAGAGACTCTGTAGATGGTCGAGTCGGACCCTATACATTGCTCTTGGGTAAGGTCCCTATATATAATTTTTGGCAAGAAGTATACACGTTTGATTGAGGTGATGGTGCACACTGGTGTTTTCTAATTTATATGATGCATATGTTTGATATGTGCCACTTTACAATTACCTTGTAGGGCCATCTGACCCACTCATCAACCCGTTGCCACCATACACTGTTGGTCAAGATATAGGCCTGAGTATATTTTTGATATTATAATTTGTACACGTTTATATAGCAGAGTGACAATACACTATGGTTCTTAAGAATGCCCGGAACATCTAAGTCACATGGGGCAGAAGCATGTTGACCGTATACAGGGTGAAAATCCATAACCCTGTCTCACTATGCTTTTAACCTCTATCCATTAGGACATAGGAATAAAGTTGTTTTGTCCTCATTGAGATAGTTTTAAGACACTTTTTTTGTTGCACTCTGCCCCTCACCCCTACCCTAGAGGTACTTACACCTAGACGTGCCACTAAAAAAACACTCCTGCTCCTTTCCTGCAGGAAAGTTGTAGCCCACACTGGGTACCTTGCGGTCCCAGCGTGTGGAGGGACCCAATGATGAAGCATGTCACCCTCGGGTGAGTGATGGTTCTCTTCCAAACGCCCCCACCTTTTGTTCCCATTTCTTTAGTTCTTTTTGCGCCTCGCTACTCTATCCTCTGTGTGAGCATAATAACAAAGTAAGTAGGCATTACTTTATTATAAAACGTATATTTTAAAGGCAAACAGCTTTTAAGGCTAGATTGTTATTACACTGTGGTAATTGCATGTAGGCAGGCATTTCTTTACATGGAATCTCAGAAATTACTGTAGCAGGCAAGAGTTTTGGTTCTGTTGACCCATCTGAACAAACTTGTGGGTAGACAATTTGCATTATAGTAATCCTTATTAGGCTCTATCAGTAGGGATTTTGTATCATTTTGATAAATGTATTTTGTATATATTTGCAATTTTATTATGGCTTGCCTGTAAACCTTGTGGAAAGGCGTATGAACCAATACAGTAGGTCTGAGTTGATTACGATGATAAGTGAATGATAAAGGTTATTGGCAGTTCGGGCTGGACTGTCCCCATGAGGCACAGGGTCAAGACCGATTTGCATATAGCTGTGTCTGAACTGGGGTGGCGGAGTGAGCTAAAGAACGATGATGGATTCAACCCAGATCTGTGACTGGGGGTGAGTGTCTGAAAAGTTTCAGCGCTCCGTCCAACATCTCCTAGAGTTTGCTTTGTTCGCCCTAAGTTGGCAGGGTATGCCCAGACATGGGTCCCTTGCTCACTTTGCCACTGGATTCAAGCTAGCCTGGCTGATGAGGGCTGTTAGCCCGAAACCGGTCCCAGGATACTTGTTTCCGGTCCAGGAAAGACATGACTTGGCAGTTTGGGCTGGACTGTTCCCATGAGGCACAGGGTCAAGACTGATTTGCATATAGCTGTGTCTGAACTGGGGTGGCGGAGTGAGCTAAAGAACGATGATGGATTCAACCCAGATCTGTGACTGGGGTGAGTGTCTGAAAAGTTTCAGCGCTCCGTCCATCATCTCCTTGTGTTTGCTTTGTTCGCCCTAAGTTGGCAGGGTATGCCCAGACGTGGGTCCCTTGCTCACTTTGCCACTGGATTCAAGCTAGCCTAGCTGATGAGGGCTGTTAGCCCGAAACCGGTCCCAGGATGCTTGCATCTGGTCCAGGGAAGACATGGCTTGGCAGTTCGGGCTGGACTGTTCCCATGAGGCACAGGGTCAAGACTGATTTGCATATAGCTGTGTCTGAACTGGGGTGGCGGAGTGAGCTAAAGAACGATGATGGATTCAACCCAGATCTGTGACTGGGGGTGAGTGTCTGAAAAGTTTCAGCGCTCCGTCCATCATCTCCTTGTGTTTGCTTTGTTCGCCCTAAGTTGGCAGGGTATGCCCAGACGTGGGTCCCTTGCTCACTTTGCCACTGGATTCAAGCTAGCCTGGCTGATGAGGGCTGTTAGCCCGAAACCGGTCCCAGGATGCTTGTTTCCGGTCCAGGGAAGACATGGCTTGGCAGTTCGGCCTGGACTGTTCCCATGAGGCACAGGGTCAAGACTGATTTGCATATAGCTGTGTCTGAACTGGGGTGGCGGAGTGAGCTAAAGAACGATGATGGATTCAACCCAGATCTGTGACTGGGGTGAGTGTCTGAAAAGTTTCAGCGCTCCGTCCATCATCTCCTTGTGTTTGCTTTGTTCGCCCTAAGTTGGCAGGGTATGCCCAGACGTGGGTCCCTTGCTCACTTTGCCACTGGATTCAAGCTAGCCTGGCTGATGAGGGCTGTTAGCCTGAAACCGGTCTTAGGATGCTTGTTTCCGGTCCAGGGAAGACATGGCTTGGCAGTTCAGGCTGGACTGTTCCCATGAGGCACAGGGTCAAGACTGATTTGCATATAGCTTTGTCTGAACTGGGGTGGCGGAGTGAGCTAAAAAACGATGATGGATTCAACCCGGATCTGTGACTGGGGGTGAGTGTCTGAAAAGTTTCAGCGCTCCGTCCATCATCTCCTTGTGTTTGTTAAGTTTGTTTGACTACAGCTCCCAGGCCATATAGAAGACTGTTACATGCTTTCTTTGAATTTGGTTACACCAGCGTGACAGGGACGGTCATAATAACAAGTCTTTTTGACTACAGTTCCCAGGTAGGCCCAGCGGTTTCGCGCATGCGCGATTATTAGGCTCTTAACAGGCGCCAGACCCGCTGCACAATTACTCCCGCCAGAGTCTCTGTAGAGTAAGGTTCTCCTCCACACACAAGGTGAGGATATATGGAGGTTAGTCTGCCATTTTCTAAAGGCCACTATTTAGGTTGTAATTATTTTTAACATTCCCCGCTTATCTGTCACCGCGACCGGCTGGCATGAAACTATAGACACCCGACAGTCGCACATTGGGTCTGAGGGCTAATTGAATATGGGGCGAGTCTTACTCCGTAGTTATACTTACCCACTGCACACGATGTCCTTTTGGCTCATTTTGCATTTTACTGTTGAGACGGTCATAGTAATGCGCCCGTTTGACTTCAGCTCCCAAGTAGCCTTAGCGGGTTTGCGCATGCGCGAGAATGACGCTCATAGCAGGCGCCCCACTCGCGGCGCAATTACTCCCGCCAGAGTCTCCTTAGATCACAGATTTCCACATGTAAGCTGAGGTTATGAAGGGGTTGGTTTGCCATTTTTAAGGGCTGCGGACTGGGTTGCCACCATTTGCATGGTCTTTGCTCATTTGTTACTGCGACCGGCTGCCTCTCGATACCCGACAGTCGTACCTTGGGTCTGAGGGCTCTTTAAATATGGTGCAACTTACTCTTTAAAGTTATTTCCTACAGTTACATTTACTCATTTAACATGATGTCCTATGAGGCATGGATTTGGCTCGTTCATAATAGTACTGGTGGTTTTGACTGACCTACGAGCACCATGGCCTTATGAGAGATACATTTTAAACACAGTCGGAGCTTTATTAGGGAATAATGGGCGCTTCGCCAGAGTAACGTGCAGAACGTTCCCTGGACTCCGTCTTTTACTTTTATTTCATTCACTGACTCATTGGAGACAAGGTATATATACTAATCCAGCATAGTATTGTGCTTTTAGCTTAAAGAAATGTGTGTTTTTCTGTCGTGTTTTCTTTGACCTTCACCTATGTTGTTGCACATTAGATAGAGAGTTCTACGAATGAAGAGACTCTGTAGATGGTATAGTCGGACCCTATACATTGCTCTTGGGTAAGGTCCCTATATATAATTTTTGGCAAGAAGTATACACGTTTGATTGAGGTGATGGTGCACACTGGTGTTTTCTAATTTATATGATGCATATGTTCGATATGTGCCACTTTACGATTACCTTTGTAGGGCCATGTGACCCACTCATCATCCCGTTGCCACCGTACACTGTTGGTCAAGATATAGGCCTGAGTATATTTTTGATATTATAATTTGTACACGTTTATATAGCAGAGTGACAATACACTGAGGGGGATATTCTCAAGAACGTGCAATAAACATTGCCAAAATAGGTTAACACAAGTTTTCATATCGCCGTCTATCGCGGGAAAATAACTCTGTGTTAACGTCGTATTTTCAACACGGCGGTAACATGCGATAGTCTCCCGATAGCGCGTCAAATGTCCGCGATAACATTACCGGGAAGGCGATGAAAATCCAAACCCGAACGCGAAAAAAGTTGCGATGGGCCCAACCGCGATAAGACAATCAGCGAAAAGCAGCGCCAGGCCTGCAAATCACACACGTCAGGCGGGAAAAATCACTACAAAAGCAGAAGAAAAAAAACACAAACAAAAACCAAACTACAGCGAAGCACAATGGAGGCAACCGGAGCAGGTACAGAGGACGGCCAGAACCCCACAAGCCCCCCGGAGGAGCAGCCTGGGACCTCGGGGATAGGGAAGGGCAAGGACAAGAAGAAGAGGAAGACGCAGTTCAGTCCGCAGGAAAACAGGATCCTGATCACGGAGGTGATAGAACACCATCAACAACTGTTCGTCACCTCCACTGTGTCATTGGCAACAAAAAATGCAACATGGCAGTCCATCCTGGACAAGGTTAATGCAGTCAGAGTGCTGAGGAGGACAATGGAAGAGCTCAAGAAGCGCTGGAATGATGTGAAGCGCAAGACCAAGCAGAAACTCGCCAACAACCAGAAGGCAGCAATGCAGACTGGAGGTGGGAGTCCAGCGCCACAGGAGGAGCTGGATGAGATGGAGGAAATGGTGTCCACAGTCATCAGTGGGGAGACGGTGGCAGGAGTTGGGGGACCGGACACTGCTCAACATGACCTGACACAACAGCAACAGGGTGAGTAACGACCAGGGACTGGGGTGCGGGGGGAGATGGGCACAATGGCACACATGCACAATTAAGTACAGCACAGTGCACACCCACAATGACTCTGGATCATGTCCCTGATCCCCTTGGCACACTGCAGCACACCTAGAAACAGCAAGTAGGCCCCCGTCGACTATGTGCCCAGAGGGGGCCCTTCCCACACATCACCAATCTCACAACCAACCCATGCACATGTGCCAAACCCAGCAAAGCCGCGTGTCTGTGAGCCACACTGACAATGCAAGTGACACTGCATGACGATTAGCATGGCTGCAGTCCGATCATCATGACATGGTGCATGCCACCACACTGAGGTGGCTGAGTGTGGACCACATCTGTAAAGGAGCAGGTCACACTCTGACACATCCACCTGCACAAACAACCCCTGATGTCAACAACACATCTGCGGACAAACCATGCCCCAGAGTCCCAACTCCCACCAAGACCCAAATTCACCCAAGTCTGCAACATCTCAGTACTGTATGGGCACAGAAGTCAAAGGCACACCGCCTGAAAGGGACAAGGGGCATCAAAATCAGAGCTGCAGGGGCGACTCTCCCAAAATGCAGCACACACACATGACATTCAGAGCACATCAGCATTGACAACAATGTTGTACAAACTGCAACACGTTTACAACAGGACAGAGGACACAACAGGTGCCGCTTGTGTGTAGAAACTGGCCAAGCACATTTGGCATAGCAGGGAAATGTGAGATGTCAATGTACAAGTACAAACACATATCCGCGATTTTGACGAAATGTCCACTGTCCCGCATCAAATAGGCAGCTCCTCCTAAACAGTCACAATGTACATTGTCATGCAGTCTGCATGTGAACTTGTACAATGCGTCAACATACATGTGAACACAATGTAACACTGCATCTCCCCTTCACATTGCAGAGGGAGCATCAACACCTCCTGCAGAGCAGCCCCAACATCTCTTCACTGATGACGATGAGGACATCACCAACATCGACACCGAAGCCCTCCAAATCCTCATTGACAGCTTCGGCACCCCACCTCCAGGAGCAGGGCAGCCCAGCTGCATCGGGGAGACCCCACCCCCTGCACAGACCACACAGCAGGAAGCACCTACCACCCCGGCTGTCTCCCAGGACTCCCACGAACAACACATGGCCTTCAAACGCCGTGTGTTAGAGGTCCAGGAGAAGATGGCTGATCAGGTGCAGGTGGGGTTTGACCTCATGGCAGCCAAACTTGATGCCATACATGGGTGTCTGATTCCCATCAGGGACCACTTACAGTCCCTAACGGACACCCACAGTACGCTCTATGCTCTCCAACGATCCATGGCTGACATCGCTGGAGTCATGATACTGAGACAAGAACAACTGTCCAGTTAGAGTGGCTCCAGCGATGTCAGCCAAGAGTTGGGACACATGCAGGGGCTCATGGAGAACATGGAGCGGATGACAGCGGAAAGAACGGCTGCCACGGCTGCACACCAGCAAGATGTGGCTGGGACCTTCAATGCCCTGCAGCACATCGACATGGCATTGCTGCCTCAAGGCCTTGGGCAGATGAATGCTGCTGCTGCTTCTACATCCACATCTCCGCCCCCTGATGTGTCAGTGCCTCACAGTGCGGCAGGCAATCCACCTCCGGCCCTCGATGTGTCAGTGGCACACAGTGCGGCAGGCAATCCACCACCACCCACGTGTGAGGCACATGTGACATCAGAGGACGAAGATGCGGGTGAATCAACCTTACTGGTAAGGAGGAGGCAGTAGCATTCATCTCCGCCATATGGCCTGTTTCTGCTTGGTTCTGCCCTTTGCATCATCACCTTCCACTATCCCCCGATACACTCTACGACACTCACCTTGGACCTCGACATGGACTGCCATTTTCTGTTTGGTTACCAATGACACAGCGATCAGACTGCAGACTGAACTCTTCCTCTTCCGATGTACTTGTCATTCCCTGAAGGACTCTGGCTGGCCCTCCACGGGCCAATAATGTAAAGTGGGGTTTGCATGGCCCTGTACTGCTCCAGCTGCAACACTCCACTGGATGTGAATTAAACATTCAGAATCGCACAGATGTTTCATGTCTTTGATCATTCAAGTATGAGAGTATGGATGAATGTAGGGTCAGTGATTCCCCCTTACGTCCATGTTGCTCATGTCGTGGGACTTGAGTCACAGGGTGCAACATTGCCGATTGCGGTCCGGGTGGTGTAGACACTACAACAGAGACACAAGCATCAGTTACTTCCTTGCCCAGCCAAGAACTGAAACACGCCCAGAGCCCCGGGCACATTGTTCCCACCCCTACGCTGGCCTGCCATACGCCAGGCCAGTCCACTCCGCTTATGCTCAGAGGGGGGGACGACAAAGCTACATGTCCCAGGTCTTCCCTGTAGTGATCTGCTGATCACTGGTCTAGTTGTCAGCATGCCACAGCCACTCCCTGAGGGGTGGTTAACACCCACACCACACCCATCCAGCACAGGCATCACAGGACATGTGACCCTGCCAATAAAAGGGGCCTAGCACATCACATTCCCCACTGCCAGAGATGACATGATGGCGTCCGCACCACGAGACCCAATCATAAAGGGTCCATGACTTGTGGCGCACTGGGTTAGTGGCACCCGATGGACTGAGGCCGGCACGGGCCTACCGCCATGGGACGATGACATGCGGTGCACAGGGTTAGTGGCACCTGAAGAGCAGAGCGGGTGTGCAGCCTGCGATGATGCGTAGGCCTCGATGAGCCGTCCTGCTAATCGTGGTTCGATTTGAATTGTGAGTCCTGCTGGACCGTAGAGCACACCGAAGGCAGCAGTCAGCACACACATGACTCCGCGGTGCAATGCCGCAGGGTGGGCTGGGGGCCTGTGGCACGGAATCCAGTGATCGGCTGAGGAGGATGCACCGGCACGTGGTGGGCCCTCTTGGAGACACGCCGGTGGCGGCAGGTGAGCATTGAGGCCTGGGTGCGCAGGGGCGGCCAGTCATCGCTGGGTGGAGGACCGGTCTGGGGACCAGGGCTGGGGTGCAGCAGGCGCACAGGATCGCGCAAGCACCACCGGTCACGGCGGCGGACTCGTGGCTGGGTGGGGGGCGCCGCCCTTGCTGACACGACCCTGCATGCGATGATCGTGATGTGCACGGGTTGGTTTGGGACGTAGCCACCTCGTCTCCAGTGTGAATGTCCCCATTGAAGGTGGTCGGTCACGTGTGTGTAGGCCTATGGACAGGTTGTGGCGGAGACTGAGACACACGGAGTAGTCACTTTGGTGGTGGATTTGTGACGTGTGCATTCCCACAGTTGTGAGTTGGGGGATTGTGGAGTTGAGGTGTGTGGTGTGTTCAGTTGGTACTTGCCGATGGGCAGTGCATTTCCATGGGGGCCATCCTTAAAGCGCTAGTTGGTGGCGGACTTGCGGACATGTGGGAATCATGCACACTGCCTGGGGAGTTTGCGACAACATTGGTGGACAGGCCACGGTGGTCCACTTTTGTATGCACAGTGATGGCATGCGTGTGGTTGCTGTTGCGGTGATTGTGTGCAGTGTCGGCAGGGGGCACAAGTCATACACGTGTGCTGTGAATTGCCCCCAACACGTGTGTGACGCCAACTATGGCGTAGTTCCCTTGCGTGGTCTCAAGATGTTCCTGCGCAGTGTGGGGGGAGTGAGGGGCAGGGGTATCGAGCTGACACACACCGTGATGCTTTCAGGTATGATGAGTCCGGCATGATGTGACCGTAACAGCAGTTTGTGTGGTCGTTACCTTCCTCTTCATTCCTACGACGGTTACAGCCACACAAACTTCTGTTACGGTCTTCTCATGCATGCTTTATCATGCTTGTGAGCATTCCGGTTTGTCCAAGTGCAGTACACTGTACCAGATTAGGCATGTGACTATACGGAAGTTTGACCATTGTCACCATTTCTCCCACAGGTTTCTGAAGACACGTTGCCCTGTTGAAGTTCCCCGTTGGGAATGGAACGCGTTGGCTGAGCTTTTCGTTTTGTTTGTTTGTGTATTTGTAATAAAGTTCTGTTTTTACACTACTGTTGACTACTGGACTTCATGACCTGGCGCACCCACATTTCGGTTACTACGATCTTGGGTCTGGGGCACGGAGGCATCTAGCACGGCTGGCGTTGGGGTTGGTTGCGCAGGTACACTTCAAATTGGAACTATCATGTGGTGCTGATACAGTGGCCCGCCGTTGCTTTTGTGAACATGCATCCATGACATATGTGAGGGAGTTTGATGGGGCTGGATGTGATACTCCTCAGACTCCGGCAGTTGTTGGTTGGAAAGTACCAGGGGCCAACAGGTGCAGCACAGCCAGCAGCTTTGTCTGCGGGGGGATGTAGGTTGTCCGCTGTGTTGGTACCGTCAGCCTGTGGGCAATGTGGGTCAGGATGCGGTGGATGGTTGTCCTTTTGAGCCTGTGTTGGCCAATGGCTTCCTCTGGCGTTGAGTCTCTGGGGCTGGTGCGTTTTAGGGTCGTCCGCTGTCCTGCACTGCCTAGGTGGTAATCCGGAGGGGGTGGTCCGGGGGGGGGCCTGGGAGTGGTGGCGGTGGTTGTTGTGGCCCTCTTGGTTCTCCGAGCTGCATGATCATTGGCTCCATGGCATCTGTTGGTCTTCAGATGTGGCTCTGGGCTGGGCTCCCTTTCAACTGCAGGTAGTCGTCCTGCTTAACACCAGCAAAAGGCAGGTGTTAAATCCCTGCTGCTAACGCGCCTTATCGCCTGTTCTTGGTTCACATCGCAGATCTGGCTAGTCGTTGAGAATATCGCGAAGTGGTGTTTTCGTGTGTTTTTGCACGGGAACGCCTACTTTGCATATCATTAGCATTAGTTGTCGCACTCATCCGTGGCGATGTTTTTTGCTGCAGCTATCGCTGGCGATATCAGCAGTTTGTACCAGCTTGAGAATAGGGCGATAAATCTATCGCCACTTTTGCGGCGCTAAAGTGCCGATAAATCGGCGATAAGTCCTTGAGAATATGCCCCTATGGTTCTTAAGAATGCCCGGAACATCTAAGTCACATAGGGCAGAAACATGTTGACCGTATACAGGGTGAAAATCCATAACCCTGTCTCACTATGCTTTTAACCTCTATCCATTAGGACATAGGAATAAAGTTGTTTTGTCCTCATTGAGATAGCTTTAAGACACTTTTTTTGTTGCACTCTGCCCCTCACCCCTACCCTAGAGGTACTTACACAGAGTTGTGCCACTAAAAAAACACTCCTGCTCCTTTCCTGCAGGAAAGTTGTAGCCCACACTGGGTACCTTGCGGTCCCAGCGTGTGGAGGGACCCAATGATGAAGCATGTCACCCTCGGGTGAGTGATGGTTCTCTTCCAAACACCTATAGTGCCCCCACCTCTTGTTCCCATTTCTTTAGTTCTTTTTGCGCCTCGCTACTCTATACTCTGTGTGAGGATAATAACAAAGTAAGTAGGCATTACTTTATTATAAAAAGTATATTTTAAAGGCAAACAGCTTTTAAGGGTCTATTGTTATTACACTGTGGTAATTGCATGTAGGCAGGCATTTCTTTACATGGAATCTCACAAATTACTGTAGCAGGCAAGGGTTTTGGTTCTGTTGACCCATCTGAACAAACTTGGGGGTAGATAATTTGCATTATGGAAATCCTTATTATGCTCTATCAGTAGGGATTTTGTATCATTTTGATAACTGTATTTTGTACATATTTGCAATTTTATTATGGCTTACCTGATGACCTTGTGGAAAGGTTTATGAACCAATACAGTAGGTCTGAGTTGTTTACGGTGATAAGTAAATGATAAAGGTTACTGGCTTGTTTGTTCATAATGAGACGTTATGATAAAGGCAGTAGGCCTGATATATTGATTTTGAAAAGTATATGTTTAAGTCAATAGTCATTTAAGGGTAGATTCTTACTACTCTGTATCAAAGCCTACAGATATGCATTTTATTACATGAACTCTCACAGATTGCTGTAGTGGGCAAGCATTTTGGTGCTGGTTACCCCCACTGACAAATTGTGGGTATAGAACATTTATACTGTTAGAATGCTTGTGAGATATTATTTAACTTTGAATACTGTAATTTTGTATACTATGTAATGTTATTACTGTACACCTAATGGTTCCCTTATGGAAAAGCTTATGTTCAGTACAGGAGGCCGCTAGGTTGTGGTGATAAGTCATTGATAACAGCTACAGGCCTGATTGGGTCACAAAAAAAAATATTTCTGTTGCCATAGGCCTAAACTGTTTATTTTGAAAAGTTATGATAAACGCATTAGGCTTGACATATTGATTGTGAAAAGCTTATGTTAAATTCAACATGCATTCAATGAGCTCGGATTTATAGAGCGTGGCTAATCAACCAAGAGGGTATCCAGGTGCTAGGTTCTTGCTTGCATCAGTCGAAAAGCTAGGTCTTGAGTCCCTTTATAAATCCGGGAGAGACAATGCTGTTCAGAGGTGAAGGGGAAGGTCATTCCAAGACTTTTCCTGGTGAGGTAGGAGAAGAATTGTCCTCCACTGTTGTTTCAACGGATGCGGGGAGTGTGTGCATGAGCCAGGGAGGAGGAGCACAGGTGTCTGGACGGTTGGTGGAAGTCTAGGCGGTGGTTGATGTATGCTGGTCCTTGGTCGTAGAGGGCCTTGTAGGCATGTGTCAGCATCTTGAATTGACATATTTTCTGGATGGGGAGCCAGTGGAGGTTCCTGAGGTGGGGGGTGATGTGGGTCCATTTTTGGAGGTTGACGATGAGTCTGGCAGCAGAATTCTGGATCATCTGGAGGCTCTTCAGGAGTTGGGTGGTAGATAATTTGTATCATTTTGATAACTGTATTTTGTACATATTTGCAATTTTATTATGGCTTACCTGATGACCTTGTGGAAAGGTTTATGAACCAATACAGTAGGTCTGAGTTGTTTACGGTGATAAGTAAATGATAAAGGTTACTGGCTTGTTTGTTCATAATGAGACGTTATGATAAAGGCAGTAGGCCTGATATATTGATTTTGAAAAGTATATGTTTAAGTCAATAGTCATTTAAGGGTAGATTCTTACTACTCTGTATCAAAGCCTACAGATATGCATTTTATTACATGAACTCTCACAGATTGCTGTAGTGGGCAAGCACGTTGCCATAGTCCAGCCGGCTGGTGACTAGGGATTGAGTGATGGTTTTCTTGGTGCTGATGGGGAGCCATCTGAGGATCTTTCAGAGCATGTGGAGGGTGTGGAAGCAGGAGGAGGAGACTGCGTTGATCTAAGAGTGGATTGTTATTTCTCTGTATTAAAGCCTACAGGTAGGTATTTTGTTACATATAATGTCAGTTTACCTTTGTAAATAATGATTTTGGTGTTGGTTACTGCCTCTGACAAACCCTAGAGTGAGAAGATTTGCACTGTAATAATTCTTGCTAGAATCTCTTCTTAGATGTCTGCCAGGCTCTTGTAATAAAACATTTTTTATAATACATTTATCAATATATATAAATATAGGTACATAGAAGGCCTGTGGGTCCCCTCTTTTCTGCCATTATTCTGTCTCAGTGTCATGTACACTTAGCTTCCATCTATGACAGTAAAGTGTATGGGGAAATGATGCAGTCTGCATCATTCATTAGCACTTTTGCCCTGTGAATGATGGCATTTTCGGATCAGGTGTGTACATCCACCTGAAAAGGAGTGCACAAGTCTGCTGCAACATCTGTGCCTGTGCTCCATACAGGTTCTTCCCCGGACCTGTGGACATCCAAGACACCCAAAGGAATCTCCCTCGGAGTAAAGGAGTCACTCCCTTGCATCTGCAGGCAACGCAACACAGCTGACCGGCCTGCTGCTCCTGGGCTCCCACAGACTCCAAAAGGAACAGCAACACAGGTGGTGGTTCTGCATCTCCCTCGAGGCATGCACTGTCTTCTCACCGAGTTTGAGGCCAGTATCCGTCATTGGAACGGCTGGAACAGAACGCCTGTGCACCGCATCGACTTGCCATTGCCAAGGCTTGTTGACTCTCTCCTCCAGAGATCTCTAGGCTCCAAGAAGCTCCAACTTCAAGCTTCTCCTGCAGCCAAGATCTTTGCCTGCATCGCATCCCCTGCACTGTGGGCCTTCATCTTTTGGTGAGCTGCTTGAGGTCATCTTGTGACTCCTGTGCCTCCGGCTCGAAGGTCTTTTTTGGCTTCAGTGGGCTCCCGTGCTTGCTCGGGCCGGCTCTGACTTACCTGCTCGTGGTGAGTCACCTGGACCTTCCTGGTCCCTACATTGCACCTTTTTCATTGAATAGGTTTTTTGCCGCTGCCAAGGCTTGTTGGTGCCCCTGCCGGACACTGAGCCCTTGACTCTTGACATCCGATGTGTGACAGCTCATAAACGGCTCCTGGTCTTCACACAGCTGCAACTACAAGGGGACCGTCAACTCCTCTGCATCTACAGACATCGGTGGGCATTCGTCTTCCCTGCCTCCTGGTCACTCCTGAGTGGCATAGACTCTGTTCCCTCTGCTTATAGGTTCCTCTCACCTTGAATCAACCTTTGGGTTCCACCGGACTCCTTTGTCTTCTTCTCCAGCGGCATCTTTCCTAAAGTCCTCCATTGTGGTCTGCGGTGGTTTCTGACGTCACATGACACCTATGCACCCGGCTTACCTGGTATAGGTATCCTGGTTCCTGGGGTTGACTCTCCAACCTTCCATCTTACATGGGGTTTCTTCAGGGTCCGCTGGGAAGGATCCTTTTTCTTTAAAACTGCAACCGCAACTTACCCATTGACTTGTGTTGATCAGGCGGTTGTGTTCACGCTCTAAACACGGCCTCCATGGGGTTTGTGGGTACTTACCTTGGCTAGTTCTTTGGGTCCCCAACACTTCTACGTCTTCTGGGTCCAGTCTCGACTTAGGTCGTGGTTCGCATCCCACTATTTTAATGACTCTCTTGGCAAGCAGGAGCACCAAATTAGTGAAGCAAATCAGAATTATATGTTTTGGCTCCCTCCTAGAGATTCACAGGGCAGTTGTGTCTCAGGTATTGAGATGTGTGAGTTCAGTTACAGAAGTCAGCGTAGTATGAACCGCTTGGCAATATGTGGTAAGCGCTGGGCATTCCCACAGCATATGCCGAAGGTCTGAGATATCAGAGTGGCACCTGGGGCATGTTAGCTTAGCAGTGGGGTATATTCAATTGAGTTTTTATGGGCTCAGATAAGCTCTGTGTAGGACATTGAACTGGATACACTTAAATCTCATGTTGCGGGAGATGGCGTGAGGTGAGTCCAGCACCTGCACCCACCCTGAGTCGTGAAGGGGTCGCCAGAGATTATCTTCCCGCTTTTGTCATAGGAGCTCTAGGGAGACTCCAGTATGTTCTCTGAGAGCTTTGGGTATCCAAGTGATCAAATAGCACCCAGCACCCATAGTATACAGTATTCGGACAACTGCATGCATGGGGGGAGCTCCTCGTCTACTGTGTGCCACAACTGATGGTACATTGCCAAGAGCTGATGATATAGGAGCAACTGACCCTTGGGAATACCATTGTCTTGGGGCAGTTGATTGAACGTTAATACGTGATGGTCCTGAAATAAGTCACCTAGTGTGTCGATTGACCTATCAGGACAAGGGGTTAGTTCTTCTGCTGTGAACGCACTGGGAAAATGGGGGAATACCGGGGGTGTAGGGCAGCATGTGGTGCATCAGCTGAAACATCCGTGTCAGGCATTTACGGGCTACCCACACCAGCCCTGACCAGGATCTGTGAAGTTCTGTGAAGTTTAACGGAGAGGAGCAGTAGCTAATGGAGAACAGTATTCAGCAAGGGCCCGTCTTCCGTTACAGTTTCAGATAATAATGCCTAAATCACAGAAGAATGCCCTTGACGGACATATTGGGGCATTTATAAAATAATATAACAGGTGGGGGAGGACTATCCTCTTGCAAAGAGCGATTTGTCCCGCAATCACCAATGAGAGGCACCTCCAGAACTGGGTCTGTGATTCAAGGGAAGTTAGTGCTTGCTTCAGGTTTCCCTCAAAAAGGTTGGTCTGGGAATGGTAAAGTTGAATCCCTAATTATTGGGTTGTCTCCACAGCCCAGTTGAGAGCATCTCCACCCAGCTGTATGTCCGGGGGGAAGACATAGGACTTTTCCCAATTGACCCAGAGGCCCGACGCCTTCTCAATTTCCAGGAGCGCGGCATGCACGGAGTCTGTGCTAGCGTGGACTTTATGAGTATATATCAATACATTGTAATCGTATAATGAGACTGCATGGGTTCTCCCCACTGGAATGCCCAAAGAAGAAGGGAATGAGGCTCCATGTCAATGACAAATAAAACAGGTGAAAGGGGACAGTCCTGACGGGAGTCAGTGTGATACAAGTTGGAGTAATAGGCATAGAAGGTTTGGAGGATGTTATGTTGTGTTCTAAGGAGAGGGCCTTGGGCTGGGGCAATTTCGGTGATCGAGGGTGCGTTGAGCTCTTGACATGCCAGCAATGCCGAAAGGTGACCTGGTCTATCGCCCGTAAATTGCACTCAAGCAGTATACGCTGCAAAGTTGTAGCAGTGGAGCCACTGTAAAAGGTTGGTGTGTCTGGGCTTGATGTCAGCGAGGGTCGTCTAGGCATCTACGTCGTGTGGGGCATGATGCTCTTGTTCAGTTAGGGCCAACTCTGACTGGTCTTAGTCTCTCTCGAGCTCCCGGTGCACTTCCACTACATTTTAGATTCACACCCCTTGTGTGATCACTTTGAAAACTTCCCATTCCGTGGCATGTGTGGTGGCGGTAAAGACACACAGATGATGGACGGAATGCAGAACAAATTAAACATTCTCCCCCAGTCAATAGATCTGGGTTAAATCCACGGTTCTTTTGCTTACCATGCCACCCCAGTTTAGACCCAGTCATATGCAAATCAGTCTTGACCCTGTGCCTCATGGGAAATGACCAGACCGAACTGCCAAGCCAGGTACTCTCTGGACCGGAAACAAGCATCCTGGGACCGGTTTCGGAGCATCGCCCCTCATCAGCCAGGCTAGCTTGAATTCAGTGGCACAGTGAGCCCAGGACCCACGTCTGGGCATACCCGGCGCACTTAGGGCGAGAAAGCAAAAGGCACACAGATGATGGACGGAATGCAGAAAAAATCAAACATTCTTCACCAGTCAATAGATCTGGGTTAAATCCATTGTTCCTTTGCTCACCATGCCACCCCAGTTTAGACCCAGCCATATGCAATTTAGTATTGACCCTGTGCCTCATGGGAACAGTCCAGACCGAACTGCCAAGCCAGGTTCTCCCTGGACCGGAAACAAGCATCCTGGGACCGGTTTCGGGGCATCACCCCTCAAGAAGATTCAGGTCTTGGAGCTGGCATTTCACTTCAAGAAAGGAGTAGCGCTGCTGCTGTACCACCACAGTGTAGTCTGGGAAGATGGAAATTCTGCTGTTTTCAATCTCCAGCAGGCCTGCCACTGAGAGGCTTGTAGAATAGAGTCCCTATCCTTGTAATAGAGGAGCTGGGCCACAACTGGGTGAAGCAGGGAACCCGGTGGTGGATGGCGGGCGGGGACTCAGTGGGCTCAATCAAAGGAGAAGTAAGGGGACAGGTCTGTGGCCGGCGTGAAGTTTCCAATCCAATTCTCAAGACAGGGTATCATGGTATCTGAGTCTTCCAGCCCATCTGGGAGCCCCACCACTTGAATGTTATTGCATCACACACTCGCTCATCATCTTCCGCATGGTCTTCAAGCCTCTTCAGGCATTCAGTAAGATCTTGTGTGCACTTTTCTTGAGCATCTAATTGAGGGGCAATGTCGGACAGCCTGCGTTCCGTGTCCATCACCTAGAAGCTAGCTTCCTGTGATCATCCCTGAGTAGCCGAAGTCGGCACATAGCTCTTCAATCTTCATCCCATCGATGTCCTGGATGTGGCAATGGCTTTCAGGATAGTCTCCAGCGTATCTTGAGCGTCCTAAGGTTGTGTTGGCTGGCAATGATCTAGTCTGTCCACCGAATCTGCGGAAGGGGATGGCTGCCTGAAGGGGCCCCTTGCAGGGCCTCGACCTCCCTTCGCCGGTGAGGACTACTACAATGTCAAAGGGGATAGGGGCAGAACAGCACCTGTACTGCGCGCCATTGAATACCACCGCCTGGTGGCTGGGTGGCACTAGTATCAGGGTCTGGTCAGATGAGGCTGGGTTGTCCCACAAAGCACTGGGGGTCATGATGCAAGTCTCTACAGCGTAAGACCCACCTCTTGATTTAAGACCATACACCAATGGTTGCAGCTCCCTGAGTGGCAGCCGGTGGAGGACCAAGGAAAAGTAGGCAGCCCGTGGCAATGCAAGATGGCCCCCTCTGGGGCAGTTCCTCAGAACGCACTGCTGGCGATGGCCTGTGGTCACACACTACTGGGCCCCTTAGCTGTCGTGAGGTGCTAAGCACAATCAATCCTACGTAACAGTCTCCCAAGGGCCAGCGTGGGCCTGGTCTGAACTAGAGATCTATAGTCAGTAGGCCGGTAATTGATCTTGGTAATGGGAGCTGCAGGCTGCGGTGTGGAAGCCATGGGGAATGAAGGAGAGGCCTCCGGGCAGATCACTCCGGCAAGAGTCTTTCGATGGTGAAGCCGCAGGGGGAAAGAGGAGCTCTCACCTGAGCTGTATGTTGCTGTGTTGCGTCGCGACTGTGAAGGCATCTCGTGACCCCGGGCGATGTGCAACTCTTAACGCCACTCAGTGGTGCAGGTTTCAAGAGAGAGGAGTGCATTTTGGGGCGAATACGATTGGCTCCTGGGTCCAGCAATGAGGACCTACTCCAGTCTATAAAACAGGCCGGGCCCTGATCGCAAGGAGGGCCAAGATGGGTGACGTGCGGGGTTCCTTTGCCACCAGGGGTGTCTTGTCATTGTTGGCGCCTGATGTGGTAGGAGTGACAGGCTGCCGAACAGGGTCCGCATCAGGGCCAAATGGTGCCAGTGATGCCCTCTTGACAGAAAGAAAAGCCACTAGAATTGCATCAGTTTCCGGGTTCGACCCGGGTGCTCTTTATGCTCACTGAAAGCATCCGGGCTACAGGTCCACGGAAAGTCACAGCTCCGGCTGTGGATGGGAAAGAAGCAAGGGACGATGGGGCAAAATGAAAATAAAGGAGCAGGCCTTGGCTGTGCCGCTCTTGTAAGGCCACATGGTGGCATAGGCCTCAGGAGGAGGGGTGCCCCTACAGTCTGCCAAAGATAGCGTTACGGGCTGGCGCCGATGCATCTTCACCACCGGAAGGCATTGGCTGGGCCCCAGAATCACCAACAGGACAGCACCAGGTGCTGGGAAAGCAGGGGGAATAGCCCCTGGGTGAGGCGCTCCGCCGGTGCACTGCCTCCAAGTGTAGGCCTCAGGGTGAGGGAATACGCGCCTTTCTCGTCCTCCATTGAAGGCCAATCCCCCATGCATCCAAGGAGGCCCACTTCTGCAGGTATACCGCAATCTTGCACCATTCAGGGTGGCCTGGGGGCTCTGTGACTGGTTCAATGAGGCGGTGGCCTGACACTGGATCAATGGAGGTAATTCACCATCGATGTCGGTGAGCAGGGCAGCGTTTGGTGCCCCCACGGTCTGTTTCCACCTCCCCTAAGTGGTGGGCGCTGTGCAGACAGTATAAATTGGGATCCCCTGGCCCTCCGATGCGGAGCTCTACTGAAGATGAACTGCCATCTTGCACGGTCAAGCCACACCCGCCGCCCTGTAAGCATGAAGACTGTGTTTCACCATTAGCATCTGGACTCAAATCTGATGAGTTTGTTTCTGTGTTAGCTGACCTCTTTATGTAGTTCCCATCCTTACAAGAAATAGGAGTGACCTTCTCAAGACTCTGTGCCTTGTATTTATCTCTGCCTCTAAATCTTAATCCCACAATCTTATACACTCTTAGTATAGTGTTAAATCAAGACATGCTTTGGCTCACAGATTCCTGTGTGATTTAGGGCCTTGAATGGGAAAGCATTGCCTGACTACTTAAGTAAACTATATAGCAGTCTCAGCAGATTGTTATGTATCTAGAGAGATATAAATCCCATGTATGAAATCCTAGCAAAGGCTCTCAAATGTATTAGGTTCAATTTCGATAATGTTTATGTATACAAGACCACAAACATGCACAGAATTAGACAGGTTATCTTTTTGGAGATTTTCTAAACGTTAGCTTTCCTAAAATGGAATATTCTTGGGGCATAGACTATTTTAATGTATTTAAAGTTATTAGAAAAGCCACATGCTGATATCCAGGGCATTATTCTGACTATCTAAGATGTACGAAGCCATTTAGCTTTCATAAACCCGGCGATTCTATAAATCACAGGGTTTGCAATTGCTAAATGACTTTTCACTATGTTCGAAACCCATTTTGCGATTCAGTAAGTTTTTACCGAATCGCAAAACGGGTTTCAAAATGCTTACCGAATCACAATTTGGAAGGGACGTTTTTTAGGCGTCACTTCCAAATTGCAATTTGGAATGCTACGTATTAATTATTTGTGACTGCGATTTTAGTCACAAATTCTTGCTAGGTCATTGATTTCTCAAAGGAGGTGGTTACCCATTCGCATTCCCCGTTTGTGAATGTTAACGAAAAAACATTGTTTGGGAGTGGGCAGGGGTTCAGGGGACCATGCCAACTCTTGAATAAGCTTTTTAAAAAAAAATATATATTTTTAATTACTGCACTAATTATTTTAAATCAAGTGGGCTGCATTTCAAAAAAATAAATTAAACATTTATCACAGACATGGTGGTCTACTGACCCCAGCAGTCTGCTATCCCTGTAATGGCCACAAATCAAGGTGAGTTGAAATGTGGGACCTACTTAATTAGTTGTAAGGAGGTAGGTCTCTATGGGACCCACTCTGAATTCTTATTTTGCAAACCACCCTATTAATGCATAGGTCGGTTTGCAAAAACATTTTAGTGGGCACACAAATAATGGTTGCTAATTTCAACCAGTATTTTGCAACTACATCTACATACATCTGGCCTCTAATTCTAAATTTGGTAGTAAATTGTCAGTTTTAATTTCAAGTCATATTGGGTCAGATTCACAAACGACATTGGCTAACCTATGTTGGAGCACAGGGGTTTCACTCTCACTCATCAATCATGTACCCCGCGTACAGGTCGATGGTTCTTTGATGTTGACAGAGATGTACAGAGCTGAAGCCAATATAAAACATTATCAATTATAAATTCTTTTAGTTCAGTCAATAAAGAGAGCCAAGTTGAGTTAGAGTTTTAGTTTCAAATCTTTTTTTCTTTCATTCTTTATTAAAGTATTTTTCCCCATATCTGATTATCAAAGATTAATATAATCAATAAATCAATATTTGGAATAAAGTAAATCAATATAGCAAATCAATATGGCATCTATACAAACATGAGTGTTCCATAAAGAAAGTTCCCTTTTTAACTAAATCAGTATTAATGCGGGAAGGATTAAAGGTGTCAGTTCAGATACCAATGAAGAGCTGTGATGAAAGAATCAAGCATAAGCATGAAGCTTTAGCATAATAAGCTGGAATTTTTCTCAGCTTGAATAACAGCAGATCAAGAAATAAGCTAAGACTTCTCATCATGAGATGTCTAAGAAAACTCAGTAGAGAGTCTCCTCTTAGAAAGTCTGGGAAATAAGGGTAAGTGATGAATTGCAAGCAATCTGACTCATTTTTCATGAGTCAGTCCTGACAAGTCTAAGAACACGCACTAATATAAACACACGGTTTCAGTGTTACAACATTAATATTCTTTCATTTTCGTGTTGACCAATAAGATTTCAGCAAACACCTGGGAACAGGTTTACTGCCCATCTTATTCACCAGAATACAATCATCCTTTAATCATGTGTCCTGTAAAAGTTGCAGCACATCCTTTGTCATTTTCCATAAGCTTCTTCCCATGAATCATCCTCCCTGTAGTCTACATCTTTTGTGGTGAGACTCTTACTATCAGACGTCTAATACAACAAATATCTATTCATTAGCTAATAAATAGTAGCTTCCAAAATTACAACATCTGCAGCAAAGGGAATAAAACATCTTGCACAACAGTCATTCAATGTTCAATATGGAAATCAAGCTTTTCAGTATTAATAAGTCTTCTTATTTATTCATGGCATTTTCGGTTTTGTCAGGTTAAGAAACTATGTTTCATGTCTATGTTACAGGCCTATAGTTTTAAAGTATTATTGGCTACTACAATCTCTGCATTTAACACACTTCATTTTTAAATGTAAAACTCTGCACATTATATTTTTAATAAAGCATCTTACAAATAATAAAATTCATGTCAGCAGTTCCCCCCTCTGATGGTTGAAAAGCCATCACAATTTCATCACAAATGAATCTTTAGAGGACACTCCCACTCTGTTGGCTCTTCTTTTTCAATTTTATGTCTTCGAGTTCTTTCAATTTCTTGTCTTCTCTATTCTTTTTCTCTTCCTTTTCTGACTCTCCCTTAATTTTTCTGTTTCTTTTTCTATTCTTTCTTATGTTTAGACAGCATCTAAATATTTTATACATAGCATATAAAATTATCAAACACCTATGATTAGTAAAGGTTTCAGAATGACTCTAAAAATACCTCCCCCTACCATTGCAAACCAGTTAATAATGGCAGAAGCTCATTTACCTAAATTCTCTAATACACTAGC
Source organism: Calotriton arnoldi (assembly GCA_963921515.1). NCBI lineage: Eukaryota > Metazoa > Chordata > Amphibia > Caudata > Salamandridae > Calotriton > Calotriton arnoldi. Next base: position 1,587,763 of record CAWUFW010000937.1, read on the forward strand.
AGTTTCTAATGGTTCTAGTTCAGGTTTCAGGTCAGAAATGTCATTTACAAATTCTTGTGTCTTTCTACTCTCGTGTGGAATGTATGAACAGCAGTTTTGAGCTGCCAGCATCTTGCAACTCTGCTTTTCTCAGCCAGCAAAATGCCTAGAGCTAAACGATCTTGTAAAACCATTGATAGAATAGCCACTAATTCTACGGGTGGTATGATTGCTCCAAAAATGTCTCCCACTCACTGTGTTCCATCATAAACACTTTGTGTATGTCTATAAGATGGTGTCATGGTCAAAGCTTCTATGCTATTAACATGGTGCATTTTAAATATTATTAAGGCTAAGTAACAAATACCTTCCCAATGAGCAGGTAACTGGATATAAGCATCTTGTCCACAAACAAAATAAAACCCTGGAATGACTGCTTATTACCCTGTAAGAATTTGAACAGGTCCTCCCAAAGCTTCAAATGTGTGCTCACAACTACTGATTCCAATGTGCCTTTTTCCAAATTAGTTTTTTCTTTTGTAAACACATAATTTCTCTTTTTGTCATCTGTCTAATTTCAATTTTGGATATACGATTTGCTTTTTATATTCATCTTCTTCTTTCTTCCAAAGTTCTTAAAAACATCGCTTTTGTTTTTACTATGAAAGATTTGAGCTCTCCTTTCCTCTAATGCCCAAATTTATGTTGTTTTTAAGTGTCTCTTTAAACAGGTCAAATTATTTTTGTATGTCTTGTCAGTGTCTATAACTGTGGGTGATCTAAATAAATAACATGCAGTGTCTTGATCCTTTGCTTGTGGGCATTGATTCATAGTTTTCTGAATAAGAACTTATGAAAAATCATGTCATAAAATGGAAAAATAATATGCAGAGCATTCCTGTCTATAAATTAAGCTAAGCAGAATGCTACATGTAATTCCATATAATAGTGGAATGTGGTGATAGGTCACCTAATCCGCAGTTGAAGAAGAAGGTAAGTGTGCGCATCCATAACAGTAACAATAGCATCTAACGCTATTTGTGAATTAGTCAAGAATAAACATTAGTCGAAAACTCTTCTTTTGAATAATCCACAAATGAAGCCTTCATTTTTGTTTCATCTATTGGGTGTGCAGGTGTTGTAGTTGCAGGTGTAGATACAGGCATCTCTATCACTGGTGTAAAATTTAAACCAAGTATTGGCGTTATGATTATTACTAATACAACTATTAAAGTGACACCTGGGAATGATCCTACAGCTAGCTTTGGTAAGGAAATATGTTTATCTACAGTCAGACCTTCAGTAGAGTCAATCAATCAATCAATCATGTCACTTATAAAGCGCACTACATACCCGCGAGGGTCTCAAGGCGCTGGGGGAAGAGGGGGGTGGTGCTGCTACTGATCGAAGAGCCAGGTCTTGAGGAGTCTTCTGAAGGCCAGTCGGTCTTGGGTCTGTCGGAGGTTGGTGGGGAGGGTGTTCCAGGTCTTGGCGGCGAGGTGGGAGAAGGATCTGCCGCCGGCGGTCGCTTTTCCGGATGCGGGGGACTGTGGCGAGGGCGAGGCTGGTCGAGCGGAGCTGGCGGGTGGGGGTGTAGAAGCTGAGTCGTCTGTTGAGGTAGGCTGGTCCGCAGTTGTGGAGTGCTTTGTGTGCGTGGGTGAGGAGCTTGAAGGTTATCCTCTTGTTGACAGGGAGCCAGTGCAGGTCTCTCAGGTGGGGTGTGATGTGGCTGCGTCGGGGGATGTCGAGGATAAGACGTGCAGAGGCGTTCTGGATGCGTTGCAGCCGTCTCAGGAGCTTAGCCGTCGTTCCTGCGTAGAGGGCGTTTCCGTAGTCCAGCCTGCTGGTGACGAGGGCCTGGGTGACTGTTTTTCTTGTTTCGGTGGGGATCCACTTGAAGATCCTGCGGAGCATTCGGAGGATGTTGAAGCAGGATGAGGAAACGGCGTTGACCTGCTTAGTCATGGAGAGGGTGGGGTCGAGGATGACCCCTAGGTTGCGTGCGTGGTCGGTGGGTGGCGGGGCTGTTCCCAGTGATGTTGGCCACCAGGAGTCGTCCCAGGCTGAAGGGTTGGAACCAAGGATGAGGACCTCCGTCTTGTCCGAGTTCAGCTTCAGGCGGCTGGTCCTCATCCATTCGGCGACGGCCTTCATTCCTTCGTGGAGGTGGGCTTTGGCGGTGTGAGGGTCTTTGGTGAGGGAGAGGATCAGCTGGGTGTCGTCGGCGTAGGAGATGATGTTGAGGTTGTGCTGTCGGGCGACGTGGGCGAGGGGTGCCATGTAGATGTTGAACAGCGTTGGGCTGAGGGAGGAGCCTTGGGGTACGCCGCAGATGATCTTGGTGGCCTTGGATCGGAAGGGGCGAGGCGGACGCTTTGTGTTCTGCCGGAAAGGAAGGATGTGGTCCAGTCCAGGGCCTTCTCTTGGATCCCGGCGTCGTGAAGGCGTGTTCGTAGTGTGTGGTGGCAGACCGTGTCGAAGGCGGCTGATAGGTCCAGGAGGATGAGGGCTGCTGTTTCTCCGTTGTCTAGCAGGGTCCTGATGTCATCGGTGGCGGCGATGAGGGCGGTTTCGGTGCTGTGGTTGCTGCGGAAGCCGGACTGGGAAGGGTCCAGGATGTTGTTCTCCTCGAGGTAGCGGGTCAGTTGTTTGTTGACGATTTTCTCGGTGACCTTCGTAGAGTATAGCAGCAAGCAAATTTAGTTCTATGCCTTAACTTCTACTTGTACAAAAAGCAAACTTTTAGACATTGACTTGCAGTTATTTCATTCAGCCTATATACAATAAGCTTCGTGAGTCATCCCGAGCCCTACTCCATCTTCTTCTAAATGTGTTATCCCTAATCTTCTACTGCAACCTTGGCCCTCTGTAATCTTTCTTAATTCTTTTTAATAGTTTTTCTTAATTCTTTTATTACTTTAGTCTCTTTTACTTCTTGACTTTAATACAGTTAATCACTTGTCTTTGAAGCTGTTTTCAGTCTCAAATTCAAATAATAATGTTTGTGGTGTTCTCTATTGCAATATTTATTTCAAATATTTTGTTTGTCAGTGTGGCATATCATGGAGGTTTAAACAACTTGGAGCTCAATTCATCTGGACTTTGATTTGAACCACTTGGCACATTTCTTGTATAGTAAGTCCATTCAGGTGCTGAATGCCTTCGACATGGCACTCTTGTTCTCTTGGATCTTCTTTGTGTCTGCTGATCCTCCTCTGTATCACTTATACAGCTTGATTCCGTTTCTTCGGTGATTGTTGGCGGAATACGTTAGATTGACACACTTGAACTTAATCGCCTCTTATCAATTGGCCATTCAAATCTCCTCATAGATCATTCTCCTCTCACACTCATTCCTTCATCTGGGTCATTCAATAGCTCTTATGATTGATTCTCCAACAGTTTCTCCAGTGGGTATTTCCACACCACTTTGCAATATTTCAGGAACTTTTAGTGGTGTGGGATCTTGCTGTTGTTCATCCCTCTCTTGCTCTTCTAGATGTTATGTCACAGGTGCTGTCTGACTTGCTCAAAGAACACTATTTCTCCATGTGGACACTTTACTCTCTGAGTATGCGATGCATGCACCTAGTTAGGTATCCCAGCACATTTGACAGCAGTATTTGTGATTATGATGACTTGGTAGGGGCCTTTCCACTTTGGCTCCAAACAGGACTTCTGCACATGCTGCTTCACCAAAACCCAGTCACTGGGACAAAGGTCATGGCACTGCTCTTGATGTGGATTGCTTGCAGTAATTGAGTATCATATCATCTATTATGTTCACAAATGCATTTGCAGGTCGAGCAGGAAGACTCATTGAACTACTCATGAGGATTTCATGAGGCGGTAAACCTGTTGTCCTGTCAGGAGAACTTTAAGACTTATCAGAACCAGTGGTAATGCATCCACTCAATTCAGAGAAGTAAAAGCACAAACCGTGGCCAATGTCATCAGTGATGTCAATGGCCATGTCATGAGTGATGTAATATGTGAAGTCATAAGCAGTGCATTGCGGGGCATAAGTTATAGTTAGCTCAGGTAACTATAACTGCTGAATTTCACTGGTTTTGTATGAGTGAAATCTGAGCCTAACTATAACATCCCTGTAACCTTTGGTATTTTAAGTAAATTTATAAGGTGTTTTAAATTCTATTTCCGAACTATAAGGTCCCTGTAACCTTTGTTTTTTTAAGTGAATTTCTATGTTTTTTTTAACTAGGGGAGGTGGTGCTTAGGGAGTCCCTGAGACCCACAACACAAATTGATCATGGCCCCAGGGTGGTGGTGGTTTCCGGGGCTGGGGGGGGGGGTCTGAGAAGCCTCCCCCATTTAAAAATTCAATAAGCCTGGGAGGTGGTGGTCCCCGGGGCAAGGGGTCCACAAGGCCCCCTTTATTTCTTTTAGCAATGTGGCCCCAGGGAGATGGTGGTCTCAAGGTTCCAGGGGGAAGTGAGAGGCCCCCCATTAAAAAAAAAGCCCCAGGGAGGTGGTGGAGGCATTAATAAGCCTAAAGAGTGGGGCCCATGCACCCCCCTCCCTTATTATAAAAATGCTCCTGATACCTGGCCCACCCCAGGGGTTGATTAATAATGAAGCATGGAAGGCCAAGGTCCAACCAAATTTTTTGTTTAAAAAAAAAAAAAGGCTTTTTTGGCCCGTGTGGTCCCTGTGGGGACCCCCCTCCCCCCCCCCCCAAGAGGGCTAGGGGGTCAGGAAATTTCTACCTTGCCCCTTTTCTTTTCTTTAACTTCTTTCTGGGGCTTGTCTTAAGCTGAGTCCCAAGATGGCTGCCAACACTTCCTGATTTGAAGCGTTGGCAGCTAATCAGATCTCAGCACGGAATTGGGTGGGGTCGTGGATTCTCTGCCTCCCTATATATACACATTTGGATTTCAGTTAATATCTCTAAAACCACTGAATAGATTTACAACAAATCACAAAAAGGCACTTCCCTGGACCAACATCTACCTTCTTGCCAAATCTGATGCAATTCTGTTCAGCAGTTTAGGCTGTAGCAGTGTCTAAAGGTCCTATGGGAATTGACATTGTAAACCCACGTTTTTTGACTCCCCCTTTTTCTCAGGTCTTGCTTAATGATCACCACAAAGCTTTCCATGTGCAACAAGAATCACCAGGGAAATTTTTGGGGGAAAATCTTGTGAAGATTCATGAAGCTGCGTCAGACTTTTAGGTAGGTCAAAAAATGCTTTTCCTATGGAAACTAGGTCCCGGCTATTGGTGACCGCCAGTAGGTAAAATAAAATAAAAAAATATATATATATATTCTTTTTTTTTCACTGAAAGAACCAAAGGTTACGGGGGCATTATAATTAGGCAATAGAATTAAAAAATCCTTAAAAATTCTGTGAAAAAAACCAAAGGTTATAGGGACGTTATAGTTAGGCTGATATTTCACTCGCACAAAACCAGGGAAATTCAGCAGTTATAGTTAGCTGAGCTAACTATAACTCGCGCCCCCGCAATGCACTGCTTATGACCTCACATATTACATCACTCATGGCATGGTCAGTGACATCACTGATGACATCTCAAATGACATCACTGATGACATGATCCAGTGACTGTGAGTGTTTTTAAAATGTTTATGAGTGTTGAATATATATAACAAGGTATATTGATGAATCAGTGGCTGTATGTGTGCCTGTATGGATGATTCAGTTGGTGCGTGACTGACTGTATAAGTGAGTGATTAGGTGTCTCAGTGAATGTATGGGTGAGTGACTATGTTTTGAAAATGTCTGTATCAGTCTGTCAGATGGTGTCTAAGTGGCTGTATGGGTTGGTGAGTGGGTACGTGACTGGCTGTATGGGTGATTAAATGGTTGTCTGAGTACCTGTATGAGTGTCTATGTGGGTGAGTGAGGGGGTCTGTGACTGCCTGCATGGATGTATAGGTGAGTTAGTGGCTGTATGGGTTAGTGAGTGTGTCTGTTAAGGAATGTATGGGTAACTGAGTATGTGTATGGCTGTGTCAGTGAATGAATGGATGTGTCAGTGGTATATGGATGACTAACTGCATATGTGAAAGGCAGTATTGGTGAGTGTTGGGAGTACATGAGTGACTGTATGTGTGACTGAGGGATTGCGAGAGTAGCCATATAGGTGAGGGTGTGCTTGTGTCAGTGACTGTATAGGTAAGTGAGTATGTGTTGGTATCTGTATGAATATGTTAGTGGGTGTGTGTATAACTGTATAGGTGAGTAAGTGGCTGTGCAATTGTCTCTATGGGTGAAGGACTAGGTGTGTGAATAGTTCTATGGGTGACTGACAGTGTTTGAGTGGCTTTATGGGTGTATGAGTGGATATATCAGTGGCTGTATTGGTCAGTGAGTTGGTTATGAGTGTCTATAGGTGAGTGTGTGCTTGTTTCAGTGACTGCATAGGTGAGTATGTGATAGTATCTGTATGAATAAGTGAGTGGGTGTGTGTATAACTGTATAGGTAAGTAGCTGTGTGATTGACTTTATAGGTGAGTGACTAGGTGTGTGAGTAGCTCTATGAGTGACTGACAGTGTGTAAGTGACTGTATGGGTGTATGAGTGGATATATCAGTGACTGTATTAGTGAGTGAGTTGGTGTATGTGTGGCTGTATAGCTGACTGAGTGGATGTGTGTGTAGTCCTATGAATAAGTGAGTGGGTGTGTAAGTATAGGTATGAGTGTGTCAATGGTTTTGAGAATGTTAGTTTTTAAGTTGGAGTGGGTGTATGAAAGGTTATATTGGGGTGTGAGTGGGTGTGTCAGAGATTCTGTGGATGATGTCATCAGTGATGTCATGAGTGATGTCATCAGTGATGTCCCTGACCATGTCATGAGTGATGTAATATGTGAGGTCAAAAGCAGTGCATTGGGGGGCATGAGTTATAGTTAGCTCAGCTGTGTACTGTGTAACTGTATATCCTATATATATGTAAATATATATATATCATATATCTATCACATATATATTGGTTATGTGGGCTAAAGTTGGAGGATGGTGTGAGTCAAAAAATGTGATCAAGAGACATGATATTGATCGCTGTAGTGCCTGAGGGCTAATGAAATTGAGGAAGGGCTATGTAATATATTGGTGTCCGCAATTACAGTAGGGGAAGCCCAGTTGAAGGTGTTGAGCCGAAACGTGTCAGCCGTTTAAGTTTTTCTAATTTTTTGCACTTTATCACTAAAGAATTGGTGTTCACTAATAAATAAGTAATGTTCCTGCACCATTTTTTTGTCTGTGGACGAGTGTACCTGTGCTGCCTTGTCGCGAGTCGAGGAAGAGACTGTGTGAGGAATTATATATATGCACACATGCATCTTTACCACACATGCCTTTACCACACAAGTCTTTACCGCGCCTATGCCTTTACCAGGCATGCCTTCACAATGAAAATTTTCATTGTAAAGACATGTATGGTAAAGGCATAGGCGTGGTAAAAATTTAACAGATAAGTATAACCCATATATATATATATATTGTATATATTATGTACCTGTGCCACCTTGTCACGAGTCGAGGAGGAGACTGTGTGAGGAAAATATGGAATATTTCACTCATTTGGGCGAGCGATTGATTTGTGCTGGTCAGGTAAAGCAGAATGTCGTCCGCATATAATGATATGCATTCTTCCCATCCCAAGGTTCCCATCCATCCCCAGATCCGGGCATCCACCCTTATGAGGTTTGCCAGTTGCTCCCCTGCGAGGGTGAAGAGCATCAGGGAGAGAGGGCATTCTCCTCTCAATAGGGAAACTGTCAGACATGAATTTGTTAATCTTTATTACGGCACAAGGGTTCTGGTATATCATAGTCTAATCCAATTGATGTAACAGGGTCCAAAACCCATTTTTCAAGGAGCAGAAACAAATAAGGCCATTCAACCGAACCAGGGACAACACTGCCCAGGGTTCACCACCATTGTCTGTTTGCGCTATAACATTATGGAGGCGCTGCAAATTAAAACTGGTCGAATGGCAGGGCATAAAATCTGTCTGCTCAGAATGGACCAGATCAGTCACCACCGTGCAAAGCCTGTTAGCCAATATTTTGGCCTGAATTTTGGTATCCACATCAAGCAGCGAACTTGGCCTATATGAATCACAAAGCTGTGCCGGCATCCCTGCCTTGAGTAGAAGCACAATGGTGGCCGTTCGCAAATCTTCTGGCAAGCGCCTGTGCCTTAGAGCATATTTGAACTTCTGGAACATCGGCCTACTTACCCTGCCTACTATTTTATGGTAGAATTCTACGGGCAGTCCGCTGGGACCTGGGACCTTCACAGCCTGTATCTGGGACAATGCTTCTGCTATTTCTTTCTCTGAGATGTTCGCTTCCAGCCTCTCCCTCTGTTCCAGGGTCAGAGTCCTGACTGGGCAGTCCTTTACAAATCCCTTTATCTCCTCCATCGAACCCCCAGCCCTGGCAGTGTAAAAAGCAGTAATATACGTTGTGAAGGCTTCTGCAATCTTCTTACTGCCACTAATCACCCTTCCCATCTCCAGCTGCAGCTCCCTAATGTGTGTGAGTTTCCTTTACCTGCTGCCTATCCAGGCCAACAGTTTGCTTGCTTTGTCTGCGGCCTCATAAATACATTTTGTGTAGCCAATAAGGACGTTTTTACTTTATGGCGTGCAACTTCCCTATATTTTGTGTGTTTATTTTCTAACTTCTGAACCGGGACGCGGTCAGGCGGGAGATACATTGATTGGCAGGCTCCCCAATCTCCTGCTCTAGTTGCTGTAATCGCTGCATGTGGATCCTCTTGTCCCTCACTTCACCCGCAATCAACTCCCCTCTAAGTGTGGCCTTGTATGCCTCCCACATTGCACTGGCACTCTCCCTCATTTTTACGAAAAAATAACTCCGCTGTATCCTGTGCCTTCACTACCAATTTATTGGCCAGCCTCCAGGTGTCCTTCCTCCACCCGGTTCCTCCCAGTGGGTATGCTGATCTGTAGAGTGGAATGAACTGAGTTCCCCTTTGCTAAATATTTGGTGCCAGAGAACCTACCTATGGTATCTCTAGGTGTCCGGATATAGTCTAGTCTAGAGGTAATATTATAGGAATGCGAGTAAAAGGAGAAGGCCCACTCCTGTCCATGAAGGGGCCCTCACAATATCAGTTAGTCCGAAGGCATGCACAAAACGTTCTGATTTCCAGATAGTGGCCTCCCCCTCCAGCTTGGTACTCATTCTGTCTAGATGTGTATCATGCACTAGATTGTAGTCTCCCCCTGTAATTGTAAGTACTGTTGGAAAGTCCGCCGGCAAGTGTCCCAATTTCTGCAGCAGCTGTGTTTGGAGACCTGGTGGCACATAGATATTCAGAAGAATCACTGTCTCTCCCTCCTTTTCACCCTGCACAGCCATGTTGGAGCCCGCTGCATCAGACGAAGTGTGGAAGATGTGAAGGAGTAAAGACTTCTTGAGGAGGATAACCACTCCTCTTGAACCTGATATGTATTGTGAATAAGAGGCCACCCTATATCTCCCTCTTTCGAGGCTGTTGTGTTGTCCGTCTATCAAGTGGGCTTGCTGGAGAAATATCATGTTGGCCATGTATCTGGTAAAGGCTCTAGTCATCAGGCCTCTTTTCATACTATCACCTAGGCCAATAACATTCCATGAGACCAGGGTCAAGCCCTGCGCTTGAGCCAGAGCCATTTAAGATGGGAACGTGCTCTAATCCTACTCCAATAGGGTGTGTACTGTGTCTGTTGCATGTGTGAGTAGTGATGTTCCCATTCCTGTATAATGATTTGAAAACTTCCTTATAACTTCCCCCTCCCTACTTTACCATGCCGTGATCTGGAACATGACCACCCCCCAATTCACAGCATGTGTGATTCCTCAACCTAGACTACATAAGAGACTAAAAATACAATGCACTGTTCATGTGTGTGGGGGGGTACCTCTACCGGCTTTATATCAGTTGTGGCAATCGCACCACTTAGTGGACGCTGGCCCCTTTCCAGTCCAGTGTGGACCCGGTGTAAATTTGTAAAGATATCAGGCCCTTGGTGCAAGTTCTTGGCTGACGGACCCTGGCTCTCACACCCATCTCCCAAAAGAAGTTACTCACAGTTACAATACATTAGTGCCCGTTAGGCTCAGATAATATGGTCTGAAGACATCGGGTGATCACTGGAAGCTGCTCCCCCTTGGTTTCCATCCCGGAACCCACAGAATCTGGCCCACCTCCACATCCCGCAGTGCAAGGACCCTCTATCTATTATTGTCAAGGACATCAATACGGTTTTTGATGGCAGTCACTACTTGGGTCTGCTCCTCCTTCATCTGTATAACAAAAAAACAAGGAACCCTGGAAGTCAGCGGGGACCAAGGGTAGCGTTGTGTTTAACAGAACAAAGGTCCCACACAAAAAGAATATAAACTGAAAATTTCACAATTTCGTGATAAAAATTGGAATAAACAATTGTTTAAATTACAAGATAGGTATTTAATGCTAGTGTAGATGAAACAAAACAATATTTAACACGTGGGCAACCGTGACAAGGCAGAGGGAAATCGGCCGATTTCCTTGCCCCAGGCAAGTGACTTAAAATTGTGACTTTCCAATATACGTGAATATAAATAAACACAAGTCACAGTAGAGTTTACATCTCATACTCCACAACCAGTACAAATAGTAGTATAGAGTTAGGGATGTCTGTGTCACGAGCTGGGCTATTACCCTTCAGGTGTCCCTAGAATCATAGGTCCTGAAGAGACCCTACACTGCACACAGGGTCGAAACGCCGTCGACAGTTTGCATAAACGAACCATTTTATACCAGCACTGATCACTGTATCAAGCGCTGTTCACTGTATATATATCTTTTAATGGTCGTTTATATGAAGCATTGGAAACCTTGTATATATGTCACATATATGTCACTAATGTTCTAGGTTCCGTTTTTCACTGGGACACCACCCACTCAGAACTATATGTTCAAATGTATTATTATGTAGGAATATTTTGTTTCAAGGATTATATAAATATTCGTGATTTAAATACAAACCTGAGGTGTATTCACTTCCTTCTCTTTCCAATATCACTATAACCCATTGCATTGCCATTGTGCCCATATACATTGAGATTACTTCATTTAGGGGCCGATTCCGATCTCGGCCGGTAGGGCTCCGAATCGGATTCGGCTTAACCGGATCCGATTCGGAGCCCTATTTCCCGACCGATTCGTACGCGCGTCCGGGCGAGCGAGTACGATGCGAATTCGCCGACCGACTCGTCCGGGTGTCCCGACCGCTTTGACCGACTCGTTCCCGGGTCGAACCGCACCGACCGACTCGCTCGGACTCGACTCGCACCGCGCAATGGAGACGTTCCCCGGCCGGGTAAGTACGATGCGCGCCGCGAGCAGTCCGACCGAGCCGCGCACTCCGGCTCGAAAGAGCAGTCGGAGCCGTACTTTGGGGGTCTGTGTCGGACCCCCCTGTACGCGTAGCCGCGCGAGTCGCACACAGGGGGGACCCATGGGTCCCCCTTACCTGTGCGTGTACGGCGCGAGTCGCTTCGCCGCGTACCCGCTGTAGGGGGCGCCCTTGTCCGCCTCGCACCCATTGAGTCAATGGGAACACGCGTACGCGTTGTACGACCGGCTCCCATTGACTTCAATGGGAGTCCGACCGACTCGAGTCCGATGGCATACGTGCGCATCGTACTCGTTCGGTCGGGCTGCCAGAGTCCGATTCGGTCGGAAATCTCTCCGAGTCCGGCTCGGTCGGAGAGATTTCCGGCCCGAATCGGAATCGGCCCCTAAGTGTCCACATGAGCCCTTGTTTTTTGATAATAAGTTTATTACCCTGGTTCCGTGTGAGTAGGGTTCCCTTGTTCTTGTCTTGCCATTTTAGACAGAGCATTCTGCCGCATGGAGGCCAGGCCACCACCAACACAAGCAACAGCAACTCTGTAAGACCGCCACGGGGTCCTGCCACAATCTCATTTGGTGCTCTGCAGAGAAATCTCACTGCTGTACCAACTTAGTTTTGCTGGGCACAGGATAGTTGATTCTGCGGCCTCACGGATAGTAGGAGCTCAGCCGAGCATGTTCACCACATTTGTCTGCCAGGTGACGCCCCCCATGAAGTTCTTGCCTCCTGAAATAAGATCACATCTTTTCAGGCTGCATGCAAGTCTGCGACCACTGACACCAACACTTAGAGGTGGAGTAATCCTGTATATAGCTCCAAGCACAGTGACAAAGTTAAGTGGCTACTTGCTGCAAAGATCTGTGTGAAACGTCCAAATCAAGGGTTCTAAACGCAGAGAAACACCTCGGAGGGTAAATAGTATGTTCCAACACCTGTGAGATATTTAATGAGTTGAAGTGAGCACCAGTTATGTTGTCAGTTTGAATGGCCCACACCCACAAGCGGCTGGTAAGGTTGTGGAGACTCTTTTTGTGATTATCCTGTCTGCAGGGGGTGGCCGGAATTGTAAGCGCTTCTGACTACATAGGGCACCCATGCCTGCAGGCATGCAGCCCAGCACTTCCCGCACAGTCTCTCCCTGCTTCCTTGCAGTGAGCCTCACAGTGCGGCTAAGTTTACTCAGAGTAAGCTGGTGTTGAGCTCAGGGCAGATAAAGCACTGTGCGGGTCAGGGGAGCCTAGTGAGCACGGTGCTGTGATCATGGGGGGGCCTGAATAAGCATGGGACTATGCAGGGGAGCCAAGGGACCATTGTGCTGTGCTGGGGAGCTCTGAACGCATGGTGCCTTGTAAGAAAGCTGAAAAAGGTGCTGCGCTGTGCACACAGGGTTGTGCACAAGGATATATGATATTGGTAAATTATTCTAATATAAGTAGTTTTGACACAATTGATGAATGTGGCTGGTAAACACATATATGTTGTTTTGGACATGTATACTAATGGTACAGATTGCTTCCTGCACTGCCGTTTATTTTTCGTGCGCTTTTCGCTGCCGCAGCTTCATTGCTACAGTTGAAATGTGCTTTAACTCGAGTGGCAGCACCTTCTTGCCTGAATTTAACACTAAAAACCAGGAAGCTGTGAAAAAAAACACTTGGAAGATTTTAGGACTATTTCAAGCCTACTCGTATCTAGTATAATATATTGTACATCTAATGAATGTGTCGAGTACTGCAAGCATTTCACAATCAACAATTGTCTAAGCACTTCAATGGCTGGGCCATTGCTGGCAGGCCACTAGTGCTGTGTAAAAAGACCTTGCTGTTCGAGCCACTTGTGAAACAGACTAGCCCCAGGGTTTGCACTATTAATAGAACTGGTGTACGTCATGCTCCAGAGACACAGGCAGCCGTGAGGAACCAAAGCTCTTCTCATCACTTGGGAAGTAAAGAGTGTGGTTTTTACAAGGCATAAGGGACACCTAATCACAAACCAGAAGGAAAGCGGTTTGTACCTTACAGACAGAGCAGACATAAAGGTCTGTGTACCTCACTCTGAGATCAGGAAGAAGGGGGTTATATCACTTACTGTCACCGCAGCAGTAAGGGGATATATACCTCGCTGAGGGATGGTCTTTCTCACACTTGATGCTTCTGGCCTGACATTGTGTCTGCAAAGTGCACTCGGCACCTCCAGCATTGTGTTGTATTTGCTTTTACGCCCACCACTTTCAAATGCCACTAGCTGCCACTGCATATCTGGGGTGGGTGCGGAGCCGATGAATGAATGTCTCATTATTTTAGAAGATAAAAAAATAGAAATTAAAACAAAGCTTAAATGTGTGTGTACATAATTACATGTACACACGTAAAAGGTAAAATAATTAAAAAACACAACTCGATACATACGGACACACCGTCATCTACTGGGGAAAAAACAAAATATAATTTCTGATTGCTTCGAGAATTTTCATACGAAATGAATACAAAACAAGTTGGCCACAGCGTTCCAGTGTGGTAAACCTTCAGACAAAGCAGCGAAGTTTACAAGAGTTCTGAAGTTTTCTACTGGCTGTACGCAATGGATGCCTAAAGAGCTCTCTCAGTATGAAGGTGCCGCAAGTAAGAAACTTCATTGCATCAGTGAACGCTGTAGAACTACAACCCCTTTAACAAGCCGACTCAAAATAATGCAGTTACTAGTGAATATGAGAGCTGAGTGCAGCTTGAGGTAGGGACGTATTTAAACAAGAAACTGTTAATGCAAGATAATGCAGGCCCCCAACAACAAACATAAGGGCGGAGTGAAGGCCAACACTCACCACCATCATCTTGGCTCTTTACTGCATTGATGCTGGCTGCAGGCTGGCGGCTCCGAGGCTGATCTTCGGAGCTGGGAAGGGAGCGCACCAACTTTATTTAACATTAGGAACACTTCTCTGAGAAGGACGCATGGTTTCACTCTGCTGACTGTAGTGTCCGGCCGGACACGTTCTAGTGTTTCACCCTGTCAAACACACACTAACACCCACCAATCACAGGCGTCACCAGTCAGGTGACCCTGTTAATAAAAGGGGCCGGGCGCACGTGCCCTGGGCCAGTTCTAGTACCCTACTACAGTGTCTGTGTACCCTCATTGCTAGGCATGTGGGCCTAGGGCCCAAGACTCCACAATGGCGACGAGTGGGTCTTGTCCCACGCGTGAGGAGGAGGCCGCGTCCCAGTCCCGTGTGGCGGAAAGTGTAGTTCGCACAGAGGGCACCCCCCGCACATGCTGCTGAGCGACTGCAGCAGTGGAGCTGTGGCACGCTTGGACACGCGCCCTCCAGTTCGTCCTGCATCCGACCGCATACTGACCCGGCTGCAGCCTGATGCACTGACCAGCCCAGCACCGGACCCGAGGTGACCGCAGGCAATGCGATCGGCACCATAGGAGGTGAGACTCCACCCCAGCATCGCCCGCGTGAGGCGAGAGAACTGTGACCATCCGATAACGGACGGAGTGCCCAGGTGAGAGGAGCCGAGAGTGGCCCTGTCTCGACCCCCACGCACCTGCTGTCGGCGGGCGAGAGCTAGGAATCTGGGGGACGTGTCGTAGCTAGCTCCGCTCTCGAGGCGCTGCCCTAATGCCGACCCACCTCCACATGCGGGATGAAGACTGCGCCAACATTGAGGCAGACGGAGCACCTATAGTGCACCCCCGTACCTGCCAGAAGCTCGGCCAGCTGCCAAATGCCGGCCGGTAAGGAGGAGTTCATACTAGCCACGGCGGTCCAAGAGGTATGACCCCCCCCGTAATGGAGGAGTGAATCCGCGCCCGTGTCTGCAGCCCCGGCTGTTCCGGCCGGAGAGGGTTGTGGTAGCGCGCCGGAGCGTTGCCCGCCCCACCGCTCCAAGGCCAAGAAGACGTGCATCGCGAATGCCGGAACCTTGCACCCCATGTGCGCGTGCCCCAGTGCTCCCACAGCCTCCCAGCACGATCCGACCAGCAGCGCTCCCGCAGGCCGCCCCGCATGCTGTGATCCTCCCGGCGGTAGGGTGCGCTCGACCTGGAGCTGAAAAGACGACTGCCAGGGTAGGCAGAAGTCCTACATTAACCCCGTGACACCGCCTGTAACAGGCATCGAGACTGGAGAGGCCCGTGGCACACTCAAGGAGAAGGCTGCCAAAGCCTGTGTTGGAAGGAAACTCGGCGCTACTGCGCCTTAGCAGCGGCAACCCCTGCCCCCCCAGCAAGCAAACCGCTCTGCCACACCAGCGCGCCCACTCGGCTAGATGGGCTAAAGCAGGGCTAAAGCATTTGTGACAGCAGAGCCCGGTGACCAGCCCCGGGTGACTGAATAGCTGCCCTCAAACCTACCTGGAAATTGTCAAAAGCCCTGCCGTACATCGTGAAGTATGCAGTGCGAGCACATACCTCTGCAACAGCCCACTGCAGCAACGATGACCTCCCGCTCTGCCTGCGCAAGCTGCGACCTGTAGTTGCACGAAGCTAGGAATGGTAGCTGCAGCACCACCTGGTGGTGTCTCGCCGGCATCGCTTCTTAAGTGGAATAACCAGCTGTCGACTAAAGCAAAGTCCCTGTGCCACAGGGAATTTCACACGAGGCACCACAGAGACTACCCAGGAGAAGGACCACAAGCTTCCTCCATGCAAAAGGGTAGGTTGTATGTGAAGGAAGGAGAGGTTACCCCGTGAGAGACACATCTGTAAGCCTGTATGGCAACACGTGGAAAGGCAGCATTGCCAAAAGGACCGCTGATCTGCCTGAGGATGAAGATGTCAGCCACACGTGCCCTACACTGGGCATGAAAGAGAACGAGCAATGCCCCAACACATAGCCACAAACACTTAAGCACAGACTAGGAAAGTTGAGCACACCAATCACATTGCCAGCGCAAACAAAACTGTATATATGCTGAGCTTTACAGCTATTCTGCCACACATAACCTGGAGAGTACCCCCCTCCCAGCGGAACCCTGCTGTGACTGCAGGACTGACAGAACACGTGCATCCGGACACACTCGCCGTACTATGCCGCGGAGGAGTCAAGAGAGGAACTCAGCAAAAGTACCATTCACGCTCAAGTGAGTTACCTATCCGTTGCAGGTCAAGAGACTGTAACTCCGCGCACAAGGGGAAGATCAAAGAAGAAAAGGAGCAGCATAGCCCACAACGTCAGCAAAGTTGCCCCGCCCCCAGAGGACGTAATAGTGATTCACCAGAGACTGTAAATGCCCGCTAATTCCGCTGCCGGCAGCCAGAGATCTGCTTTCACTGTGAAGGCGCACTACGTGCCGGCCAGAGAGAAGAGGCCACACAACAAGGAAGAACCACACCTGAGGAGAGAAGTGAGCAATACGCAACCCCAGTGGCTGTCGGCTGCCACTGCAAGCGAGGAAGCAGCGCCACTCACCCCTAATGGTGAACAGCCACCACCGCAAGAAAGGGAGAGTCAGAGAAAAGCAACGTTGAAGAGCGCAGGGAGATCCTCTACATCTCCACCATGCCAGCGAAGCTCCGCAGTGGGCCAAACACTTCAGTGTCCTCCCTCACACTGCCTCAAGACAGAGTCGCCAGAGATCCACAACAGGCAAGAGGAGAGTTGCACACCCCACATGGCAAGCCGCCACCACGACATATGTTCTGACGTCAGGCGACACATGCACCGGACACCACAGTCGCACCGCCAACATGAAGCACGTCACTCGAAGTGACCAACTCCACCAAGCAGGCCCAAAGGGAGGCAGGATCAAGTGCCACGATGGCGCAAGCACGACGCTCTCGAGTGAAGAGAAGAGGAGCACCGCGAAATCCCTGAGGAGGGGATGGTGCCCGTGAAAGATCCCCAAGAGGAAGAAGCAAGTCCTACTGACAGGACAGACTGGCGACAGGTCCGCAGAAGAGTGAAGACCGTCCCAAGAACCGACCAGCGAGATGTCCACGTGGCGCAAACATGAGACATGTGGCAGGGCGCCACATCCAAGTGAGGACCTGGTTGGAAGGAGGAGAAGAGAGTGGCAGGACGCCACTCCGCGAAGGAAGGAAGAGCAGTGGCACAACGCCACAGGGCAGACAACCACCACAGGCGCGCAGGACAAAAAGAAGCAGAGCGACAGGACAGAAGACTCGTACCCCACAAGATGAGCACACCCAGAGACACCAGACAGCCATCAAGCCGGACCGACGTCCCTGGAGACAGCCCAATGGGAGAATCAAATGTAAGCCGCAGCCAGCGCGAACCGCGTCTCTCTCCAACGCTTCCCAGTCCGACCGTCCAGTCCCGAATCCAGACAGACGTCCCTGGAGACAGTCCAATGGGAGAACCAAATGTAAGCCGCAGCCAGCGCGAACCGCGTCTCTCTCCAATGCTTCCCAGCGTGACCGTCCAGTCACAAGCATCGGCAGTCCAAGTCGGACGGCATCCCTGCTCCTCACCGCAGATGCCACGGGTGAAAAACAGCCTCAGCAAGATGAAGACACGGGCTGCGAAGTCCCTCTAGTCCTCCTCACTCAGCAAGGTCACCCAAGACCATAGATCGCCGCCTGTTTGCCCAACTGAAGGAAAATCGCTGTTTTGTCATCGTCATCCAGGTGCATCATCACCCAGGAGCATCGCACCACCAGAGTGGATCCCCACACTCCAGACAACCAGAGTTCAACGAGGCGAGCCACCCAGGAACCTTCTGTGTGCCCCCATCAACCTGAAGCCTGCCGAAGTAGAGCATACCCGACCATTGGAATATCCACCCTTGGGGTTACACAAGACTTGGCCGTGGCCCTGTTGGGAGTTCCGCAGCGACGCCTCAGCGTGGCCTACGAAAACGCCTGCACAGCCCACGCGGTCACGTGGCAATCCAGGGGCAAGGGCCTCGACGGAGTTCCTGTGAGAGGTGAATCCGAATAGGAGAGATGCGTCGGCAGCAGCTCCACGACGGGCACGGGAAGCATGGAGGTCACAGTTGAAGACTGGTCAACCAAAGACCACCGGAGGAAGGCACAGAACCTGAGTCCTGACGGCGAGAACGTCCAGTCCGAGACACCACTCTCTGTGGCTACATGAGCGGCTTGGCTGTGAGTCCTGTTGGCAGTTCCTCAGCGACGCCTTTGCGCTGCTTACACGAAGCCCGCACAGTCCACACGGTCCCATGGCAGCCCGGCAGGAAGGTCCTCCAGGAGGCTCCAGTGAGAGAGGAGTCCAGTCAAGAGAGGCAAGTCTGAAGTTGATCGGCTGTCAGGAGCTAGAAGGACCATCAACACGTCCCCTCCAAGGGAAGGCCTCATACACCAAGATCATCCCCAACAGCTGTAAGTTTGTCGTCCACCAGAACTTCAGCGCCGGTGAGATCTCCAGAGTGGACTCCACCACCGCTCCAGATGCACCGATACTTGAACTTTGTAAATAGACTCCAACACCGCGAGACCAGGCCGGTCTGAAGTACATCACCAAGGCGGACCAAAGCATCCTGACCATGTGGTCCGAAGCTCCAGCGCTGCCTGGCTGACGGCCTGAAGAGACTCATTTGGTGCTATGTGTTGTTTATTTGTTTTCTTCCAGGTTGGACTTTTGTTTGTTTCTTTTCATTAAAGTTTGGGAGGGATGTAGTGTCCGGCCGGACACGTTCTAGTGTTTCCCCCTGTCAAACACACACTAACACCCACCCATCACAGGCGTCACCAGTCAGGTGACCCTGTTAATAAAAGGGGCCGGGCGCACGTGCCCTGGGCCAGTTCTAGTACCCTACTACAGTGCTGTGTACCCTCATTGCTAGGCATGTGGGCCTAGGGCCCAAGACTCCACACTGACCGTGTCACTATGAGCGGCTGCTCCAAGGGATGCATCATGGGATCTTTAAGTGCCTGCAGACCATGTTCTGGCTCAGCACGCATTTTATGGGTACATACTAAATCAAAACCAGGAATATTTGGAGAGAGGATCATGTGACGCAACACCCAGAGCTGCCGACTTTGGAATTGGGGGACCTGGATCGAACCTGAGCGTTGGTTCTACCTGTGCCTAAAAAGAAGCAATTTAAATACATGATTATCATTTGCTAACAAATGGTGAATAGGAAACAAAATGACAAATGTAGAATGCTGATTGCCGTACTGCAAACTAACTCCCGTTGGGTGAACGCAAGAAGATAAGTACATTTGGGCCAACAACAAAAAAGACAACAATCCATAAACAAGAGCGAAGGCAAATGAAAAGAATTGTGCGACAATACTAAACTGGCCAGAAGTGAACTGATCCTTGTAACAAGGCCAATCACCAGGACGGAACAAAACAGCCAAAAGGCGGGACAAATGTAAACCATTCACCAAAGAAACCAAAGGAATTTCTAAAGAAGACCAAGGAACGAATGATAAGGCGATGGGTGTGTCTAAAGTCCACAGACGAGATACAGCATGTCAAGAGACAGTGCATGCGCTGCCTAGGCTCGACCTAAAAAGGAGGCATACCTGCCGGCTGTGCCTTGCCCGACTATGTGGCTGCATTTGCTGCTGTGTGCAATAAGATACCAGTCTGATTCCCACCTCATAAATAATAATGAGGTGGGCTCTGTTCAGTTCACTGCACACATCCGCTCTTCTCAGGAAATGGATAGTGCAACCAAAAGCAGGGTCTTGTCACAGAGCGGCAAAGTATTATGAATTGTAATGGCCTTTTTTGTGATTGCGGCCCAATATGGCCTGAATTATCATAAATATCATAGTGTTTTAGTGCTTGTGAAAAGCCTAATATCAAGTGTGCAACCACAGCCCTGCAGTTACCTTACGTTCTCCTAAATATATTCATTATTCATCCTTCCAAATTACATTTTTAGCTTTAAATGTAAAGTGGCGAATCTTTTAATTTTTCGGTTATGATGTTCAACCTTTTCCATGTTAACGTTAGATTGTAATAACGTGTTAATTTTCGCTTTCCTTTCCCTACTTAAAGGATTTGTTTGGAAGTCTGGCAAATCATTCAAGAATAGTACATTTTGCTTACTTTTTTGTTTTTAAAATTAGAAACAAGTGATTGGGGTGTTGGAATTTCAGGTTACAGTGCCCTCTGCTATTTTTCCCCATTTCATTACCCTGGCTGTGCTGCAGATGTTTTGAGCATGCTGCTGGCCGAAACAACATGGTGCGTTTTTAATAAAATGACTGGCAACCTGTGGTGGTTGAATTTTTCTCTTATCCGAGGAAGATGAAATAAAACTCTACTATTGATTTGTCTCTACAGAGTGACAGCCAGCTCTGCTAAGAGCTTCTTCTCAGCTGCAATATTTATCATTGCTGAAACAGGCTCTTCATGCACAGCTTGCATCCTCTATCTGACACACAGGAACAGATGCCCCATGATCTGTTAACACGTTATTTACTGATTCACTCTAGGAGGCTCAGTCAAGCACTCTCCTTTTATTTCTCCAGCCAGTCGGTGTCCTTAAACCAGTTGGAAGCACACAGTGATCTTGAAAATCACATAAAAAAAAAAAACATGTGCTTTGCCTCGCATGTTTTGAGGAGAATTTGCGTAAAAGCCAATAACTTCTAATAAAACAGTAAAACGTTATTATTTTTTACAATGAATTTATTATATCCATCCATTTTATCTGGATAAATCAGAAGGCCGTGTCTGTACTTTTCAAGTAAGTAGAAAATCTGCCCTTTTGACTAAAGTGTGAAATTCTTGACTTTTAAGTTGTTTCCTGTGCTCATCTGTGAATTTAACAAATGGCAGCCCTAAACGGTGAAAACGTTTGCTAAGTCTTTTTAATTATTGTGGCAAAAGATGCAGTGTAAAAACATAGGGACATATTTACAAGCCCTCTACGCCACCGGAACGTCACTTTTTGTGACGTTCCGGTGGCTCACAGGGCATAGCCATATCTATGATGCCACGGAAAGTTACCCAGCATGGCTTTTCATGGCCTTGTAGATATGATGTAAGGTGAGGCAGTGCAAGTCGCTGCCTTGCCTTACTCTGTGTGAAAGAGGCATTCCATGGGTGTTGGTGTGGGTGTTCCCACTTGTTAGAAATGGGGCTTCTGGTTTGCTAGGGTATGCACCTCAGCCAGGCAGAACCCACCACTCTAGTCAGGGTAAGGGAGTTACACACCCAAGATATCGCCTGCTCATCCTCTTGGTAGTTTCACAGAGCAGTCAGGCTTATCCCAGAGTCAATGTGTAAAGCGTTAACGCAACACTCATATGCACACACACCAGTGGCACACTACACACACCACAAAAGAGACTCCATCACCAGAGTAAATGAAAAATATCACTTATACTGTATATAAACACATAGACCACAGTCACATAAATCACTTTGCCAACTAGGCAATTGTCATAACACAATATTTAGTGTAATAAAGCAAATGTTTATAAGTTGCACATGTCATAAAGCCATCATGAAAACAACACCCTGCACCATCACTGTACATATTATGCAGTTTCTGAAAAGGATACTTGTTATCTGGTCTTCCTAGGGATTACAGTGACTTTTCTCATAACATTAGGGCATAGAAATAAAGGTGAATGCAATAAATCACATGAATATCACTATGAACATGTAGGGTGCAGCTTCCCTGCACTCCCACAACACCTTACATGGTAATTCCCAAGTAACCCCTAGGGCACCGGAAATTGTGCGTGCCTTTTACCAGGATTACAGAAATTTTGTTGGTACTTAGAAAGCACTCATTGGCATTTTCATCATGGCCCCTCGGGGCCGGCCAGGCATGAGAAATACGGCCACTCGGTGCCCCCAGGTATGTCGCAAGGGTAGGGGGCGGGCGCACACACTGTAGAGATCTGCAGGGAGACCTCGCTGTGCCCCCCGCGTGTAGGATAGGCAAATGCAGCTACCTGCAAGCGCAGTGCAGCTGCTAAACACACAAGGCAGCCTCTTACACTGCTCTTTGAGAGGTAGCGCGTCCGGGGTCCTCCAAGGCCTCTTGGACCGCTGGCCTTTGACCAGACAGGGCTGGATCCTCAGGCCAATGCTGCGGGGGGCAGGGATCCCTCAACCTGCCCCTCTGAAGGGAGTGCAGCAACTCTGCCCGAGCTCTGCGAGGTGCTCCTACACTTAATGGGGAAACCGCATGATAGACGTCGGTGAATAGCTTATAAGGGGAGTGACAGCACTCGAACGCTGTCACTCCCCTTGAAGGTTGTTCACCAATGTCTAGCACGCGGTTACTCCATTATGTGGAGCTTTGGCTTCCTTTCTGAACCATGCATTCTCGGTCCATTCCCTAATCGCCCACATTAAACCGAAAGGCAGCCCCCATCACCTAGTTACCTCTGATTGTAATTTTAAGGAGGACCTTCTTCGTACTAGCCAGGATTCTTACCTAGAATTGTGGGCAATGCCCCGACTTGACTCTAACAGGCATCGTGCTCAGGCACCTATTTTCTAGTCCTGAAGATGATCCCAATAATGTGTTAAAGGATCGAAACATTGTCAACGTTTAAGCACTCTAAACACACATTTATACTTTTATTTGTATGTGCTAGAGTGCATCAATGTATATTGTTTGCTGGCCCAATTGATGTAATTTTTGGCCATGCTCCATGTAATGGCTGAATTTTTTCCTTTTTTCTGTTGTACATGTCTCCACTTGTATGTTGTTCCTTTAATCCTTCATATTAAACGATCATGTCCAGTTGGACAGTCAAATATAGATATCATTGTATTTCTATATTAAAAATCCTTCTAACATTGTTTTCTTGTTAGGGACCGTTGTTCCTGTAAAACATTCAATACCCAAGGTCCCTTACCATTAATTGGGTTGACTTGTTTTTTGTAAAACACTTTCTAAAAGTGGCATTTTCAAACACACAGTTTAAAAAAACACCTTAACTAATTTGTCCCAATTGAAAGTTACACATGTAAAATGTTACAGTGTAGCTCTAATGATAGTCTATGGGACAGGCAGCCTTTTAACAGTGAAAAACGAATTACACAGTATTTCACTCTCAGGACATGTAAAACACACTAGCACATGTCCCACCTTTCACATACACTGCACCTTGCCCATGGGGATACCTTGTGCCTACCTGAGGGGCGCCTTACATGTAAGAAAAGGGATAGTTAGGGCCTGGCAAGTGGGTGTACTTGCCAGGTCGACATGGCAGTTTAAAACTGTGCGTGCAGACACTTCAGTGGCAGGTCTGAGACACATTTATAGGGCTACTCATGTGGGTGGCACAACCAGTGCTGCAAGCTCACAAGTAGCCTTTGATTTACAGGCTCTGGCACACACCGTGCACTTCACTAGGAACTTGCCAGTAAATCAAATATGCCAATCATGGATAACCAATCATAATCACAATTTACACAGAGAACATATGCACTTTAGGGTTCACTGACACAACATCGATGTAAAAAATATCGATGTAAAAAATATTGAGTAAAAAATATAGACAACAAAAATATCGACAAAAAAATATTGATGTAAAAAATATAGATGTATGAAATATCGACTTTGATATAAATATACAATAAAATAATATATATTAAATATTAAATATCATTTTAACTAAATAAAAGAAGTTTAATATACATTTTAATAAAGTATAACAAATAAACTTAATAAAAAAATAAACACAAACATAATAATTTACACAGATATATTTACTTTAAAACAATTAATAAACTATTATTTTTAATTTATGTTAAACGTTTAAAATAATATGCAAAATAACAATATATATAAATGATTTAAAATATAAAAAAACAAAAATCTATAATGAATTTAAATATTAAACTATAAAAAACATTTAAACTTAAATTTCACAATACAATCAGTGCAACAGTAGAGAAAGTGTTGGATAGCAAAGGGGTAAAAATAACTATTCCCACTCCACTGAGTGCAAAAGTAGGGTAAGTGTTGGATAGCGGAGGAATTAAATTTACTATTCCAACTCCAGTGAGTGCAACAGTAGGGAAAGTGTTGGATAGCGGAGGAATTATATTTACTATTCCAACTCCAGTGAGTGCAACAGTAGGGAAAGTGTTGGATAGCGGAGGGGTAAAAATTACTATTCCCACTCCAGTGAGAGCAACAGTAGGGTAAGTGTTGGATAGCGGAGGAATTAAATTTACTATTCCAACTCCAGTGAGTGCAACAGTAGGGAAAGTGTTGGATAGCGGAGGAATTATATTTACTATTCCAACTCCAGTGAGTGCAACAGTAGGGAAAGTGTTGGATAGCGGAGGGGTAAAAATTACTATTCCCACTCCAGTGAGAGCAACAGTAGGGAAAGTGTTGGATAGTGGAGGGGAAAAATTACTATTCCCACTCCAAAGAGTGCAACAGTAGGGAAAGTGTTGGATAGCGGAGGGGTAAAAATTACTACACCCACTCCAGTGAGTGCAACAGTAGGGAAAGTGTTGGATAGCGGAGGGGTAAAAATTACTATTCCAACTCCAGTGAGTGCAGCAATAGGGAAAGTGTTGGATAGCAAAGGGGTAAAATTTACTATTCCCACTCCAGGGAGAGCAACAGTAGGGAAAGTGTTGGACAGCGGTGGGGCAAAAATTACTATTCCCACTCCAAAGAGTGCAACAGTAGGGAAAGTGTTGGATAGCGGAGGGGTAAATATTACTATTCCCACTCCAATGAGTGCAACAGTAGAGAAAATGTTGGATAGCGGAGGGGTAAAAATTACTATTCACACTCAGTTAAAACAAAAATAAAAAATATTAAAAATTAAAACAAATCTTAAAAATAAATAAACAATATTTAAAAAATGAAAAATCAAATATATTACATATGTAAAAAGAAAACATATTATAATATTAATTACATATAACAAGAACCTACAAATAATATATCAAATACAATAATAAATACATTTATACAAAATAATTCTTTTAAACTAGAAAATATTTTCAAACAAAAAAATAATTAATAAATAAATGTATTTATTTTATTTCCTACCCTATAACACCACACCAATAACAAAACACTTCAACATTTTTAATTACATTTTCTTCCATAGTTAACATAATTAATAATCAATTAAAAAAATATTATTAATAAAAAAACTAATAAACATAAATTGACTACACACTTTAACATTATAATATCCACAACACACACCTAAATTAAACTATGAAATAATAAAACACAATTAAAACTTATTTTTAAATTAAAAACGATTACTATTAACAACTAAAAATGAAGTAATTAAAATGTGTTTAATACCCTCCATTTACCCCTTTAAAAGTAAAAACAACACACACAAAAATAAACAATTACCCAAAATAAATATGAAATAATTAACATTAATTAACAACTATATATTAAATTATTAAATACAAATTACTTCCCACCCTTTACTCCTATAAACACCACAACACACACCTAAAATTAATTACACAATTAACATAATTAATTACCAATTATTTAGTTAAAATTAATTAACATCCAATTATTAATTCATCAATTAAAAATAAATTACTTCCCACCCTTTAAATACCACAACACACACCTAAAATTAATTACACAATTACCATAATTAATTATTAATTAATTAATGAAATTTTATTAACAACCAATTATTAATTCATAAATTAAAAATACATTACTTCCCACCCTTTACACCTATAAACACCACAACACACACCTAAAATTAATTACACAATTACCATAATTAATTACCAATTAATTATTTAAAATTAATTAGCAACCAATTATTAATTAATTAATACATTACTTTACACATTTAACACTATAACATCTCAATTAAACAAACATTAATAAATAAAAATAATAAATACATTTAATATAATTAAATTACTTCCCACCCTATTCCCCTAAAAACCCACAACCCGCTACGGAACTAAAAACACAAAATTAAAATTAAAAAAAATTAATAACTACTAAGGGGCCGATTCCGATCTCGGCCGGTAGGGCACCGAATCGGATTCGGCTTAACCGGATCCGATTCGGAGCCCTCTTTCCCGACCGATTCGTACGTGCGTCCAGGCGAGCGAGTACGATGCGAGCGCTCACGAAATCGCCGACCGACTCGTACGCGGGTCCGACCCGCTCCGACCGACTCGCACGGACACTGTTCGCACCGCGCAATGGAGACGTTCCCCGGCCGAGCAAGTACGATGCGCGCCTCGAGCAGTCCGACCGACTCGCGCCGTCCGGCTCGAAAGAGCAGTCGGAGCCGGACTTTGGGGGTCCGTGTCGAACCCCCCCCTGTACGCGTAGCCGCGCGAGTCACACACAGGGGGGACCCATGGGTCCCCCCTACCTGTGCATGTACGGCGCGAGTCGCATCGACGCGTACCCGCTGTAGTGGGCGCCCTTGTTCGCCTCGCACCCATTGAGTCAATGGGAGCCCGCGTACGCGTTGTACGACCGGCTCCCATTGACTTCAATGGGCGTCCGACCGAATCGAGTCCGATAGCATGCGTACGCATCGTATTCGTTCGGTCGGGCTGCTAGAGTCCGATTCGGTCGGAAATCTCTCCGGGTCCGGCTCGGTCGGAGTGATTTCCGGCCTGAATCGGAATCGGCCCCAGAGTATTTAACACAAATATTAAAATACCAACAATTCTTATACAAAAAACATACATCACATACATATAAAATATGTACTAAAAAACATAACATTAATAAAAAAACGATATTTTTAACAACTATATTTTTGCAAATGATATTAAGCACTTCGATATTTTTAAAATCGATATTACTCACCTTAAGTCGATAATCTTGACCACAATATTCTTGCTGTCGATATTTCTGAACCACGATATTAATGACTCGATATTTGTGCAACTCAATATTTTTTACTCACTATTCGGTCTCTGCACAGCACTTTAGCACTCATCAGCAGTGGTAAAGTGCCTATAATACTATAGCCAACAAAAACTGTCAGAAAAATAGGAGGCAAAAGGTTTGGGGTAAACCTGAAAAAGGGCCAGGTCTAACACCCATGGAATTTGATGCTACCCCAGATTTACAACATCAGGTAAACCTGGGGCGGTGCCAAAACCTTGCTCCTACCTAGAGCAGGGATAACGAGGAGAAATGTTTACATTATCCTCATTTTTACCTCTTTTCACATGTTTCTGCAGCACATATAGAAAGAGGAAAATGCCTCCTGTGATTGTTTTTTTCTGCAGGAAGGTGCCCCTTCCAGCACTAAAGCAATAGTGCCAACAACACAGACACACTTGCACCATGGTGCAAGGGTGCCTGCATTGGCGCACAGTTGCATAATGTGCGCCAGTGCAGGAACGCACCATATCTTGTAAATACGGTGCATTCCTGTCCTTTCGAATTGGCGTAGGCCAGCTTAGCAAAATGACTTGCGACACTGCCCTATGCAAATTCCTTGTAAATATGCCCCATAGATCGGGAAATCTTCCGAGACAAACACAATTTGAATAAATGTTGATGTGTTTGTGAAGTGGTGGTGTTTCACATCACCAAAAATAGCACTATTCAACAGGAAAATTGAGTTTCTGTACTCATCTGAAGCATGAAACTGGGATCACCGAAGAAAGAGCCTGGGAAATGCAGACCCAAACAAGGAGGAAAAAGGGAAAAGAGTGGTAATGTGCACCAAAAGCATAAAAATGTTGAATGGGAGACAGTGGAAAAAGACCAGAAAAAGAGAGAACCTCCTAAAACTAACCCCTGCCTCCTAGTGTAAAGACATTTAGGGGCTTTTTCATGAGAGCCCTGCATCACTTTTTTGCACCATGTGAAGTGGTACATGTGTAACACAGGGCTCTCATTTAGATTTATGAAGCCACGCAAAGCCACCCTGCATGGCATTCAGTAGTCTCATAAATCATGAGTAAGGCAACACAGCGCAAATCGCTGCGTCACCTTGCTCTGTACCCGGGAGGCTTTCCATTTGAGTTGTGGTGGGTTTTCCCACACAATTCCCATGGAATTTGACGCTGCTCCAAATGTACAAAAACATGAAAACCTGGGAAGCGCCAAATCCGTACGCCTCCCGAGGTGAGGCGTAATGAGGAGAAATATGTTTATTTCTCCTCGTTTTTTCCTCTTTCTATGTGGGCTGCATTCTGCATTGAAAAGCCGGAAATTGTCTCTTAGGATTGTTTTTGGGCAGGAAGGTGCCCCTTTCTGCAAAAAAGCAATCCTGCGTTTAACGGAGGGACCCTTGCACTATTGTGCAAGCGTGCCTACGTTGGTACTAGGTTGCCAAAATGGTGCCAGAGCAGGAAGAAAGGACAGGAATGCATCGTATTGCTTAAATATGGTACATTCTTGCCCTTTTACTTTGGCGTAGATGCCTTGCTGCACTGCCCTACGCTAAAATCCCATAAATGAGCCCCTTAGTTTTGTGATGTAAAAATTGCAACATTTTGTTCCATTCACAATTAGACTTCAACATTTTCACCAAACAATTAGAAATTCAATCTAAGTTTCAAATTCTCTGCCCCCAAGATCTAAGAATGATTTGAGTGACAGGTTCTCGTTTTACTGGGCCTATGTGGGCTTTTGAAGTTTCTCAGCATGTTTGGAGCATAACGTCGTGTGGGGTAATTGACAGTTTTTACGTACTCATCTGTTTCTTTTAGATTTTAATTGTAAACCTTCCTTCTGGCTTCGCCCTCATTTCTTCAGTGTCCCATCATGTTTTCGTTCGACCATTCTTTGTTTTAGCATGAACGGCCGACGTTCTACCATGTTGAGTTGTCTTGCTCGCTCCTCTCACTATTTGCAATTTATTTATATGAAACAATGCTGTTGCAATCATCATTCTGATGAATATTGCGAATGCTATAAATAGTTGCCTCTTTAGGTTCTAATATTGGTTCCAATGCCAAAATGTTTATATGTAAAAGATTGATTTTAACATTGCTACTCAAGTTCATGAGTGATATTGTTCATTTTCTGCATATAACCAATGCACGTGTGTATGTCATTCCCTGTGCTGTCTCTCATCCTACAAGGCACCTTGTGTTGTCAGTTAAGTAATGCGGAGGCAGTTCAAGTAATCAATGTTTCTTCCTCTTCAGATACCAATTTCCGCCCTCGTTTCATTTGTGGAAGCACTGGAGGTTGGTTACAGCAAACACAAAAACCCCTACCACAATCTGATGCATGCAGCGGATGTTACGCAAACAGTCCATTACCTCCTGTTTAAGACCGGTGTAGCAGTAAGTACCTTGTGTTGTGCATTTACGAAATTCATTTACATTTTGAGTCACTTAGAGAACCATCCACTGCTGTTCCAAGATAGCATGGCTTCTAAAGTTAATGAAGGAAGAAGAGCATATGGTTGGTCCTGTTTGAATGTCGCTGGGAGCAGAAACTTAATTGACTAGAATGCTGCCCGGAGTGTTTACCAAGTCATGACTTTTGTTCTTCTCTGCGATCACCATAAATAGGATGGATATGTCTAGACACAGGCCAGGAAGCTCGCTGTGCCACATGACTCAAGATGTATGTCACTATTTGTAGTGATTGACTCCAGGATATAGCACTATTGAGGCACAAAAAGCCCAAAACTGACTTGAGCTGCTGGTGTTCACCAACTGAGAGGTAAAGGCCTAGCCAATTGGGATAGGCTTCCCTTTTCAGACTGGCAAAAACTGATTTTATGTGGTTGCTTTCTGCATGTCGTGGCATTTTGAGCAAAGAAAACAATAGACTGGCATGCAGTGCAGAATAATAACCACTTTAATTTGCATTTTGTTGTGGTATTTCAGTATTCAATATGTTGCAGTGGTTGTGCCCAGCTATATTTACACATGAGATTTTTAGGGCTCAGTTTTCACAATAGAAAGAATATCTACAAGCCATCCGTACATTTAATCATATCAGGTGATAGTTACAATACACACAAGTTCAAGTTTTCTTATACTAAACCCTCAATCAATATGGTGGTCATTATTTTCTTTGGAACACAACCTTTTATAAATATTCCAATTGTAGACCTTCTTAATATATGAAACATTAAAAACATTGCAAAAAATTCTAAAGACATTAGCCACAGCAAGGCAAATATTAGAAACTTTGGGTCTAATTTACAAAAGCACGTATGAGTAAGAGAAATACTAAGACAGGAATACTCTTGTATTTAGTTTTACAGGGTTTTGTGAATTGACCCCAACATTTTCAGCTCTCTATTAGTAAAAGTGCAAAGAGGGCACAATTCTTCTGCAGCCGTTTGCAGCTTTCTGTGCTTGTTGTGTCTTATCGGCAGCTGCTGTTTGAGACCAGTGGCACAATGAACATGAGGCGTAACCATGTGCATACTTGTCATACTTAGGGCCCCTGAAACACAAAAGTGATTATTAGAATTCTCGTAAACGTTCTAAGCACTGACAATATCTCATATCCACTTTGCAGCCCATCATTTTAAAATCCACTATGCCTCTCTAGACATGGGCCAGCTAAATGCAAAGCAAAAGGAACCTTCCAGCTCAATCTGTCAGGCCAAGTCCTCTCTAGATGGGAACACAAGCAACCACAGATAGGTTTTGGCATTCTTGAGCCTCATCAGTGAGGTGCAGTCTGAGTTCTGTAGCACAGCGAGCTTGACACCTATGACTGGGCATACCTATTATACACAGAGGGGCCGATTCCGATCTCGGCCGGTAGGGCTCCGAATCGGATTCGGCTTTACCGGATCCGATTCGGAGCCCTGTTTCCCGACCGAACCGTACGCGGGTCCGGCCGAGCGAGTACGATGCGAAATCGACGACCGACTCGTCCGGGCGTCCCGACCGCTCCGACCGACTCGCTCCCGGCTCGAACCGCTCCGACCGACTCGCTCGGACTCGACTCGCACCGCGCAATGGAGACGTTTCCCGGCCGGGTAAGTACGATGCGCGCCGCGAGCAGTCCGACCGAGCCGCGCACTCCGGCTCGTAAGAGCTGTCGGAGCCGGACTTTGGGGGTCCGTGTCGGACCCCCTGTACGCGTAGCCGCGCGAGTCGCACACAGGGGGACCCATGGGTCCCCCTACCTGTGCGTGTACGGCGCGACTCAGCTTCGCCGCGTACCCGCTGTAGGGGGCGCCCTTGTCCGACTCGCACCCATTGAGTCAATGGGAGCCCGCGTACGCGTTGTACGACCGGCTCCCATTGACTTCAATGGGAGTCCGACCGACTCGAGTCCGATAACATACAGACGCATCGTACTCGTTCGGTCGGACTGCACGGGTCCGATTCGGTCAGAAATCTCTCCGGGTCCGGCTCGGTCGGTGAAATTTCCGGCCCGAATCGGAATCGACCCCAGAGTGTCACACTGAAATATAAAGGGATGGGTAGAATGCTTGCAAAAGCTATTGGCAGTCAGGGGGGCATCCAGTCAATTTCTGTGACCATTATGCCATTTCAGACAGGGACCAGCAACCGGCAAATAAGACTTTGCTGCACTCCAATAGGAAGAGTCTAGCCAAAACTGCCAAGCCCAGTCTGACATGTACCTGACATTTTCCGAGTATCCACATCCACCTAAAAAAAAAGGAACTGCAAATAGTAACTTCTCAGTAGTCCATGGATTGTTGCAAGGTGACCAATCTGTGCATAATTCAACAGTATCGACGTTTGTGAAAGGGCTCCTCTGAATAACTGCCAGAAGCAAATCAGAATAGTGCTAACACGTGGCAATTTGTAGATTGGTAAAAAGGGTGCCATATCAGAATGCTGAAAGCACAGTGAATTATTTGGCCTCCCTTTCAATCTATAGCAATAGTTCAAAGTTTTAGGATTAGCACTACAGCCCTCTGGGCTATGTTCTACGCTCCAGGGATGTGCAGACAGCACACACTCAGGTAGTTTTCTGTGTTCAAGCATGAAACTCTGTTTTCTCTAGTGCACTTCAACAACAGACATTGGCATTTTTCAAATCCAATTTCATTCCTTAGGTAAATTAATAAAAGGGGGAGATTTAGTCTTTTTTGCTTATTGGAGAAATGTTTTGCCCACCCCTAGATACAAGCAAAGAAAACAGGTATTCCTCAGTTTGTATATTTTTCATACATTCACTAATCTGTCTCTATTGAGAAAAGCAACTGTTAGAATAAATGTCTTATCAATATTTTTATATTATAATTTTTCTTGGCCAAATTTAAAGGTGGGATGACGTTAGGCATCTATCTCAGTCCTGTAATCTTGATCAAACAGGAAAACTTCCAAAGCTACCGACCCGCCTAACACCACTCCTCTGTCCAGCTATTTTATTATTCCCCACTTAAGTTTTGATATTCCTCTTACATACGTTGTTATTTGTATTTGCACTTTTAGTGTACCTCTCGTAGTCCGACAGTAGAAATACACTTTTACATTTTCCCTCAGCAATATGCCCTTTTCCACATTAAAAATTGACAAAGAAGAACATTAAGCAATTTTTATTGTTTCGATATTTTTGTCTGTGTCAGTCATAATCACAGATGTAAAGAGGAGGCCCCCTACAGTTCCAATGAGGTTCCTTAAAGTAGGGATTAAGTCAATAAGTGTACAGATATAAGGCAACCAGAATGTAGACCTTAATTGATATTTCTACATACGTAATGATTATCAGCAAGAACCACAGACAACAAAAGATTTATCAAAAAATGAAAAATTAACATTTATTAAACATTAGAGCAATGAAAAAAGTATTTTAAAGAATCATTCATTCACATTCATATCTATCATTCAGACTTACAACCATACTGAGCACAGATTAAAAACATTTTTAGAATAATAATACATTGTAATCCATCAATTGATCAGCACAACATATGTGAAGCAATGTCAGAAGAGTGGCACAAATTCGAATGACTGATGAAATTCTCTACGCGCGTTTCGGCACAACCAAGGTGGCTTCGTCAGGAAGAAGGCCACAATAGAAACAGTTGATAAATCTGCGGAACGAAAGTTGTCTTTGTGAATAAGGAGGTTCTTTAATGATTACAAAAAAATACAGGTTATCCAGACAATTGCATTGAATACCTAGGGACAGTACATAAAGATAGAGTTAAAAAAAGAGAGAAAAGAAAAATGTAGAGAAATGTAAATGATAAATACAAAAACCAGTATAGCATATATGGATTCCCAATAAAGTTAGTTGGAATTGAAAAATTGAGGATCATATATAGCCAACCACCGTGAAAAAATGACAGAATGTCAACCAGTGAATTTTAAAGGTACATGATAACTACACCCTAAAACATATTAGAGCCCCATGGTCAATTTATGATGTCAAAGAGAGGGTACCTACTCTCAATATAGGTAGAAAACCTATGGCGATGAACAATGAAGAGAGAGCAGAACGATATTGGAATGATGGTCTACATGATGGAGATAAGAGCACACGTAAACAAAATGATTAATGTACGGTACCTATTATAGTTACATGGTGAATAGAAACACCTAACTAGATAATACCTTAAAAATATGAAACGATAAAACACCAACGATTGCAATGAAATGTAGAAGGGAGTATCTTCATGTGAATTTCGATACTGGTGTACTAAAATTTTTTTTAAAAGATGTGGACATGTATACATAAACAGGGAAAGAAATGGGGACAGGGAAAAGGATTTTTTAAGAAAAACTTTATATCTTTAATTGCTATTATATTAATGTATTCTCTATAGGTACCTGTAGATCCAATAGGTAGATGTTGCCTGAACCTTCAGACAAGATTAATGATGTATACGGAATACTAGGTGTCCCATTCTAGTCTTTCTTCACTAGGGAACCGTATGAGAGTCCTAGTTGATATAATGAAATATGTCACAATGAAAAATAGAAATGGTGGCTCCTTAGCTATATATCATATAAAGCTAATTCAGTTCGAAGAGTAAACAATAATCTGTGAAGTAACCTGACACTTACTTACATATGTTACAACGTAAGAGAAGGGACTGAGTTCAATACTATTGGCTGGTATCACAGGTAGCTGTAATATAAACAAGATAACGATAAAGCACATCTGCACAGATATTAACATTTGTTACAGATTAATGGCTGTTTTAAAATGTCTTTGAATCAGACACTCGACTTTGTAATACCACTACGACGCTAACAGCCCATTTATGTTAAAAATTGATAAGAGACAATGATACATGGGGTGTCTCAACTTCCTACAGCATATAAATATAAAAACTAATACAACATATATAAAAAAAATAATAAACCCGGAAATGTCTAAATGGCCACCATCGATTAAGTGCGAACATAATAACGTGGCACAAAGCTGGCTGAAGCTGTGTGAGCCAAAAACTTTGTTATCACAAGGAATGTGCCGAGCTGAAAAGATACCATTAAAACGCAGATGTCCGAAGACTCACAAATGCGTACTTGCTCGTGGATGAGATGAAAGCCAAAAACTTTGTTATCACAAAAAATGTGCCGAGCAGTAAAGATGCCATTAAACCGCAGATGTCCAAAGACTCACAAATGCGTACTTACTCGTGGATGAGATGAAAGCCTCCGGATGTGGGGATTCTCTTATCTGCACGTCTGCTAGATAACTGAGCCCGACGCGTTGAGGTAACGGCGTTTTAAAGCGCAAATTGACGCATCACGTGATTACGGGTGGTCAAAGGTGAAAGTGTTTCAACTAAGCTTTATTAAACAAATAAACATGGCACGGCCGTGTTCTAACAATCAACATTTGGTTTGACAGGCCGAAGTCAACGTGATAAAAAAGACCACAGGACATTGTATACGCAGATCATATTGCGAAGTGTAAACACACAGTCCTAGGTAGTGTATGTTTGTAATACAGAATGTTTTTTGGAAAAGACTGCCTATAATATATATTATGAGCACATTATCTCTAAAGCGATGCAGCAACAACGTAGCCTCTTGTTATAATTTGGATGTCGCAGATAAGAGAAATAGATGGTTTTATCGTGCAGTATCGTTACAATAATGAAACAGTTATTTATGAAAGGTAACTAATTATAATTCAATGGAGGTTATATAAAAAGCAATGATGGGAA
Organism: Calotriton arnoldi; assembly: GCA_963921515.1. NCBI lineage: Eukaryota > Metazoa > Chordata > Amphibia > Caudata > Salamandridae > Calotriton > Calotriton arnoldi. The sequence goes on from CAWUFW010000937.1 coordinate 1,623,078, forward strand.
TTCAGAATACTCACGATAATGTCATCATAAGAATAAAGTTACGATGAATCTGATCTCTGAAATGATGTAACATGAAGTGCATATATGAGATGGTAAGGAGTGACTGTCCTATCAGTTAGAACACTATTTATTCAGTTTATGCTAACGAATGGTGTAACATGAGATGCATAGTAGGAATGCTAAAAAGTGACTATCCTGTCAGTTAGAGCGCTATTTATTCAATTTATACTACCGGCAGGATAGTGTAGTCTACTGAGTATAGAGATTAACGATGGTACAGTGTGGGGGCCAGAGACTCAAATATATGAGAAAGTGAAACCAGAGAAAGGGAATATACGATGGTTTGTTGTCGCCATCAAGATGTTAGATTATTCCTCACAGGACTCAAGTGGCCAAGAGTTACAGTGCCACTGTAAAGTCTCGGCGACCTTCATGTCTCTACAATCTAATAATTGAAAAAATATAAACAACCAAAAAATGAATGAAACACTAAAAGACAACTCATGAAGGATTTAACCAGTGTTGTGTCGTATCGCTTGGTCCCAAGGGATTTCCTGATTTAATCCATTTTTCACTGTGTCCAAGATAAAAATCCAAAAGACTTCTCTACATTTTCTAATGGAATCTGTGTCCATGCCCTCTGGGTTGTTTATTTTTTCCAGGACTAGCCATTGAATTTCTTCATGGTTATGTCCTTTTTCCAAGTAATGTTTGACCAGGGGGGCAGCCATTTTCTTGGTTCGTATAGCTGAGCGATGCTCTGTTAGCCTTGTTGCTAATGTTCTAGATGTTTCACCAACATATCCTAATTTGCACGGACAGAATAACAAGTAAACTATATTTTTTGTTTTGCAGTTTGTGAAGGATTTGAGAGTGAATGTTTGTCCATTATGTTCTAGAGTCTTTGTTATAATCGCACTATTGCATGCTTTGCATTGGGAGCATTTATTATTCCCAATGATGGGATTACTACCATCTATTGTTTTTTGTATAAATGATGGTTTAGTATTGATGCGTGAGTGGACGATTTGATCTTTCAAATTTTTATTGCGCCGATGTGCAAACATCGGACGCATCAACTTATCTTTTTCATCAGAGTTGATATTTAATATGTGCCAGTTGGCACATATTATTTGGCGTACTTGTTCGTTGGCCGTTGAATGTCTCGTTACACAGACCAATTTAGGTGCTGTTTTAGGAACGTGATTTGCTAAAAGATGATCACGGTCATAGAATCTAGCACGTTTATATGCTTCTCTTACGACACGTCGGGGATATCCTCGTGTAATAAATTTGCTTTTCATGTTTTCTGCTCGACTATCGTAATCAGCAATGTTGGTACAGTTTCTTCGTAATCGGAGGAACTGTCCAAAGGGAATACTTTCTTTCTGTTTTGTCGGGTGAAAACTAGCAAAGTGCAAGAGAGTGTTTCTAGCCGTCGGTTTTAAGTAAAGGTCTACTTCTAGGACCTGATTATTTTCTCTAATCTGGATATCTAGGAACTCAATAGTTTTAGAGCTGGTGTGTGCTGTGAACTTAAGATTTTGATCACAGAGGTTGATCCATGATAGGAACTCAAGTAGTATATTGGGTTCATTGGTCCAGATGAAAAAAACGTCATCTATGTAATGGGCCCAGTTTTGGACAGATTCAAAGAAGGGAGCTATTTAATTATATATATAGATACTTTCAAAATGTGCCATATATATATTTGCTACAGTGGGGGCACAGGCTGTCCCCATACTGACTCCTTTTGTTTGTCTATAAAGGGAACCATTAAAGTCAAAGGTGTTCTCTTCTAATACAATTTTCAGAATCTCAATGATAAACTCAGAACAGCAATATATTTGATGGTATTCTATAAACCATCTCACAGCCGTGAGGGCTCCCTCCTGAGGTATGTTGCTGTAGAGAGATTCGACATCTAACGTAACCATGATATCTCTGGAGCTATTGAAAGGTAATCCCTCCACTGCCTGTATCATGGTTTTAGTGTCTCTTATGTATGAAATGATTTTAGGTACATGAGGACATAAAATGCGATCAATGTACTTTGAAATTGGCTCAGAGACTGAGCCGATAGTAGTCACAATTGGGCGGTATGGGGGATTCTGGCTGTCTTTGTGTATTTTTGGTACACCATATATAGCTGCCATTTTCGGATGCTCTATATTTAGGAAGTCAAACTCAGATTGACAAATGGTTCCTTTATCTAATGCTTTTTTAGTGATGTTAAAAATCTTTCTTTGAACTCTAGCCGTGGGATCTATCTTGACTGGCTGGTAATAGATGGTGTCACTTAAGAGCTCTTGCATGGTCTCTATGTATTTATGGGTGTCTACAACTACTATCCCACCTCCTTTATCGCAATTTTTTTATCGTCACTTCAGTGTTGAATCTCAAAGTGATCAATTCTTGAAGTTCTTCTTTATTTAGATTGGGAGGGGGACGGTGCGACAAGGTTGTCAATGTTTTAAGTCGTTGAAGTACAATGGTTTCAAAGATTTCAACTTCTGGCCCAATTTGGTCTAATGTAGGGGTAAAGGTAGATATTGGTCGAAGACCAGACCGATTATCTACTTGATTATCTATGTTAGAATTGGTATCATAAATCTTAGCAAAGTATTTCTTAAGACGTATCTTGCGGAAAAAGGACATAATATCCTGGTGGAGTTCAAAGATATTAATTCCAGTGTGTGGTACAAAGGAGAGGCCCTTTGATAGAAGGGAAATGGTAGAACTGGATAACTCTTGTCTCGACAAATTGAAAATGGGAATTTCCGTTATGACCTCCAATACTGGGCATTCCTTGTAACTAGGAATTCCTGATTTTGTTGGTAATTGCCCCGATTGTAAGTACCTTGATATCTGGGCTGATATCTGGGTCTCCAGGGGCCTCGTCGTGCCTGTCGTCTGCCTAAAAAAGGTTGCCCAGAGGATTGATTGGTTGGGCCCATGGTTCTAGGTCCCTCATGATGGAATTGATTGGTACTACCTTCGTTGTCCGAATCCGAGGTGTCTGAAAAAGTGGTAACTTTTCTCATGGGTCGTTGATATTCATTTGGGTTAGATTCTTGATATTCTCCCTGTTTAAAGAAGTATTCATTAAGATATGGATATGTTCTTTCTTTTGTATAAAATCTAATATCTTTTTTCAATTTGTCTGTTTTTCGTTTTATCAGATAATCAGAGTAGGATGCCACTTCCTTATCTATATCTTCAAGTGTTTTCTTCGCCTCATCTAATGCATTATTTTGCTTGATTTTTTTCTTCTAACGTAGTTAGTTCTGTAAGCAAAGTTTGCACCAGTTCCTTAGCCGTTTCTATAATTAGAATCATCAGGTCCCGCGAGCATCTGTTCGCTATGAGGGACCACTTTTCTAGAAACGTGCGTATTTGTACAAAAAGACCTGGAATGTTTTTCACCCTCAGTCCTTGGGGAATGACCCCTGCTTTTAGATAATCTAGCATATATTGACCGTGAAGTTCTATTCTACGGATCTTTTTTCTGAGTTGCAGTAATGTATTTAAGTCCTCATTTGTAGCTAGATTACCATTATTAGTTTGGTGACTAGTGGTAGGTTGATTTCCTACCAGAAGAGCATATTGCTCATCTGTAAATCCAAATGTTTGTAATGTATCCATAATTCTGAGGATTCGAAAAATAGAAGTTCGAGGTAAAAGGAAAGCCCACCACCAAATATTGTGACTAGAGACCTTAAGAATGCAAAGTCTATTACGAATGTGGCACCTAACAATTCAATGCAAGGAAGATAACCAATTTGTGGGGATAGACAAACACTGAGAAAGCCCCACGCAGACAGGCTGCGGGTAAACAAATGTAAAGAGGAGGCCCCCTACAGTTCCAATGAGGTTCCTTAAAGTAGGGATTAAGTCAATAAGTGCACAGATATAAGGCAACCAGAATGTAGACCTTAATTGATATTTCTACATACGTAATGATTATCAGCAAGAACCACAGACAACAAAAGATTTATCAAAAAATGAAAAATTAACATTTATTAAACATTAGAGCAATGAAAAAAGTATTTTAAAGAATCATTCATTCACTTTCATATCTATCATTCAGACTTACAACCATACTGAGCACAGATTAAAAACATTTTTAGAATAATAATACATTGTAATCCATCAATTGATCAGCACAACATATGTGAAGCAATGTCAGAAGAGTGGCACAAATTCGAATGACTGATGAAATTCTCTACGCGCGTTTCGGCACAACCAAGGTGCCTTCGTCAGGAAGAAGGCCACAATAGAAACAGTTGATAAATCTGCGGAACGAAAGTTGTCTTTGTGAATAAGGAGGTTCTTTAATGATTACAAAAAAATACAGGTTATCCAGACAATTGCATTGAATACCTAGGGACAGTACATAAAGATAGAGTTAAAAAAAGAGAGAAAAGAAAAATGTAGAGAAATGTAAATGATAAATACAAAAACCAGTATAGCATATATGGATTCCCAATAAAGTTAGTTGGAATTGAAAAATTGAGGATCATATATAGCCAACCACCGTGAAAAAATGACAGAATGTCAACCAGTGAATTTTAAAGGTACATGATAACTACACCCTAAAACATATTAGAGTCCCATGGTCAATTTATGATGTCAAAGAGAGGGTACCTACTCTCAATATAGGTAGAAAACCTATGGCGATGAACAATGAAGAGAGAGCAGAACGATATTGGAATGATGGTCTACATGATGGAGATAAGAGCACACGTAAACAAAATGATTAATGTACGGTACCTATTATAGTTACATGGTGAATAGAAACACCTAACTAGATATTACCGTAAAAATATGACACGATAAAACACCAACGATTGCAATGAAATGTAGAAGGGAGTATCTTCATGTGAATTTCGATACTGGTGTACTATAAAAAATATTAAAAGATGTGGACATGTATACATAAACAGGGTAAGAAATGAGGACAGGGAAAAGGATTTTTTAAGAAAAACTTTATATCTTTAATTGCTATTATATTAATTTATTCTCTATAGGTACCTGTAGATCCAATAGGTAGATGTTGCCTGAACCTTCAGACAAGATTAATGATGTATACGGAATACTAGGTGTCCCATTCTAGTCTTTCCTCACTAGGCAACCGTATGAGAGTCCTAGTTGATATAATGAAATATGTCACAATGAAAAATAGAAATGGTGGCTCCTTAGCTATATATCATATAAAGCTAATTCAGTTCGAAGAGTAAACAATAATCTGTGAAGTAACCTGACACTTACTTACATATGTTACAACGTAAGAGAAGGGACTGAGTTCAATACTATTGGCTGGTATCAAAGGTAGCTGTAATATAAACAAGATAACGATAAAGCACATCTGCACAGATATTAACATTTGTTACAGATTAATGGCTGTTTTAAAATGTCTTTGAATCAGACACTCGACTTTGTAATACCACTACGACGCTAACAGCCCATTTATGTTAAAAATGTATAAGAGACAATGATACATGCGGTGTCTCAACTTCCTACAGCATATAAATATAAAAACTAATACAACATATATAAAAAAATAATAAACCCGGAAATGTCTAAATGGCCACCATCGATTAAATGCGAACATAATTACGTGGCACAAAGCTGGCTGAAGCTGTGTGAGCCAAAAACTTTGTTATCACAAGGAATGTGCCGAGCTGTAAAGATACCATTAAAACGCAGATGTCCGAAGACTCACAAATGCGTACTTGCTCGTGGATGAGATGAAAGCCAAAAACTTTGTTATCACAAAAACTGTGCCGAGCTGTAAAGATGCCATTAAACCGCAGATGTCCAAAGACTCACAAATGCGTACTTACTCGTGGATGAGATGAAAGCCTCCGGATGTGGGGATTCTCTTATCTGCACGTCTGCTAGATAACTGAGCCCGACGCGTTGAGGTAACGGCGTATTAAAGCGCAAATTGACGCATCACGTGATTACGGGTGGTCAAAGGTGAAAGTGTTTCAACTAAGCTTTATTAAACAAATAAACATGGCACGGCCGTGTTCTAACAATCAACATTTGGTTTGACAGTCCGAAGTCAACGTGATAAAAAAGACCACAGGACATTGTATACGCAGATCATATTGCGAAGTGTAAACACACAGTCCTAGGTAGTGTATGTTTGTAATACAGAATGTTTTTGGAAAAGACTGCCTATAATATATATTATGAGCACATTATCTCTAAAGCGATGCAGCAACAACGTAGCCTCTTGTTATAATTTGGATGTCGCAGATAAGAGAAATAGATGGTTTTATCGTGCAGTATCGTTACAATAATGAAACAGTTATTTATGAAAGGTAACTAATTATAATTCAATGGAGGTTATATAAAAAGCAATGATGGGAATTCAGAATACTCACGATAATGTCATCATAAGAATAAAGTTACGATGAATCTGATCTCTGAAATGATGTAACATGAAGTGCATATATGAGATGGTAAGGAGTGACTGTCCTATCAGTTAGAACACTATTTATTCAGTTTATGCTAACGAATGGTGTAACATGAGATGCATAGTAGGAATGCTAAAAAGTGACTATCCTGTCAGTTAGAGCGCTATTTATTCAATTTATACTACCGGCAGGATGGTATAGTCTATTGAGTATAGAGATTAACGATGGTACAGCGTGGGGGCCAGAGACTCAAATATATGAGAAAGTGAAACCAGAGAAAGGGAATATACGATGGTTTGTTTTCGCCATCAAGATGTTAGATTATTCCTCACAGGACTCAAGTGGCCAAGAGTTACAGTGCCACTGTAAAGTCTCGGTGACCTTCATGTCTCTACAATCTAATAATTGAAAAAATATAAACAACCAAAAAATGAATGAAACACTAAAAGACAACTCATGAAGGATTTAACCAGTGTTGTGTCGTATCGCTTGGTCCCAAGGGATTTCCTGATTTAATCCATTTTTCACTGTGTCCAAGATAAAAATCCAAAAGACTTCTCTACATTTTCTAAAGGAATCTGTGTCCATGCCCTCTGGGTTGTTTATTTTTTCCAGGACTAGCCATTGAATTTCTTCATGGTTATGTCCTTTTTCCAAGTAATGTTTGACCAGGGGGGCAGCCATTTTCTTGGTTCGTATAGCTGAGCGATGCTCTGTTAGCCTTGTTGCTAATGTTCTAGATGTTTCACCAACATATCCTAATTTGCACGGACAGAATAACAAGTAAACTATATTTTTTGTTTTGCAGTTTGTGAAGGATTTGAGAGTGAATGTTTGTCCATTATGTTCTAGAGTCTTTGTTATAATCGCACTATCGCATGCTTTGCATTGGGAGCATTTATTATTCCCAATGATGGGATTACTACCATCTATTGTTTTTTGTATAAATGATGGTTTAGTATTGATGCGTGAGTGGACGATTTGATCTTTCAAATTTTTATTGCGCCGATGTGCAAACATCGGACGCATCAACTTATCTTTTTCATCAGAGTTGATATTTAATATGTGCCAGTTGCACATATTATTTGGCGTACTTGTTCGTTGAATGTCTCGTTACACAGACCAATTTAGGTGCTGTTTTAGGAACGTGATTTGCTAAAAGATGATCACGGTCATAGAATCTAGCACGTTTATATGCTTCTCTTACGACACGTCGGGGATATCCTCGTGTAATAAATTTGCTTTTCATGTTTTCTGCTCGACTATCGTAATCAGCAATGTTGGTACAGTTTCTTCGTAATCGGAGGAACTGTCCAAAGGGAATACTTTCTTTCTGTTTTGTCGGGTGAAAACTAGCAAAGTGCAAGAGAGTGTTTCTAGCCGTCGGTTTTACGTAAAGGTCTACTTCTAGGACCTGATTATTTTCTCTAATCTGGATATCTAGGAACGCAATAGTTTTAGAGCTGGTGTGTGCTGTGAACTTAAGATTTTGATCGCCAAATGCGATGCAGCGGGCGCAACGAAATTAGTTTTATTTATTTATATGTGTACTTACCTGTAAACGGCCATAATCCATAGTTTACTACCCCCCACCCTGCCCCTCCCCCGCCCCACGTCAGCGCCCGGCGGCACTCCACCACCGACTGCTACTGTTCAATTTGCAACCCGTCTTTTTGCGATAAGTATCTAATTTATTTTGAGAACCGACCTATATACTAATAGCTTAGCTCATAAAATTCTGAATTGGAGTGGGTCGCTGTTTCCAGCTACCCAATTAATATTCATTAGGTAGGTCGTGCATTGAGATTCACTCTGATTGGTCAAAATCACAGGGATGGTGGCCTCCTAATGTCAGCAGGCCACCTTATCTGTAATTGTTTTTAAATAAAGAAACATTATTTGAAAAGCAGCCTGATTTCCTGAAAGGAAAAAGGCTGCTTTTAACAAAAAATAAGTTTAAAAAAAAAGGTTTCATTTAGAGTGGCTGTGATCCTCTGGAATTCCAGTTGCCAGCTATTGATACGTAAGGTAGCGATTCACACTTTGGAAGGTATTCCCACAACACATCCCTTCCAAAGTGACAAAGAAAAGCATTAAGCAATTATTATTGTTTTGATATTTTTGTCTGTGTGTCGAAGTCATGATTGAATATCGACTAATTGCAGAACATGTTTTGTATCTGCTTTACACTTTTACGAAGATACTACAAAAAGTGGTTTCAATTTGTGGACAGTATTTTTGCAACATGTATCTAATTTGTTTTGTGAACAGACCTATATACTAATAGCTCGGTTAGTAAAATTCTGAGTTGTAGTGGGTTGCAGTCCAACTACCTAATTAATATTCATTAGGTACGCCGCGAATTGAGACTCACTCTGATTGGTCAAAATCACAGGGATGGTGGCCTAAAAGGGCGAACAGATCACCTTGTCTAAGATTGTTTTTAAATAACGCATTTCATAAAACAGCCTGATTTTCTTCAAGGAAAACCAAGTTTTTTTTGTTTTACATTTCAGTGAGATTTGTCAGTGGTCCTCTGGAATTCCGGTTGCAAGCTATTGATGCGCAAGGTACCAATTCACAATTTGGAAGGAATTCCCACAACACACCCCATCCAAATTGTGACTTGGTAACCATTTGGAAATCATTTTAGAAGTTGGTAAAAGTTAACTGACCCCTAAAATCGGGGTCATGCATAAGAAATACCTATTTTGTGTTTACAAACACTCTAGTTTGACAAATTAGAGTGTTTGCAACTGCAAACTTTCTTAGTACATCTGGCCCGATGTTCTACAAAGAATAACTCTTTGGGCTATGATCAATTAATTGTGTTTTATATCCACATCCAGATATATAAACAATATGCGGCATTGCACCAGTCATTTTGCTAATTTCACCTGTATTGTAATATATTTTCATTTGCAAACCGAATGGCGTGATCATGGGTGCTCTGCAGTGGTAAACCGAATTTCTAACACCACATCAGGTCCCCATACCACCTTACACTGCTGCTGCTTAATTCTGCCTTTTGTTACTGTAATCTTGCCTGATTGTTGCTGTATTTACATTGTTTTCCCCTTCTGTGCACCGTTTTCCTGCTTTGCTGCTCTATATGCTGCTCTTTGTACCACTTGTTGTGCCTGACTGTCACTTTATTTTAACTTCGCCCTACTATTTGCCCATTATTTGCCTCAATTTTGCTTTTTGTTACAGTAATTTTGCCTAATTGTTGCTTTTCTCCTTTGTTATTGCTGTTGTTTTTCACCCTTTCTGTGCCCAGTTTTTCCCACTTCATTGCTCCCCCTGCTGCTGCTTAGTTCTACTTTTTGTTACTGTAATCTTGCTTGATTGTTGCTGTATTTTTCTTCTGTTTTGTCATTGTTTTCCCCCTTCTGTGCACTGTTTTCCCACTTCGCTGCTCTGTGTGCCACTGTTTGTACTGCTTGTTGCACCGACTGTCATTCTATTTTAACTTCTCCCTATTATTTGCCCATTGCTTGCCTTAATTTTGCCTTTTGTTAGTGTAATTTTGCCTGATTGTTGCTTTTCTCCTTCTTTATTGCCTTTGAATTCCCCCTTTCTGTGCGCAGTTTTTCCCACTTTACCGCTCCTTTTCCTGCCGTTTTCCTCCCGCTTCCTGCCTGCCCTGCACTCTGCCCAGCGCCCCTCCATCTTCCCATGACCTACTTAATGAAGGATGCAGTGAGTACACGCCCAACGAGTGCCAAGGCAAGCCCGTCCGCGCCTGGACTACGCCCAGCGCCAGGACCCCTGGGTCTCCCTCCACCCAAAGAATCACCTCCACTGAACTCTGAGCCCGGGACCCGGATGATGCAACAACAACTGCTGCCGCACCTCTCCACAATCAACAGTAGGACCTTTTTCCTGCCGGCATTGTCTTTTCTCTTCTCCTGCAACACCAGAGCACCCGCACGCACGACGACCCCCACCACGCCAACCACGACTGCTTCAGACCAACTCCACTGCCTCCTGCTCAATGCACAATCACTCTGTAGGCCCGCCACCGAGATCTGGGACACCATCACCTCCCTCACCCCTGACGTCATCTTCCTTACTGAGACCTGGCTCAACCCCGAATCCGCGCCCGACATTGCCTCAGCAACACCCGATGGCTAAAAGATAGCACACCGAGACTGCATCAACAAACACAGAGGCAGAATCGCTATAATTCACAAAGAAACAATCCACTTTTCCACCACCACAGACGACACCACCCGATCATGGAACATCCCAAATTCTGTCTCCAAAATACGGCAAACCCACCATCAGAGGCACCCTCACCTACAGACTTCCAGGACCCCACCCCAGCTTCTGGGTCACCATCCCTGAATTCATTGCCCCTTTCACCATTGACTCCAAACAATACAACTTCCTTGGAGACCTTAGTTTTCACCTCGACGACCTCAACAACACCAACACCGTCAACCTCCTCGAAAGCATGAGCAACATCAGCCTCACTCAACTATCCACTAACCCCACACACACCGCAGGACACACACTTGACCCCATCTTCACAGCCAGTGACAAAGTCATGTATAGCCATGCCACAGAACTTACCTGGACAGACCACACCATCGTCCACTTCACCATCACAGGATCCCTGGCACCACCACCAGGCTGCTCAGCACCTCCCACCACAGCTGGAACAATGTATCAGAGAGCCAGTGTACTGATGGCCTCAGCACCTCTCACCCTTACACCACAACCAACCTAGAACAGGCTGTCAAGAACTTCTCCGCCTGGATCACCAACTGCGCCGACAGACTCACCCCGGTAAAGCCCACCAAACACAAGAGATCCTCCAAACAGGCGTGTTGGTTCACCACGGAACTGAAAACCGCAAAATGCAACTGTAAGAGACTGGAAAGGAAATGGCGCACCAGCAAGGAACCCACTAACCGAGCCAATTTTAAGACATCCCTCGACCAATGCCATCAACTCCTGAAAGAGATGAAAAGAAGCGCCCTGGCTGACCACATAGATGCCAGTTCTAACAACAGCAAAGAACTCAACATCGTCGGAGAGTTCTCCAACACCTTCACCCCTGAAAACATCTCCCCCTTCCCAGGAACTCTGTGACCCCCTGGTGAACTTCTTCCACAACAAGAATTCCCACAAAAGCTTTGAACCCCAACCCACTGCCACCAACATCCTCAGTCTCCATGCTCCCACAGAGGCAAATCCCAACCACCTGCTCACCACCTGTGACCCGCTCACCACTTAAACCACCACAGCCATCATGAACTCCTTCCACTCCGGAGCACCCACTGATCCCTGCACCCACCACAATCTCAACCTCGGGAACCAGATAATCAGCAACGAGCTCACCACCATCTTCAATGCATCCATCACCATGGCCACCCTCCCTGAAGAATGGAAACAGGCAGAAGTCAAATCCCTTCTCAAGAAACCGTCTGCTGACCCCATCGAACTCAAGAGCTACCATCCCATCTTGCTGCTCCCCTTTCCCGCCAAAGTCCTCAAAAAGGCCATCAACCACCAGCTCACGAAACACTTGGGGAACAACAATCTTTTGGACACCTCCCAATCCGGATTCTGCACCAATGACAGCACTGAAACCCCCCTGATCGCTGCCACTGACGACATCAGAACCCTCCTTGACCAGGGAGAAATGGCAGCCCTGATCCTCCTCAACCTCTCGGCAGCATCCTATACCGTAATACACCACACCCTTATCAAGAGGCTTCACTATTTTATGAATCCAAGGAGACGCCCTTAAATGGATTGCCTTCTTCCTCACCGGAAGTACCCACAGAATCTGCCTACAATCTTTCACCTCGGAACCTAAGAACAAAAGCTACAGCGTCCCTCAAAGCTCATCCCTCAGCCCTACAGTGTTCAATGACCCCCTTGGCCAACATTGTCAGAACCCATAAACTAAATACCGATGACACCCAGCTCATCCTTACGCTGTCAAAAGCTCCCTCCACCATGATGGCCAACTTCTGCAAGTGTATGACGAGCACTCTAGACTGGATGAAAGACAACTGCTTAAAACTCAACATAGACAAAATGGAAGTGCTGATCTTTGGGAACAGCACCTTCCCGTGGAACGACGCCTGGTGGCCTTCCGAACTAGGACCCTCACCCACTCCAACAGACGATGCCTGCACCCTTGGCATCATCCTGGACAGCAAGCTCACCATGAAAAGCCAGATCAATGCAGTCTCCTCCGTCTGCTTCCTTATGCTCCATAAGATCTTCAAATGGCTCCACTTCAACACCAGATGAACCACCTCTCAAGCCATATAGAACCAGCTGGCTGGACTACGACAACACACTTTATGTAGGAATCAGCTCACACCTCCTGAAAAGACTGCAGACCATATAGAACTCAGCGGTCAGACTAATCCTCGACCTCTCAAAGCAAATCCACATCACCCCCACCTCAAGAAGCTCCACTGTCTCCCCATTCAGAAGACATATCAATTCAAGATGCTGATGCTACACAACGAAGGACCAGCATACATCAACCACTGCCTGAATTTCCATCAACTCTCCAGACACCTGTACTCTCTCACTCACACCTCTCGCATTCGCCAAAGCAACAGTGGAGGACGCTCCTTCTTCTACCTTGCTGTGAAGTCCTGGAACAACCTACCCTTCACCTCCAGACCTCTTCCTCTCTGCTGGAATTCAGGAAAGGACTCAAGACCTGACTGTCCAACTGAAACCCTCCATAAGCAGCAGTGCTCTCAGCAACAAGGTACTCTCACGGGCGATTAGCTGCACTTTATAAGTACTGTTTTTGATTTTTAATTTGATTTGATTACACCTGATAAAATCAAATACCTCAGGGTTTTCAATTTATTGGATGTGAGAAATTCCACCTATCATGAGTTTTGCCATGAAAATGGTGCATAACACTCACATTTTGGTGTTTTATGCACCCAAATCTGCATGCAGCAGTACTTATCGGGCATTTTTCACCTGTTAAATTCCAGCAAGTTTGGCCTGCTGAAATTTAATGGGAAGAGCAAACTAAATCACACCTGTTATAATTACTGGGTGCTATAAGCACCACTCCTATTTTATTTGTAAACGGGTGTTTGCACCGGTATTGCTAATTTCTGGGTCACTCATAATCAGACCTTATGTGTAAAAAGCAAAAAATCTATACTGATGCCGACATGTACATTTTACAAAATATACCATTTGAACACAAAAGGATGCCTTGTACTTTGAAATCAATCAAAATAAAATTTCTTTTTTAGGTTCTCAGCAGATGAAAACATTTTTCAACTACATAAGTAACTGAAATTATAGAATTGATTTACAATAGATCTATCATCAGACATAAAAGAGAACATTTCCAGCACATCTGGCAGACTGTGCCTTTTGAACAGCTGGTGAGCAGCATGGAAAGGACAAGATAATGAGTTGTGCTTTTGTGCTTTCAGCACAGGGAGAGCTTTCTTCCAAAGACAAAAAACCTAGATGCCTGTGAGCATGACAAATCATCTGATTGCTTTCTAATCTCTTTTTTTCAGCACTGGTTAACAGAGCTGGAAATCTTTGCTATGATCTTCGCAGCTGCCGTTCATGACTATGAGCACACAGGAACCACCAACAACTTTCATATTCAGACAAGGTAAGTTCAGCAAGAGCACCTGGGACACCTAATACTTTCTATTCAGATTGAGATTAGTTACATATATTAGTTAGGAGAATTTTGGAGATGTCAAATTCAGGAGCATACAGTGACATTTGTTATATACTTTTTCCAGTGTCTGTAATTAATATTTTACTTATGTTCCCTTTACTATTTGAGATCAAAGTAGCAGTTATTCAACCTCGTGCAAAAGGAGGAATGTAGATTGCACTTTTACTTTCTGATGGATACTTCTGACCACAGATTTACCACTTGGTGACTCTCCATATAACTGGTTCCAGTAATTCTTGCAATCTCTCATGTATTCCAGCTGGTGGCAATATATGCTTCATTCATTACTCCGAACTGACTTGTGACATCACAGAAAAGGGCCACATCTGTGCACTTATACCAATTCCTCTTTATCAGAAATCTTCAACTCCGACCAGAGCTCCTCATTTACGAATTTTCGTTCTTACCAAAAACCTTTTTGTTCAAATTATTATGGTTGTCTGCAAGGATATCACCCCCATAGACGACAGGCTTCAAACTATGATCCATGTATCCAAAGAGGATTCCTGTTACGAACACACAGTGTTTGTCTATACTGCTTCGGCACCAAACTTGACTCCAAGTCCAGTGCCAAATGTTCCCTGATACATCCCAAAGTCACCAGGGAGCCAGAAGCAAACTTGTTGCCAAGCACAAAAAGTGAAGTTGATCACCATCTAGATCACAAGGCCGGTCCTAGTGCAAATTCAAGGGACAAGACGAAAAATAAACTTAGAAAGAGTAAACAAGGCTTATCAGCATCCAGATGCTCCCATTCTTGGGTGAGGCCACACAATCACCATTCCAGAAACCACATACAAGCCTTACCTTCCTCCTTGGCCTTATGCTGAATCTGAAGCTGATGCACCCTGAGTTCCCTGGGCCCTTGTTGAATGTGCATCAGGTTGATGTCTTCAATGAGGCCATGCTGCAGATTTTCAAATTCATTCTGGCTCTCTCTGTCATGTCTTCTTGCTCCAAAGACATGGTGAGTCCCAGGTAAAACCTTTGCCAGTGAGCCATTCCCTAGTGCTGACTGACCCCAGACAAATACAGCCCGCTGCCCATTTTTCTGACCCATGAGTATACCCATAATCCTCTAATATTGCTAGTAGTTCCTACATTGGTGCCATCTCTGGTGGCACTGGTTCCATATCTGGTTTTGTCTCTGGCCCTCATTTAAGCACATTCTCAGCTGGAAGTCGCCCAATGGCATTGTATATCATTACCAAGGCACAAGCAATTGTGGAAGAACACCCACTTATGGTTTCTCTACCTCAACAACAATACGTCAAGAGGATGGAGTATATTTTGGGTTTGAGTTTGATGCCACAAAAAATGACAAAGATGATGACGAGCAGACAGATAGCTTGCTACATACTCATTGTACTGGTGCTGATTTATGTCTTGACTAAAAGAAGTCAGAATCTGTTCTCAATTTTCCTTTGGGGCCACCAACTGAAGAAAATACCCTTTTGCAGTTGTAGTTAGGATTGCCGCAGAAGTGTTGAAACTGCTGCTTCCCACTGAGAAGACTAAAGGTAACCTTTCTACTGAAATTTTGCAACCTAAACTTAATACTTCAGAGCCTCTGTTGCCATTTAACAAGACTCTGGTTGACACAATTATGGCAGTGTTGGAAAGTGGGTTATTAGTAGTGGTAAATATGCATCTACTACTGGCAATAAGGCTACTAACACAGTTAGTACACTCAGTACAGGTCTCAATAAATTATTCCCATGCTCAACCCTTGGTAGCTTCGCTGCGGGCATGCAGGCGAAACTTAGAAGACAGGCATGTAAAGCATTTAAAAACACCAATTCAGTGAATAATTTAGACACAACACACAATAGAAATCCCACACCAATTTATAAAAATAGGAAATATTTGTATCTGTAAATGACACCAAAACATCAAAAAACCAATATAAGGAGCCGGAGATATGCATTTATACAGATTTAGCACTATATAGCACTTAGAAACATATAGCGCCACCTTGGGACATCTGGTCGCACTTGACCGGGACCAAGTCAAAGCTTCAGGCTGACCGCGATGAAGCCCTGCTCGGATACCCCTCGCAGTAGGCCTCGGTCAAGATTTTAACTTCGACTTAGAAACTTTCTTGGAACTTTTTCTGCCGGGGTCCCTCGATGCTCTTCACCAGTCTGGATTCGGTGAGGGTTCACCAACTTGCTTTCCAGGGAGCTCCCGGTCAAACTCTGGAAGTCAGACTTCTGGAGCTTTACAGCGGGATGAACTAGCAGGCCAGACCGGCTCGCGGTTGAAGGTGGGAAGTTTGGCTCTCACGATTGATTCGGTCCCTTATGGAGATTTTTTCCAAAGTTGCTCCAAACTTCTCCAAACTTCTGAAACTTCATTCTGAAGTTCCTTTTAAGGGTCAAGGGTCCAAAGGGTCCAAAACACAATCCAAGGGTCTGGAATCTCCAAGATGGGCCTTGAACAGTGCACCTGGACAAAAACCTTACAAATCCACTGGACGCACTCCAGGCAGGGGATTCTTGGTGGTGATGGTCCAGGTGAGCCCTGTTAACCTGTAGCTTGCAGGGAGTCCACTCTTTATTCCTCTTGAAGCAAGGTACATCCAAAGGGCTGTAGTTCCAGATAATGCAGCAGGCGCAGTCAGTCAGAATGCAGGGCCTGATGATGCAAATCAAGTTTCCAGCTTGGCAAGCATTCTTCTTTTCTTAGTTTCAAGCAGCAGATCTGACAGGCTCTGCACCTCTCACATATTTATTCAGTGTTGTCAGGGGTCAAGCTGGAGATCACTCCTGTCCAATGAGGAGCAGAGCAACAACCCAGAGCATGACCATTTCCTCCAAAGTTAGGCATAATCTTCTCCCAGAAAGCCCTATTCCTCCAAAATTCAGTATGGCCGAAATCCCAGCAGAGGAGCAAGAACTATTTAAACCAACCTCCAGTATGGCTCATTTCCATAGCTCCCCTCCCCCTAACGTCTGTATATTCCTGCCTGAAGCCTGCCACCTGTCTCGGTCAGAGGAGCTGGTGGGTAGTTGGGCCTGGTATTCACTGCCTGTCCTATCCCCTTTTGAAGCTTCATGCTTTGTGACCCCTCCCCACTTCTTTGGCATTCCTGTGTAGCAGAGCTCTCTCTTACAGATAGTCTTTCTCTGTGTGAACCACTTATTACTTCATCAAAGCATCCTGGCTAATCCTGTTAACTCTGACCAATCAGGGGAGACCACAGGAAAGCTGAATTTTGGCTTACAGACAAGAAAGTCTTATAACTTATTTTCTGTATATTTTAGGATAAATTCAACAATAGAATATTGTTGGATTTATCAATACCATTCTCCTAAGTCTTTGAATGATATTTTTTATTAATTCCTAGAGACAGTTATGCATTAATAAACTATTGCCATGTTATCCTATGTGGCTGGGGATCTACAATGGGGAAAATGAAATGTGCAATTTCTTCAACTCAAGGGCATATAAAACATCTTTTATAAGGACTCTGCTAATAGTTACAGGACCCTCCACCCCTGGGTCACCTAGGGGAGACTTTAGGGCTCCTATATATGCAACAATAGTGTACATCCTCACTCCACAGTTCTCCTAGCACAAAAGTCAATTTTGGGAAGAACTTTACTACAATGGGGGAAGTGAAATGTGCAGATTCTTTATCCTCAGGGCATATAAAACCTCTTTTATAAGGGCCCTCCTTATAAGTACATGACCCCTACCCCTGGAACGCTTATGGGTGACCCTAGGGGTATCTAATATGCCAAAATATTGCAGTTTATCACTTTTTAGGTGCTCCTACCACCAAAGTCGAGTTTGGTCACAGTTTACATTTAAAAGCAGTGCTGCAACACAGGGCTGCTTTTAAAATGACCTCAGGCTCTCAGCAGTGCACAGATGCAAGTGCAGAAAGTACTACTGGCCTCTAACTGCCGTGCCATATTATATACAAGGGACTTATAGGTAGTTTTAATCCCCCTGTTATGTTATTATGTTATGTTATGTTATTATGTACTAGGGGCTTATAGGGTAGGTTCTGCCAATCATAAGTGTACCCTAACACATAGGGCCCGATTACGATCTAAGGCGTAAAGCCTCCGACCTTAGGTCGAAGGCCTTCGACCGAGCTCGTCGGTTTCAATTCCAACCACCTGATTACAATACAGCCGGTCAGAATTGAAACTGGCCGGTCTCGGACAGGCAGACAGGCTCCTGGAGCCCGTCGGAAGCCAGCCAGAGACCGGCCCATAATCCAAATGGAAGGCATTTCCGCCTTCTTGATTACGATGCACATGGAAACCCTGTCAGAAAGCGTGTTACAGGGATGAACACAGACTCCCATTCCTCTTTGGGAGCTTGTGTTACGGCCGGTTTATGGCCGTAACACAAGCTCCCAAAGAGGAATGGGAGTTGCGGTTGCATCATGATTCGGCGGTAGGGACCGCTGACCGGAGGGAGGTCGGTCGGTTCCGATTCCGCGACGGTGTCACGTCTGCCCGACATCGATATAAGCCCCATAGTGCACACTACTGTATGGGTGTGTTTTCACTGTGTTTTTAACATAGTACTGGCCCTGGGCCCGGTTAGGCAGAGCCCAGGGACAGTCAGAGTCAATTGCCACCAGTCAGCAAGCAAAATGGGGGTGCACAGGGCATACAGGATGACTTTGCAACAGGCAGGTTGATCAAAACTATTTTTGGTAAATTGTCCCATTGCTAGGCACTATGGATCAGCACCGGGTGACCCTAAGTTCTAGATGCAGCATCCCAATCTGAAAAACCTTGTGGTCCAGCATCCTCTTGCAAGCTGAACCCTAACTCCTTTTCTGCACAGGGAGTGCAAGACAGTTGATTTAATGGTAGGATAGGTGTTTCTTCCGGCACTCTGGCACTGTGCTCATTGAAGGCCATCTGTGTGTTAGGGCACTACAGTCAGAACCTCAGGGATATTGCAGGTGGGGTTCTTCCTCTGCTGCATGAAGACCCACATAATTCCTTCACACAAAAGGTCCAAGATGGACATGACGCATCTAAGCAGAGCTGTGCTCTGGCCTGAACATCATTGACTTGGTTATTGTTGAATGGGCACCAGTGTCATTATCAGACAAGATGACTGGGTGCGCTTTACTGGATTTTCTGGAGACATTCTTATATTATGTTACTTGGTATTCTGCAAACAACTCACTCCCAAAGAGATATCTCGGCGCTCCACCGAATTAAGACAAGACGACCAATCAGAATAAGTTTTTTAAACCTACTAAAATCTGAGCAGCAATGGATAGGGAAGGGGAGCTTGTTCCAATGGACAGTGGCAAGATAGGAAAAAGACCCGCCGCTGTATCTCGAAGTACGAAAACTGCAGGGACATAACAGCAATTTGTGCTTTGATCTAAGGTTTCTGCTTGGGCAGTACTGAGTGAGTTTCTCCCGTAGTTAGGTCAGACCCTTGCCAGCCAAGGATTTGTGAATGAGACACAGAAGCTTGAACAAGGACCATTTTCTCACCGGGAGCCAGTAAAGAGCTTTTAGCGTGGGGTCTGACGGGGGGGCCAGGGGTAAGCTTACAGACCAGGCTCGCAGCTGTGTTTTGAACTACCTGCAGTTTGGAAAGGAGTGATTCATCAGCCACTACCAGCAAGGCATTCCCATAGTCAAGGAGACTCATAATGAGATCCTGAATAAGAGTTCTCCTTGACCTCAAGTGGAGCCACTGGAACACTTTTTCAAGCAGGCTCATAGTAGCAAAACAGGTGCCGCAGACAGACATAACCTGTTCTCACATCGAAAGATTCTCAATCTACCAACACACCAAGAATCTTAACTGCCTTCCTAGGGAGAGGTGGTGAGCCCAGCACTGAAGGAAACCAATCATCTGACCAGTGGGCCTGTGCCTTGCCAAGCAGCAGAATCTTGGTCTTGTCTCCATTGAGCTGCAGACAGTCGAGAGTCATCCAAGTAGCGATATTACTCATGCAGTCAGTAAACCTGATTTTCGCATTTTCCAGATCTTGCCCAAAAGATGATTAATTGGGTATTGTCTGCATAAGATATTATGTCAAAGCCACAGGACTCGACAATCTGGGCAAGCGGTGCCACATAGATGTTAAAAAGAGTAGGGCTCAGGTAGGAACCCTGTGGGACCCCTTGTCCAAGAACATGGTCCGAGAATTAAAAGGATCGGGTGAGACCATCTGGGTCCTATTTTTCAAAACATCTTTAAGCCAGTTCTGGACCTTCCCAATTATACCTAACTCATAGAGTCTACAGACCAGGATAGAGTAAGAGACAGTATTAAAAGCGACTGGCAGGTCAAGTAGAACCAACTTAGCCGAAGGGCTGGCATCTAATAAGAGTCTGATAGAATCGACTACAGCCACCAATGCAGTTTCCCTGCTGGGAAAAGCTCTAAAGCCAGATTGTGCGGGGTCCAGTAAGTGGTGGTCCTTCAGATAAGAGGAGAGTTGTTTATTCAGAAAAATCTCCAAAACCTTGTCTAAAGGGGAAGGAGTGAGTTTGGGACCATAATTGGTCAGCTCATTAGGGTTGGAATCGGTTTTCTTTAAGACAGGGGCAACACACGTAGATTTCCACTTCAGTGGCATTTTTGCTGAGTTCAGTGATAGGTTAAACAGAGATGTGATGGAAGGGGTTAGTAAAGTTGACAAAGTGGCCACTATGTGAGGGGGCAGGGATCAGAAGGGGAAACTGATTTTGCTTTGGCCAGCATATCCGACACGTGCTCTTGAGAAATGGGCACACACTTCTCTAGACATTCAGGTATCATTGATTGCCCTTTGATGGGGTCAGACGTTTGGGAGGAGAGGCCTATGTAGCTCAGGAGCATTTAAAAAACAGTAGAGGTACAGGTATCTCTTTGGGATTGCTATGCATGGCCCGCTAATTCCATCTGCAATCCAGGAAGTTTCACAGATTCCCTAGGGACCTCGCCTTCTGCCAAAGGCAACCATTGTAGCCCATCGAGCAACCAGTGCAAACCTCTCAAGGTGCTAGAGGCAGAAGCAGTGACAAAGGTCGAGGACTGCAGCAGCGACCCACATCCTGCTTGTCTCCAGGCAGTGCCTCTAAATCCCTTCAATCTTCCCTTTACAAGGCATGTGGGGCCAGCAGGGGGCCGAATAGAACATTGCCTACCATAGTGGCTTTCAATCACTTGGGACCTATAGTTCCTCATGATCGTCCAAGTTGGTTATGCCCTTCCCTTTCTGGACACTCCTATGGAAATACTCAAAGGTATCTGTCTAAGACAAGCCCCTATCAGCGCAGAATTCTACATTTGAAACAGTTAGAAGCTGTCAGCACACTAGAACATAAGTTTTTCAATTACAACAGGACAACCACAAATTCAGAAAAGTGTGAACTACTTTGAAATTGATAAACAATCATATAGAGAAACCTACAAATTTACCCATTTGGGGAGTCAAAAACATTCACAGGACTAACCATGAGAAGATACGCAAATCGTCGATTGCTATGCACACTCATACCACCCTATCCTACAACGGAAATGAATCAACAGAAGTAAGTATTGAGGACATGTGCATTTTATTCTGTTTTTTCTGCTCTTATTTTTTTAATGTTGAGTCGTCCCCCTACACTTTCTTGAAATCTTGTTAAGGTGTTTTTCTCATCCCGTTTTAACCAGCCTTCCACCACTGTGGCTTTGCATTTTCGATGTAAATCTTCTTTGGGATGTTTGTGAATGTCCTCGAGTGTATGGCTTTGTGGCGATGAGCCAGCTTGCCAATGGCTTCCGTTTGCTCCCTCCAAACGCCACAGACGGCCATGTTCCGGCTACTACTCATTAAGTTTTGATTGAAGGAAATCAGCATGACTGTGGATTTTCACCATTCATTGGAAGCAAAGTAATCTGCAAATCCTGATTTCCGACTTCAATTCCACTTTTTGCTCACACGAGGGACACTTATGTGCACAGAACATATCGCTAATCTGGACGTTAGTTTAGTTGCTCCTTTTATCATTCTTCTGAGTGGATAACTGAGTAATAATATGATTTTGCAAGCGCCTGTATTGTACTTCTCAGCACTATACGCCAGAATTTGTACTATGAGCTCCGCACCCCTCATGATGGGCTACCTACTACCTGCCGTTTTAAAGACAATAAATACATAAAATGATGTAAAAATGTGTGTTCATCTAGGCATGCTTTCTCTTATTCAAGTAGAGAATCCCTCTGGAGACCGAAACAATGACATTGAAGAAGTATCCAGGAGGAAGTGTGTGAAAAGCGGAATATAAGGCACTATTTGCAGAGGGAATTTGAGTTATGACAACATATCCATTTGCTTTACTTTTTTTTTAAATAGAACTCACAGATTAATGCACTCTACTACAGTGTTCAGCTGTTTGCAAATTATGCAGAGAGTTGGCACTGCTGTCGGGATACTTTTGAGGACATTTCTTGTCAGCTCTAACCTCACTGCCTCAAGACGTATTGTGTCTCTAGACATAGTAGGTCGTGCAGATGGCCTCGTAAAATGTACTTTTGTTTTCCTGTTTCAAATGTCAGTGCACAATTTCCAGGCTCAAATCAATCCAGCCATTCAGATAAGAAAGGCTCACTGTCAAATCCATCCCCCAGGCTAAAATAAGACCTGAAGCCCCCTCAGCATATATACTTATCGTGTTAAATCGGTAAAGCATTCAGGCAGTGCCCTGGAGACTTCTGAAATAAGTGCCTGTCAATCCCTTGCTCTATTGACCTGGTTTACACTTGACTAAAACCATAAGAAAGCATGCAGGAGAAAAGGCAGTGAGATAGACGGAAGTGAAAAAAGCCAACATAGGAGTGATGCAAATATGTTCTATTAAATTACAGGTTCGTTGTTGCATTTTGTTCTCCTTTATGCTTGTTCAGAAATTCACAAAGCACTTTCATTGATCGAAACACTTTTTAAGTGCGAAAAGGTAGTTCAGTTTACAGATAGTCTCTGCCCTTCCTGGATCAAGGAAGTCCTCTGCGTCTAACTAAACATTTTCAACGGTCCAAATAATCATTTAAGAAAATGTTATACATTGTGTTAGTGTTCAAAGCCACACTGGTCACTTATATTGATGTGACAGCAATAGTGACTGAGAAGACCTGCAAGAAACCTTTTACAGCTCATTGTGCTTCACATTTAAGTTTGGATAAGGGCAAGGGAGAAAATGTGTAAGTGAATGAATTGAGAAATTGTGTTATTGGATGTTGTCCTTGGTAAAATAAAACCAAACGCACTTTTCAATTATTGGTTTCAAGTGCTGTTGAATTATAAAAGAAAAAACTACCTGGTCATTTTGCTGTTTTTGATAATTGAGTGGTCCTGACAAGGTAGTAGTGGACCCAAACCTTTTTTGGTGGTTGGTCCTTTGTAAAAGGGCAGTCTAATCCAATCCAATGCAATCTGAATTTACATGTGCAAGTATTTTGATGCTAATAGGAGCTATGCAAGAATGGCTGTGCCTTGAAGCCTTTATAGCCTGTGTGTATATGCGCCTGTATTTGGGTGAAATAGTTTGGGATTCTGAAGGTCGCACAAAGCAAAAAGGTCGAGGCTGAGTCTAAGCTGACCAGGAGAAATCAGTAAAAGATTTGTTTGCCCTTCCAAAATTTCTATAACTTTCTGTTTTTTGAGTTGTTGCAACACTAGAAATAGCAACCGGGATTAAGGCGCTGACAGGAAGGTCTGACAAGTAAGGGGCATCGGATGAAAAATGGTCCCCGTGGGAAGAGGCAATGGGAATGGCCAACTATACCTGAGCATCAGGGACCCTGTAACAAGATAAATATGACACAATTTGAATAGAAGGAAAAAGGGTAATCGCGATCAAGGACGCAGCAGAGAGTGTGGCCAGCTTTAAGAGTATGAGCAGATTTTTAAAAACCATTAATGATGTTTGTAGTGGATATCCTGGGCTGAATGAGTCAAATGAAAAATGTAGCCCCATGTATGCAGACCCACCAGTTGGGCGAGTTTCAGCTTCATAATCCATGCTAGCCCGCCCCCAACTGCAACTACTCTCAGTCAAGCACAGTGGGCACCAGACCTTCTGGCATTGGCCTCACCTACACCAGTCAAGCCCAATGGTAGCTAATGGTGGTCATGATGATCATGCTTGCGTCAGATATATTGATATTCTGATTGATTGGAGGTTGGAGCTATGGGTTATTGTTAATGGCTTTATCTGTTGCAATCATTTCAGCACAGCCTTTCACTTAGTCCTTCCCTTGGTCATTCCCCAAGACAAAGAATGCTCTCCTTTATTTCCAGTTAGTTTTGATGGTGGTAAACATGCCTACTCCATTCCTTCACAGTCTGCTTCACTGAACTGAGTAGTCATTAAGCTTTCCACCATACACCCTGGAGTGCATTGTTCCCACTACCATGCAGCTCCACATGGTGGGTCCTGATTAGGCCAGACGTGATAAGGCATTGTCACTCTTTTGGTGCACCGTTCACAGTCGTTGAGTGACAAGAAAACATTACCATATTCTATTATTTCAGAAATGATATTGTGGATTGCTTTTCAGAAGAGGAGGCTCTTTGTGGACATTGAAAATATACCAGTGGTGTTCTTGCTTCTGTAGACAATCAAGAACTGGAAGAATGTTTTTGGGGTCTTAGGCCATTCTGTTATTTACAATGTGCTAAACTCTGCATTGTTCTGAAATGTCACATTGGCTCCTCTGGTTTAACTAGTTACTCAGTAGGGGCCTGAGGAGCACATGCCCTTCTCCAAGAATCAAATACTTCCTTGTGATGGATTATGCGTCAAGCCTGATGTTGTTGAGCTTCCTGAAGGCTACAGTAAATATGTCACCCCACTTTGTGTTGCCATAAATAGTTTTTTAGATGTGGTGCACAAATGTCACTGGCTATGCCACCTTTATCAAGGTTCTTGGCATTGCTGGGTTCTGACCTAGTGAGACTGTCATGCATAGCAGAGGGACAAAACTTGCATCATAACAGTAAGATTGTGTACTATTTATAGCTATTTTATCACTGATGTATGCCAGGTGTGCTAAAGAATAAATTATAAAGGAGGAGTGGGGATTGGCTGATAATACCATAGGTAAGAGGAAAGAGGAATTGTTAGAGATCAGATGCCAGTTGGTGGGCGCAAGGGAAGAAATTGCCCACCATTCTCTGCCTGTGGATATATTGTAGTGTCAAATATGGCACATGCGAGGAAAGTCACCAGCAGGCTCCTAGTCAAAGAAACTGGCAGCTTAGAATGATTAAGACGACACATAAACAGTATCTTGCAGACTCATTTGCACAATTAAAGAAGGGTTGGTAGGTTGTGATATACCTTCCGGATGATATAAAGCTTTGAAAATTGAGACTGAATTGGTAAATCAGGTTACTCATTGTTTTTAAGGGATAATACCACTGACGGGTAGCAAAAAAACAGTTTGACTTGATGTATAGGAATTGTTTAGCGTTAAAATAAGAGGGGAATTATATTTCCACATCAAAGTATTCAACAGTAAATGATTCAGGCTACTGATTTGCTGCTCTGATTCTGATGTTCACTGTTCCTTTGAGAAGAACTTTTGTAGCCAAGAACTTGAGGGCTTAACCTCCACTACAGGGAGTTATTTTCATTATCCTTCCAGCTAGCATATTAAGCACACTTGGTTGTCTTTTATCATCATATGGAGCAATTTAGATAACCATAATGATGAAATATGAGCAGCTGAAAATAGATCTCTTACCACTTGTTTTTGAAGTTTTGCTTGTTTTCCTTTTTTAGATCAGATCCAGCCATTCTGTACAACGACCGATCTGTACTTGAAAATCATCATGTGAGTGCAGCATATCGACTTCTGCAGGATGACGAGGAGATGAATATTTTATACAATCTCTCTAAGGATGACTGGAGGTGAGACAAACGATGGGAGGCTGAGGGTATCCTTATCGGGAAACAATGTGAGACAACTGCTAATGCTTAATCTGCCAACTAAAGTCAAACTAAGTGGCAAAGGCAACGATATAGCATTATAGATCTTCTCTTCCTATTCGTAATCATTCAGAGTCTAGTGGGGTTCATTTAGACCCATGAGTAGGTACTAAAATCGGTGCAAAGAACATTTAGTCCCTTGAGAGCATGAACGAATATCATTATCACACATTATCAGCTCCACAAAACTGCTTTCATAATCCAGACGTCACCTGTCTTTGCGCCAAGGACTGTCTTACTTACCATTAAGGACCTGTAATAGTGCCAGCTAAATATGGTTTGTGTTCTGGCCAAGACGTATTTATGTTGTTTCTAAACAGTGACTAAGAATCATATCTTGCAAATTTACGTTACAAACATTGAATTAAATGTAAATCTCATTGAAAAAAATGAAGAAAAGCCACTAAGTACTATAAAAATAGACAATCACGTTAGGCGCTATTCTGTATCAGAGCAACTGTCGTCGTCCCCCCAAAACAAACCCCCAAAAATGTTCAGGACATCAATGTGTCACAAGTTCACTGACCCATGAAAGAATGGCCTGCAGGTTGTCTATTTTTTTAAATGCCTGAAATATAGCATAAGTGAATGGAGTTTTAGTGTTTTTTGGATTGTTGGAGGGATGTTTCCTTATGCAAACACATGCAGGTGAACACTAAACAATGCTATTTCTAACTTCCAATGAAAAATAGTAATTTTGTAACGGAAAGATTTATGAATTTGTATTGTCAGGTCAATTATTATCCTATGAAACAGATCGCCCTTAGATCTATCTTGAGTAGGATAAAGAAGTCTTCAAAAATGAATGGGAAACAAATGTTGGAAAGTGGGTTATTGGTAGGGGTAAGTATGCACCTATCACTTGTAATAAGGCCACCAACAGGGTATAGGGTCCAGTAAAGGTCTCAGTAAATTAGCCCCTTGCTCAACCCTTTGGTAGCTGACAACTAGCAGTCAGGCCGAACTTAGGAGACAGGAGTGTAAAGCATTTAAAAACAACAATGCATCAAATAAATAAGACACAACACATAAGAAAAATTCCACACCAATTTATAAAAGTAGGCAATATATTATATCAACAAATAAGACACCAAAACAACAAAACTCCAATGTAGGGAACCTGTAGAAATGAATTTTTAAAGATTAACCTTTTTATAGTGCTTAAACCCATATAACTCCACTCTGGAACATCTGGTTACACTTGACCGGGTCAAAATCAACGTTTGAGACCAACCGTGATGGAGCCCTGGTCGGATACACTAAGCAGGAGGCCCTGGTCAAAATCTTTCCTTCACACTTAGAAACGTTTCAGGAGCTTTTTCTTCCGATGTCGATCAACCCTCCACAGCAGGCTGGATTCAGTGAGGGTTCGTCGGCTTGACTTTTCGTGAGGCCCCGGTCAAATCCTGGAAGTCTTGCGTTCCGGAGCTTTAAGTGGGATGAACCTGAAATCCTGGCTGGGTCGCAGTTGAAGGTAGTCTGCTTGACTCTTGATGTCAGTCGGTCACCTCATGGAGCTTTTGCACAAAAGTTCTCCAAACTTTAGGAGGTGCTTCCTGAAGGTATCCTTGTAGGTTCCAGGTGTCCTAAACACCAATATATAGGTCTGGAATCTCTTAGATGGTCTCTGGGATGTCTGGGCTACAGTTCTCCCACAATGAAACTGGTCAAATCCTTAAAGGTCCACTGGTGCACTCCAGGATGGGGTCTCTTGGTGGAGATGATGCAGGTGGGCTCTGTTAACCTGTCTCTTGCAGGAAGTCCACTCCTTAATCCTTCTCAAAGCAAGGCACCTTCCCCAGGGCTTTAGTACCAGATTGTGCAGCAGACACAGTCATTCAGAGTGCAGGCCTTTGGGTGCAGATTCAAATTCCAGAAGGGCAGTCCTTCTTCTCCTTGTAGTTTCAGGCAGCATATCTGAGAGACTATGCAGCTCTCACATATTTATTCAGTGCTCTGGGGCAACAAGCAGGGGGGCATATCTGTCCAATGAGATGCTGGATGCCAGCCAAAAGCATGACAACTTCCTCCAAAGTGTGGCATCTTCTTCTCCCACAAAGCACTGCACCTCCGAAATCCAACATGGAGGATTTCTCTCCAGAGGTGTAAGAACTGGCTAAACCATCCCACAGTGTGGCTGATTTCCATTAGCTCTCCTCCCCTGACCTCTGCAAATTCCTGTCTCAAGCCTGCCATCTGGCTGGGGGGCACAGGATGTGGGGGTAGGTACACCTGGCATTCCATTACTGATCTGCTCTCTCTTTGAGCTCTGTATGATTTACCCATTCCCCTCTTGATGACATATCCTCTGCAGGTTCAGAGCTCTCCCCATCAGATAACCTCTGCTTCAGCCAGGCCACTTATCACATAATCAAAGCAGTCTGGATAAGCCTGTTAAGGCTGACAAATCAGCAGAGACCACTATAAGGCTGGATTTTGGCTTACAGAAGAGAACGTTCTATAACTTCTCTTTTGTACTAGTTATGATAACATCAACAGTGTCAAGTTGTGGAATTTATCAATACCAATCGTTTAGGTCTTTGAAAGATATTTAACCCTTTCCTAGCAATAGTTATAGCTAAATAAAATATTGCAATGTTAGCCTATGGAGCTACGTATAAGTATCTACAATGGGGATAAATGAAATGGGCAGTTTCTCCCTCACCAGGGCATATAAGACATCTTTTATAAGGTCCCTGCTTATAGTTACATGGCTTCCAACCCTGGGACACCTAGGGGAGACCTTGGGGGTGCCTAATATGTAAAAATAAGATAGATAATCACTTTTAAATTGCCCAGCCTACCAAAGCCGAATTTGCATACCATTTGCTTTTAAAGATAGTCTGCAAAGTCCAGCTGCCTTTAAAATGTCAGCTGGCACTCAGTGGTGCACACATTCAAGTGCAGGAAATCTGCTGGGACTTTAAACCTCCATGCCCTATTATATACTAGGGTCTTATAGGTATATTGAATCCCCTGGCCCCATTATCTATCAGGGACATATAGGGTTTGTCATGGCCAATTATAAGTGTACCAAACTACATGTATCTTTTTAAACAAAGCACTGGCCTGCGCCTTGTAAGCAGAGCCCAGGGTACAGTCAGAGTCAGCTACCACCGGCATCATTAATGCAAAAAACGGGGGTGAACAGGGCAAAATGATGACTGTCTAAGAGGAAACATCAATCATTCTAGTAAGGTAGCACACACCACAAATAATGAAACTTTTGCAAGCCATGCTTAAAGTAACCAGAACAATTGTATTTTGTGTATATGTGTTTATGTTGGCACCCAAAAAACATTCTCTGTATTTTCCAAGAGCTAGTCAGAATCGGGTTTTTGAAAATATTGAACCTATTCCATTAGCTTTTCCTATGTTCTAATTGCAGTTTTCAAAGTTGTATTAATCTTGATACAATCTCCTAGATTTGACCACAAGCCGCAAGACTTTGTTAGATCCTCGATATCGCCCATTAGCTCTCTTTGAAAGCACCCATCTATCTAGGTATCATAACTTAAAGCACATCGAGCAGTAGACTGGTACTGTTTAGAAGTTGTAGTGCAATCTTTACAGTGGCAGGTTTAGAAGACTGACTCTGAGCTCCTCCTGGCCAACATATTGGAACAAACAGAGACTTTTAGAGATACATCTAAATAATGGCCGCTCAGGGAAAGGAACATTGATATCACCCGTTGAAATGTGTAGTGTATCACCATGCCCAAGCTTTGATGTTAATCTATCCAGATAGGAGACACATAGCAAACTATAGTAATGAACCCCAAAAGCTCACATGCACCATCTGCCAAGATAGATGCAACATCTTAAAATTGTGATCAATTAAAATGTCAAAGCTATGACAATTAATATTATTGGTTTGACTCTTCATTGACATTTTACTGCGCTATGATGTAGTTAAGGCATAAGAAAGTTAGAAATATCACTTCCCGTCTGGTATTCTTTGACGCATAAAGTATTTACATTTCCAGTGATGTCTCCTTATTCCTTTGATCAAACACTATCTTGTAAATCAAGTTATATTGTTCAAGCTAATATGGAGGCAATGGTATGTGTAGGACCACAAATGTTCAGGGGTTGATGTTCAGGCATAGTTGTTTTCCTACAGTGCCACAGTTACTCCTTCTGATGGTCCACTTTATTTTATGTGGCACACTTTGTTTCAAATCTTTTTATTAAAAGAGTTCATACAGTATAAAATAGTACATGCAGCGTATCATTCATCCGAGGCTGTGAGATGAGTGAAAACATTTGATAGAATAAAGCAGTGAAAACAATCATTGTCCTTCATGTTATGTTTTATCTTTCTGGCCTCAATGAATAGTATCACAGCTGCATACAAAAAATATCAACAGCAAATAAGAAATAGCTGTGTTACCCTCCCCCTCGCCTCCAATCCTATACCTACAAACAACAAAGAAAACGAAAAAACAAAACAAAAAGGCAACTATACAGGGAGGGCGCAAGTGCCATCGGGGTTAGGGGTATTGAAGCTCGGGGCTGTTAGTATCTGAGGGAACATATTGACCTATCTTAGGGTGTAACACTGAAGAGAGGGACTGTATCCTGCTGTGTAAGTGGGGCTAAGGGCTGCAGATGTAGGGGTGACACTGGGCCTACAATAGGTATGTCACAGTTTATTCAAAAAGCTAGCAAGCTCTCAATCTTGTGAGTATGAAGCAGAGAAATTCCAGCCTACAGTCAATAAGAGGTTGCCCACGAGTCATAAATTTCTTTTCAGCGAATGAGAGTTTGTGGAATGTGTGTTCCATTACTAATGCTTGCCAAAGTCTGTTGAACCACATTGAGATGGCTCGGGGCTCTTTCTTTTTCCAGAAGAGAGCTATGGCACACTTTGAAACAGCAGTCTTTATGGATTTAACATTAAGAGACAATAGGAAAGAGCCAGCAAACCCTAAGTGTTACCTCTTCATGAGAAAGAACAATGACAACACCAAATTTAGTGGCAATCTGTAAACCACTGCCTGTTGGACAAAGTATTTTAGTTTATGGGTCTCAAAGTCCTTGGCAACGGTTACTGGATGACCAGTGTTGTCATTAATGTTTAATGTGGAATGCCTATGTTTGTGCACAGTGTATTGACAGGGTTTCTGGAAGATCTAACAATATGCAGAGACATGTATCAGGACAAGATTCAGAGTGATATCTATGACTTATACCCTGCTATATATTGCATGACAATTATATCTCATGCACTACATTGTCATACCAATAGATTTTGCAAGGTAAGTATACATAAGTTTAACGGATGAATGAAAGTGTTAGAGTTGGTAGACAACGAAAAGGTAAAAATAGTAATAATATGCCTCCCATGTTGTAGTGGTAGGAGATGTGTTGGATGCTGTATAATTGTACGTCAATGTTATGTACCTTGATACAGTGTTTTAAAACCATCTATGTTGGTGTTGCACCCCTTTATCCTCCAATGCACCTTGAGTAAAGGGCACCTCAGTCTGTTCCGCTGTTTTAGCCAATGCATTTAGAACCAATGATGATAGATAATATTGACTTGTTGTACATTCATTTTAAGTGGGCACTGACTCAGGCTGCCAACAAGCATTATTGACTCAGTTTGACCGTGTCTATGAGAGCGCGTCTATGGGGGAATAAATCCCACTGCTTAGGAATTAATTGAAGTGAAGAGCTGCTAATGGGTCAATTGGACACCATTGGGACCCTCTTAGCTAAAGTTAAAGCTTTTGACTAATTTGCTCACATTGAGTATGGTATTTTCAAAGAAAACTCTCTCTTCTGCCCTCTCTTTCCCGAACTAGGAAGAAAATATGAATGTTTTAGAGACACATGCGGTTAGAAATGTCCAAAATAATTAGTAAATACAATATGATCCATGGAAAAAAACCAGCTTTCTCTCCTAAATATTCTTTTGTTTTTATGCTTGGTGTCTGCCCAAAGGGAGTTCAGGGCACTGGTGATTGAGATGGTGTTGGCGACTGACATGTCCTGTCACTTCCAGCAAATCAAGGCCATGAAGAACGCCCTGCAGCAGCCAGAAGGGTGAGTCACTTTGTGAAACCGCAGTCAGACACTCTGCCCGCGCATGGTAGTGTGTAGACTGCCTATGCACTGAAGTAGAAAGAAAAGGCTGCCTCTGCTCTATAAAAACACATCTCTTTGTCTGTTCTGCTTACTGAAGTATTTACAAAGCTTAGGTACTTGCTGTGCAAATTTTGAATGCCTCATTGTTCTCTGACATGGAACTTGCTGTTAGTAATGTTACTGCTATTAATTGTTGGCAAAATGTTGTATTGTAGTGAGCAAAATGTGAGAACATATCAGGTGCGATTCACAGATATTTTACCTTGACTTACTCTTGTACTACACCTTATTTACTCCTGGAATTCAGGAGTAAGTCAGACGTACCACGAGAACGATTCACAGCAAAATCTTTGTGAATCGGGCATGTGTCGCAACCAATTTGACTTTTAAATATTTTGAATTTTAGAGTTCGCTAATACTAAAAAGTTTTCTATATTATACGTTTTTCTCTAGTCCAGGCAGTGGAGAGTTGATTTGATGTAGTCGTTTTGTGTTTCAAGGTTAGACAGAAATTGAATGAAAGCAACATTTTAGACTATGAAATGTAGGCTCTCCCAGGAGTCCAAGATGCCTTGTGTGGCTAGAATGACAGGTGAGTAAAAAAGAGTTAATCTTCCATGCTCTGATGGTTTATAATACTCAATTTGACCCTCAGTCTAAATTGTTTAGGATATCATGTCCTGATACCATCCGGGGAAATAACAGTACCATAAATAACAGTTTTTCCAACAGGCCAATATTACCACCGAAGAAGTACACACGAACATTATTTTACACAGGATTAACCTGAATGAAACATACAAGCGAAGACTCATTCTTAAATAAAGCCTTATTTGTGATTCAGAGTGTCCCATGAGGAAATATCTCATAGTCGAGTAACAACAAAGTTATTTTAACCACCCTTCTATGGTGAAAATTCCAGCTGGTCAGACGAATATAGTTTCCACTGGATCCAGTTGCTACTATATGCTGGTTTGTATACTTCACTGAACTGTTATGGAGAAAATTCTAGATGATTCTATCTGCATCTTGTGGCCAGTATATATTGGCAGCAGATTTTATCTATTGGTTTTTGTGGGAATTCAAAGAACATTCCTTTTTTCCGCTGAACGTATAAATGAATGTCCCAAACGTCATTAGTAATTGGAAGCAGAAACCATTTGTAAATGTTAAGCTTCATTTTACACCAAAGTTGTCTTTTATTACCTGGAAACTATTGAGCACTAAATCTTTCATTGTAAGCAATTTAACTTTGTTTCCAGGTTACATCCTACAAATACACTTGGTATTAGGTAAGCTTTTCTTCAGGAATGGGTGAAATTTGTGTAATTCGCTTTTGTCTGTAATTACACAAAATTTCAGAAAAATATGCAAAATTGGACGTAATTATGAGAAATGCAAATCTGTTATTTAGCTCTATATTTTAGCTCAAAATACGTTCTCCTGTCAATTTGTGGCACGGGGACACATTTTGTGCTAAAGAAAAGCACAGAAAACACAATTACAGTGAACAGATGCTTACCTTCTAGTTCATGTTGTTCACACGCTTCTGCACGATAATTTTGCCATGAAAAGCAGTGTAATTATTCAACATGGTGTGATGGCGTAGCTTTTGGAATTTCGTGTAACAAGCACAAGGTAAAATTCCAGAATTTACTGGGTGTAATTTACATTTCGTCTGGGCCTACTTTACAGGCAGTCATTCAACAGGAGGTTATAGTACAGACATTGTATTCGCTACAAAAATACAATGCACATAAGGATGAGGGAACAAGTAAATGTATTTGGAACGGTCAAGGGAAGCAGGAAATTAGCATTACTAAGACCAGACAACAGTGTATAGTCCCAAGAGGTGGTTATCATCAAATTAAATTGAATAGGTCAAATTTCAACAGAAATAAACAGTACAAAAATTAGTAAAAACCTAGAATGTAAGATCCGTCATTGAGATGTCAGTATAATGTGGAGTATTATATAGTGTCCTAGGTCATAGTCTGCCATCAGCACTTGGTATCCTTTTATATATAATCCATTTGCCTTCAGGAAACAAATCATACATACTTCCTGTTCCATTTGTTTGCTTGCCAGTGGCTGAGAGAAAGATCAGGGATGTGTCAGGGTAATGTGAGACTGCCGTTCACAACAAGTTTGAACATATCTGGGACATTTAAGGGAGATGCAGACAGAAGTCAGCAGGATGGCGGACTCAACTACTGTCAGAGTTTGAATAAATATGCCACAACCGAAAAATCGCATACATTTAAAGATTCATCCTTCAAAATTGTCAGAGCCTGTAAATACATGAATCAATCTCTCTGTGTCGCAGTCAGAGGCCAACGCGGCCTCATTTCCTTCCTAGGTTGTATTTTTGTCTCTGTCGTTATTCTGAGTGCAGCCCATTCACTTGTGCAGTCATTTGGATTTGCAGGATCGACAAGCCGAAAGCCTTATCTCTGTTGTTGCACACAGCAGACATCAGCCATCCAGCGAAGGCCTGGGACCTGCACCATCGATGGACCATGTCGCTGCTGGAAGAGTTCTTCAGACAGGTAATTAAGAGTTATTAAAGCGGATGATGACGTGAGAAGGGGGTGAACGCAGGAGGCAGGAAGCAGAGGAAAGAAAAGAATCTCTGTAACCTGAAGTAATGCACCTCCCTGGAAGACTTTGTGAGAGCCCAACTCTACTGCAACTGGACAATCCCCCATATGTTTATGCCTCTTGGAAGTAGCCAGTTTTTTTGCTTTCCCTAAAATTGGAGGAGACGCATAGAAATGCACCCAGTTATTCATGTACAGGATAATTAAAATTATTGAGCTCTACACACTTTGAACAACTCAACAAAATGCTGAACCAAACATTTGGCATACATTATCCCTACATAACTTAATCCATGTAGCCTCCGGACTGCACCCTTGGATCACGCACTCTCACTGAGTATTAAAAACCTCACTGCGTTCATTCCATTATAAAAGGAGGACAAATCCTACCATACAACACATGTAATTCTACTGTGAACACTACAAACAAGCACTGGACACTTTAGCATCCTCCTCATGCTTGCACACTCCACCCATTATCGAGTCATAGCTTCCTCATTATACCCTCAACCTCAAAGTCTTATCCACCCCATCAACACTCTTTATTCCCTTCTTGTACACCTGTTACACCCCCCCACTAAACCTTTTGCATCTTAATTCTCTTAGAACTGACCTAAAACTACTTCTCTTAACCTTACTTCCTTCCCCTTGCATCTCCCCTAGGCTCACAAATGTCTCCATCAAGCTTTCTAATTTCTTGCCCACATCCTTTGCTTAGCAAATACCAATTCTCAAAGCTACTAACTTATCATGTGTGTCACCAAACCCCTTTAGTCTCCACATCATAAAAACACTGGCTTACTCTTCTCATGTTATCTTTTTAATCACTTTCTAAATACAGGCACCTGTCTTGCTCTCAATCTGCAGTCATAGCACTTCTAAAAACAGCTGAAGATCATCCCATCCATGCCTCCCTGTTCCTTTTTCTTAAGAAAATCCTTGAATGACTAGTGTTTAGCAACCTCACTACTTTCCTCACTGCTCACAGATTGCTGGGTCCCCTTCAAATTGCCTTATGCCGTGTGTCCATTTTCATAACCACTGCTTATCACAATTAGCTCTTCTCCTTTGTCTTTTACTTCACAGTTCACACTATCCAATCTTGGCATCACAGGCTTGTCTTTAACCAGATTTTCAACCTATCAATTGTAACATTTCTTCTTGGTATTTTGGTGTTCTTAGCTGTCTACCTGTTTATTTCAGTCAATGTTTCAAAAGACTTTATACTGGGGTCAGATCTCGTCTCATGTGTGCTACATTGTTTGGCTTAATCACAAACACAGACCTCTAGCTGCCCAACAACCTTCACCTACTGAATAGCTATCAGACCAACTATGCTGAACCACCCCAAAATGGTAACCGTGCCACTGGAGAACTTTATTTGCATCTCTGTCTGAATGTTGTGAATAATTATCATTAGTAATGAATCTACACTTGTGTTAGCTAGTTATGTCCTAAATTAATTTATCTACACCGATAACCAATCTGCCACAAGCCCTTTGAACATAAGTTCAATTGTGCTTGTTTCTCTATAATATACTTTAACCTAGGTATCGAGTAGGTATATTGGGTTGGCCCTCTACTTTCTATTACAACCTTAAGCATTACCTCCAAATATAACTCTATCCGATCTCTAGATCCAGGTACATGTTGGGCAGGAGAAGTGAAAATAGAACTTGGTGCTTTGTGGGCTTCGCAGTTTCAAAAGTGAAGGTTTCCTGATTTGCATAGGGGTATGTGTTAATCATGTAAGGGAATGCCCATGGATTTATGATTAGAAGATAGCACCAATCAGAGAGAGGGGTTTCATTATTAGTGTGCCAGCTTTAGAATATGAATATGGAGTCCTCTTGGTTTTAAAGAACCTTTTTCAAGCAATCACCACCTTTGCTGAGGCATTCATAGCAGGCAGATCTCCTGAAAATGTCAACAGGAACATCTCATGCAACCATGCAGTATTATTTGAGGATTGGGAAAAGTCTACTGAGATGGTCAAGAACCAGCACTAAGGCAGAAGCAGAATCCATCTTCCTATGCACTCAGCTTTTCTGGTTAAAAGGGGTGATGAGTTCACCAGTCAGAGTCACACACTTTTATTAGAGGCCTTTCTGAAAAGCTAATTGAATCCCTGGATTTTTCAGATCTTGGTTCTAACCAGGATTCAGTGACCTGCGAGCTGGTAAGAGAACACTGAAACTTCATTAACCACTGCTGGTGATGATTTGCTCCATGTGAGAACTTTGTCTCACTGTCACATCTAAGTGTAAAGAAAACATTGTTCACTCAATCCAACATCTGCAACATGATGTTAAGCGGCCTTTCAAGCACAACCCCAGAACCTTTTTTAGGTCTCGGCCTGCACCAGCGCTTGCGCTGGTCTGGCCGAGAGTTTTAGTAAGCGGGTTTTGGAAGTGCAAACACTGGCTTTCGGCTGGCGACCAGCTTGAGTTCACGATGGCGTGCACGCGCAGCTGGCATCTGGGTTTCCTATCTCTTCCTCATTTCCTCGTCATGGCTCATTAACTCTCTGGACTCTGATGTTTCAATCGCAGCAGCAGCTCACATTACCAACTGAGGGCCCTGGACTACAGTCACATGAAAAACAACCGCGATTAGCATTGAAATGCAAGCTTTTTTTGTCTAGTTAGAAATATTGCTTCGGTGGGTTGATTTCACCTTATATCGCTATTTGTTTTATATTGGGAGTCACAGCCTAATTACCAGTTTTTTGTCTCTCACTGTTTTTAAAAAAAATATTTATTCGCGCAAAGCACAAAGCTATATTTAAGGTTACTTTTTCCGCGTCACTTCTTCACTCTATTTAAACTCCACACCCCCCACTCTTTTTGTCTCTCTCCTTCTCTCTCTCTCTCCCCTCTCTAATTCTCTCTCTACTTAATTAACTGTCCCCTCTCTATCTTTTTTAGCCTTTCATTCTCTCTCACCCCTTTATCTGTTTCTCTTTCAAACTCCTTCATTCACTCTCTCTCCCCTTCTTTCTCTCTCTCTATCCCGCTCCACTCTTTATTCTATGTACACCCTTTCTCTCTCTTTCTCTCTCACCACCCTCTCTAATTGGGCATTATATCTTCACTCTATCTCTCACTCGGCAACACCACAGCATCACTCAGCGCAACCACAGCATCAATCAGAGCCAGCACAGCATCAATCAGAGCCAGCACAGCATCACTCAGCACCAACACAACATCTCTCAACGCCATCACAGCATCACTCAACGCCATCACAGCATCACTCAGTGCAACCACAGCATCACTCAGTGCAACCACAGCATCACTCAGTGCAACCACAGCATCACTCAGCACAACCACAGCATTACTCAGCACAACCACAGCATCACTTAGCGCCACAACAGCATCACTCAGCGCCACCACAACATCACTCCGCGCCACCACAGCATCACTCAGCACCACCATAGCTTCACTCAGTGCCACCACAGCATCGCTCAGCGCTACCACAGCATCGCTCAGCGCCACCACAGCATCGCTCAGCGCCACCACAGCATCGCTCAGCGCCACCACAGCATCGCTCAGCGCCGCCACAGCATCGCTCAGCGCCGCCACAGCATCGCTCAGCGCCGCCACAGCATCGCTCAGCACCGCCACTGCATCGCTCAGCACCGCCACAGCATCGCTCACCGCCACCACAGCATCACTCAGGGCCACCACAGCATCACTCAGCGCTGCCACAGCATCACTCAGCGCCGCCACAGCATCACTCAGCGCCAAGACAATATCACTCAGCACCACCACAGCATCACTCAGCGCCAAGACAATATCACTCAGCACCACAGCAGTATCACTCAGCAACACCTGAGTATCATTCAGCATCACCTCAGCATCGTCTCCGCAACAGTCACCACCACCACCACTACCACCTCAGCATCACTCAGCACCACCTCAGCCTGTTCTCGGAATCTGGCATCTGTTGATTCTCCCCTAGCGTCTGGCCGCTGCTAGTGTTATAATACAGGTACTAGTTCCCAACCTTCACCCTCCGATTGTTTATGCCCCCTCAAAAAAAAAGCTTTAACAAACAACCATTGCCAGCATTGCAAGAACAAAAGAAAACTGAGGAAATTTTTTATTGTAAATACTTTTTTTAATATGGTCGTTCAGTTTTACATAATGCCTTCTTGGTCATATATAAAGTAACAAAAATGCTTCTGACACTTTTTATTATAACTTTTCAGCATGCCGCACAGCAGCCACACTTCTCTACAGCACAGCTTGAAGACATTGGCAAAGTCAATAGCGCTGGCTAAACACTTATAAGGCCCCAAAGGCGAGACCTATTGGCTATGCCAATGCTTGTCTTCTAAGACATTTGTAGGTGCGTAGATATCTAGCAATATAGACATTAATGATCCCTATAGTAAACCCTAAAACTCTATTGTACAGTTAACCAGATGTTATCATAGGAGGGTAATTTTGACACAAAGTAGTTTGTAGTAAGCATTTCCTTTTTCTAGATATTATAAAAACAATTCTTGACTCTTGTGAGGTTTTTAAGTTGTTTCTTACATTGAATGTCGCCTCTTTTTGGGCTACTTTTATAGGCTGGCTCAACAACTGTCTCTGTCAATAGTTGGTGAGCCCAGCTTTAGCACTGATGTCGCCCGGTGTGCCATTATTTGTTTGCGCCCCCTCCACCACCAATGACCTCGTTCATGGATTAACTCACTATCACCCTCCAAGAGTGCCCCTCACATCTCCATGGCACTCTCACAATTATTTACTTTCTTTTTTAAAACACAACTCACTCCAATGTACGGGGTCAGAGCACTTTCCATCACACACTAATACTGAGATATTAAAACACTAGGTAAAAAAAAACATTACGTTCTAACCTATACCTTTCAGTTTGCATGCAGCTCTTTGAGTAGAGTTCATAGCTCACTGTGCTATATCAAGTATTATAAATTATGAATTGCACGTTACAAAATAATCTCTGTTCCAAAAGCAGTAACCCACTGAGCTATCTACATAAAATACAATTCTGTGATCTGCATGGTACAATTTCTTTGCAGCAGGAATATTAACCCTCTGTGCTGCTTATGAGTCAAAATTGCCACTAGTCAAAACTCCATCTGTCTCCAGTGGATACAATAATCACCAGAGTTACCTTGACATTGTTATTGTTGCCCGAGCATTGCTGGACACACAAGGAACTCTGCAGCAATGCTTTTAAACCCATAAGATATTTCAAAACAGAGCTCTAAGCTCGGCGCCCGGTGCGGTGGCACTGGTCCCACTACCCAAAATCCGGCACTGATATTAGGTGGAAACTTGCATGCAGCTTATTAAGTCTGTATTCTTTCTTTAATTTCTACGAGATCATATAGAATCATACTGATAGCATGGAGCGAGTCCAAATTTTACTCTCCAGTACCAGGTCAACCTGTGACTTACAAGTATGGGCTCCACCTCTACGCCACATGATCTTCTCTTAGGCGATAGATCTTTGCCACCGTTTTTGAATAGAAGCTAAATCAAATCAAGCCAATCATCATCATTATTTACAGTTTAAGTTTAGTCAGTGATGAGACTTTTAAGTAGATTTTCTAAACTTTATTCTCTTTAAGAGA
Source organism: Calotriton arnoldi (assembly GCA_963921515.1). Lineage (NCBI taxonomy): Eukaryota > Metazoa > Chordata > Amphibia > Caudata > Salamandridae > Calotriton > Calotriton arnoldi. The sequence continues at coordinate 1,663,469 of CAWUFW010000937.1, forward strand.
TTAATATATTGTTTTTATTCAACTAGTAAGTCAGATAAATCCATTTACAGAAATTATCAAGAAAAGAAGGGCTAGAGTCAATAATAATGCAAGCATGTTCCATGAAGGAAATAATCTCTATTCTATCTATAAGAAATCGGACCAATTAGAACCCATAAAGAGTCCAGGAAAAGAGCGAGATCAAAATAGCATGAAAATTGTAATCAAATTGAGTAGTTGAACTCCCCTTAAAGAGTAGTTCATGAAACTCAGCTGAGTCCCATTTCTTCAAAAAGCATTGGCATACAGTTTCAGAAGCAAGCTGTACAAAATCAGTCTCAGTCAGGAAAACAGATGCAGCAGTAGCTACTCCAATCAGGGTGAAAGGATAAAGACAACAGCAATCACAATCAGCAGTAGCATACAGCAAAGCGCAAAGCTTTGGGTGCAAGGGAAGGTGATAATCGATGAGTGAGATTCCTGCTAACTAACTATAAACAAGCACTAATATATAAGTCATGAGAACATGCATACAACATTGAGGTCATGGGTCGTCACCACAGAAAATAAAGTGCAGTTTTTGGGTGCAAAGTTTAGCAGAAGGCTTCTGTTAAGATATGATTAGAGAGGGAAAGAAACACTGAAAAGCAAGGAAATAACTTCTTTCTACATTGATATTGTGAGGGATCCCATTTTCCTAGAGTTTGTTTGGCAAATTACCTGAACTAAGCTGTAATCCACCCCAAGTTTCCAAAGGAACACTCAAAATAAACTAGTTGCAGATGTGGCCCTGACATGGTCTTGCTGCACTGAGCCTGAGAGGGTATACTTCAGAATCTGTCTCCCTTGTTTTCTGAAGCATCCTGGAGAGGGTAATTGAGTGCCTGTGAAATGGACTGGGCTGCATTGGTTAGGGATGGGTGGAGATGGCAGGCTGAAAGGAGCTCCTAGCAACACAGACATCCTCTGCTATGTTGGATTTGCATCTGCGAGGATTTTGTTGGCAAAAGGCAGACTCCTAGAAAAAGAACTCTCTAACACTGAATAAACACAGACATCTGAGAATTTTGTAGACACTGGTTTAGAATCACATACAAATGGTATATAATTTTCTCCCTTTAAAATCCCATGCTTACCCCCACTGTATTTCTGAATGAAGTGAAAGGAAGGAAAAGGAATGAGGAATTTCAGTTTGCCACTGCTATAAATGTCTCCTACTGCATGCCAGAGTTTTTTGGAAGATAGTTCATACCAATCTCTGTTTCAATTGAAACCCTCGGTACCTAATTGCAAGAACTTGAATAACCAGATTCCTGGCCCAATTGATGGGAATATTGAGATTGAGTTCTGCAGGGGAAGCAGCCTGCCTGCTGGAGGGTCCAGAAAGTTGAAGGAGGTCCAGGTGGAGGCTTGCTAGTTAAAACAATACAGCATACCTGTCAACTGGTATATGCTGGGGAGCCTCTGGAAAACCTACACCAGTTGTGGGGAGATGAATAAATTTTATTTTAAGCAACACAAAATTCTGAGGGAAATCCAGCATGTGTCAGATTGAAAAAACCTCTATGAAGCAAATTTTGCTTTAAAATATCTGTTTTCAAGAACTTTTTCCCACTTTGTTGGATAAAGGCATCTATCCATTTGAGGCATGACCTTGTTGAATAACTACATTGTCTCAGCCCGCTCTTAGCTTTTTCTTTCTCAGTGATCTAGTGATCTTGAGTTTCTCTTAAAATATGCAACCTGCAACATTATGCCTCCAGGCATCTTCGAGATAATAAAACATGAAGAGAGCCTCACTTGTACCCTCTTTAAACCGACAATCAATATTTTCCAAGAGCTCCAATTTCACTGTGTGAGGTTATGTTATGCTTGATTTGTAGAGCGCACTATACCCTGGGAGGGTATCATGGTGCTGTGCAGGTGTGAGCATATGCACACTTAGGGCCTAGTGGAACTACTCGAAAAGACAGGTCTTCAGCTTCTTGCGTAATTCACACTTTACAAGCGATGCTGGAGAAGGCTTGACCACCGGATCTGGTTTTCCGTAAGCGTGGGATTTGTCAACTAGGAGTACAGGCACACAGAGGTGCCTGGAAGGTTTGGAAAGCAGATATGATTGTTGAGGTATGCTAGGCCAGTGTTATGTAGTGCCTTGAAAGTGTGGTTGAAAAGTCTGAATTGTGCTCGTTTGCAATTGGAGAGCCAGTGGTGCTTCTTCAGGTGTGGTGCAATGTGAGTGCGGCATCGGAGGTTGACAGTGATTCTGGCTGCCGAGTTCAGAATGATCTGCAGTGTTCTGGCAAATGTTTTGTTGATCCCTACATAGAGAGTGGTCCTATAGTCCAGCTTGCTTGTGACCATGGCATGTGTGATAGTTTTCCAGTTGCTGATTGGGAGCCATTTGAAATTCTTCCTCAGCATCTTGATGGTATGGAAGCATGAGGCGGTGATAGCATTGACTTGGGGGGTGATGCTGAGCTCGTTGGCCTTGATCCTGAGGTTCTTGGTGTGGGTGGGTGTCGGTCCTACCTCTATTGGCCACCAAGTGGAGTCCCACAGGGATGTGCTCTCCCCCAAGATCATGATTTTGTTCTTGTAGTTGTTCAGCTTTAGACAGTTGGTCTTCATCCAGTGGCGATTCCAGTCATGAAGGCATTGAATTTGATCCAGGTACTGGGCATCTTGTGCGTGAGGGAGACAACAAATTGTGTGTCGTCTGCATAGGAGAGGACACCGATATCCTGAGAGCAGATGATGTTGGCTAGAGGGATCATGTATGCGTTGAGGAGGGTCGGGATCAGGGAGGATACTTGGGGAACTTCGCAGATGAGGTCACGGGAATCTGAGGTGTATGGTGCCAGGCTGACTGACTGGGTCCTTCTAGTCAGGAAGGAGCAGATTCATCTGCGTGCACGTCCCTAGATTCCAATGTCATGTAGATGTTGGATGAGGATGGGGTAGGACTCAAATGCTACAGATCCAGGAGGATGAGGGCCGCCATGTCTCCTCTGTTCAGAATCATGGAGATGTCATTTGTGGCAGCAATTAAGCCAGTTTCTGTGCTGTGGTTGAATCTAAAACCAGACTGAGTGGTGTTGAGGACTTGGTGGTCATTGAGGTATTTGGTGAGGTGTCTGTTGATGATATTCTCAAAGACTTTGGTAGCAGTGAGATTGGTCTGTAGTTGGCGAGTGTTGAAGGGTTCGCAGAGGGTTTCTTCGGCAATGGGAGGACAGTTGCGTGTTTCAAAGCATCTGGCAAGGTTGTGTAAGAGATGGAGGCATTCAGAATGGGTGTGAACATGGTGCTGAAGGGTTGCAGTCCGCTGGAGTAGTTGTGGTGGGGTCAGGGCTCTGATGCGGCCCCTGAGTGGATGGGAGTCATGGTGGCGGCGGTTTCTTCTGAGGTGATGACAGGCCATGTGGTTAGCATTGTTTCTTTGGATAAGATCGGGAGGCATTTGGCAAGGTCTGTTGGTTGCAGCTAAATGGTGGTGATTTTGTTGCTGAGGAATTCAGAGAGATTGTTGCAGATGTTCTGCGAGGGAGTGATCAAGTTAGAGGCAGCCGATGGTGAGGTGAAATATCTGTTGGTGCTGACACTGAGGCAGTCCAACAGAGTGGCGCATTTGGTGGTCCAGATCATTTGGTGGTAGTGCTTCAGGGCAGATTTCAGCGTGCTCCGGTCTGCATTATCCTGGCTCATTCTCCATTTGTGCTCCAGTTGTTTGCAGTGGTGTTTATTCAGTCTGAGTTCCTCTGTGCACCAACTGGCCTTGGGTCTGGATCTTGTTGTACTGTTGTGTTTGAGGGGAGTCGGGGGTGGATGCAGGAGCTGATCCAATTGTTGAAATTCTTGATGGCTTTGGGGAGGCTGTTGCTGTGTTTGGGTTGTGGGTGTTGAGAGCCATGTTTCAGTCCTTGTCAGTGATGCTGTTATAGTTTTGGCGGGCTGTCTGGTGGTGGTGCGTGTGCTTTGGACTGGGATGGGTATGCTGAACTTGACTAGGGCTTGGTCTGCCCAGAGAATTGTGTGAGCTTGCCGACTCAGATGTTGGTGAAATTTGGGTCCAGGAGGTGTCTGGCAACATGGGTAGGTTACTATACTCGTGGGTGAGGCCCAGGCTTCCAAGTTCTTCAATAAATGCTCTTAAGTTGGGGTCAGTATGGTATTCCAAGTGTAAGTTCAGGTCTCCAAGTAAGATGTAATTGCTAGCCTTGAGAGTGAGTGCTGTGACAAAGTCTGTGATGATGTAGTTGAAGTTGGTGCCTGGTTCCGGTGGTCTGTGGAGGAGAGTGCCTCTTAGTGTGAAGTTGGCTGTGACGTAGAGCTTGAACGACAGGTGTTCCATGTTGGAGGATGGCATGTCCATGGATGAGATGCAGCTGTTCTTGTGGATGATGGCGATTCCACCTCTGGGCGTGTGAAGTCTGTCTTGCCAGGAAAACTTGTAGCCAGGGGGAATGGCTGTGGCAATGTCAGGTCAGGTGCTGATGCAGGGTTCAGCCAGGTTTCCATGAGAAAAAGTAGGTCAAGGGCATTGTCGTGCAGCAGGTCCCAGATCTCTGTGGCATGTTTGGTCAGTGAGAGGTTGTGTGGGTGGTTGCAAGACTGTGTGAGTGTCAGAGAGTAGGGTGTTGGGTGCTGTTGGTGGAGTGAGTGTTGGTGTAGATACCTGCCTGAAAACTTGCAGGAAGTGGAGGAGAATGCTCCCTCGGTGCTGTGTGGTGCTGCAAGGCAGCAGCATGTAGAGCAGCAGGTGACATTGAAGGACCAGAGGATTGCAGCATGGCAGCGGCAGGAGGTGGGAGGACCAGGGTTCCTATCGCTGGGGCAGTCCAGATGTGCAGGGGCACAGACAGGCTTGTCTTTGGTGCCCACATTGTGGCAGCCATTAAGTGGGTCCTTGAAAGGGAAGTGCAGAAGGATGATGGGAAATTCAGTATTGTCACTTCCTGTGCAGATGGATGATGGGAAATCCAGTGATACCACTTTCTATGTCCATGGATGATGGAAATGGTTCCTCTTGCTTGGCTTCTTGTTTTAATGACAGTTTTGGTGGGAAACTAGTGATGTCACTTCCTCTGCGAATGGATGATGGTAAATCCAGCGATGTGACTTCCTGTGCCAATGGAAGATGGAAATGACCTGTTCTGCCTGGATTCTTGCCCCTTTATAGCCCACAAACTGGTCTTGCTTGACGATTTCCTACTACAAACCTATTTGAAGGTAGAAATCTTGATAGGGCCCACCTTCACTACAACTATCTGCATTCACACTTTGGGCACTTAAAGGGACCTTAGCTGTGTGAGTTAATGTTCAGTTTTCTGTTGACTTTAATACAATATACTTTGTATTTTATTCCATGAGATATTGTTCTCTTCTTCCCTAGTTCTAGATATGAACCTGCATGCCTGTTTTCGTTATTTTAGTTTGTATTTTGTTCTGTTTTTTAAATCATTTGATGTGAAACTTCAGGTTCAGCCAAGGTTGTTTGAAATGAAACCAGTTTACATCATTTGATCCTCTTCTTGAGCAGTGCATGAGTTACTTGTTGTTGGAAATTGAGTTACTGGTCAAGGGGGGTGAATCCCTACTCAAGCAGGAACCATAAGCTCTGTCAGGGTGGAACACAAGCAACCTCTAATGAACCTGTGCTCAAACCTTTGGTAGCTTGGCACAAAAGCAGTCAGGCTTAGCTTAAAGGCAATGTGTGAAGTATTTATGCAGCACTTCAAACAGTAATAAAGTAAAGACACAACACAAGAAAAATCCCATTAAAATTTAGAAAAACAGAGTAAAATGTTTTAAATTATTTGACACCAAAATGACAAACATCCAATCAGTCGAATTGGAGATATGCAGTTTTAAAGATTTAAGTGGAAGCACAAAGTGCCAACTATGGTTATCTGGTCGCCCTGGACCGGGACAAAATCACAAGTTTAGGCCAATCACGATGGCATCAAGTTAGGTCTACTGAACAAGGGTACCTTAAATCCTGGTTGTAGAGCGTTGCAAGATCCAACATTGAGGATGCATCGCGCAGCGGCAGTTCAGAGCAGTTTCGAGGCTGTGATGTGAGGTCCTGTGTTCATTTCAAGGATGCAGTTGATGAAGGACATTTGATGCAAAGGCCTGCGACGAGGATGTGTCACCCAGCGGAGGTTCCGAGGATACTGCGGGCTGCGATGCAAAGTCCTGCATTGGGGATGTGTTTTGCTGAGGCGGTTTCAAAGCGGAGCTGTGAAGAGATGCGTTGTGCTGCATCGGTTCTGACCACAGGGCCACTGGGCTGGCAGAGCATCTTCAGTTCCACTTCCAAGGGTCCGGAACTGGGGTAGCACCACTTGGGGGACAAGACTCACAGCAGACTAAGTCCAGGTGCTAGGTTCAAGGTGGTTGGAACCTGTTTTGCATTCTGCTCAGGAGGCCTGTCAACTGGCCCTTGGAGTCACTGTGGTGGTCCTGGGATCAAGATGCAGCTTCAGTCCTTTACTCAGACAGCAGGGCAACGGAGTAGCAGTCCCTATGGCAGAGTGGCACAGCAGTCCTTCTGAGTCTTCCACAAGTCCAGAGATGTAGTAGAGAGTTAGGTCTGCAGTCCAATAATTATACCTGGTGCCCCCCTTGAAGTAGGAAAAGGTTCTGGAGGTATCCACCCCAGACGTGTTTGGAATTTCCTGCTTCCCTGCCCTGTCCACAAATTGTCTGGGGTCACAATAGAGTTGTGTCAAACCCTTTACGAATGTGTTTCCAGCAGAGCCTTTGTGATGTGCATGTGTGGTAGGTGACAGCTTCTCCCCCCCCCATCAAATCTGAGATGGCCCATCCTGCCAACACCTATGGCCCTTTGTTTCACTGTCTGGGAGCAATTCATTAGGACCAACTTCCAGCTACACCTAATCATGTGACCCAGGATACAGGCAGTACACACCAAATGATTGGGACAAGAATATTCCAGCTTTCTTAAAGTAATATTTTCAAAATTACGACTTAAAATCTGACTTTACCATGACGGAGGGCTTTAAATTACAATTATTTATACATAAGTTATCACTTATTAAATGTAATAGGTTAACCCAATGTTATCCTAAGGAAGTAGTAAAAAAACACATTTTTCAGTTTTTCACTACCAGGACATGTAAAAGTACATGTCAATCTTTTTAAATACAAAACACCCTGCTCTCTAGGCTGTCTATGGCCTACCCTCGCAGTGACTTATGTGCATTAAAAAGGTTTATTTTGCCAGGTCAAAAAGACAGATTAAAACTGCACACACAGGCTGCAGCGGCAGGCCTTAGACATGTTTAAAGGGCTACTTAAGTGGGTGGCACAGTCAGTGCTGCAGATCCACTTATAGCATTTAAATTACAAGGCTTGGGTACATGTAGTACCCCTTTACTAGAGACATATTAGAAAACTAAATATGCTGATGCAGTGTAGGCTAATTTAACTATGTTTAGAGGAGAAAAAACACACACTTTAGCACTGGTAAGCAGTGGTAAAGTGGGCAGAGTCCTAAGTGCTAAAGAGATCAGAAAAAAATGAGAAGGAAGACAATGGTTTGGGGGAAGACCGTCAGGCTTAAGACTTGTGAAGCTCAAGATGTACAAAAAATAAAGAGTTGGTTATTATTATCCTTTGTTTAGTAGGTTAATCATATACCTCAAAATATAGGTGAATTAACTCATTCATTTAATTGCAGCATTTTTTGATCTTCCAAGTTACATACATAAACTACATTGTAATATATAAACTGGAAACAATGTAAGAAAAAATGCAATTTATAAATAAAACTAATAAAGAAAATAGCAGAAAATTAACTTTATTAAACAGAAAAAAACACACATCGTACAAAAGCACATTTCCAAAATACGTTAGCAATACTTAAAGAAAAGATTAAAACTTGAGGGAAAGATCTAAATGGAGCCTGATCCACAGTCGTGGAGCAGCTGAAGGTTGGAGGAATCACGTTGTAATATTTGAAATTCTTAATCTAAAACCACCTTACTCATTGTCTTCCTGCATACACAAATGATCTTTGGCCTTTCCACCACTTCAGCAAGAGGCAGCAGTCTTAGAAGCTGTGAAAAAAAGGTGAATTTATTCCGGTCTTCTTGGGTCAGCCAGGAACAAAACAGGAGTGACAACTGAAGCTTATGCTATTCAGACAACAAATATGCTGGGAGAGATATGAAGTGGTATAGAGAAAAGATTTCAGAGGCAGGTAAATGGCAATAATGTGCATTCCCTATATCAATAAGAGAAAGAATAGGGTCTTGAACAGTGATACAAAACACAACATAGGCTAAGAAGTTGCTAACACACAATGTTTAGAGTTTATCATTGTACATTTTAAGCATCATCTCGGAATTAAGAATCAAGCCCTGGTATCACACCAAAGGGGCAAGTGTCATTCGATACAGAGTAACAAAAGTTAGGAAGACGAATCCTATGGTCAAAAGATGAAATGGAGGGTAGGAATGGAAGAAATGTGGTACTCAAGTGATTTAGATTCATGAAACGAAAGGGCATCTATTACTCTGTGACACAAAAATAGTCCTGCATTCCCTAAAGATGATACCCTAAAATAGTGCTGGATGTTATTAAGGTACAGGTGGACAGAAGAGCTGAAAGCGGATACCACATCTGTCAGTGGCTTCTTGAGAAAGAGTTGTATTTGCCACAAAACACAGTCGCATGACACTACTGTGAGTAGTTTCTGCACAAGGGCCAAAGACGTAACAGCTGCAGCATGTGAACTGCTCTTTTTCGATAGAATTATTTATGCACACAGTGGACGTTCACTTAACAAACAAGTTGTCATGAGAACTTCATAAAACAGCTCAAGCACATGAAACATGATAAACCAGTACAGACGGCCCAATTCACAAAGATGTTGCTAAGAGTAGGTATCACTTACTCTTGCATTACTTTTGGAATTTAGGAGTAAGCCAGGAGCACTACAAGAGTAATCAGGCCCAAGGTTGTCATGCATATTTAAAATCACGTTGACCAGGCGGGCTACCAGAAAACAATGGTGATACATCTCTCCGTTCGTAGACCATAAGCAGTTCTTATGCCCTGCACCTGTGTCCAATAACAGCAGTCCATCCAAACAGTGTTCACGTCTTCATCATACTACTTCATGGAGCTACTCTCTTGTGTGACATAAGCTGCCCAATGAGCTATATGGAAGGAACATTGGCGCTGTGACGCAGTTTGCACTGCCTCCGTAATTGATAGATCAACCGTTTTGGATTATATTGCTGTCATTTCTGCCCAGTTATTGGGATTTTTGAATCAACATTAGAAGGAGAAAGTCAGTTGGGTAAAACTACAATACAATGCTATCCACATTTCTGCTCTTTATGTATTTTATATTATATCCAACACATGAAACATTTACAAAAACATATCCAATAACGTACTGCTTCGTTTTAATAAATGACATATAGTGGTTGTTCTGATGCTAAAGGATAAATTGTGTTGACAGGGTGTCTGTATCTTCTAGGGTGACAAAGAAGCAGAATTGGGTCTTCCATTTTCTCCACTGTGCGACCGCAACTCCACCATGGTGGCTCAGTCCCAAATAGGTAAGTTGTTTTATGACGTCTGCCCAGCCGAGGGAAGATGGGAGATGTTTACAGGCAGTGCATGACATTAAGATACTCAAGAAAAAGAGCACTGCAGCCTTTTCAGGTTTATGCCAGGTTTATATCTTTACAATCTCACTTTCAACATGGTAAACAGAGTTGTTCTTTGAAATGATGTTTAATCAGTAGTGTGGTTGTCAAGAAAGCAAGATGTGAAGACGTTTCATGTTAGAATGTTTTGATTAGATGGGACATTTTCAGAATAATCTGTGACCTCCGTGTGCGGGCTACTTACAGCTTGTTGCTCTGTCTCATTGAGGCACTGCATTATGTAGGATAGGGCCATGGAATTGACCTATCAAGCAGGATTTCTCTTGGATGTAGTCTTGTGCATACAGCGGAGCAAGGGGGATAGCAGCAGGTGACAGCTGACTTGTGCCCTGTTCGCATTTCTGTACCGGGCTCAGAGGCAGCTCTCAGCTGTCCATGCTCTTCACCCCCAAAACATGAATGAGGGTAAAGGCAGGTCTGGGACAGCAGAGAGTTGCCCTGGTGTCCTATTATCCAGTGCAAGCAGAATAGTCCAGCATTAAGGACTAGGGCCACACAAGATTTTAAACGTCTGCTTTTAGACCTTGTGTCAAATTGGGGACACCAATGTTAATTACAGACTTTTTCTAATAATCATACTTCTTACTGCCTGGACAGATTGATAGTAATTACTGACTAGGGCAATTAAGGCTCTTTACTGCTTGGGGCCATTATTGCTTTTTTATATATGGTTGCATTAAGGTTCGCTCCTACTGAGCAACATTGATCATCATTAATTCTTGGGTATGTTGATGTAACAGCATGGTGATTACAGGCTTATAACCACAAAAAACATTCACAAAATTCACTGAAAAGCCTATTTAGTTAAGGGCGGTGGTCTGTATAATGTCTACAAGACATAGGGCTTGATGTTTAATATTGACAGCCAAGCAGTTTCTCTGTCACAGAGATGGAGTAAATTACTCCATTGCCCTGAGGTAGATGCCACCTGCCTAATTTAGAAATGCCTGCCAACCTGCTTGTTACTTCTAAAGCATTGGCAGGAACCACCATTACGGTGGTTCCTGTCAGTGCTCTTTACAGTTTGGTATAGGGCTCCGTCATCATGACGGAGCCTTGCACTAAACTGTTTCCTTCTTTTTTTTCAAAAAGGAAATTAGGTTGGAGGAATTAGAGGTCTGTCTCCAATGGCTCTCCCCTCCACAGGGTCATTGGAGGGGTTTATTCACGGCAGAGATGGAGTAGTCTCCTCTTTTAAATTTGGCGAGTGAACCTATATCTTGACATTTCTATACTACGTTGTGACAGAGAATATCATTATTATTATAATTATTATTATTTAATTTATAAAGCTTGTGACTTCCCAGGACTAACACAAAGCATCCAGGGCAAACACATAGCAAATAAGAGAGGAGTTATATGCCAACATTCCACAGGATGCCACCATCTAGGTTGCAGAAAACAGTCTCCTGTCCAAGACTTGGACCTCAGGTACACCCATCAGCTTCATCACTGAGTGTGCGACCATCACGCTCAACGAGAATTTATTTCTTTTCGCAGACCAACTCTACCACCAGATACAAGGTACTTCAATGGGAAGTACCTTCGCATTCAGCCTTACCTGCCTGTACATGGCTCACTTTGAGAAGGAGCATATTTTTGGACATATGAACCCCTACAACACCAACATCATATTGTGATGACGCTACATAGACAACATCATCATCTTGTAGCATGGTAAATTTGACACCTGTCATGAATTTTCCACCTGGATCAACTCGATCAACCCGTACCTTATGTTCACCAAGACAATCTCAGACAGAGAACTTCCTTTTCTGGATCTCCTGATCTCTCTCAATAGTAGTAAGATGCCTACTACCACCTTCAAGAAGACAACAAACTCCAACAGTCTTCTCCTATATAATAGCCACCAGCCAAAAGCCCTCCAGGACAACCTCCCTTACGGGCATTTTCTTCGACTTAGATGGAATTGCAGCAATGCCAGTGACTATGATCGGCAAGCCATTGAGCTCAGCACTATTCTCAGAGCCTGTAACTATTACTCCCTGACCGTGATATAAGCACACAAGAGGGCTAGAAATAACCACCGGGCAGCACTATTAAAACCCAAAACCAGGTCTAATGACAACATTATCATGTGTCCCGCCACATTCCCCTCCCACGCTGCAACGTTCAGATGCACCCAAAACCTTAGAGAAAGGCTGATACACACAAGACCCTGGGCGGTTCTGAGGTTATAACAACATCCCCTTTGGAACCTCACCCCGGTTACAGGACACTACCTGTGTTGGTCATGTGGGTTATGCCATCTCAGTAAAACAACAAAAGAAATCAGGCTAGATCATTTGCACATGTGGATGCAGAGAGGCCATAACAACTGCGACACAAAGAAATGCGTACATCTTATCACCTGCCCTTGCATGCTTAGATATGTTGGCATGACAACAAGACCAGTGAACATTAGGATCACTGAGCACTGCAGTAACATACTGTGCAAACGAAGCATCACCAAGATGAGCGCACATTTCTTGACCAGTAACCATACCCCTGATGACCTCCAGTGGACCATCCTGGAAGCACGTAATTATTGGGACAAATAGACCCTGTTCCGGAGGGAACAACACTGGGACTTTCATCTAGCCACCCTTATCACTGGCCTAATTGATGACATTCCCTGGAGTAAGTTATATACTTGACAGTTCTGTTTCCTAGGATCTGCACTGATTACTGATATGGCTAACAGAGGGTGACGGTATCTCCCCGGTTCATGTCAGCTGTCTGTGACATTTCCAGCCACAGACACCATAGTACGACAAGGTATACAGCCCAGCATATGGTTACGTGACATTCGCCTGAACTACTACTGACACTGCCAGGTGTATCTGTCACCTACTTACAACATTTGCTACAAGACCACCATAATTGCCCATACAAACACATTCTCTGTTTTCCACAACTGACGCAAAAGGGCTACATGACATATAGACAGCATAAGGTTCACCTAGACTACCTTTAACATCCAGATTACCTATACTGCCAGATGTATTTGTCCTCACCTATGATATTTACATACCACATACGTGGCCATATAGATAAATCCTCTGTCTTTACAACACTAGTCGAGATCTATTTACATGTGTTATTTACGACCTTGTATATGAGCATTTACCTCCTGCCTATAAAATTTACAAACGTGGCCACTAGCTGACCATATGGATACTTTCTCTGTTTTGATCACACCAGTTAAGACGTTCTTACATATATTATACACAACCTTTTGTATGCAGTGTTTACAGATAAATATCCCTTTTTTATAGCTTTTAGGATTTTTGCCTGTTGCGGGGATTCTGCACATATACAGAACTATGCGCAGGAAAACAGGACCTCAGTGTATAGTGGTGTACCAACCATCCACCTTAGTGCCCAAAATCCCAATCCGACTAGCTATAGTGTCTCATTCGTTCTCCGTACTACAGCGAAGCTACCAATGATTAGACATCCCAGAACACGGACTCTTTCAGGAATCGCGGGAGCAAGAACACTCTTTCATTACTCACTCATACTTGTCCACAGCGTACGTATTAAGAGACACAGTATAGTTTAAAATGTTTATTTCAACTAACGTGCTCTAAGACACAGTACACGTGCCAGTACTAGCAGCATAATGCATAGAGACAAAATAGTAAGCATCGTTACAATTCCATAGAATACAAACGGGGACAGCATTTTATAAAGACAGTGGATTAAGGACTATAATGCCTTGCCACCCTCCCCGTGCTAGTAACTAGTTTATTATAAAAATAGAAGACCTCTGGGCTTTGTCAGGGGGACCCCCATACCTCGAGAACTAGATGCAAGGTTTACATCATCAGACAAGCACAGCTCTTCTCCCTGGAGAGGTTTTACTCCAAGTGCCTCCAACAGGGAGATCACAATATTAAAAGCACACGAATTTCTCCAGTGCAGCTGTATTTCATGTTATGTCTAAGTGCGAGGGGCTGACCAGAACAGCAACAACAAGGGAGGTTGTTTTTCGACCTTGTACACTGTGTGCAGGCAAAAGCCACAGAGAACAGCAGAAAAGGTGAAAGGCAGAAATGCAGACAGTTCTAATGTGAACGGTAACAAGCAAAGTCTAGAAAAACAAAGTCACTGAGTAACGTGTGCAAAGGAGGCATCATGGCAGCTAGGCCTAAGCTAACTTAGCAATGTCGACCATGAGGCCACAATCCACACTACACCCTCCCCTGGTCAGTCCATAGGACAAGACATAGGACGAAAGCAGAGTTCAAATGGATGGAGCAGAATGCAAACGGCAGGACGTGGGACAAGTTTTTCGAAGGAGGAAAAAAAAATGAAATAGGGGGAAAATAAAAAATGGTCACTTACAGAGGATCAAAAAAAAAAATCCGGATCTGTAGTTTATTGAGAGTCAACAAAACTAATCCATCAGAGTGTATGCGCAAAAGACCGCAACACCTTCCAAGAAGACATCATTGTTATCGTCTGAAAAAAGAGATGCCATCCAGTTCAACAAATCAAAACTGCATTCATGTTCCTCACAATGGGGAGCAGCGATTAGCATTGCGGGACAACTTGCGTGATATTCAATATAACTTTGTCGTAGGAGATCCTGAGTAGCCGCCCAGATATCCCATTCTGCCAAGACTCCAAGTGCAGCCGCACGCGCCATTAATCCTTCACCGGAACATTCCTGTTCATGGGCCAGCAAGGGGCTCATCAACTGGTCGAAATCCGGGTCAGTACAAGATGTATTGGAGAGGCAAACATCCAAGGACCAAGAGAACGGACATCGTAAGCAGGACATCACAGGTTGCACGCAAGTGAAATACGCAAAGCGAAAAGATAGTCCATAAGCCATGCTGAGTGTCGCCAGCGGCAGGACGCCGGAGCTGTCAATCATGCGGTCACGGAGCATCCGCAGTTGCCCTGGGTTGTGTAGGCCCACAAGAGGTGCAGCCATTGCGCAACAGACAAAGTAAAAGCAATATTCCAGCAGCTAAGGCTAAGATCAATGGGAAGCCACCAAAGACGCTGGAAAAAACAGAATGAATAAAAGCCGGTATTACACCAAATATAGTCTGAAAGGACGTCAAAAGGCCAGAGCCCACAACTTTAAAAAAGTGTACAAGGCCATTGGTATTAGATGCATTAAATATACAGTGAATCAGTTCACTGAAATGTTGGGGGAGGTTAGTATTTAAATGGGCCTGTATTTCACTGTGGGCGCTGGCCACCTGGAGGACGAAGGTCTCCCGTGCGGAAGTTAGCATAACCTCCTGGTTTAATAATAGCGCCTTTATTCTGCTCAATTTATTGAAATCCGCCTTCAAAGTCGGTATGTAAGGCCAAATGGAACTATCTAACTTCCCACGCGGGGGTGGAAAAAGCACATTTTTGCAGCACACTACACGTTGCGAAACTGTTACAATGTAGGGTATGCCAGCCTGTAACCCACAGCAATCTTGATTATTTAGAAGCAGATAGCTACCATTAGCAAGCATAGTGAAAGTAGGTGATGTAACCGGAACAGGAATGCCCTTTAAAACACATGCAAGATTCGGGGCAGAAACATTACAAGCCCCGTGCAATTTAATGTTTTTACAAACAAGGGAATGACCCACTGTAGATTCGCAAGACTCTCCTGTGAGAAACACCTCCTTGTTATCCCTAAGGCATCTGTATGTGAACGGTAGGGACCAAAGTTCATGCAAAAAGGCACTGCCCAAAGGCTCAAAACGGCCAACAGGATAATGCTTTATGCAGGAACTGAATTCAAATAAAGAAAAAGGCAACGTGATAACCCCGTGTACTAGCCACACTGCGGAGTCAGTCTCCGCCACAGAGAATGGTAAAGGATCTATTTTTTCGATATGTAGAAGAGTGTATGTTGCATCTTTCATGGACATGAACAGCTGTTTCTCAGTTAAATTAAACGGGAAGAACAAAGCTGATGTGTTTAAGTAATGCCATGGAACCTTCCCCATTTTCAGTGTCTGCAAAGTCCATGCAAACTGCATTACTGAACGCAATTGATTCTGACCATGATATAACACAGACACGTCATCTTGTACAATATCAACAACAGATGAAACAATATTCTCTAATGTGTAAATGCGGGAAGACAGGGTGTTGATACTATTGTCGACAACAGCAAGCACTTTTTCTAGATTCGCTTGATCTATTTCCCGTAAACGGGAAGCAGCTTCTATTTGTGAAAGCCTCCAGATTTCATTGTAAGTCGCATAAACAAATCTTTTAGGTCTTGGACCTCTAGGTCCTAGAACAAAGTCGGCCAGGTCGATGTTGCTGGAGAGCAGGGATAAATGTTGTTTTACGGAATCTAAGGTAGAGTGCAGCAACCACTGTTTACATAATTTACCAACCGAATATGTTGTAATTGAACGTGAATCAGAAAAACGTGGATCTGGTCTATCCTGTTTGTAACCAGGAGCAGAGTTATGAAACCGCAGTTGGCAGGCATTAGAAGCTATAGGCCACACCAACCAGGCTAAGCGATCTAGTGTAGAGACATTAAATGAGTTATTTCGAAACAAAGCTTGCAATGTATCAAGGGAAAAATTTAAATGCAAGCTCCTGTTCGGCCAGGACGACAACACATGACTGGAAGGTGCATTTAATTGTTTGGAAGTCGCCAAACCAAAGCAAGTTGTTTGATATATAGTAGTATTTAAAAATAATATTTCGGTGGCGATACGGCAAGCGCGGTGTAAAGCTTCTGTACCGCGTACCTGTCAAGATCTAGTGCCCCAAATAGATTTCAAGTCAATGGTGTTTTTCCAGTGCTCATAGCCACCCACAGCTAATGCGTCCATAAAGGAACTGGAATATAGTAATTTGGTGTGGGTCAACATCACCTTTGGATTTGAAGAAATGTTCAATTTAAAATAATAGGACCCTGGGTTTGATCTGTCAAAGTCTGTAAAGTAAGTACATTTATTTATCAGTGTTTGGAAGCTACCTTGCAGAGGGGTCGGGCAATGTTCCCACTGGGTATAATTGAAACTACCTCGAAGTGTACTCGGTTTATGCAGAAAATGGTTACCATAATGCTGGTAACAATACTAATCGGCATAATTAGCAGAATTTAAGTACAAATCCTCAGCATTAAAAGCAGCATAATATTTCAAATCAGAAAATAACGATTCAACTGCATGCATGTCCCAATCATCTGAATGAATATTCCTTTTTACCACATCACCCATGGAAACACGAAGCACATTTGGGACTTTGATAATTTCTGTCGGTCCATGAATTTGGAAATTCACTGCATCCCATACGATGCCATCTGCAGCTGGAAAGGCGGAAATGTTCACAAATGTGTGGTCACTCTTCATGATGTGTGAAGAAGAATGCGGAGCCAAATTCCCAGCAACAGAGTTCACTGCAGAGCGTTCAGGCAAGTAGTGACCATTGATGAGCAAGAAAAAAACTGTCACAAAGCCAATGGACATGAACAGGAAAATCAGAAATAGCACCAACCAGATGTATGTCCACGGAGGAACCAAAAAATTGTCTCTGAACCAGGATACAAAAATACTCAATTTGGTGGGGATAATTGATGAGGTGGAAGACGAATCAAAGGAAAAACGAGATGGGTTCAGTGGTGTTGTAGGCAAATGAGCCACTGACTCACTTGCGGGGTAAGTATACTTGGTTTCCTCGTTGCAGGAGGAAGCCGGGAGGTTGAGCAGGCGATCAGGCAAAGCGACCATCCCAATGGTAACATCGGCACATGTGGAGACTGGAGGGCCACGAACAGGATTTCTTGAAATTGCTGGACATGATACCGCAGGTGTTACACTATTTAGAATCGGACAGATGTTGTAGCTTGACATTGTCCACTGAGATGTATATGTTGTCTCTGCGATCAGGAAGCGGTGGTAAGATGACTGTACGAGTACCCTTCAAGCCAAGAACCGGAACCAGTGCACGATAAGAGGGACCAAATTCTTTTTTGTTCTCCACCTTCTCTCGGACCAGATCTCCAATCTTTGGAAGCCAGCCGGCAACCGGAATCTGCAGTGCTGCGTCTGTGGCTGAGGGTAAGTGTTCGCTTGCAAGTCTGTCACAGGTCTCTTGTAAGTCCTGTAACATAGTAGAATGATTATCTACATCAAAGATTGCGGCAGTCGCCGCCATGTCTAGACCATCAAGGTCTGGCACAAACATCTGTATGCCAAAGAGCATTTCGTATGGGGTCCGCTCACCCAGAGATCTTCTAGGGAGATTATTAAGTGCACGGTGCACTCCATACAAGTGGGCCAGCCAGTTCCTGCCAGTACCTAAGACTCTAGCTGTCAAGGATTGCTTTAAGTCACGGTTCATTCGCTCCACAATTGAGTTGCCCTCAGGCCTGTATGGAGACGAAAGTTGCACCAACACCCCCATAGACCTCATCGCGTCCTTGTACGCCTTAGAGGCGAACGCTGGACCTTGGTCGGAATGGAAGGTGCCACAGGCAAAAATTCCCACAACGACACGCAAATCCCTGATGACATTTCGAGCGTCAGCACTGCGTTGTGGCCAAACCCAGATGAAACGTGTGCACAAATCAACTGCAACTAAGATATATTTATATGCAGTATCAGAAGAAAATGGATCGCAGTGATCAAGGTATACACAACCAAAAGGTTTATTAGAAATGCAGAGCTGTGTTTGTGGCGGACATGTAACCGTATAGGGCTTAATTTGTTGACAGATGTCACAAGAAAGGACATAATTACGGGTCTGTTTGTATAAACCACGCCACCAATAACGCTGCTGCAAGAGTGAAACAGTTGCAGACTCACCAGCATGGGCCGAAGCCAAGACTTCGTGTGCGGCTGTTATCAAAGAACTTCTGCGTTCCGCGTTGGGAATCAGCCGATCACCAACGTCCGGAATTCTTACATAAGGAACCTGGTCGGGACTTAAGTGATAAGAGTACTTGGAAGGGAAACCCTGCGGGTAATTAGAACCTTCCGTAGTTGCAGCAATAGCTGCCAAAATCTCATCTATTTTTGTCATGGATCTTGTAACGGCTGCTACTGAGCACGTGGCTACTGCTGATTTGGCAGCTTCGTCCACCAAACTGTTACCGACCGCGTGTTCGCCCACACGCTGGTGGCCAAGAGTGTGAATCACCTGTGTGAGAGGCAGACGTTGTTTAAGATCTGCTACTCGAACCCACAGCATTTTATGCTTAATTGCGCTGCCTTTAGAATCTCTATAGTCGTTCTGAGACCAAAAGAATAAGTTGTCATTAAAAGACTGAACACAGTAGTAAGAATCGCATAAATAAGTGTAGTCACATCCGGGTCTGCAAACTCAAGTGCGAGCACCAAAGCACGCAGCTCGGCCAATTGTGCGGTACTGTCTCCCAGTGCCTGCGTGTGCACAACACTCGATTTGAACTCACCGTTCACCATGGTACCTGCCACAATAGCACATGCTGCTGAGTATGCATGCTTAGAACCCGTGGCCGGTTGCACCGAACCATCAGTGTAAATGATACATTTGTACTCCTCAAGCGGCAGCAAAGACAGAGGAGGAGGATGAACAAATTCATACTGCAAGAACTCCTGTGTCTGAAGAGAGGAATCAAAGATAAAGTTGACATCCGGAGACGTCAAAGAAGTAGCCCATTGTATCCAATGGGGGTGCAAAGCCTTAGAGTTTGGTACACTTGCCTTTGTCACGGCCTCCAGGGCAGGATATGGTGTGACAACCAAGATGCGTTTTCCCTGTGCCAGTGCGCGTTCTTTAAGAATCGCCATTTGTACTGCAGTCAAAACTTTCTCCACAGTTGAAAAGCGCAACTAGGCAGAAGTGTAAAGATGTGACTTGTAGGCAATAGGTACTGTCACCTTCGTTAAACGTCAAGTACGTGAAACCCACTGCCCCAGGCACAATTCTAATCACCAGGTTCGTATGGTTATCACGAGTCAACAAGAACTTAGATTCAAGTAGATCAGACTGCAAAGATTGCAGTATAGCTGAGTGTTCCGGAAGCCAGCACGACTTTGAAAAGGTTGGTTGTATCAAGGCATAAAGAGGCTTGATACGCTGGGCATACTCTGGAATGTAAGAACGCCCAAAGTTCAAAAATCCCATCAAAGACTGAAGTTTTTTCAGGGTCGTTGGAGGGCGCAAAAGTGCGCACTTCTCCAAGAAGTGGGGAGCCAAGCCCCTACCTTCATTGTCGAGCTCATAGCCCAAAAACAACACAGTGTATTCTGCGATGTGTGATTTGGCAAAATTAAATTTGTAACAGAAGTCCGCAAATTCAAGAATAATATGGTCTACTCTGGAAAGATGTGGCCATAGTTCGTCGTCTGTTAGATATATATCATCCACGTATGAATACGCATCTGGGTCTATGCTGTCCAACAAAGAGACAACACGGGCGGCGAAGACCCCCGGGCTATTTTGATAGCCCATTGGCAAACGCCGGAATTTTATTTGTTTTCCACCGGAAGTGAACGCGGTCCATTGACTGCATTCAGGGGACAAATTGTGTGAGTAAAATCCATTGGAAAGGTCAACTGTCGTTTTATATTTTTTACGAACAAGACTGTCTACTAGCGCAGAACTATGTGTATTCTGTACCGCAAAGGTTCGACAATGAGAGTTCAAATGCCGGTAGTCTAAAACCAAGCGCTAAGACCGATCGGGTTTAGAAACCGCGAAAAGGGGATTATTCATGGGTGACACGCATGTTTCAATTACTCCTTGATATTCTAACTGTGTCAGAATATCGGAAACGGGACTCTTAGCTTCCCGCCGGAGGGGATATTGGGGTTGAGGCTGTGGCATAGACCGCAATGGTATATCATGGGGGGGAGAATCCTCATCCCAGCCCACGTGATTACGGTACAGTGCCGGCGCCTGAGCCACAGCCCATTCAGCTGCGAAAGCCTCCGCTCTGTCCTTGGAGACATGATGCGAAAAGCTCGGAAGGATTGCTTACTCCCCTCTGGGAGCAGCAAGAACAAATGGGGGCGGCCAATCTGCCTCCGCCAATAAAATGTCGTAAGAAGAGGTCAGATTTTCCCAAAAGATCCCTTTAATAACACGCTCAATGTCACCTTCAATTTGGAGGACAATATTAAATAGTCTGTCAGGGGGTGCCACTCGGGTGTCAGCTGTCTCCACAGTAATGAAAGTGTCAGTTGCTGTCGCCTCCACATGAGGACGTAGTGCCTCCCGCACACAATATTATCTTTAAACACACTCCGTGACCCCATTCTTCTACTTTTGAGACTCCATCCATCAGGTCTCACTAGGCACCGGCCCCGGCTAGCGCACATGCGCTGTATGTGATCCACTTTCGCGCTCACGCCAGTCAGCACTGGCATCTTTCGGAGGCACAACTACTAGAGTGAGACAAGACACCCAGCGAGCACCGAAAAGCCAATGTCTAAAGGGCACAGTCACTACTCTAATAGGGTAAGATCCCTATTACCTGCATTTGGGAAGACAACCCTATTATGTATCATGCCCTATGCAAGGATTTGGTGTTGGGTTTTGCTCTGTTTCTTGTGTGGTCACCTGCCTGTTTATTTGTTTTACTGTTCACACTTCACTGCAGGGTGACAATGCACCCTGAACATGTTTTTTAACTCAAGTCAAGGCATACTGTATGTATTAAGGGAGTGTCAACCCATCCGTCAGTGGGGACACCCTTGATTAGCTGTCTCTTTTCTCTCTTCCAGGTCGGACTTCTGATGTCCTGTACCGTAGCAGGTATAGTTGACAGCAAATATTGATTGGGCACATTTATTCAAACACCCTTCCATTCCCAATCAGCTGTAGGTTAGGTGTCATCTAAAAGGTCCTGATGAATTACCTAAGATCTAATGATAAAGTACATATGAGTGTGTGAGGGTAATCACTTCTGATCACCCTGATCCAGTTGATCAGCACCTCTCCCGGTCCCGATCGACAGCTTCTCATTTGTCTTTCTCACTTTCTCTTGAGGAACAGCATCCTTCTTTTGTTTAACTGTGACATTTAAGGAGCTTGGGTGCTGGACCTAATAATCAGCTTCTAGCCCCTCTCTTGGTTTATTGTAATATTTAACACAGAGAAACCTTTCCCCTTAAATTCCCACCAGTTTTGGGACTGTTCCCTTTCTTTTCTCACTCTGGACAGGAGCAGATCTCTCATCTATGTTAACGCAAAAAACTATGTTCCTCAGATTTGTGACTCTTCCACAAACTTGAGAATTTTTGAAACTTCACAACCTTCTACAGTTATCCACAGATTGTTACACCCACAGCCCACTCGTGAGGGCAGATTTGCTCATGCTTGAAATTACCCCTTACTGGCATTACAGTAAAAGTGAATAAATCCATTTATGAGGACAAACTCCCACCGTTCTTCAGGAATAGGATTTTTCCCCTGAATGGCTCTTTGTGGTCCTCATATAGGTTTCTGAAGTAGACTCTTCATATTCAGTAGGTAATAGGACATTGAACATTATATCTGACATTCATATATGTTTGTAAGCACACTTACCAAGAAGAGATGATTAAATTAGATTAAAATCACATTTAGACGTGAGATATGTAGCTCACCAAGTATGACCCCAGTAGATCCCTAGGTTCTGCTGCCGCTATGCGGTTTACAGGCCTTAAATTCCACTTAAAGAAATGGGGTGGCAAAGTATTCAAGGTAACCCCAATCCAAGTCTGGAACAGCATCTTGCTGAACATACGGTCAGCAGCGTTTAAAACTAGCCTTCTCAAAGAGTAACTAATTTCACCATGCATTCTACGTCTACTTAACTAACAATCAGTAAGCATGTGCATGGTGCCAAGAGACTTCCTGAAATAGAACTTTGCACTTAATAAATAACCAAAACTAAATAAATAAATAAATATGTGATGTTTGCTTCTCCCCATTTTGTTCTAGGACTGGACAGATTTCTAATTTTTCTCCAGTCCAAAAATATTGGGGAAGCATTTTATATGGGTTATCTGAAAAATAACTTGATATGCTTTGCTTATGAGTGTCATCAGCATAAGGGAGAGAGCATTAGATGAGTGGCCAAAATGCTGTACACACAAGCACTCCCTGCACTAAAGTAGCAGTCTTGTGCCTCCTATCTTACTATGAACTGATTCCCATGAAACTC
The DNA here is from genome assembly GCA_963921515.1 of Calotriton arnoldi. Taxonomy (NCBI): domain Eukaryota; kingdom Metazoa; phylum Chordata; class Amphibia; order Caudata; family Salamandridae; genus Calotriton; species Calotriton arnoldi. Next base: position 1,686,281 of record CAWUFW010000937.1, read on the forward strand.
ATGGGGAACAGAATGAGGCATTTTGACATTAGCATGCTGCAAGCCATGTACCAACATAGCTGAGACAGCACATTTCCCTGAATTTTCCTACAAAAACTCATCCAGGCAATTTAGTCAGTGCTCAGTTAAGAGGACTGGGGCCCACAGTTTTCCTTAGAGCCCGTTGTGCTGCAGAATGCTGAGCTTGCCGAGTACCAATTTGTGAGAATCGGGTATTTGGTTGACTGGGGTGCTAACCCTGGTCATGCAGCAGCCACAATCCCTGTCAGGGTGAACCACAAATGTCACTAAATTAACCTGTGCATAACCTTCTGATAGCTTGAGAAAAAAGCAGTCAGGCTTAATTTAGAGGCAATGTGTAAAGTATTTATGTAACACACAAACAGCAATAAAGTAAAAATGCTACACAAGAAAGATCCCAAAACCAATTACGAAAAATTTTGTACAATTTAATAAATTATTTGATACCAAAAACAACAAAATTCCAATCAGTAGAACCAGAGTTATACTGGAGTACACAATGAGTCAAAAAATACAGCTGACCACAATGGAGTGTGGGTCAGATACAAAGAGTGAATTGGGCCCAGTTGGCTCTTACCTTCAGACTTAGAAGACATTCCAGCAAAAAGTCTCTGAGAAGGTAGCAGTTCAGGTGGTGACAGTGGGGGGAGGGTTGTCATCGAGGAGCCACTGGGTGAAGTCGCGGTGAAGGTTTCTGCGTTCAGGCTTAGTCACTTTTTTAAAGTTGAAAATCTCCAGTGGGATGGGTCTGGAGGATGTAGCCAATGAGAGTTGCTCTAGGCCTGATGCACTTTTGGCAAAAGACCACTGAACAGGATTTGCTGCTGTGTAGAAAAACGTAGTTGCCGGAGATTCAGGCAGACCGGTGATGCACCTTGGGTGGCTAGATGAGCAGGCTGGTCCCAGTCTCTCTCGATTCTCAGAGCGGTTTTTGCCAAATATTGTCTAAGTCTCAAGTTTTGTCTATTTGGGCACCATTGGCACCAACACCAAGGGATCAGGACTGGAGGGCCACCACTTGAAGGGTTAGGACTCACTCAGGCAGGGCCCAGTTATGGGTTCAAGATGGTTGGAGCCTTTTCTGTTCTTAAGGCCAGCCATGAGCATAGGTCTTGAATATGAATCAAATCTTGCTGAAGCAGTGGTACCCTGAGCAGTGCCACAGTACTGGATTGAATAATTGGATTATTTTTGACAGATCTGTCAACTGCAAATACTTCAGCAAGATTTGATTCAAGACCTATGCTCATGGCTGGATTACACTTGCAGCCCTAAAAATATTTGTTTGGATTCATTGAAGCAAAGTGATTTGTGTTTCTAAGCATTTGTCCTGAGGATGGTCTCATATATTAATTATAAAGAGACCAAAATGTCAATGTCTCTCTGCTGCTTGCTCCCGAAAATATCACGTCATTATTCAGTCAACATATGAGTACCCTTGTCATCCACAGACCGGTTGTCTAACTAACAACTTCATTGCAAGAGTGGATCAATACTACTTGTGACTTTTTTCATGTACTGTAAATATGGACTATTAAGAGTCAATTGAGCGCTGGATGCTAAAATTTATTGTAACTTCCTATATGTATGTGTGATTTCATCTATTGTCTGGCTGTTTTATATGTTTTTTATCTGTTTATGAGTGAAAACATTTGTTCTCATATATGCCTTGTTGTCAAAGCAGTTTTCTTCTCTTTCTTTGTTCTCAACTTCTCAAAATTGGCAATTAGTTTTGAGTAAGATATTGAATGATCCCCTTGTTGGCGATTTTTTATTGTGTTTTCAGTTACCCAAGCTTTCAAGGAGTTACTGGGTTGCCCTTAAACTTTACTTGCCACTAGCTTACCCATTAGTACAAGTACAAATTCCTGTCTCTCCTGCTACATAAGCGGATGGCTGTTCCTTATTCTCATGCCATGACCTGAATGGTTGATGGACGTGAAGGATTAGCTGAATCAGATCATGAGAACATAGTGTCTGTCCTGATGAAGTTCACCAAAATAGCTTTAGGGGACCGAATACTTTGCCTTTAATTCCATGGAGTTACTGATACCACAGGCATTGGCAATACCAGGTGGGTGGATGCAGAAATAATTCCTACTGTGGCATTTCGTGGAACACAATGGGGGAATCAGTGTACCTGTGGCAATGTCCATGTTTTTCCTCTTGGTGTTCCAAGATGGTAATCTTGATAGGACTGTTACATCCCATTTCTGGCCCCATCAGGATTACAGGGGACACTTGTAATGAGGCCCTAAATCTGCTATATTTGGACGCAACCTTGGGAGCAATACTAATATCTCTAGGTTCACAGAGGGGTAATTAACTTTGAACTTGATCTCCTTCTGGAGGATTTTGTAAATGATTTATTCCTAATAAATAGTAGGAGGGAGTACAATAGTACACACTGGGAAGGTAATTCATTGATAGATCTGACAAACACAAAGAAAGGCATACTTTGAGGATGCAACAGATGTCTCCCTAGGGATGGTGTGTCTGAGCTAATGTTAAGGGGAATTGCCTCTATAAGTATAGTGCAGAGGTAGAGTTAGAGTCTCTTTTGGGAGTGGCAGCATTGCAGAGGGAGGGAGTCATTAATGCAATCATCTCTCGTACAGTAAATGTGTCTCCCTTTGGCAAGGGTTACAAAGTGGGATCTAGGTTCCCCTCAATATACAGCATGTCAGCAACTATGACAAAAATGGTAAAAGTAATGGGGTGGCAGTCAAGTAAATTGGAGGTTGCTGTCTTGTCGCTACTGAAGATTGAAACCCAAGTAGGTCAGCTACATCAAGCATTTAATGAACTAAAGTATTTCAAGTAGGATTTGAAAATCCCCCAAAGAAAACGTGAAAGTCAGAGCTGCCACCTGGAGAGGGAATGGTTAAACATGTTGACTCACCCACCCCGACTGACCACGCCTGGAACCTCGGCATCATTCTAGACTCCTCCCTCACCATGACTCGCCAGATCAACGCCATCACCTCCACCTGCTTCAGCTCCCTCCGCATTCTCCGCAAGACCATCAAGTGGATCCCCCCCAAAACCAGAAAGACCATCACCCACACACTCATAACCAGCAGAATGGACTACGGTAACACCCCCTACGCTGGAATCAACAAATCCCTGCTACACAAACTCCAGACCATCCAGAACACCGCAGACTGACTCGTCCTTGGCACCCCACGACATGAGCACATGACCCAGCACCTGCGAGACCTCCACTGGCTCCCCGTTGAGCAGAGAGTAGTAACCTTCAAGCTACTCACCCACGCCTACAAATCCCTCCACAACATCGGACCCAATTACCTTAACGAAAGACTCTCTTTCCACGTACCCAAAAGAAACCTCCGCTCCGCCGACCTCGCCCTAGCAGAGACCCCTCGCATCCGCAGAACCAGAGCAGGTGGGAGAGCCTTCTCCCACGTCGCGGCCAAGGCCTGGAATGAGCTCCCTGTCAACATCAGATGCTCCCCCACCCTGCACACCTTCAGGAAGAGCCTCAAGACCTGGCTTTTCGGCTGACCCGGAGCCGCACGCCTCCCCCCCCCCCAGCTCCTTGAGACCCTCACGGGTGAGTAGCATGCTTTAAAAGCCCCCTGATTGATTGATTGATTGATTGACTCAGGTACACAAATTACACTTAGGGAAGGGGATTCAACTCCTTCACCATGGTTGTTATAATAGGGCAGTGGTGGTCAAGCTTTTTTATACGTCACCACCCCTCAAGGAAAAACAATGCCCCTCAGAATGACAATAATATGTTTTCGCAATTATTCTTTCAAATTGGCAGCTGTAAACATATTTATTTTTTCAAAAAAGTGCAGTTGTATTCAGTTATCCCTTTTAAAAATGCAATCAGATAAATGATTTACAACATGATAATGGTAGCTGGGAGTTCTTAAACTGCAAAGTCTCCTCAATGTGATCCTTTATCAGTGGGGCTTGAGGTAGTGACTTTGAGAGTTACACCCGCTATTTGGCATCTACTCTCATCCAGGTACTTGAGAGCCAAAAGATGTTACTGATGGCCCATTATAGAATGGCTCACTGCCACTCAGTTTTTTTCACTGAAAGCTCAGCACTGTTTTTATCATTGTGCTCCCCTTTGCCAGCACCTGATGCCTTCCTATGAGATCATTTCAGGCCCCCCAGTTTGAAGACAACTGTCATAGAGTAAATTTCAGAACGTTTTGGGGCAATTATATGGTGATGCTTGTAAATTCCTGTCAGCCTAGTATATGTAAGTAAAGCACCGCATATGTGTATTCAACTCCCATGTCTTTTTGGGAGCTTATACCACTGCTGATGCCCCAGCTAATAGCAAAGCCTGTTAATATTGCCACTGTGATGAAGGAGCAAGATAAGTAAAGTTTCCTCCAGGTAGGAATGCCTACCTTCAGTATATAGTTACCCTGTGACGACGATAATAGTGAAGGAATGGCAGCATTGTTGTATGCATCACTCAATTGAATGATGGTTGAGGGTTTCCAGAATATATTCAAAATGTGGTGGGGATCCTCAGAATTATCTAGAATATATCAAATTGCTCATTAGAAGAGCCTATCAAATTGCAGCTGATGCATCCTTCGCAGTAAACACAGAGCTATTGCAAGTGTGTACCGAGAGGGAGGTATCTTAAAAAAAAATAAAAAAATTGTAGGGACAATGTCTACTGCCTCCTTTAATATCATCTCACTTCCCTGGTGTGTATTGACCTCCACTTCTGTCCCAGCAACTGTGCTGTAAGATAACTCCACAACTTGCATGGTGTATGTGGCCTTATTCTAGACTAGAGCCAGGTGCTGCCTAAATTCCTGGAGCTTGGCATAGTCTGCAGCTCTGTTACTACAAATATAAGCATCGTTGTTATAGTTGCATAGGGGGGTAGACAATATATCAAAACGAATTCCAACCTAATAAACGGTGTTTAGATGGTGTTCCTTAAATCAAAGCATTGAGTGATGAAACCAGTCTATGGAAAAATACTCACTTTTTAACTTTTAGATAAGTCTTTTTTAGTACCAAAGTGTCCATATGAGTTGCCCAGATGGCCTCTAAGATACAAGTCTTTGGTGCTTAACAAAGTTGTTTTCAATCAGTTACTCTGCTTTGGGAAGGTCATAGATTGACTCTGTTATGGTGTTCTGAACTGTGGAAAGCACAGATGAGGAAGACTACGCCAGCCCATAACCCTCATCTAAGATCTCTGTTGCATGCAGCTTGGTAGAAGCTACCAGGAAAATCTGAAGGTCTCGCTCCATTAGGATGCATTTGCATCAGTCTTAAATACTATTTTCTCATTATTATGAAAAGGCAAAACCTTGTTGTTAGATTAAAATTCAAGAATTAGCATACAAGTTCTGTTGCACATTTATTGAGATTTGCTACGTGATATGAACACACTATTGCTATCCAACATATGAATAACTGGAGCACTATCACCCTATAATAAAGCAAACAGAATGTGATAAATATGTGCAATTAATACTAAATGAAACACGTTTATAAATGAGAAATGTTCATATAAAGAAATGACTAAATGAAATGCAGTTCAGTGCGGAGCACGTAGACAGGAAAAAGATAAGCGGGAAACAGGTTACCTCTATCAACACCCCAAATGGAGGAAAAGACCCTAGCTGACAGGAACATTACTTTGTTTGTGAAAATTGGCATCTTTCTTAATGCTATGCCTCTTTCAGAAAGTGGACACACATCACAAGCAAGAAACAGGACAAGGAAGGAGTTAACGATAACCTGTTATCCTACTGATAGCTGTGTGAACAGCTGTAATTGGCAAAAAAGTTAAAATGTTTGGGAATAGGACTTACTGTTTTTTTGATTTTAGACTTTGAATAGTAACCATTGTGAAATGTTTGCTATTTACATTCATTTATTTAGTAATACATATTAGTTAACAATAGTCAGTGACTGTTGTCTCACAACTAATATTGAAACATTTTCAGCCACCTTTATTGCCCTTCTAGGTAGTTAAGGATCTTTCCTACAGGGAAAAGACTGTTTAATGCCCTTACAGAGACTTCTGAGCCTAAAAACATACAAATTAATTTTACACTCATTTTACTTATATTGATGCAAATCCTATGTTTGCGTCTGTGACTGAAGTCACCATCTTGCATCTGTGACTGGTTCATGTTAGGTTTGAAAATAAATCTAGTATCATGAAGGAAACATATCCAATTGATGTTATATATCGTGTCTGTTTACAGTTAGTGATATTAAACTCCAGGGCCAGATTTATCAACATTTTGCTCTGGTACAAAGTCACCAATAGGGAAGCAAATGGGCACAAAGTGTTGAGTTGTTATTTACTTTCCAGCACAAAACTATTTTTGCATGGGAAAGTAGACTAAAAATAATGCAAAGTAGCACGTGTGTTATTTTTCATTATTTTTCCTTAAGGAAGCTTCCCATGTTTGGTACATGGGTGATTCTATGCTACAACCCATGGTTTTTGAAGGAATGTCCAATCTATCTAGACATGGCTTTGCTCCAAAAAATAATGCCTTCTTGAGGCAGGCATCAACTTTGAGAAATGTTTTTATGTCTCCAAACCTTTCAATATGTGCATGTGTGCTACACTGTACAGCACACATACAATGTTTGTAACGTTTTAAAGCGTGTTATCATATTTTTTTCAAAAAACAACCTATGCTAGACAACACACAGACACACCTTTGCACTATAGTGCCATGATGTGTGTTGCTCTAGGCAGCCTAGAACTATGCCCGATCTGAGGAAGAGAGCTGCAGAGTCATATGTCAGTAAATATGGCGCTGTCTCACGCAATCCTCCTAGCTCAATACAGGCCAACAACTGTGTGCTAGATTTTATTAAATCTCAACCCAAGTGTCTTCTACTAACATGTAAGCCTCTGTTACTCATCTTAAATTATAAAATACTAACAAAGCTAGAAAGAGACATGTATTGCCATACGTAAATGTGTACTTTGATATGTTGCCCAGGTTTCATTGATTTCATTGTGGATCCAACCTTTACTGTGCTGACGGACATGACCGAGAAAATTGTGGCTCCTCTCATCGATGAAGCCTCGCGCTCTGGCCTCGCGGGATTCAGACGTTCCAGGTTAGTGTGAAAGCTGCACCCCCCCCAGGAGGTCAGCTTGATTTATGCCACTAGTGAATGATGGTTTTGCCACTGCATACCTGCTGAACTGATCATGCAATTGCACGCACCCCATGAAGTTTCGCTGATTCATGAGAAAGAATTTCTCAACCTGCTTCTTATTGATTGTATTCTAGTCTACGTTTTTCATAAGGCATCTTATTCCATGATTTACTGTTTTGGAAGCAGAATTGTTTGTGTGCACAGACAGGTGAGTTTTTGACACCCACGGAGATAAAGGCCTCTAAAGAACGAGGATTTAATTCATTTGCTCGCTGACCTATACTTGTGATAACGCCGGATTCCACTGTACAACTTACTAGGAACCCTCGGCCGACTGAACCTTTATTACCTGCTGAGAAGTGTAAAGGGGAGAAACAATACATTTGTTCCAATCCTGTCATGAAACAATTTAATTCTCGGAAAAGATCACTGACTCCGAATTCCAAGTTTAGGGGTTTGTTACAAAACAAAAAATAACTGAACGTACAGACACCTCAGGACGAGGTTGCAAAAATATAAAGGCACTAATACAAAGTCCATCCTACGAACCAATCTAATTCGATATAACATAAAAAGAATAAGTAATTCCAGAAATACTAGACAAGCGATAACTGCACCAACATCTATATTAGTCTTCATCAGTAGCTAGAAAGAAACCATTAATCTGTCCCTACACTATTCTAAAGTGACATCCCTACTTAACATCACCTAAGCAAGATCCAGAAATAGTGTCAGCTCATGAGGACTCCCTAAGAAGTACACTCACGTTGTAAAAGCCAGTCTAAGTCTTCATTCTAGAATTGATCCCTTCCTTTACCCTCTAACAGATCTCTCCTTCTCCCTCTGCTCTCTGACCTCTTCTCTCTCCTCTCTGCTCTCCTCTTCCCGCTCATCCCTCGGGGCACTATCCCTAATACAAAATGGACACTTAGTGACCACGCCTCCTGAAACACCTCCTCTGGCCAGGCACCTCTCGTAGGTAACTTTCCACCAAAACTTGTACTCGTTCCAGCAACGGTTGGTGTGTCCTTGGGTCTCAGGCTTCTTCAGCACATCTTCTAATTATCAGCATTCGTGGAGACTTTGTAACTGATTTCGTCCATACCTGACTCCTAAAACAAAAGCGTTATTCTAACTAACGAGGACTGTGTCCTTGCACCTGCAACAGAAGCATGAGATCAGAACAACCTTGCACGCACATGAATTTTGCTGACTGTCTCTAAATGAGAGCCTCACCAGGGGAAAGTACATTTCAGGCCTACATAAATCAGCTAACATAAGGAAACGAATAGGCCTTTCTTAACGCGAAGGAGCAGATACTCCATCTAGGCCTTTAACATCAACTTAAACACATCTAAAATGTTACATCTGTAAGCACTACATTTCATCACGTTTAAACACAATTAATCATCTAAGCGTGTGCAACTTCAACATAATTCACGTTTAAATCTACTGCATCACATTACGTATAACTACTTCATTAGGCATTTGTAATGAACATCGAAAGTTACATAATTCCTTCTAAATGCCACTTTACGGTTCTTGAATGGCACGACTCATCTTAACATTTCATTGCCTCTGATTATTACAACACAAATTCTAACTAATGTTAGCGCACACATAAGAATATATGCGGGTACGGACTATCCATGAATATAATGTACCACTACAAGTTTCAGAATATCACTGCGCTCTATCACTTGTCATGGGCTAACTTATGCAAACAGGAACCCTCTGTGAGCTGGGGCCACACTAGACTTATGCATCAGTCAATGGGCCATAGATAATATAAATATATGTGTCTTAAGTGTCACTACATAAAATGCAGAATTCCAGAAGGAAATGTATCAGGTCTCTATTAAATGATGTTTCAAACATTTTTGTGCAACCTGGTAAATAAGCCACTTCAGTAATAGGGACCTAAAATAAATGTGCATGAATAAGAGCTGCTTACCATGACCGCCATCCTCACCACTTCAGGAGATCCTTCGCTATCTGGCTGGGCTGCTCTCCCATTCTCCTCCAATAACAGAACCGGCGATTAGCTGCTTTCTTGTAGCTGCCACCAGACGTCATCTCGGTGACATCTTGATATAACATCTAAAACACCAATAATGAACAAACACATTGAGCTTTGAACATTGTTTGAAGAAAAATCCTGCCTATGTGTCATTTGATGTTTCAAATCGGAACTCGACTTTCTTCAGATATGCTTTAAAATTGGCAAAACCAATTAGTCTGGCATTGACAAACCTGCTATGTTTTTATTTATTTATATTCTTGCAAACACATGCAATAGACATGAAAAGTATAAAAATAATAAAAGGTAAAAATACCAGTGTCTAAATGTGGTGTGCATATATATATATATATATTTTTTAAATAACACAAAATAAAAGCAGCGTTTGACTAACAAACGCGGCTCTGAATTTTACTTCCTGTTAGTTGGTTTTTCTCATGTGCAATTGTAAAGTGCTGTTACTCAAAGTGATGAGGACCAATTGCCCCTTGCTCTAGGCTGAGGTGAGCGGAAGCAAACTGTGAATGACACTTGAACAGTGCAATGGATGAAGCAGGCTGATTGAAAGACTGTATATTTATGTATGTATTTGTATTAGGAAATATGTGGTAAATATGGGACTGGCGAGACAGCTAGCACTGTATGTAGGTCAGACCTACTGAGATAAAACTTTCTTGCATTTGGATCAAAACCATTTGACTTGTCTGCAAGCAGATGTCCTTAGGCAGAACTTCATTCAACATCATTAAATGAAGGTAACTGACTCTAACTTTGATCCTGCCTGGAACTCTCCCTAAACAAAGTTAAAGTCCACCAGTCGGTTCCAGGGTTCTATGTGGTGAGCTCTCTTATCCATCCAATGGGCATCTTTTTGTCACAAAGCTCAATTGATTAGAATCTGGAAAAATCACGTTCTAGCCTAGTTTAGTACAATTCTAAATTGTATAACCATTTCTGCCGTCCTCTCTTTCTTACTTGATTCTCCCTCTATTAACCGCGGCTTATCTCTTCCTCCATTCTTCTTACTATGCCCCCAGACTCCTAGAAGTCTTCCTCCGGTTGATTGGTTCACTTCCGTAGCGCAGCGATATTTGCTTGTCCGCCATGTTGTGTCTCACAGAGCAGTCTTACCATTTGTTGCAATGTTTCTTTGCCTTCCAGCCTGAACAGCATTACCACCTCTGACGTTAAAAGAACGAGTGTCAAAAGCACTGGGTCGGAGGGAAGTGCCTCTTTGAACTGCTCTATACTCACTGTGGACTTCAAAAGCTTTAGAAACACCTGGCACGAAGTGGTGCTGCAAAACCGAGAAAAATGGAAAGCACAGGCAGCCAAAGGTAAACATGCAAAAACAGAAGGGAATTCCGCATCTTTTAAGATCTAGTACTGGTGTATGAGAGGAGCGTCTCTGCTACAGACTGTCATATGTTAGACGTCTCAGTACAGGGTATGTAAAGTATAGAAATGATCTCAAGCAGTAGGTTACTTTATATACTTGACCCTTGTCAATAATTATGATACAATCGTGATATTATTGTTGCGTTGTAAGGTTGTGTTTTCATACGGTAGACCTACTAATGCAAGCCAGACCAATGTGGTCTTTCATGTTATGTATAAACAGTGCTTAATTTGTAAAGAAGAATATAAGTGCCAGGGTTGTCGTCAGGAGGCCACTGCAGCTTGCACCACCAGCACTGCTATTTACAGAAACAACACAACCACCAACTATCACACTCCCACAGGTGTGACAATTCAAACTATTCCAGGCCCACTAAGCTATTCGAATGGCTTTGGTGGAAGGTCTTGTTCAATTTTAATGTATACTGAATTAATAAAAAAATCTGTTGTGCTCATCTCTAAATCAGACAAACAGCGCCATCATGTGGCAGAATATCATAAGTGCCGCTTTTGACAATTAAGTGTAATCCTGTACATTAAGAACATTGGCCCTATTACAAGTTGCCTGTAGCCGTATCCTGGACGTCTGGGTCTAGAGAAGGCCTGTCCGGGCACTGGAGGTGGGTGTGACTTACCAGCGTTAGGTTCAGCATGGATCCTGCCATGCGGAAGATACAAAGTCCAATTTCCCCTGCTGTGGGATCCACAGGGCAGTATGGTGGCTGGGTCAGACCAAAAGTTGATATTCCTGTTTCCAAATTAGTTATGGCTGCATTTTTGGTGAAATTCGAAGCCGAGAATCCTCATGGTGCTTTAACGGCTCTATAAAAGTAACTTCTTTTTGTTACGTTCAAGACAGAAGTGGCAGTTTTTTTTAAATACTTCCAGATGTATTTGTTGTACATTTTCAGCATTTTTCCCAGAGGATGAATAGTTACCATCTAGTTTCAGCAAATGTATATTCATGTACTCATGTAGGGGGATATTATCAAGAACGGCGTTAAAATTATCGCCGGTTTAGCGGCAGGAAACTGCCGCTAAAGCGGCGATAATGGGCTTGATAATAAGGCCTTGTGAAAGAACATGGGCTTCTATTGGAATTCTCAAGGGCATATTATCAAGCCCATTATCGCCGCTTTAGCGGCAGTTTTCTGCCGCTAAACCGGCGATAATTTTAACGCCGTTCTTGATAGTATGCCCCGTAGGTTTTATGAAATGTCACACCAGAGAATAACACTATTTTAGCCAAGTGTTGCCCTTGCAGTAATCAGAGCAGTGCCTTGTGTTTTATGGATGTTTTTATGTAGTGAGTGTATTGCTTGCTATATTCTTTGCTGAAAAACAAATACAGCAAGTGTCTTAGAAAATATCTTGGGGCATGTTTTCGTTTTCATGAAAAGCATATTAGGTTATTGTAAGTAGTGCTGTGCCAGACATGGGGAATGTACGTAACATGGTTTGAAGCGATATGCTTAAACAAATAATGCATATATAAATTGAATTTTGAAATTTTAATTACCATATTATTTCCTTGAGGCCGGTTACAGTCATGGCTCTTTTACATGCAGCCTCATAAAATCTGGTATACACAAATTTGTGCTGCGATTTCATACTGATAGTTCCATAGATATGATTAGAAAACATTTCTAATATAGATTCTGCTGCCGTTTCCTTAAGCTGCAGCTCCCTCCTGTGAATATCCATATGAATTGCATTTGGGGGAAGGTGGAAGGAAATTTCTATTAAAAGAATGTACAGACAGATCCCAGGGCATAATATCAGTGCGCCAAGCCGTCAGCAGCAAAGTCTCATTGTAGGAATGATTAATAAAGTACGGAGGTTTTAAATCTAAGTGGTGAATTATATTTCCATGTAACACATCATTTATTAATTCAAAAATTAATTACCTTTGTCAGTAGCTTCTGGCAAGAGAATAGATATTTCAGCTCTCTGTGAAAATTACTTTTTCTGATTTATTACTTATTTGGAACAGAAGCTTTCCTCAGTGCAATACGATTCTTAAACTTCATCTGAGGGCTGTTTCAACAAAGTTTTAATATGCTGAGTGATAAGAATTCCATTGTAATAAAGTTGCTACTGTTTGAAAATTCAAAATCTCTTTCCTGAGCGCAACTAGTATGTTATGTTTCATAATGTTTTATAGAGAACATTCTGCGACTATGTGCAGTTATTTTTTGGGGAAAAATGTAGAATTTATATTGTCACGTTACAAATTATGTTAACCTTTGCAGAGTACATGAAGGTATAGAAAATCACAAGCAACCCTGGAAAAAAATGAATATAGAATAACCACACGCTGACATCCAGGCCTTGGCGTTATTTTGAGATTTGAGAGGCATTCCCTAGAAATAAATTTTTGAAAAATTAAGCCAAACTTTGCATTTTACAGGGATAAGTTTGTATATAGGTTGGCTAAAAGGTATTCGGTTTTACCGGTAGTTCTGTACAGGAGCATATGGAATTCTCTATATCAGTGTGGAGCCCAATGGCCGCAAACATTTTCGCTCTAAAATATCATCTGAGTACTTATTGAAAACTTGCAACAATGCTCCCAGGGCTGGATGGGCTGAATATATCAACCTATTCATTTCATAAAGCAGTCATCTGTCCCCAACATTTCATGGATTTAGCTGTGCCCCCTGTAGCCACTACAGCGCTAGCAATATGTCACATTTTTGTAGCTCACGTGAGCTGGGGCCCTCCTGCACAAATGTATGTGTATACAGTGGATCAAAGGCATTAATCTGAGTTCCGTTGACTCATCGTTTTACCTTTCTCAGGTCAATAATAAGAACACTAATGAGATGGGTTATAATAACACGTTATGTAAGCTCTAACAGGTGATTCTGTGGAATTATTTAATTGAATACATCCTGCTTTTTTTGAGCCACCGATGCTCAATTATATTTGTAGCTCATTTTATGTTGTTGAATACATTACATTTTTATTCATTGGATGTATTTTGTATGTATTTATTTATTCCTTTGTAATTTTTTGGGAGGACAGGAAAATCACTTATGGTGTCAGAGCCAAGTTGAATTGTTGCAATGATCTGTTATGGTTATTGGTCTTATATAGGAAACACAGAAAATGGTTCAAAAGGCATATAGCAAATACTTAAGTAAATATATAACAATGTCATTTGCAACAATTCAATGGTACAGGGTCACGTCATGTGGTGGCTCACTTACGGGCAATTGGGTGGGGCCCACATTCTTTTCTAACTCATTATGAGATTCTGAAATTATGCAACCTCAAATGATAGTCTGTATCTGAGAACATCAGAACAGCTGTGATGACTGGCAAGCCGTACTCAACTATCTCATGGACAGTGTATGTTGTCTATAGAGTAAATGCTATAGTGCTCCATTCAAAGAGTGGGACCTGAAATTGTGGCCTGCAGCTCGACAGCAGGGCACTTTTAGTCAGCAGTGACCAATGTGCTTTCTCTGCAGTTGAGCACCAGAGGCAATGGAAATCTGTTATCCATTTTTATGAGGGTGGAAGCCAAGTATTGCTGCTTCCACTATTGCTCTGTGTTAGCAGATATAGAGGGGCATCCTAAGTGTGCTCTGACGAAGACTCTGTACAAATTATTTCCTCTGGGATCGAAACGTCAGCATTTAGAGGCTAGATTATTATGTGAGTCATACCCATATCCCATACCTATATATGTGTTAGTGGCAACGAAAATCCCTATGAAATTTCGAGATGTTCTACCTGTCTACGTCACTTTTTCATAAATGATGTGCACTGCACTGTTTCACTTCTTTTTATGGAGCACCCTGTATATGTGTACTATAACGTTTTTAATAATCTCATCTTTCTGGACTAAGAGTGTGGGCTTTACATTTAATCGTGATTTACTAAGATGACTGTTCCAGCCTCTCCCAACTAGGATAATTGCAAATGAATGAATCCCTAGAAACAATTGTTTATTTTACCACAAAACTAATGATATGTATAAGGTGTCACATTTCCAGTGTGATTGACTGTACATGGCCTATAAGTAAGCTTTATATTGCATAGAGATGGCGTATTGTGACATTGGATGGTACGGTGAAATACACCCCTGGAAATTTTTTAGCCATGGAATAATAGTTATAATTCTTGGCACATTGATGACATCTTTTTTATGTTAGTGTTTAACCTTGAGATTATGCTATCCTAGATATATTACTGTTATGTCTTGGCACATTGTGGACATCCATGGCATGATATTGTTAATGTTATGTTAATGTTAATGTTAACGAGATTTGTAAAGCGCACGAATACCCGGAGGCGTCTGGGCGCTGAGGACACAGTACGCCCGCTGTAACGTCTAATTCATGAACAGCCAGGTTTTTAGTTCCTTCCTGAAGGTGGAAAGGGAGCTCGCAGCTCTGAGCTCATTCGGAAGAGTGTTCCAGAGTTTGGAGGTGCCGTAGTGAAAGCTGCGACCGCCCCAATGCAATGTTCGTTGCGCGTGCTGCATCACATTTGGCGATGCAGCGCGTGCGATGAAATTCGTTTTATTTATTTATATGTTTACTTACCTCTAATCGGCCGTACTCCGTAGTTTACTACCCCCCACCCTGCCCCTCCCCCGCCCCACGTCAGCACCCGGCAGCACTCCCACCACGGGCCGCTACTGCATGTTACACGCTGGCCCAGGCATAATGGTGTTAATTCTTGTCATATTGTGGTCATACTGGCATTGTAGTATTAGGCCCTGGTATAACAATGGACGTCACATAATAATTCTAACCCTGTTATGAAATTGGCATTGTCGTAGTATATTTTTTGAATCCCTGGCTTGAAATGGGGATACATTGACATATAAGGCATTTCCAAATACATATTTCAGGGTGATATCTGTGTGAAAATCACCTTTTGTGACATAGTGGAAGGGGTGAAAATGTCTGTTTCTCTTTTCCGATGTGAGTCAAGTCTGAAAGATGGTATTGCGCATATTGGGTATCAAAGAGGGGGCTGTCATGAGTGGGCCACGGGGTGCTACAACACGACACCCATTGGTGAAGGATGGAGTCGAGGCAGGAGGGTGGGGGGTCTCCGTTCTCCAAGGTGAGGTTTGGGTGGGGAGGGTGAGGGGGGGCATAGGGAGGGGTGGGGGGTGCAGTTAAAAGAGAGCAGGATGAGATCAATGAGTGTAATAGTAACTGAAGAAAAGAGGGGGGGGGGAGTAGACCACAATTAGGCCAAAGGAAACGATTGAGGAGTGGGTTGAAGTTGAGGTAGTATGACTGGGAGAAGGTTAGAGACAACTTGGGTGAGAATGTTTAAGCTCAGATGCTAATAATGACACAGTATATAAAGATAATTAAGTGTAACGTGAATGGCCTGCTAAATAAGTGGAAAAGTGGTGCTCTTTTAAGAAATGGTTAGCCTCTTTTTTTACCAGAAGTCATTTTTCTGCAGGAAATGCATCTTAAAACTAACACCCCCAAATTATCTATCCTGACAAAGTACTCACAGGCATATTTTGCCTCAGCGGATTTGGCAGTGCGGGGGTGGGTATATTATTCTTAAATACAGAAGGCTGGGAGGGCAAGGAGGTTTCTCGCAATAGGAAGAGTAGATGGATGTGGATTAAGATCAAGGTTGGAGAGGTAATAGTAAATATTCTGAAACCCATTTTTGATGAGACTGAGATGTTGGAGCAAATTTATGACCTAATACTACGTTTAGAAGGACCATTAGTAACGGGAGGTGATTTTAACTATATATAAGCTCTAATATTAGATACCTTGAATACAACTAAGAGACAGGTAAAACCCAAAACAACAAAATTCATAAATATAATGAAGGAGGATTTCGCCTTAATATCTCCTTGGCATCAAGACTATCCGGGCCTGTCTCACTAAACGTGCTACTCCACCAGCTTTAGGACTGCCTCACGTTAGATTTTTTTTCTTGTAGCAAAATAATTGAAAAGTGGAAGGACTGAGATACTGGCCAATTCTTTCTCAGACAATTATATAGTGTCTCTTGTAATGATTTCAGAAGCACTTCAGAAAAAAAGACCGAGGTGGCAGATTGATAAATCTCTGCTTGCAGCCCAAATCTGGCTATGTGAAATGAGACATTTCATTAGGGATTATTTTGAGATAAACGAAAATACTTCCCCAATATTCATGGCCTGGGAGGCATTTAAGGCAGCTTTTCGGGGACAGGTAATATCTTATAAAGCAAAATTATCAAAGAAGCGTGCACAAAATTGAGATTTTACAGAAATGAATAGGAGGTCGATGGGGGATCAAAATGATTTGTCAAGACATCAAGAGGCGCAAAAATAGTGACTAGGGCTGAACAACATTTAAAGGATTTGTTTATGCTGGAGGATATTTCAGGGAGCAAAGTATGAAGAGAATCAGATCATAGGTAAATACTTGGCATGGTCCACTAAAACCCAGAAAAGTAGGCAAGCAGTTACCCAAGTGAGAAATCCAAATACTGGAATCATAGACCATAATAACGAGAAGATAGCCGAGGTGTTTATTATAGCCTTATAGCCCGCTGCTGAGGGCTATACCAGTTGTTAAAGGCCCTGATCCCGAGTTATAGCGGCTCGGGCCTATAACGAGAGAGAGGACCTTTAACAACTGGTATAGCCTGAGGCAGAAGGGCTATTAGGCTATTAGAACCCTCCACCCACTAAGGGTAGAATGTTCTAAATTAAAAATGGAGAAACAAAAAGACAAACATTGGAATGTTGGAGCTCCGGGCTTAAACCAGCCATTATAAGCCCAGAGCTACTCCATTGTCTTCAATGGAGCTCCCAACATTCCAATGTTCTAATAGTCATTATAAGAAAATCGATACAGAAGCACAGGTGATAGACGAGCAAGAGTTGGTGCATTATTTTGAGTCCTTTCGATTGCCTCAAATTTCTAGGGATCATAGTAGAGCACTTCATAAATAATCAGAACCCCTTAAAGTGGCGGTCGCCCTTAATATATGGCTGTTGCAAAGGTCAGCAGAAATTATGGCATTCCAACGGAAGTGTACAAGGCCTTTCAAGATGAGCTTCTCCCTTTTTTAACAACTCTTTTTAATCAAACTAAGTGTGGGACTCCCATCTCCAAGAGCTTTAAGGAGTTGTTAATAATAAGCTTTTAAAAAAAACACAAAGACCCGAGAGATCCCAATGCTTATCACCCCATAAGTCTGTTAACTACAGATTATAAATTATTTACAGAGGCTACATTTGCGCATATGACATGGACTTGCATAAGTATACAGCGATAATGGAGCACAATAGCAGCCGTACTCACAGACGCAGTGGGGACTCAGGTATCGCCACAACCCACTCACTTCCTGCTCGGTGCTACGCAGCGCTCCGCATCGCGTAAAGCTCTGAATAAATTCCTGGACCTAGCTTTGGTCCTCGCCAAACGCAAAATAGCCATGGCGTGGAAAGCCCCAGCAGGCCGCAGCGTACACTTATGGCTGTTGGATCTTAGAAGGGCACTGGTATCGGAGCACACGAATCAACTAGCACAGGCTTCGCGAGCGCTGGCGCCACCGCAAAGGCCTGTCACCCAATGGAGGGAATACCTGTCACTGGTTGAAACCAAGTTAGCCGAAATGTGCCCCCCTTCATAGTTGGGGTCCCTGCCCCCTTCCCTCCCCCTGCCTTCCCCCCATCTCTCCTCCCACAATGTGTTACATCATACTCTTTCCTCCTCCCTATATATCCTCTCCTGCCGCCCCCCCTTCTCCTCCTACTTTCTATGTCCCGCTCCCCCCCCCCTCGTCGCTCTCCATATTGATGCACCCATGATGAGTGCTGCACTGCGCACGGTTGTCCACGTCTGCGACATCCACTGACACGTTCTATTAGCTGGTACACGGTGCCCTGTACCCATAAGGAGAGCTCGACTCGTAGTTTTTTTTTTTTTTAATGAATTGTTTTACATTGATATCTGCCTGTGAATCCAAGACGGACATGTATAGAGACTACATAAGAAACCATTTGCTGAACAGCAATTTTGTATATGAGTTCATTGGAGAATGCACTCTAATATGTACATGTGTAAAATTACGGGCTGTACGATGGTCCACCTATGACGGTGGCGGGAGTTCTCCGGACATTCCACCCACGCTGTACAAGTTACTGTTCTTGTATTATCCATATAACAAAAAGTAAATTGTTGTAATGTGAAAACTAACAATATTCTCTTGCAGAAACTCAATAAAAATTATTCCAAAAAAACCAAACTACAGATTATAAATTATTTATGAAAAATTGGGCGACCAGGATTGCTCTGTGTGCTCAACAGATAGTTCATGCGGACCAAAATGGGTTTCTGCCAAAACGGTCAATGGCTGCCAATACTTTTTTTTAAATTCAAGCTATTCACTACTGGTCAGTTAACATGGACGAGGCCGCAATACTCATGATGGATGCAGAAAAGGCCTTTTCCCTTTTGACTGGCAAGCATTGTTATTTATGCTGGAAAAATTTGGATTCCCATCTCAGTTTTTAGACATGTCAAAGGAGCTTTATAATAGGGCAGAAGCTAAAATTATTATAAATATGGTGGAGTCTGGAATTATTCAAATCAAGTGGGGCCCTCAGCAGGGCTGCCAATTGTCCCCGTTTTTGTTTTCTCTTTTTATCGCACTCCTTGAAGTCAAAATACGCACTAATCCATTGGTTGTGCCATGTATAAATGGGATGGCAAAAATTTGATTAATTTGAGATAATAGTCTATATTTAAAAGCAGATGGTTCATATATGCAGAATTCGATGGATGAAATTCAGGATTTTACACATGTAGGAGGGTATAGAGTTAGTCAAGCCAAAACAGAAATTGTTATATTTAACTCCAGCATCTCTCAGCTACCAGTTTGCTTACAGTCTATACAACAACGTTATGTTATGTTATAACAATTTGTATGGCGCACAGCTACTTATAGAGTGTCCCAGCGCTCAAGGCACCAACCTAAAACCTAGTCTGACCACGTGAAAAGCCAGGTTTTCAGTTTCTTCTTAAAAACAGCGAGCTCGCTGGCTAGGCAAAGGTCTCTCTGAAGTTTATTCCAGGTGAGCGGCCCTAAGTAAGTTAAGGATATGCCCCCCATTCTAAGTCGATGGATCTGAGGCACTCTTGCCAGGTGAGCGGAGGAAGATCACAATGTGCAAGCTGGAGTGTACTCATGAATCCTCTCTCTGAGATAACCTGCTCCAGAATCGTGCAAGGCCTTATGCACTAATACCATGGCCTTAAATTGCACCCTCTTTTTTTACAGGAAGTCAATGAAGGGCCTTCAGATGGGCGGACATGTGAGTCCTAGGTGGGAGTTTGAGTAAAAGTCTAGCTGGCAAGTTCTGCACCCCCTGAAGTCTGCTAAGAAGGTACCCAGGGAGTCAGAGATAAAGGGCATTCCCATAATCCAGTCCAATCATGATAAGAGCCTGGATAACCTTTTTGCCAGCTGACTCAGACAGGATAGGTAGGAATCTTTTGAGCATACAAAGGGTGCTGAAACATGAGCAAATTAGTGCTTGTACCTGCAGTTGGAAAGAGAGGGTGCTGTCAAATTTGATGCCTAGATTCCTTATGGAATTTTGAAGAGGACCTGGCTGTGGTGCATCCTTAGGCCAGAAAGTTCTCAGGAAGTTAGGAGGGGCATCTCCGAAGATTACAATCTCCGTCTCATCCAGGTTGCATTTCATTTGGTGCTGGCCTCCCCATCCAGCTCCTCTCCCCTACCACAGGAGAAGAGAAGCTGCGTGTCATCCGCGTACGAGATTACATTGACTCTGCCAATGTTTCTGAAGGTGTAATGTAAATATTGAACAGAGTGGGACTTAGGGAAGATCCCTGGGGTATGCCCACAGTGAGAGTTCTAGCTTGCGATGAAAATTATGGCAGCCTTAATTCTTGGCTTTGATTGCTTAGAAAAGAGGTCAGCCATTTCAAGGCAGTGTTACTGATCCCTAGCGCTTGAAGGCATTCTAGTAGTTTTAAGTGGTGCATTGTGTCGAAAGCTGCAATTAGGTCCAACATGCTCAGAATGGCCTTGCCTCCCTTGTCAAGGGCGCTTCTGACAAGCTCCACTACTTCCAGAAGCGATGTCTCAGTACTAAAGTGAGGTCGTTAGCCTAATTCACTGGGATGTAACAATTTGCTTTCTTCCAGGTATTGGGACAGTTGATGATTAACTTCCTTCTCTAGAATTTTAGAGAAGGCAGGGAGGAGGGAGATGGGCCTATAATTTGCCGGTTGCTGTGGGTCAGCCGAAGGTTTTTTTCAGCAAGGGGATTACTTTCGCCCTTTTCCAGCATGCAGGTCGTGCCAGTCGCCAGCAAGGTGTCTAGTATATTATTTACTATAGGATTGATCGTTTGGGCGGCTATAGTTAACAGGTTAATAGGACATGGGTCCAATGGGGAGCCCGACTTCAGTCGTTCGATAGCTGTTAGTGACATTTCAAGGGGCAGCTGGTCAAAACTGGCCCGGGTAAAATTAGAGATGGGGTTATCTGGGAGGTCCACGGGCGTCTGGACAGGATGTACAAAGTTAAGAAGATTGGCCTGGATGATAGCGATCTTTTCATAAAAGAATGATTCTATCTCCTTACACCACTCAGATGTTGGTTTACATTCTCTTGATATGAACTCGGGTTTAAGAAAGGATTTGACAATTCTAAAAATCTCTTTTGACTTGTTACCTGCCTCCTCGATCTTTGTTTTGAAGAAGGCCTTTTTAGCTACAGACACCTTCATGTGGTATCTTTTTAATGAGAGCCTATAAGTTGCTTTATCTTCAGGCTTGAAATTACATCTCCATACCCTTTCAAGGTGTTTACAATGTTTTTTGCATGATCTAAGGTCCTCGTTAACCCACGGGGCCGATGGTTTCGACCTTGCTCGAGTTCGCCTTGTAATAGGGGCTAACTCATTGATGGTTCCTAGAATCCAGCTATCCAAACTTGCGGCATCCTCTTCCATAAAGCCAGACAGAGCTAGTGTATTTATTGTCAAGGCATGCCTCAAGTCATCTTGCTGTATTTTGTGGTAAGCTCAGTAGGAGGCCAGGGTATTTTCCTTAGGAGGTGACCTTACACAAGTTTGAGGCCACATAAATGAAATAAGGTGGTGATCAGACCATGCAAGAGGGGATGGTTGTGACACCGCCAGATTCAAATTCGAAAAGACCTGGTCTAATGTATGGCCTGCTTGGTGCGTGGGACCAAAAACCTGTTGATTAAGTGAGAAAGTGCTCATAGTATCCAAGAGTGTTAAAGCCTCTGGCTACAAGAGGTTATCCAGATGGACATTAAAATTTCCCAGCGCTATAAAGTGGGCACACCTCATAGCCCACCGGGCACTTCCTAGTGAGTTTAAGCAAGTGGCGGCCTGGCCAGGAGGACGGTAGAAGAGGGCCCCTGCCAGCAAATGGTGGGAGGTTAGGAACAGGCAGAAGCCCAGTGCCTCCGCCTTCTCAAGACACTCAAGAGGAAAGGATGTGCATACATATTCCTTCTTATAAACTAATGCTATCCTACCCCCTCTGCCCTTCATCAGGACTCTGTAGTTGGGAGGTATTGCTGTGGCTAATATGGGATTGGCCGTCTCCGAGAGCTAAGTTTCGGTGAGGAAAAGGGCTTACAATTTCTCATCGTTTAGTAGGTCGAAGACCTGAAGTTCATGTTTTTGAAGGGATCTCACATTAATTTGGGCTGCCGAGACCTGTTTTGATGGCCTACTGGATTTATCAGGAGTGTAGGATACTCTGTTGTTTCCTATCATGATGGGGGTCCATGCAGAGCTAGGCTTTGCAAAGGGCATTTCCTTTTTGGGGCTATACTGAGCAAGGTTGCCCTATCACATGAGATAAAGCGCTTGTCTACTGGAGGAGAACCGGCATAGTGGCTGGCGCTGGATGCTTCCGGAACGCTGACGGGCGCATATGGGCTTGCCTTTGGCGCGCCAGCGGCACGTCTGTGACGCGGCTCTCTTTATCAGCATATGGGCCGGACGACTAGAGTGCGCACTAACCAAAATGGCGCCCCTAGAACGTCCAAGCCTGGAAGAGGAACGTTGAAGATCCCCCTCACTTCCCTCGTAAAAAGTTGCAGCCCCCCTTTTCAAGTAAAAATCCTAAATGGTTTAAAAATTAGAAGTTAATAGATTAAATGATCTGTTGTAACCCTGTAAATAAAGGGCAGAGTGCATCAGCAGGTACTGAACATATTCATACAAATTCATACAATTCAATTGGCAAGAGAGGTGCCAAGAGCCTTACCGCATCCACGCTGCGGCTCACTTTATCGGCATATGGGCCGGACGACCAGAATGCGCACTAACCAAAATGGCGGCCCTTGAACATCCAGGCCCGGAAGAGGAACTTTGAAGATTCCCCTCACTTCCCTCGTAAAAACTTACACCCCCCTTTCAAGTAAAAAAGCCTGAATGGTTTAAAAATTAGAAGTTGAAAGATTAAATGATCCGTTGCAGACCGTAAGTAAAGTGCAGAGTGCATCAACAGGTTCTGAACATATTTATACAAATTCATACAATAAAATTGGCAAGAGAGGTGCCGACGTCCTATTAGATATCTAGGAATTTTTGTAACAAACGACTTTTCACAATTGTTTCATCTAAATTATGGAAATATTCTTTTAAAGGCAAATAAATTGCTAGGAAGGTGGACCCTTCTGCCTTTGTCATTAGTGGGGCAGGTCCCATTGATCAAAAGGTCGATTCTTCCTTTATTTTGATTTCTCTTTCTTAACTCCCCTCAAGGTACCAAATATCTATTTTGAGGAGGCAGGTGCCATTATCCGGAAGTTAATTTGGGCTAATAAAGAGCCTAGGGTAAAAATATCCATGCTCCAACTAGATACAATACAGGGAGGTTTAGCATTGCCACACTTTTCAACATACTGTCAGGCCTCTTTGGTTAACCTTATGATACAATTAACAGCAGTATCACCAATTTATGATAATTTATTATTAATTCGCATGCTAACGGAAAGTGCAATAAAATTCCCAGCTTTTTTGAGGTCTGAGAAAAAATTCCCTAAGAAAACAAGATGCAAAGTTTTACTGGCTTTAGCATTTAGCATGCAGTTATTTTTTAAATCACAAGATATCCCAGTATGCCATGCATGGACAATACAAGATTGCTCGATTTGGGGCTTACCACTGTCTAAAGTGGGGGTTACAGTCTTGGATAGGCCTTGGTTTTGAACAGCTGGGCAGTTGTTATAATCATACAAGATTGATCCCATGGGAATCGATACTGCAACAATTCAGAAGCCAAAATGCATCGCTTTATTTAAATTTTAATCAGGTGACAAGTTCTCTTAAAGACAATTATGTGTCGATGAATTAATCTGCTCGGCAGATAGTCTGGCGGATAAAGGAAAAAAAGGTATTAGGAGTAGGGAATTGGTATCACTTGTTATGCCAGAATGTTAGTGAGAAGGAACTAGCTGGGTGGCTACTAAAGGTTTTCCAGGAAAAGGGGTGTAGATACAATATTAGACAAAGGCAGTTACTTAGTGAGATATAGAGCATCAAAGGCTGCACATTTTAAAAGGATGGCCTTCTTATCAAGATATACGGCATATTATATGCCACATAGATTGCACAGAATGTTCCCATCCCTCTCTGATCAATGTTTCAGGTGTAGCAGGAATGAGACTGGTGTATGGGTTTATACATTTTTGATTGCTCCAGTCTACAGCAATTCTGGAAGGAGGTTTTTGAGGTATTCAGCCATTGTATGTCTACTACGATTTCCCCGTCACTCATGTTAGCACTATTTGGTTCTACACACGAGGTATATCAGTTAAGGAAATACCAACAGTACTTTATTTCAATATTGGCAGCAGTGGCTTGGTCATTTATTTTACAGAGCTGGAAAACAATAAGGGTACCGACAATAGGACAATGGTTTAATAAGATGACCAGGACCTATACCTATGAGAAGACTTATGCCAAACAAGTGGGAGCTCTTTGTAGATTTAACGCAACTTGGCATGTTTTTCCTCATCTTCTATGAATAGTGATTGATATATATAAAACCTAACATTAATTTGTCATACTGGGCTGGGAAAGATCCCTATTGACTTGGCATGAGGATTAAGAAAATGTTACTGATTGCAATGATGAATATGGCTGCTAGTCAAGAATTATAATTCTTTAGTGGTCAGTATTTTATAATGACTTAGTAGAGATGAATTTGCATACGAAGATAGAATATTAGTAGTCATTGTATAGGTGTGTATTTTGTATGTTTGGATGCTGCTATTAATGCTGATATCTTACCTTGTTAAATGCTTGCACTCTGTTAATCATACCGTGCACTTTATGATTACTGCTGCTACTCGTGAAGTTTTAAAGATCGCTTTGGGCATGTAGAATGGGAGCATTACTGTATCTTCAATTACAATATAGTTGCACTTACGCACTTTAATAGTATCTACGCTGCTATTCGTAAAGACTGTATGTAATATGAGTGTGCGGGATGGAAAGATGTGGTAGGGCTGTTGGATCAACCTTGCCGCATTGTATTGTATTAGTATTGCACTTCATATATCAAGTATATGAGATGTGTATAAATTATAACTCTCCTGTAATGTAAATGCTGCTATATATCCTCAAATAAATACATTTAAAAAAAGACATGTCTGAAACAAATCTTCTCTGTGTTGCTTTAATTGAGAACCAGATTTTATGGTAAACAACTTGGAAAAGTATCTAACTTCCCACAGTGGTGACAGACAGCTAGTGGTCCTGAGTCATAGTGAATTTATGCATATAAGCAAAGTTCACCACTGTTCATATTATGCTGTATAAAGTACCCCTTGGTATAGTATCACTGACTCAATATGTAATCCATTTTCTGACAGATGCGGAAGAAAAAGCCAAGAGAGAAGCAGAAGAAAATCTTCAAAAAGTTGAAGAGGGCACAACAGAAACAAATGAAGATGCAAAGCCACCAGATGAACCACCTCCACCGAAGACAGAGAACAGCAATGCATCAAATTCTGTAGAAAGAAAGAACACAGAATCTTGCAGGGGTAATGCAAATGGGACTCGGCTACCCAGTGTAACCAGACAAGAGGAAACACAAGCAGCAAACCAGCCCAGAGCGGACAAAGTGGCAGGTGCACAACCAGCACGGACAGAAGATAAACAATTTGTACAAAATGGTGAGTCCACTTTCACTTCTTAACAACTGAAGGTCAACTGCCTAGAACTTGGTGAGCGAGAATGCTGAAGTCATTTCTGTGTTCACTAATTCACAGCAGTGGTGTCAGTAACCCCTGATAGATCTGCTACAGCAGCGATTGTGGAGGGGTTGCCATTGCGCCTGCTTACTGATCTCAAATAAGCTAAACTTTTAAAATGTTTTTTTTATTGAGACAGGTTCTCGGTAAAAGAATAGAGTGCCAGACTTGAGGAGTGGTGGGGTTGGGGATTCACATTGGAAGTGGATTTGTGAAAACAGGATGGAGAAAAAAAGGCAAATGCAGAGACAAGGTCTGAGGAAGACAATAGAGAAAAATTAAGCTGTAGAAAAAAGCAGAAGAAAGAAAGGGTGGAGAATAATAAGGGCATGAACACAACAGAAAGAAAGGAGTGATACAATGGAAGGAAGGAGGGAGAGAGGCACAAGAATGAAAGGAGACTGAAGGAAGAGAAAAAAATGGGCAGGAAGGGAAGGAAAAAGGTGGATGATGGTGAAAGAAGGGTAGATGAAATAAAGGCAGAAGTAGAGAAGAAAGAGAGAGAAAGGCAAAAAAAGAATGGAAGAATGAAAATAATACGAAAGCAGTGAAAAGCGAAAATAAAAGAGATAAAGAATAAGAACAAAACAAAGAGGGCAAAGTAAGAAAGTATGAGTGTGAAGAAAGAAGGAGTGAGAAGCCAGAAATAATTAACAGTGAAAGCAAGGAAAGTAAAAGTATATGAAGCCAGGAAAAGAACGAAGTAAGAAATAGCGAGAATGAAGAGTGAGATTAAAGAAAGGAAGTGTCACAAGAAAAAAAGGGGGTAAAAGGCATTAAGTTTGCCATCCCTGGGACCGTAGTTTAGAATATTACATCAGGAATATCGAGTGGTCACAATATCGTGACCAAAATATTGAAACCCAAAATATTGAGGAGGTAAGTTCACAGAAGGAGTTATAGATTTGCTATTCTTAACTCTACATCTATGTACCTTTAACATATATATATATATGTATATATATATATATATATATATATATATATATATATATATATCAAAGCTCCGGTTCCAAAAGAAACACACCGCACTCACGGGGCCCAAGTTAAAGATGCTTTATTCACAAGGACGCGTTTCGGCATTCTGCCTTCATCTGCTTGTGTTTGAAAAGCGGCACAACCTATCATGATGGTTTATAACAGGTGAGTCCCATTGGATATGGCACACAAACACTGAAAGAGGACTTGGACCCAGCATTTTTCTTCCCTGATGTATTCTGGGATTCGAAGTCCGTGAAAAAAATATTTCTCCTTTTGGTGGCACAATTGCGTCCTCTTTTAGTGCCCTGTCAATCATACCAGCCATACCATCTTTGCGCCGTGGAGTGCATCTTCTCCGAGGACCCTCGCCTTGCCACAGGGTCTCACTGCACTCAGCGCGGGAGCAGGTCAGATGGCCCTAGCTTCCACAGGCATGATTCCTGTCGACAAAGGTCGGCGTCGGTGCCCTGATTCCCTGATGGCGGTGCAATTGCCAATTATATTCCAGCTCCAAAGTCCACCTCGGCAATGTATGCACTCTTGCAGACGGGTGCGGTTAGTATGGAGGTGGGTCCATACAAATATCAAAGCTCCGGTTCCAAAAGAAACACACCGCACTCACGGGGCCCAAGTTAAAGATGCTTTATTCACAAGGACGCGTTTCGGCATTCTGCCTTCATCTGCTTGTGTTTGAAAAGCGGCACAACCTATCATGATGGTTTATAACAGGTGAGTCCCATTGGATATGGCACACAAACACTGAAAGAGGACTCGGACCCAGCATTTTTCTTCCCTGATGTATTCTGGGATTCGAAGTCCGTGAAAAAATATTTCTCCTTTTGGTGGCACAATTGCGTCCTCTTTTAGTGCCCTGTCAATCATACCAGCCATACCATCTTTGCGCTGTGGAGTGCATCTTCTCCGAGGACCCCTCGCCTTGCCACAGGGTCTCACTGCACTCAGCGCGGGAGCAGGTCAGATGGCCCTAGCTTCCACAGGCATGATTCCTGTCGACAAAGGTCGGCGTCGGTGCCCTGATTCCCTGATGGCGGTGCAATTGCCAATTATATTCCAGCTCCAAAGTCCACCTCGGCAATGTATGCACTCTTGCAGACGGGTGCGGTTAGTATGGAGGTGGGTCCATACAAATATCAAAGCTCCGGTTCCAAAAGAAACACACCGCACTCACGGGGCCCAAGTTAAAGATGCTTTATTCACAAGGACGCGTTTCGGCATTCTGCCTTCATCTGCTTGTGTTTGAAAAGCGGCACAACCTATCATGATGGTTTATAACAGGTGAGTCCCATTGGATATGGCACACAAACACTGAAAGAGGACTCGGACCCAGCATTTTTCTTCCCTGATGTATTCTGGGATTCGAAGTCCGTGAAAAAATATTTCTCCTTTTGGTGGCACAATTGCGTCCTCTTTTAGTGCCCTGTCAATCATACCAGCCATACCATCTTTGCGCCGTGGAGTGCATCTTCTCCGAGGACCCCTCGCCTTGCCACAGGGTCTCACTGCACTCAGCGCGGGAGCAGGTCAGATGGCCCTAGCTTCCACAGGCATGATTCCTGTCGACAAAGGTCGGCGTCGGTGCCCTGATTCCCTGATGGCGGTGCAATTGCCAATTATATTCCAGCTCCAAAGTCCACCTCGGCAATGTATGCACTCTTGCAGACGGGTGCGGTTAGTATGGAGGTGGGTCCATACAAATATCAAAGCTCCGGTTCCAAAAGAAACACACCGCACTCACGGGGCCCAAGTTAAAGATGCTTTATTCACAAGGACGCGTTTCGGCATTCTGCCTTCATCTGCTTGTGTTTGAAAAGCGGCACAACCTATCATGATGGTTTATAACAGGTGAGTCCCATTGGATATGGCACACAAACACTGAAAGAGGACTCGGACCCAGCATTGAGTGCAGTGAGACCCTGTGGCAAGGCGAGGGGTCCTCGGAGAAGATGCACTCCACGGCGCAAAGATGGTATGGCTGGTATGATTGACAGGGCACTAAAGGAGGACGCAATTGTGCCACCAAAAGGAGAAATATTTTTTTCACGGACTTCGAATCCCAGAATACATCAGGGAAGAAAAATGCTGGGTCCGAGTCCCCTTTCAGTGTTTGTGTGCCATATCCAATGGGACTCACCTGTTATAAACCATCATGATAGGTTGTGCCGCTTTTCAAACACAAGCAGATGAAGGCAGAATGCCGAAACGCGTCCTTGTGAATAAAGCATCTTTAACTTGGGCCCCGTGAGTGCGGTGTGTTTCTTTTGGAACCGGAGCTTTGATATTTGTATGGACCCACCTCCATACTAACCGCACCCGTCTGCAAGAGTGCATACATTGCCGAGGTGGACTTTGGAGCTGGAATATAATTGGCAATTGCACCGCCATCAGGGAATCAGGGCACCGACGCCGACCTTTGTCGACAGGAATCATGCCTGTGGAAGCTAGGGCCATCTGACCTGCTCCCGCGCTGAGTGCAGTGAGACCCTGTGGCAAGGCGAGGGGTCCTCGGAGAAGATGCACTCCACGGCGCAAAGATGGTATGGCTGGTATGATTGACAGGGCACTAAAAGAGGACGCAATTGTGCCACCAAAAGGAGAAATATTTTTTTCACGGACTTCGAATCCCAGAATACATCAGGGAAGAAAAATGCTGGGTCCGAGTCCTCTTTCAGTGTTTGTGTGCCATATCCAATGGGACTCACCTGTTATAAACCATCATGATAGGTTGTGCCGCTTTTCAAACACAAGCAGATGAAGGCAGAATGCCGAAACGCGTCCTTGTGAATAAAGCATCTTTAACTTGGGCCCCGTGAGTGCGGTGTGTTTCTTTTGGAACCGGAGCTTTGATATTTGTATGGACCCACCTCCATACTAACCGCACCCGTCTGCAAGAGTGCATACATTGCCGAGGTGGACTTTGGAGCTGGAATATAATTGGCAATTGCACCGCCATCAGGGAATCAGGGCACCAACGCCGACCTTTGTCGACAGGAATCATGCCTGTGGAAGCTAGGGCCATCTGACCTGCTCCCGCGCTGAGTGCAGTGAGACCCTGTGGCAAGGCGAGGGGTCCTCGGAGAAGATGCACTCCACGGCGCAAAGATGGTATGGCTGGTATGATTGACAGGGCACTAAAAGAGGACGCAATTGTGCCACCAAAAGGAGAAATATTTTTTCACGGACTTCGAATCCCAGAATACATCAGGGAAGAAAAATGCTGGGTCTGAGTCCTCTTTCAGTGTTTGTGTGCCATATCCAATGGGACTCACCTGTTATAAACCATCATGATAGGTTGTGCCGCTTTTCAAACACAAGCAGATGAAGGCAGAATGCCGAAACGCGTCCTTGTGAATAAAGCATCTTTAACTTGGGCCCCGTGAGTGCGGTGTGTTTCTTTGGAACCGGAGCTTTGATATTTGTATGGACCCACCTCCATACTAACCGCACCCGTCTGCAAGAGTGCATACATTGCCGAGGTGGACTTTGGAGCTGGAATATATATATATATATATATATATATATATATATATATATATATATATATATATAATCACCAAGGTGCATATATGTGGAGTTAGGTGCAGAAACTCTTTACATATTAACCTGTTGATATTCTGACCACTTAATATTCCTGCTTCGAAATTCCGAACCTACACTCCTCCCTGGTGGAATGTTCACCTTTATAATCATATCTTCAGCATCCTTGCCATTATCTATGCATAGTGGTGGCTTTCTTTGGCACAAGGCTACTGGTGGGAATGCTAGGATCAAGTTGGAGTTCGGTTAGTAACTGTTAGGTTTAGTTACTAGCATATAATGGGCATCATCACATTTTTTCACAGTACATAGGCATGTAAGGCAAAGTCTGTTAATCTGGGGAAGTAGTGCAACCGAGCATTTGATGAAAATGTCAAGTGGATATTTGGGGACCAAAATGCACAGTTTTAATCTTACGAAATTATCATATTCCCCTGAAATGAAAAACTAGCATTTGTGAACAAACTTGTGTTTTTTCAGTAAGTGTAAATCTGGAATCTGGGGCTCAAACGTATTGTTCTTCAACAAAATATTTGAAGCTGATTTTGAGTGGTAATTGATGCTGAATTTGGGGCACTTATTACCAATTCTATTTCCTCAATGCTAAGGGCTCTTGCAAATGTGACTGTTCATGTATAATTCCTGAAAGGTATTGAAAAAGCTTATCATGTCCAAGCATTGACCCTCCAAGTACATTCACATTTAGAGAGTTTTTGACTGCCCATGTGGTTGGTAAGGGCAAGATGGGAAATTGAAAGTGGGTGTAAGAAAGAAGTGAAGAAATATTATAATCATGCAAAAACTATCAACCTACATACCAAGATTACTCCAACCATTCCTGAATCCTATTACATTTTAACCAATTTGCAGGTAAATTGGACTGAGCAATGCTACATTTTGTAATTTTTTAAAATCAGGTTTTCTTGTTGGTTCAACCCTCCATAGCCCTTTTGAGAATCAGACGTGCCTGGCACACCATGAAAGTAATGAAGTATTTCATGAGTGCCCCTATAAGATTGTGAATAGATCTGATGGCATTTTTGTCAAAGTATATGAAAAATGTGCTGCAAAATTCACAGCATCCTGGAGGAACTTTTTCTGAGGACCCCACATATATTGCTTGGGAAGGTCAGCCTTAGTAAGTAGCAGTTGGAGCTGGGGAAAGCACAAACACTGGAGTCAAGAACTGACAGTGAAAAGATTAAAAAATGCTAATTAGCAAAATAGGAGGGTTTCAGGGCTCTCCTAAAGAGCACGTGTTAGACTTGGCATCCTTGACATTTTGCCTCTACCACCTGTATTTTTGATGCTATGCTGGATTTCGTTTTTTGCTGGCTTAGATGCTTTGGGCACTTTGCCACTTCTGATCAGTGTCAAAGTGCAAGTCCTCCCTGTGTAAATTGTTATCATGATTGGTTATCCATGATTGGCATATTTGATTTACTGGTAAGCCTCTAGTAAAGTGCACTGAGTGTGCCCAGGGCTTGTAAGTCAAATGCTAATAGTGGGCCTGCAGCACTGATTGTGCCACCCACACAAGTAGCCTTCCAAATGTACCTCAGAACTGCCACTGCAGTGTCTGCGTGCAGTTTTTACTGCCATGTCGACCTGGCAAGGGCATCCACTTGCCAA
Organism: Calotriton arnoldi; assembly: GCA_963921515.1. Classification (NCBI taxonomy): domain Eukaryota; kingdom Metazoa; phylum Chordata; class Amphibia; order Caudata; family Salamandridae; genus Calotriton; species Calotriton arnoldi. The sequence goes on from CAWUFW010000937.1 coordinate 1,718,310, forward strand.
GCCCTAACCATCCTATTTCTTACATGTAAGACACCCCTCAGGTAGGCCCAGGGTACCCCCATGGGCTGGGTGCAGTGTATGTGAAAGGTAGGACATGTACTGGTGTGTGTGACATGTCCTGATAGCGAAATACTGCCAATTTGTTTCTCACCATTGAAATGCTATGTGTCCCATAGGCTAACAAGGGAGTTACTTTGTAACATCTTACAAGTACAACTTTCTATTGGGACAAAATATAGAAATGGAGTTTAGGGTCTCTGAACTCAGAAATTAATAACACATCTTTTCGTAAAAATGGTTTTTTAATTGTGTGCTTGAAATGCCACTTTTAGAAAGTAGGCATTTGCTTATCTAACCATTCTGTGTGCCTCTGCTGTTTTGTGTATTGACTGGCTGGTTTTGGAGTGACAGGGGATGTGAATTCAGTGTAGACAGCTACTGGGGGGAGGGTGGGTTGAGGTGTGCCCTGCCTTTCCTGGGTGACTCAGAGCTGAGCTGAATAGACCTTGGCTGCATTTAGAATGGTGGGAAGAGTTTCACTTACAACTGTATAGGCATTGTCTCCTCTGCACAATGCTATCTCCACCTCCTGTAGTGATGCTGCACTAGAGAGGACTGAACTGGTTAGGACTGTGCTCGGAGACCCTTGCCACAAAGAGAACAAAGACAAACTGGGGTATAAGTAGTGGACCTTAAACCCCAGAGAATTAGATCACTTCTGGACTGAAGAGGAACTTTTGCCAAGGAGAAGAGCTGGGGAGCTGTGAGGAAGATAACTGCCCCTTAGCTGTGTGCTGTGCGGGGTTGGCCTGCAGGTGCTGCTTCTGCCAAGGAAAGGACAAAGACTGGAACTTTGCTGAAAAACCTGCCTGAAGAAGAATCTCCAAGGGCTTGTGTGTGCTGGCCTCCTGTTCTGAAGTCTCTGGGACACAAAGACTTCACCATCAGCTCTCCTGAACTCCATTGCTGGGAGTTCTGACCTGGCAGGAGGTGCCTATTCCAGTTTTTTGGCCTCTGTAAGTTGTTTCTGCTGTTGGGAGCTGGAAGAAACCTAAAAGAAGCAAGCAAAACAACCTCCAAACACGGTCAGCGACGCCGCTGTGACGCCGCGACCTGCACTGAGGCCAGGGGCACTGCTCGTGAAGTGCACGATGCACAGCCCCACCTGCATCGCAGTTCTGATGCCCTTCGATGCCTGCCAACGCCTGCAACTATCGGCCTTCCCGACACCAGAGCTCGCACCAACGCCATCACTGCCAGCGCCTGCATCCCGTTATCGCAGAGCCGAAAACCGCCATGGATGACTCCATGAGTCTTTGACTTTGCATCGCCTCACCGGAAGCGACATCTCACCACCGATGCAACAACTTCCCCTGTCCTGGACTCGACAAGTCACCTCATCAAGGACACGATGCCTCACCTCGCCTCGCGTCCCCTCACCCGTGGCAGCCTCGGAGCCGGCCTCAACCTCGGCACCGATGCCTAATCTCCACAATGCTGTGCACCTTCCAAAGACTTTGTTCCAAGGTACTGTTGTTTGGGGGTCCGTGTGATTCCGTGCCTGACGCCGCGTCCCTCGTGGTCTGCGCCGTACTTTGGATTATTGCCTGTCACGACATTGTAATAGCCCCAGGTGGAGCTATTTGTTTGCTACAAATTCTATTTGTGAAATAACTGTTCTAAAGTCATATTTTACTACCTGTATGTTGGATTTTTTGGTCTTGGAATTGTTTGGCTTAGATAAAGATACCTTATTTTTCTAAACTGGTGTGGTGTCTATTTGTGGTGTTTTCACTGGATTACTTACACAAATACTATACACATTGCCTTTGGGATAAGCCTGTCTGCTCATGCTAAGTTACCAAGCGGGTGAGCAGGGGTTATCTAAAATGTGTATCCTCCTTACCCTGACTATAAGCAAGGGTCCCTACTTGGAAAAAGGTGCCTACCTCTGCCAATTAGAGACCCCCATTTCTAACACCATGTGCTCTTGAATCCAATGATGTTCCAACAGGAGAGCATTTCGAAGTTCTGCTCTCAAAAGTTAAAGGCAATGCTTCTATACACAACACTTCCAGGAGAAATAGTGGTTAGGAAAGAAGAGGTCTTAAAGGCAGACAGTGATGATCAGTCACACAAAAAGGGTTTTTTCAGAAGTACACCATATGCCCCAAAAAGTGAGTTTTCATCAGACTCTCTACATGGGAGCCAATTTAAGGATTTACAGGAACCTCAGGGTCAAAATTTCTTAGCCTCTTGACCAATCTAACCGCACAAGTTTGAAAATGTTGTAGCTTGAGTAAAGAGTAGGCTGGAAGAGCCAAATAAAAACTGTTGCAATAACCAGTCTTAAGCTTCTACAATAGGCCACAATCTCAGTAGTTCATTTGTGGGAAGTAAATGCAGCATTACTCATGTCTGCCAAAAGCAAGATGAAGAGACTGCTTTGAGCTGGTCTTTAAAATAAAGGTTCTGATCAAGGACCAAGTCTGACGATTTTACTAAAGTAACTGATTCTGGTGGTGTGCCCATCTTGGAAGGCCACATGGATCCGTCCCAGAGAATTGTACTTTTCCCCTAGAGGACTCAATCGGTTTTATTGAAGTTGAGTCTAAGCAAGCATTCCTCCTGTCACCTTTTGTGTGTTTGATATCCTGAGTTCTAGCCTTTTTAGCTTGCTTATGTCAATTATCCTTAAAGCCTCAACTAAAGGTTCAGTGGTATCCATTTGGTGCAGAGCCTTTTCTAATGGACTATGAACGAGAATAAAAAGCATTGGAAAAGTGTGGTGCATCTAACATGCAACTTAGCTCTAAATATACAATTTTTTGTGTCACACTTGATTGGTAGGAAGTGTTCTATATCACATTTTCTAGATCTAGCACTATTTTAATTTAGAGATTAGCTCAAGTTAGACAAATGTTTATTGTGCTGCATAGATTGTTTAGGTTCTAGCAAACTTAAGTTATTTCTTGTATGAACCTGATGACTCTTTCACTGTAATCTAACTAAAAAACACTTAGTGCAATTTTCTGTACTCATTTTACAAAATAATATATTCCACTTTAATCAGGTAGTCACATAATTGGATTGTATGGAACTTGTGCAAATTTGTTGCTCTGTTGATACATTGCCTTGCATTCAAGACACTGCGGGATTTCAATACTGCATGATCATATGGGGTGATGGTCATATGTTAGTATAAATCTGCACCATCATCTAAAAAGGCCTGTGATTCATGTGTTCCTATGCCTGTTTGACTATGTATCTGTCTATCTGTCTGTCTGTCTGTCTATCTATCCATCTATCTAACTATCTATCTATCTCAGAAGTAATAGGACCTGAAGTAGTCAGAATTCCTAGATATTTTAAGCATATGTAATAATATTATCTGGCAGCCTGGAGGGTGGACTGTGCCCAAAAAAATATTATTCAGTGTCAGGAAGCACATTCATACTTGGTTGTTTTAGTTTTAGTTGTAATTTCTCCAATCTATCGCTTATTCATCAGGCACACTGGTAGCATTTCCAGGGCAACCATGTGCTGTGTAAATTGGTGTAACATAACATAACATAGCATAGCATAATAAAACATAGCAAACTTACACAACAATAAAGAACATAGCAAATTTAGATAGCATAGCAAAACATAGCAAACTTACATAACATAGTAAAACATAACAAACTTACATAACATAGCAAACTTACATAGCATAGCAAAACATAAACTTGCATATGATAGCAAAACATAGCAAACTTACATAACATAGCAAAATTATATATCATAGCAAAACATAAACCTACATAACATAGCTAACTTACATAACATAACAAAAGATAGCAAACCTACATAACATAGCAAAGCATAGCAAACTTACATAGCATGGCAAAACATAGGAAACTTACATAACATAGCAAACTTACATAGCATAGCAAAACATAGCAAGCTTACATGGCATAGCAAAACGTAACAAACTTATATAACATAGCAAACTTGCACAACATAGCAGATCATAACATAGCATAGCAAAACATAACAAACACATAGCATAACATAACAAACTTACATAACATAGCAAACATACATAACATAGCAAACTTGCATACCATACCAAAAAATTAGCGGACTTACATAACATAGCAAAACATGTCATAGCAAAATATAACAAACTTACATAACATAGCAAAATATAACAAACTTACATAACTTAGCAAAACATAAATTAACAAACTTACATACCATAGGAAACTTACAGAACATAGCAAACTTACAACATAAAGCAAAACATAACAAACTTACATAACATAGCAAACTTACAGAACATAACAAACATACAACATAGCAAACTTACATAACATAGCAAAACATAACAAACTTACATAACAAAGCAAACTTACATATCACAGCAAAACATAACATAACAAACTTATCTCACATATCAAACTCACATAACAGAAAACATAGCAAACTTATATAGCAAAGCATACCAAATTTATATAACATAGCAAAACAGAGCAAACGTACATAATATAGCAATAAAGCAAACTTATGTAGCATAGAAAACACAACAAACTTATATAACATAGCAAACTTACATAACATAGCAAAACATAGAAACTTACATTACATAGCAACATATAGCAAACGTACAAATCATAGCAACATATAGCAAACTTGCATAACATAGCAAACTTACATAACAAACTAACATAGCAGAGAAAAACATAACATAACAGACTTATATAACATAGCAAGCTTACATAACATAACAAAAGATAGCAAACTTGCATAGCATAACAAACTTACATAACATAACAAACTTACATAACATATCGTAATATAACATAACATAGCATACATATATAGCATAGCAAAGCATAACAAGCTTACATAACTTTACAAAACATAGCAAACTTACATGACACAACAAGACATAGATAACTCACATAACATAACACACTTTCATAACATAGGAAATCATAGCAAACTTACATAACATAGCCAACTTAGATAACATAACAAAACATAGCAAACCTATATAACATAGCAAACATGCATAACAAAACAAAGCAAACCTACATAATATATACAACATAACAAACTTACATAAGATAACAAACCTTATCAAACTTACATAACAAAGCAGGACTTAACAAACTTACATTACAGCAAAACATAGCACAATATAACAAACTTGCTAAACATAACAAACTTACCTAACAAAGCAGAACATAACAAACTTACATGACATAGCAAAACATAACAAACTTGCCAAACATAACAAACATGCACAGCAAAACATAGTAAAATGTAACAAACATACATAAAATCATAAAACATAACAAACATATACAACAAAGCAAAATATAGCACAACATAACACACTTGCAAAACATAACAAACTTTTATAACATAGCAAAACATAACAAACTAACATAACATAGCAATGCATAGCAAACTTACATAACATAGCAAAACAATACATATATAGCAAACTACATAGCATAGCAAAACAAATAGCATAACATATATAACAAACTAACATAGGGAAACACATAATATAACATAACATATATAACAAAATAAATTACCATACCAAAACACATAACATATATAGCAAACTAGCATAACAAATATAGCAAACTAACATAATATAACATAACACATAGCATAAATAGCAAAGTAACATAACAGAACATAACATAACTTATATAGCAAACTAACATAACACAGTGGTCGAGTACTTCTTGTTAGCTGAGCTCAAATACTACTTAGAGGGTATGCAGGGGTTCAGGGTCAGTATACAAATATGAACAGCAGTTGAAAAGATATTGACTACACTCACCAACGTGAGTTTCTAAAATGGAAAGATGCATTGGATAGCTACTCCAAAACATTCCAAGAAAAGGAATGGGAAAACGAGAAAGAAATATGGTTAACTCTTTGAATGCAATTTAATAAAGGCTACTATTATCAAGAAACTTTCTTTCTAGTACTACTGGGGCCACAGTTATGCTGTCTCTTGAGTTCACACAGTCAGAGAGGGCTTAGTAGATTGGCCTGGTGAATGAAATTATCTTAGGACTTCTATCTTTTTATGGAGTTCAAATGTCAACAGTAAATGGGGTTGTAAGACTTCATCCAACAAAGGCTTTGTGAAATAGGACATAGAAGCTGGGCCATCACCGTGTAGAAGGGTGAGGAAGAGTAAAAAGCTCTAAGTGGGTGAAGGTACTTCTCAATGGTATAAAGTTGTCATATATTCTAGATGCATTTTCTTGGTTACTCTTCCTTTTACAGTGTTTCCAGAGCTTTTCTTTAACCATAATCAAATGTGTATTCATGGAGCCATATAAAGTGTGTGAGAGCTCAAGGAATGAAAAAAACTCTAAGTGGTCAAACGCACGTCCTTTGAACAGGGCATCAAGGTGGGTTCGCATTTGGCACAACAGCTTATGGTCAAGCGTGAAAGGAAATACATTGGGGACATTTTACAGCAGATGGGTGAACCAGCGACCTCCGATGCAGAAAAAGCCCACATTTTTCTCTGTTTCTACAAATGGCTCTATACGGACTTGATTATCTGGATGGCGTGGACCTCCCATGTGTGACTCCTGCCCAAAATAAGATTCTGGGGATGCCTATTAGTGAGGAAGAAGTCCCAACTACCACCACAGCCCTGAAACTCCATAACTCACCGGGTACGGATGGCCTCACAGCCCAATTTTATAAAACATTCAGCTCTGACCTATTGCCCCACCTGATAATCCTTTTTAATCACATGGGTATTGTGGTCGCTCCTTCTATGAGTGAAACACTAGTATCAATCATCCCAAAACCAGGCAAAGATCAACGCACTTGTGGCTCATATAGGCTCATTGCGCTACTCAATTTAGATGCCAACCTATACTCAAAAATCTTAGCCTCCAGGCTTGATGATATGACGTGGGACTTGATCCACCCTGATCAGTCCGGCTTTATTCAGGGTGGACAGACACACGACAACCAGGGAAGGGTTCTCCTCCTGGTCGAAAAGGCAGTCAAAAAAAGGATACTGGCAGTATAGCTAGCTCTTAATGCCGAGAAAGCCTTTAACCGGGTGGACTGGCCCGTCTTATTTCACACCTTGAAACACTTTGGGTTTTACGACCAATTCATTGCTATGATTCGGGCCAATTATGCAGCACTTCAATCCAGGACTTGGTTAATGGAGGGAGCTCAGAGCTCTTTCACTTTAGGAAAGGGACAAGAAAAGGATACCTCCTCTTCCCACTTTTATTCGCTCTCTGTATCGAATCCTTGGCGGTCAAAATACGTTCAACATCTGCAATCAAAGGCCTTACCTTTGGGTTGATAGAGCATAAAATGTCCTTATTTACAGACAACATTCTGCTGACAGTCTCCTCCCCCTAGACTTTACTAGCAGCACTCCAAGAGGCATTGTGACTATACAAGGAGGTGGCAGGATTTCGTATTAACCTGACTAAATCTTTTTACTCAACCTGACGCTGCCCAACACTGACATGGAGACCCTATAGGCTTCTATCCCCTTTCAATGGGATAAAAAAGACATCACTTACCTGGGTATTAAAATCACTCCTAGACTATCAGACCTATATTGTGCCAACTACCCACCACTCCTAAAGCAACTGAAGGCGGACCTCAAACGATGGGCACATATGTATATTTCCTGGCTTGGCGGAATTATTGCCATTAAAAATGTGGGCCCTACCCAGGGTTCTCTATCTCTTTCAAGGCCTTCCTATGGAACTAGATTGTGCATTCATGCCAAATCTGCACACACTAATCACACGATTTTTATGGCAGTACCGTGGGGCCTGTTTACCATTTAAATTATTACGAATACCGAAAGACGCAGGCGGTCTAGCCCTTCCAGATTTCCACCTCTATTATAAGGCAGCCCAATTAAGAGTCATATCCGAGTGGTCACTTCGTGAGTCAGAAAAATATTGGCTGCACATGGACAGGGCAATAGTGGGGAGATACATATGGGGTGTGTTATGGAAACCGAAAGCAGACCACACACCCAATGCATATTTGAGCACCCCCACTAAAACGACTCTTAAAATTTGGGACCAAGTGAATAGAACTTCAGAATGGATGACCTTTCCTTCCCCTTTCATGCTGATACACTGCAATCCTGCATTTCTGCGGCACCTCTACCAAGTCCTTTCGACGCCTGGAGGGACGGGGGCTGTCTGACCCTTTCCGATCTCTTTTACAACTGAGCCATCCTAACCTTCGAACAATGTCAGCGGAACTTCAATCTTTCAGATTCAGAACATTACCGCTATACACAATTGAAACACTGGGCACTCCACACTGACATTAGAACAGTCACCACTAGAGATCTTAAGCCTATAGAGCAATTTGCCAGAAGGGTGGGATCCTCTAGGGAAAGCATCTCTTTTCTGTACTCCTTACTACTCACCACACTCCTTACCCAACAACCGCACCACATCATTTTTTGGGGGCATATTCTAAAGCAGGCAATTCCTGTAACAAAGTGGCACAAACTGTGGAGAGACATTCCTGAGTGTAATCATTCTATAGGTATGAGAGTGGCACATTATAAAATACTTTTCAACTGGTGCCTGTATTCCACAAAGGTGAAAAAAATCTTCTTAAACACTTGGATATTCTGCTGGAGAGGGTGTGGGTTGCAAGGTGACTTCGGGCATATATGGCGGGTCTACCCGAAGAATCGCCCATTCCAGGTCGAGATCTCAGCACAAAACAAAGACATCCTGAGATACCCGATTCCGGATTCCCAGGACTCTGCACTACTGGGTCTGCGTGATAATGCCCTTAAACTCCAGACTAGAGGAGATAGAGCCATAATGTGGTTGTGCCTGGGTGCAGCTAAGCTGGTGGTAGTCACAGCTTGCAAGAGAAAGGAGGCTCCAACACTGTCACAGTGGCACGCCAGTCTATAGGAAGCCCTCACAATGAAAAGAATGACAGACATCTTTTTGGACACCTATAAAAACTTTGAATTCATTTGGGGGCCCTTGGGGACATATCTCTCCAGAGGACTGCTCTTACCCCACAGGTATCAATGCACTTCATCTCTTCTAATTCTAATAGCAATACTTGGAGTCCATTGTGACTTCCCCCTCTGAGTACGATTCTCCCATAGGCCCCTCTCTTAAATGCCATTTCTACATGTCAAATTGTGAGGCATCCATGTACCCCAGTTTTTTCCTTTCTTTTTTCTTTACTTTTTTGGGGGATTAGGTTTATTTTTGCTTGGAGGAGTGAGGGTTTTTTGAGGAACTGTTTACTTCTAGATACGGTTGTCTTAACACAATATCAATGTATATATGTAATGTTTCAGATGTGATCCCCCTTTACGATAGAAAATGTTCACTACAATGGCTTACTGTTGATAAATAGATGGGATCTGCATCGAATGTCCTGCTGTTACTTGATATATGCAAAATCCAATAGAGAAAGTTTTGACAAAAAAACCCTCTAAGTGGTACCATATACTATGAAATAGAGTGACCAGTGTAGGTCTCTCGATATTATCTTGGCCTGCACAGCTACAAGACAATACATGTTTGCCCGCACTTAAATATGCAATAACAGGTATACCAGACCCCAAAGTACTCTTTTTTCTCTTATAGTAGGCAAAGATACTTGCTTCTCCAGTTTTGGTGGGTAATTCAGCCCGAAATAGACTCTGTGTAAAGGAGAAGAGCACGTTTTTTAGTATTGTTGGCCCATCAGTATATCTTGCAAGGGTAATCTCCGTCCATAATTATTGAAATTTCAAGTCACATATATACCAAACAGAGCTTTGCCTAAAGCTGACCTTTCTCATTGTACAGCATTATTAGATTAACAGAGCCTTAGACTATCCGTTTCAGGCTGCCCAAGTCCCACATTCCTCAATGCTACAAGCCAAGATGGCTCATGTCTGTTTTTCATGACAGCAGCTGTCTCCAAAATTTGTCTCCCCTTAACTTGTTCTAGAAGGGGAGATCACTGATGAGTCAGAACAAGCAGTCTTCCCATATGTTGACTTTGGCAACAAGAGCATTGTTGTCTCTAAGAACAATAAATAGCTGTACTACTTGATTTTTTCATGGTGCTGGTCTATCCTCAGCTGGGCTTGGTGTAACACTGTAGCAGAGTTCCATAAGCAAGTTCATCTACATTTGAGACATTTAAAGCTCAGTATACTGGGCTAACTGAATGAACACAATAATATATCCCTCTTCTAAAAGTATAATTTAGACATAGGAATGCACTAAACATAAGTCAAGAATTGTGTGTTTCCTAAAAGAGACATCTATAAGTTCTATACATACTAGCACTGGGGATATCTTCAAACACCTATTTTGTTTATCCAGAAGTATATAAAACACACTTGGGGCTATTTACAAAGATAAATTACACTTGTGAATAATTTACACTTTTGGGTATTTTTACTATTTTTGGCAATTCACAAACTCTGGGCACGATTCACAAAAGTAATCTGAGACAAAACTTAAGTTAGGATTTTGTCTTAAGACCAAAACTTAAGACAAACTTGAGACAAAATCCTAACTTTACTACTCCTAAATGCCTTTTGTGAATACCGAAAGTCATAAAGTTAGGATTTTGTCTCAGATTACTTTTGTGAATCGGGGCCTCTGAGTGTAAAGTTGCTCAAATGTGCAGAACTGCACATTTACAGCCCATGAAAAAGGCGGGAGAACAATTTACAAGTGTAAGTTACTGTTGCTAAGAAAAGAAAAAGTAGTAAGTCCAGCACCACTTATACTGCAACCAATAAATAAAACCCCATAGGGAATAATGGTAAATTAAATACATTATCTTAAATAGTCAAACATATAAATAAATACATTTTAATCTTAAAAAAATATAAAAAAATAGTAAACATTTATTATTTTATTAGAAAATGTTAATGACCTTTTTTAAATTAAAAAAGGAATGTAACAATAATTTTATTAAAATATAATTAAATTACTTTTAATTAATTCCATACATCAATTTTATTAATTATTACTGCATAGAAAAAATGATTTTCATTCCTTGGGTGGCAATTTAATTTTTAATTTAACCTTCATAAAAATAATTTTACGTTAATATAATATATTTACATTAAATAAAGGTTTTATTCAAAATTAAGTTAATAGTTCTGGGGTATATTTTCTTTTGTTGTATATACAAACTAAATGTATAAATTATTTTGCAATATTATTAAATGTAAAAATAATTGTAATATTCAGTCAAATATTAATGAAATTTATAAATAGACATACTCCAGGAGGAGTAGCAATGCCAGCATGCGAGATACGAGGCTGGTGAGCATACCGGTGCAGTTTTCTGAAATGAACATAGAAGTGCAAGCAACTACTAAGGTAAGAAGGACAATGGATGTAAAGGGCTTTTTAGGTATAAGTAAGAAGCTTGTAGAGGGAACACTTATGAACAGGCAGCCAATAAGAATTATGTACATGGGCTATGACGGCAGTTTGAGAACAAGCCAGTCTGATGTGTTCAGGACCACTTGAAGTCTCTTGATTAGGCGTGCCAGAATGCCAACATAAAGAGCATCACCCTAGTCTAGTCTACTGGTAATGAGTGCTTGGGTCTCTGTTTTCCATTCGTTTCTTAGCTTTTCAAGAGCAACAGGCAGACACTGCAGTGACCTGGTTCACCGTAGAAACAATGATGCCCAGGTTTCTGGCAACCTGCATGGGCTCAGGGAGAGGGCCTGGCTTGGGGTAACACCAGGCGATGGTCCAGAGAGAGAGATCTCTAACAAATAGGACAAGCTTGTTTTCTCATCGTTCAGCTTTAGGCAATTACAGTTCATCTAGTTGGCAACTGCAGACATACAGTGCATGAAAATAGTCTGGGTAATAACTCTTCTTTCTGAGAGCGAGCGTATCAGCTGAGTATCATCGACATAGAAAATAATATTAAACCTGAAAGATCTAACAATGGATGCCAGCGGTGTGTCATATAAACATTGAACAATGTGGGGCTCAAAAGGTAGTAGGCATCAGATTGTAACAGTGAGAGACATACCAATTGTTTTTTGTTAAGGAGGAAATAAATAAACCGTTGAAGAACAGAATGACTGATGCCTGCATCTAAAAGGTGCCTGAGCAGAATGACTTGTGATACCTCATCAAAGACCTCCAAAAGATCTAAAAGGATAAAAACAGCAATAGCATCCTGATCGATAATAAGTTGGATGTCATCCGTGGGTGTAATAAAAGCATTCTCCTTGCTTTGATTGGCTCTAGAGGCAAATTGTGAGTGATTGAGCAGAAGGCGAGAGTCAAGGTAGCTGGTGAGTTGCTGGTTGACTAGAGTTCCAATGTTTTTTCTGGGTAAGAAAGATGGGAGATAGCTCTGTATTTGGACAAGATCATAGTCTTTTTAATCAACAGCAAGACCATGACATGTTTCTATTCAATGGGGTAAATGGCAGTTGACAGTGACAAGTTATAAAAGATTGGTAGTGCGGGGACACTGAGTTCATGACCAAGAGAAGAGATGTGGTGCGAACATGGGTCCACGTGGGATCCAGATTTATCCGAGTGCATAGTCCTTGTGACCTCTCTCATTGTAAGAGGAGCCAGGCTGGGTTCGGCTGCCCCTAAAGATATTGAGCAATGCAGACTAATGAAGTCTAGAGAGTCTAGAGTGGGTTGTGGGGATAAGTCAAAATATAGCTGCTTGACCTTATCAAAGAACTAAGAGAGAGATGCCTGAAAGGTCTGTCTCAGGGGCAGATGAAAATTATGGAGCGCTGACTCAAAGATGCATTGATCATGATTATTATGTGAGCTATGCAAGTGCTGCTGAAGTTGCATGGGGGTATGCTGTGATTATGAGTATGTCTTTAATTGGGCAAGAGTATTAGCTGAATTTGTAAGCCAACTGTTGAAGTTAGTGATGACAATATACAGATCGGTGGATGGACGGGGAGGGAATTTGTTACGCTATCCAACGAGATCCTGTTCCACCACTATGTATTAAGATTGTGTATGACCGCATTATCTGGTAGAGACATCTAGCTGCAGATTCCTTACCTTTGAATTATCCCCAGGCACCAGACTGGATCCGGAAAAGTTTCTACAGCAGCACCTCTGCGCGGTGGTAGAGGGCATCGAGCGACTCCATAGCGACGCCGTCCACCTAATATGACGTCAACAGAGTCCATATAAGCCCTCCCCTGATGCGTTGACATCAGGTTCTCCCTTTCTGTGCTTACAACGCAGATCCGGAGAGCGGTACCTCTGGACGTATTTTGGCCTATATCAACATTTTGTCGACAAAATAGTGTGCTTTTTTCTGGATGCCCTCATAGTTCAAACCCTGTGGGCCCTGCGGACGGCAGATGTCAGCCATAGACCCTCATAGTATTTGTATGTGGTGTTTTGGCGAACACCATGATTAAGAGGAGTGCAACTCCTGTCACCAAATTCGGCCAAAGGTGTTGTAGGAATGCCGGGTGAAACTCTTGGAGGCACGGTTGTTGCAGGTTCTACGTCATTCGCAGTCGCCTTCATGTTCCACGGGCTGCTCAAGGGCCCACGCCAGCAGTACCTTCCCGTAAGCGTCCTTCGACTTTGATGTCAAAAGGTAAGTCATGTTGTAAGCGGTCGAAGTTGCAGCATTCCCCGACTTTGCCTCATGTACGCAGCATCTCTGGCGCCCCTCCCCATCCTCCTGTTGAGGAGTCGGTGCGAGAGTCTATCCTGCACCTTCCAATATTCCCTGAAGCCAGAGAAACTCTGGACCAGATGAGGGAATATTATCACTCCCTTCATGCTATCTTTGGATCTCTGCCTCCCTCTAGTGAGCGTATCAGCCCCAAGGAGGCTAGAGGAGCCTTGTCTTGATCCACACTGGTGGGGTCTCCGTCTTCTTTAGTGAGGCCCTCTGGATCCATAGTCAGATCCGTGTCAGCTCCAGTGCACAGCCCTTCGAGGTTTCTACCTGCGATGCCAGTACCTGATCAGACGGTTTCGACGTCGACTTAGCGCGCAGATCGACGTTACTATATCTCTCCTCTCTGATGCCGGACGGCGTCGGGCGGTGTCGTCAGTAGGCTACTTTCCTCCCTCTTCGGAGGAGCTTCCTACTGTTCCTCCTTCAGGGGACCAGTGTTTTGGTGGAGACGCAGATAAAATGGGGCTTCTTCCACCCATGACTGACAATGCTCAGCCTGCACTGCAGGTTAATTGGATATCTGAACTGGGTGAGGATAGTGGCTGTGGGTCTTTCCCTTCCTCTGGCTTGATTTCTCCTCACGTCCTTGCTACTGAGGCTAGGTCTGCTTTCTTTGAGCTTCTGAGGAGGGTAGCTGTGGTTCTGGAGCTGCAGCTCCTTCTGTGGCGGTGGCCATTGACCCCTTAATTGGGGCGCTTTATCAGAGCCAAACGGGGGGCTGAGCCTGTGCGCTCCTTCGGTGAAGCCCTATTTTATATTTTGTTGGGCTCTTGGGCTAAACCCGTTTCGGGGGCCCCAGTAGACCGGTCCATAGCTCATAGACACTGTCCTGCCCCTGGCAACCTGGCCTGCCTTCTCCGGCAGCCTACTCCACGCAGCTTTATGGTTCAGGCTGCTACAGCTTTCCCTGACATCAACACCTTTCCTAACGCTCTTCCAGACAGGGAGTCTAGGTGTCTTGATACTTTTGGCCGATATATTTTTTCTGCCATTAGTTCCGCTTTGTGGTCACTTAATACTGCTTGTGTTCTAAGCCAGTTTTTTCACATGTTGTGGGATTCGGTCTCGGGCCTTCTCCCCTCACTCTCGGATGAGACCCGGAACAGTCTTATTCAGATACTTCATGGTGGCCGACAGGCAGCCAAATTGCTAATTGGATGTGTCATGGATACCACAGATTCTGTGGGGAGAGGAATGGCTGTATCAGTAGCACTTCGCTGGCATGCTTGTCTATGCACCTCTGGTTTTTTGGAGGTTGTTCAATCCGCCTTGGTGTATATGGCTTTTGATGGTCAACATCTGTTCAGCGCTCATGCCAATTCTGCTTTACACCATTTTCGGGGTGGAGCAGACTCTTAAACCCTGTTTTGCTGTACTGTCTGCTTCTCTTCTTCCTCCCGTACTGAGCTTGTACAGGATATGGTCTCCTTGATTTCTTTAATATATCAGCCATTCTAGGGCAGTGCCCATTGGCTTTTTCTTTCAGACTCCACCTATGGGTGGCACCCAGTGAGGTGCTCCTGCCTCCAGCGGGTATTTTGTATTACTTCTTACACTGCCAATGCAAGGTTATGGTCCCCGTTAATGGGGACGCATATTGTTTTATGGCCCTATTGGGCTTCAACGCCGCAACATATCAATGTATCAACATAAAAGGTGTTCTTTTGCTTTTCTACCCAGGTTCTCATCGGGTTATTTTGCTTGTATCATGCGGATGCACTGTTGCCTTGTTCCCTGTCCTACAGGGTACTTCATCTGTATGCCTCTGACACTTTAGTAGTCCTTATAGCGGACTTCATATTGTGTGCTTTGGTAAGATGGTGAAGGAGTTCCATCTTCCTTGTCCCGCTTTTTTGTTGAGTGTATTCTTCTCATAAGCTGGGGGGTTTTCCTTATACTCTATCTGGTTTCCTAGTGGATGCAAGGAAAGAGGGTGTAGTTCCTAGACTAGGGTACATTGTCTGAACCTGGTTTAGGTAGTATTCCTTCTTTAGTCTGTTTCAGGCATTAGCACTCCTTGCGCTAGCTCTTGCAATGCACGAGCAAGAAGGACACTTACCATTTCTACTACTCTCAAGGTTCCTTGTGGCCGTACTTTGTCCGTATCTTAGCATGGGTGGACTACTCTGCCATCTCTTTCTCTTCTATGCCACTGCATGGACTGTTTTTAATCTGCTGCTGCCATGCACAAAGCGGTTGTTGCTTTTCACTTTTGGGAAATCCTTTTGTACTTTGTTGGAAACGTTTCCATGACACTTCCAATGCAAACCCCAACATTTAGTTACTGATCTGGTTGTTCTTCAGATGTTGCCTTCTACCCCTCTTAGTGGTTTATGGCTGTTTTTCATTTTACATTTCTTCTCGAATATATGCTTCATGACCACCCTCTCTTGGGTTGGTTCGTAAGGAGGTTTGTGGATCCTTTCGGATTCTTTTCTTGAGAGTTTCCTTCATTTCTCACGAGCATGGATAAGGTACCAACCCCTTGGGAGTTTGTTATTCCTTGAATTAATGCATATGGAAAATTATGATCTTGGGTGACGCCAGGATCCTCACTCATGATGTCACAGGAATTGTTGACTGGGCACAGACTGTCTAGTGGAAACTAGAGGTCTCTTCTTTTGTTTGTGGATTTTTCTCTCCTTCTCCCTTCTCTTCCTTTGGAAGAGGTAGGGTTCTTTTGTTGCACTGCGGACCATGATTCGGCCCGCGGTGCTGTCTGCTTCTTCCTCGCGGGCTGCGATACAGTCTGCGGCGCCTCCCTCTTTTCTTTGGGTGCAGTGCTGCGCGGCGGCCCGCTGTTGCCGTTTTGGCGTCGCGGGTGCGACCCGCGGCACCTGCTCTGTTTCTGTGTTTGGCACGCCGCACACCTATGCGGCGGCCCGTTTTCTGACAATTGCATGACAGGAATGTCGCAGCTCCAGTTTTGGGACTGCGGCTTCCTATTTTCACATGTTGGGGCACTGTATTTTTACCTTCCTTTCACTGTATATATATTTCTTTCTTCATTTCTTCTTGGGGCCATCTTTGCCTTCCCATGATTCCATAGACTTCTTCCCAGAACGCCTTGGGATGTATCTGCCATACCGATTCAAGATGGCGACCTTCCTATTCCGTCCACTATCCTTTTCATTATCCAAGATGGAGGTTACTTACTTCCTGTTTGGTTACTTCCTGTTCCTGTTTGGCCTTTTTCCTTGTTGGCAGCACCGTGGCTACCAGAAGGGGTCGCCCTTACCTCAGATAGACCAGAACCCTCAAGAACCAAAGTCGAGAATCTCTCCAACATGCCAGAACCGGTAAGAACACTACAAGTCGTGACATCTTTCTCCTCAAGAGTCCTGGTATGCTACAGGTTTCTTGCCTTACGGCCATTTTATGGGTCCTGTCTTCTATTTCTTATATGGCCTCCACATTTGTTATGCTTTATGCACAGCCACTTCATCTGTTGTTTCAGTTCTTTTTGCTGATCCAGGATTTTGGACCTCCACTTGTGAGGTTTGGTCTCCCACAACTATTTACTCTGTCTTTTACCAGCTGCTTCAGCCAGCTCCCTTTGTCTGTCTGATATTCTTCTTTAAGTTGGAACCTAGTTATCTGAATAGGCCTTCCCTGTGTTGGCCTTTGTTCAACTTGATCTTTTTACAGTCCCAGATTGTGGTTTGCTTTTCTCTATTCTAGAGAGGTTGTTTTTCACCTGCTGTTTTCTTTTCAGTTATCTGTCTGCTGCCTGATTGTAACCATTCAGTCGGTAGTGTTGTTTTATGTCCATTTGCTTTTATGTTTCTGGCGTGTCTGATATCTTCCACTCCCTCTATTCTTTTATATTATACCTTGTGGCTGTTTGCCAGCTAGCCATTCTCACATCATCGGTCTATGACCGATGTTGTGAACATTTTTATGTACCCTTCTTGGGCATATTTTATTATACAGTTTGTATCTATTTATCTGTATATACCAGACTACATGAACCACAGCCTGATCTTCTACCAACCCTCCAGAAACCTCCTCTCTGCACACCTCGCCCTTGCTCAGACACCACGTATCCACAGAAGCTGTGCTGGAGAACGCTCCTTCTCTCACCTCGCCGCCAAAGCCTTGAACACCTTTCCCCTCCACTCCGCAGTTCTCCATCGCTGAACCACTTCAGGAAGGGACTCAAGACCTGGCTCTTTGACTGATACCTGCAACACAGCACTTGGATACCCCGGGGTGATTAGCCACCCTATACAAATACTACTTGATTGATTTATTGATATATATCCATATTTATATGTGTATGTATATATATTCATACTTTTATATATATTTTATACATCCTTTTGTATAGGTATCTCTATAGACAGTCATAGTGTGCTGCCTTTCTTAGGAGGAAGTGTTTTTTTGCTTACATTGCTGTGCTTCTCCTCATGTCCTAGAGGGACCTTCACTTGTTCGTTGCTTTGGAATTGCTAACTCTTCCTCTTCTGTGGGTTCTACATTGTATGATCCCACAGGGCTCACTTCTCTCTCTTGAAGCGTTTCCTCTGACCACCAGTGGTCTATGCCCAAACTGTTGTTATTGTTCACACTGTTTTTCTTAAAGCATTGATTGGTGCTCTCTGCATCACTTGTTTCTATGGCAAGAAGCTTTGGCTCAGTGGTATTTCCTATTATCCTCGGCCTTTAGCCCCATGCACTAATGGTCCGGTTACTTTTGGGGGAGCTATGTAGTATTATGATTATATGATGTGTAGTTTCCAACACCTCTTTATTTTTCCACCATGTGTGTCTTTCCCATGTTTTTCAAAACTTATGGACTACAGCTCCGTACGGGGTTTCCACAATATTCTTGTAGAACATCTTCTTTCCTCACCTACCTTCCTGAAAGCTGGTCACTCTATCTCTCTCATATACTAGGCCAGCAAGTCCGAGTCAGGGATCTTTAGTGGGATCAGTTCACAGACCCTCCTCCAGGAATGGTAATGCTTGGGTATCTCATTCAAAGGTAAGGAATCTGCGGCTAGATCTCTCTACCAGATGAATACGTTACTTAAGTTCGGTAACGTCTTTTCTGGCAGAGACAGGATCTAGCCGCTGATTCCTTACTGACCCATCCATCCTCCCTGCTCTGCTAACTGGTTTATCCTTGTGTCTACCAGATCCCTTTCTGAGTACTCCTGTGTCTTTAATTATGTTAAAAAAAAAAACATTTTACAAAAAGAAGATTAATTTTGGGCACACTGTTTTCATAGCAGTTTCTATAAGTGCGTTTTTATATCAGAAAATTGTCACGGAAGAAACTGACATCAGCGCGTCAGGGGAGGGCTTACATGGACTCTGTCAACGCCACATCTGGTGGGCGATGTTGCTACAGAGTCGCATCGACACCCTCAACCGACCTGCAGAGGTACTGCTGTAGAACTTTTTCCAGATCCAGTCTTGCACCTGGGGATAATTCAAAGGTAAGGAATCTGTGGCTAGATCGTGTCCCCACCTGATAAGGCGTTACTGAAGAAAAGTAACTTATTTGTTAGACTGAAAGAAAGAGATATTGAAGATTATTGAAAATGACCTGTTCTTTTAAGGGGTAGAGAAAATAGAGTCAAGTATGTGACCACATGAAATGGGCGGCTCTTTCAATGAGTTGGAAGAAATCCAGCACTTTTAGGTCATCTAAAAGGTTGATGAGTCGGGGTCATAACAGTCTTTCAGATGAAAGTAGAGGTCCCCAAGGACCATGAAAGATTGAAAAGTCAGAGCAAGAGGTGAAATGAGTTTTATAAGGTTGTGTGATGAAACCACACATGCGTTTACCACAGATGCTGGTTCCACGCAGTCTCAACAACGCAAGCCTTAACCACTCATATGCCTTTACCACACATGCCTTTACAATGAACTATGTGTTGTTAAGGTATGTATGGTAAAGACATATCCGTGGTTAAGACTTGACAGGTAAGTCTTGACCCCTGCCCTGAGTCCTAAAACTACCCCCCCTCCTGAAAACCAAGCCCCCAAGCCCTAAAAACTTCCCTGCCCCAGTCCTAAAAACGACCCCGCCTTCCCCTAAGTCCTAAAAACTACCTCGACCCCCCCCAGGGCTCTTAAAACTACCTCGCCCTCCTCTAGTCCCTAAAAACGACCCGAGCCCTAAAAAGTATTCCGATCCCTGCCCTGAGCTCTAAAATGGCCCCCAAGCCCCCACCCTGACACCTAAAACTACCCCCTGCCTCCTAAAAACCAACCCCTTCCCCAGCCCTGAAAACTACCCTGACCCCCAGCCCTGAAAACTTTCCCGACACCCCCAGCCCTGAGAACTACCCGGACCACCCCCCCCCCCCAGCTCTGAAAACTACCCTGACCCCGCAAGGCCTGAAAACTGCCCAGCCCCCCAGCTCTGAAAACGACCCCTCAACCCATACAAACTACCCCCTATGGGCCCCAAAACCCAGCCCCACTTACCTCACCACGTACTTTGGCTCTCTCGATCCTTCCTGCTTTCACCAGCTAGACCATGCACTGCCTTAACCACACATATATGCGTGGTTAAGGCAAGCGTGGTAGCGCTTGCATTGTCGGAACACGGGTGTCTCTGCCCGCGTTATTCCGACTGCTTCCTGTTTTACAATGTGGAAGCTAAAATGATTCCTGGGTCAATATGACGATACATCAAAGTCCCTCCCAAGACCAGGGAATTAGGAGAGCTAATTTTGAAATTAAAATACTTGTCCAATCACTAACTTCTGCTGAAATAATGGAATAATTGAGGGTGGAATGGTAAATATTAGCCAATTTACCTCCAAGTTTTTGAATCCTATCCTCTTTGATTTTGTTGTAGAGAGGAATCGCAATAACTATATCTGGGGCAGAGATAGGGTTAATCTGGGTTTCTGTTAGAAAAAGAAAGTCTGGGTCATTTCAAACAATTTCAAACAATTAGATCCCAGACTTCCACCACGTGTTTGACTAGAGAACGGGTATTAATAAGGAGGCATTTTAAAGATAAAGTGATGGAATCTTTGCTGGAACAGAGTGTGTAACTGATGGAGGGGAAAGTAGTGTTGCAGGGCGGGTATTCCTTGGAGTCTGAGGAGCTTCGGTGAGAGGGATGGAGAGTACAAGTGAAATGGCAATGGGGGAAGGTGAAAGTGGCTTTGATAAAGTGGGAGGGGGCAGTGTGCAAAGAGGTGAGGGCAAGCCAGGGTTAAGTTTAAAAAGGAGAGAGCACAATAGCCCAGCCTTACCACTAGATGGGACGCCAAAAATCCAGGTGTCCCGGCACTAGGCATGGTCCAGGAGTGGACTAGTTCAGATGAGCTTGTGGCATGCTTCAACTGCCTCCATTTATAAATTTTTCCCCCCGAAAGACTAGACTGAGCGATCAGCATTAGGCAGAACGGCTGCCACAGAAAACACAAAAGAAAGACTTTGTGAAAAAAAAATTCCCCCTAAACACAGAAGAATGACTTTTTGTTTAAAAAAAATCAAAACATCACCCCAGAATAGTTAAAACAAATGTAATGAGTGTTTCACACCAACAATAAAGACAACAATATCTAGCAAAGTTCAAACAATAGCAGCGAAGTGAAAGGTAGCAGCATGCACTCTCAGAGAGGTGGATGAGCCGCTGCCTCTCTTTATATCTAATTTCCCTCCAGAAAGACTAGACTGCGCGATCAGCACTAAACAAAATGGCTGTTGCAGTCATCAAAAGAAAGACTGTGCAAAAAAAGCATCCCCTAAACTCAGTAGAAATACTTTGTAATACAAACAAATGTGTGTTTAATATTATTTAGTTTATCAAAAAAAGGTGATGGATGTTCTAGGATGAAATGAGTGAGTCTTTTTTTTTTCATGATGATGTAGGCAAAGTGACTTCTTCATGGGGACAAATATTTTCCCCATTGAGAAAAATTAAATAAAAAGACATGCACTTTTCTCCATGGTTTCCTCTGGCGCAATTTTTATATCAGGTGGAATTTCTTTGTGTAAATATTGGCATGTCAGTACTCAGGGAAATGTATAACTGTTGCGTATTTCCAGTGATCCTCCTGGGATTTTTTCGAAAAGCGCATAAAAGTTGGAAAGCCTGTTTCAAATGTTAGAGTAAGCATATTGGACGTTATTTGCATTTTTACTTCTTAGCCTTTGGTGACTCAGACCCTTAAAGCTTAAACCCCAAATAATTTGAAAGATTTGAACTGCAATACGTAAAGCTTGTAAAGATAGGAAGATCTTCTAATGTGGTCAACCCAACCTTTACGCTTAATGAATTAGAAAAACCTTGGCTTTGACCCTGCTGTGCCTATGACCCTGTACAGTGCTCCACAGCATTTTGACTTGGTTCGCACTGTACAAATAAAATATACATAAACATACACAAAAAACTGTGTAAGAGTTTAGATTTCTGTTATAGTGCCGCTTGAGGAAATAGCTTAGAAATAGCTTCCTCGCTACCTCATTTGCAACTCAAATAGGAGGCTTGTTTCTGAGAGCGAAGACAGGTTGTCCATGGACTTTTTTGGCCTCATCATAGAATGACTGAGGACTTATACATCACACACTTCCGTGCAGAGGAATGCACCTCAATCCTATAATGACTCTGGCTCTGCTAGGCACAGGTTCAGGTGCAGCAGGTATTGCCTCATATTAGCCCTGCCTCACAGCACAAGGCTCACCTGAGCATAAACAGGTAAGTCCTCCCACAGAAGTTTCCGAATTTTTCTTCTCAAGTGTTTAAACTGAGAACTTCCCCAAGGCTGGATACAGGGGAGCTCATCTCTCTCTCTCTCTCATTGCAAGCCTCCAGCTTTACTCCTCTCACTCCAGAGGAAGGCGAAACAGGGGGGAGCCCTTCAGACTCCTCCCCACTAAGGGGCATATTCACAAGGACTTATCGCCGAGTTATCGCCACCTTAACGCATCAAAAGTGGAGATAGATGTAACGCCCCATTCACAAGCGTGTGCAAACTGCAGACATCGCCAGTATTCCCACGATAACTGCCCCAAAATTTATCTCCACGGGTGACACCACCAACTAACCCTAATTAGATGCAGAGTAGGCGTTCCCATGCAAAAACACATAAAAACACCACTACACCACTTTCACAACGAACTGCCAGATCTGCGATGCGAGTCAAAACCACGCGATAAGCCGCAGTAGCAGCAGGTATTTAACACCTGCCTCTTGCTGGTGTAAAGCAGGACGACTACCTGCAGTAGGCAACGGAGCCCCGCACACAGCCACACCCGAAGAACAACCGACGCCATGGAGCTACTCATCATGCTGCTCGGAGCCCCAACAGGGCCACAACACCCACCGCCACCACCCCCAGGACCGCCACCACCCCCCGGACCCGCACCCCGTCCCGGACCACCACAGAGGCAGCGCAGAGTAAGACAGCGGACCTACCGAAAACACACCAGTCTCACAGACCTAACGCCCGAGGAAGTCATTGCCCACTACAGGTTCAAAAGGACAACCATCCTCCGCATCATGACCCACATCGGCCACAGGCTGACGGTCCCAACACAGCGGACCACCAACATCCCTCCGCAGACAAAGCTGCTGGCTGTGCTGCACCTGTTGGCCTCTGGTACCTTCTAACCAACAACTGCCAGAGTCGGAGGTGTCTCACAGCCAGCCCTATCAAAGTTCCTCACACCTGTCCTGGATGCCATCATCAGCTTTATACCCCAGTACCTTCACTTCCCCCACACTGCGCAGGAACAGCTGGAGACCAAGCAAGGCTTCTACGCCATTGCTAGATTCCCACACGTGTTGGGGGCCATTGACTGCACACATGTCCCACTTGTGCCCCCTGCGGACACTGCACACATCTACCGCAACAGAAAGCACATGCATTCCATCAATGTGCAGGCAATAGTGGACCACCGGGGAATGTTCACCAATGTCGTCGCAAACTACCCAGGCAGTGTGCACGATTCCTACATCTTCCGACAGTCCATCATCAACCAGCGCTTCCAGGATGGCACATATGGAACTGGACTGCTCGTTGGTAAGTACCAAATCTACACACCACACACCTGTGGGAATGCACACATGACCAAACCACATATATGTCAATCAACATGCCCACCTACCAGACACGACAACACAACTCCATTGGGATCCTGGGCTTCCCATGTACACAATCCAGCTATATCATGGCACCACAGCCACACAACAGCTGAACGTGTGGAGAGGCGGAAAGCAGGCATGTGCGAAGGATGCAAGTGACCAATGAATGGGAATGTACACAACGACAAGTGCGGCGTGAATGTGCTGGACAGACCTGGGTATGCAAACCACAGATATGTCCATGCAGACATTAACTGCTGGTGTCTGGGGAGTAGTGAACAGTGGACGCAACCATGTCACCCCAGGCTGTGGGTCAGATCACGGAAATGTCGCTCGCTGCGTCCCCCCCCTGTGTGCGTGAGCGGAGTGGGTTGGCCCGGCTTACGCCAGGCCTGCGCAGGGGTGTGGACAAAAACCCCGTGGCGCAGAGCGTGGTGCTCTCCCGGAATGGCCAATGTCACTGCCAGGGCGGCACCTCTCAGCCTGCCACGAGGCCGACGCCATGAGCAGTGGGGCCTGCGAGCCTGTGTGCCTGCTGCACCCCAGGCCGCTGATACCCAGACCAGGCCTGCCCGCCCCAGCGCTCCAAGGCCACACTGCTCACCTGCCGACACCGTCGTGTGTCAAAGAGGGCCCACCACGTGCCGGTGCTAGCTCCAAGACCCATGCCCGCAACCTTGGCAGCCTCCTCAGACCATCGCTGTCCTCCGTGACACAGGCCCCCAGGAGTCCTCATTCGTTGACATACTCCACCGCTGCAGCCGGCCTACACTGCAGTCCAGTATGTCCCACATCTAGAACTGAGTCTTCATTAATCAATGGCAGAGTCCATGCCAGTGAACGCAGGGTGAGGAGTGAGTGAAAGATGCGTTTCAGTGGAAACACGGATCACCGTTACGGAGGAGGTCAACCAGTAGCAAGGACTGACCTGGTGCCACCAACCCTGTGCGCCGTGAGTGACCGTCAGCCTCCGGCCGAACATTGTTGGTGTCTGAGCCTGTAGCCTGGGGGTTGTCATCAGCAACGGGCAGGTACGGACTTGGTGTTTGGCATGAATCTGTGGCATTCATATCCGCCATGTTGCCGGACACAGCTGGTATGTGCCCTCTGCATCATGCCCTGGGGGTACACCTCCCACTCTCCCCCGAGACACTCCGCGAAAACCACCTTTGAAACATACGAGACCCTGCTCTGCCCTCATGACCCTACCCCAGTCTCCCGCAAGTCAGCGTTCCGTGGCGGTAGGCCCGTGTCGGCCGCTGTGCATCCGGGGCCACTAACTCTGTGCAACTCAAGTCATGCTCCCTTGCTGTTCGAACATTGCATTCCTGAGTGCCTGATGACTGTTGAAGTTGTTGCCAGCACCAGCTACTCCCTGAGGGCTGGCCTACACTTACCCCACACACAGCCAGCACAGGCGTCACTGAACTAGTGGGCCTGCCAACACATCATGCCGAACCAAGTATTGACTCTTTTCTCTCTGCACTGTCACAGGTGATCAAGTATATGCACTCTGCCCTTGGATGATGACACCACTCCGAGACCCGAACACACCCGCCCAGAGGCAGTACAATGCGGCCCACATACGCACCAGGGGCATCGTGGAACGCACATTTGGCGTGTTGAAGTCACATTTCAGGTGCCTGGACGGCACAGGTGGAAAGCTCCTGTACAGCCCAGACATCGTGTGCAAGATGATCGTTGCATGTTGTGTGTTGCACAACATCTGTGTACGCACCAATGCCCCATTGATCCAAGTTCCAGAAGTACCGGACGATGATGGGGACGATGGGGCAGGTGGCCCACATCCCACTGCAGCTGCGGCAGGAATGGCCCGTAGGAACACCCTCATTGCCAATTTCTTCTCATGAGCACGTCACATTGTGGCCGTCCCTGGAATCATGGGACAGTACAAAATGTCCACAAGCACAGCATGTCTGAATAAAAATTATTTGCAGGTTACAGGTTGTACTTGTACATTGTCATGTCACAGTTTCCTGCTGTGCCAGATGTGATTGGCCATGTTGTGCACATATGCGGCACCAGTTGTGTCCTGTGTTCTGTTGTGGAGGTGTTGCTGTTTGTATCAGGATGTTGTCAATGTCGAGGTGCACTTATTCTTATGTGCGTATGCTGCACAGTGGGTGAGTCGCTCCTGCGGCTCTGATTTGGCTGCCACTTATCCCTTTCATGCGGTGTGCCTTTCAGTTCTGTGCTTCCACAGTGCTGAGATGTTGCAGACATGGGTAACTTGTGCTCTTTGTCGAGTTGTGACTCTTGGGCATGGTTTGTCCGCAGATGTGTCGTTGACGTCAGGGGTTGTTTGGGCAGGTGGTTGTGTCCGAGTGTGACCTGCTCCTTTTCGGTTGTGGTCCGCACTCAGCCACCTCAGTGTCGTGCCGTGTACATTGTCATGATGATTGGACTGCAGCCATGCTACTCGTCATGTGGTGTCTCTTGCATTGTCAGTGTGGCTGACGTATATGCATGTTTGCTGTTTTTCGCACGTGTGCATGTGTTGGTTGTGTGATTGTTGATGTGTTGGGTGGGTGCCCCTTTGGGTACATGGTGTACGTGGGACTACTTGGTGTTTGTGTGTGTGCTGAAGTGTTCCCGTGGGATCAGGGACATGATCCTGAGTCATTGTGGGTGTGCAGTGTGCTCTGCTTAATTGTGCATGTGTGCCATTGTGCCCATCTCCCCCTGTCCCCCCACTCCCTGGTCGGTACGCACCCTGTTGATTCAGTGTCGGGTCATGTTGGGCAGTGTCCGGATCCCCAACTCCTGTCACCGTCTCCCGACTGGTGGCTGTGGCCACCATCTTCTCCATCTCATTCAGCTCCTGGTGTTCTGCTGGCCCCCCTCCTCCGAAGTGCGTTGCTGCTTTCTTGATGGCAGCGAGTTTCTGCTTGGTTTTGCCATTCACATCAGTCCAGCGCCTCTTGTCCTCTTCCATTGTCCTCCTCGGCGCTGCGACGGCATTCACATGGTCCGAGATGGTGTGCCATCTTTGCCTCTTTGTTGCCAATGACACGTTGGAGGTGACGTACAGTTGGTGGTGGTGTTCTATCTCATCCGTGGTGATAATCGGGTTTTCCTGCAGACTGTACCCCGTCTTCCTCTTCCTCTTCTCATTGCCCTTCCACGAGCCCTGGGTTCCTGGGTGTTCCTCCGTGGGGATTGTGGGGTTCATGTTGTCCTCTGCAGTCGGTCAGGCTGCATCCGTGGTACTCCGCAGTTGATTTCCTTTTTAGTGGCATTTTCCGTATGCTGTTCTTGTGCTTTTTCCCGCATTACGCGTGGGTATTGCTGGCCTCTCACTGGTTATCACTGTTTTCTTATCGCGTTTGGGCCCATCGCGTCTTTTTACGCGTTGGGGTTTGTGTTTTTATCGCCGTCGCGGTGGTTGTATCGCGGACTTTGGCCGCGGTTTCGGGAGGCTATCGCATGGTACCGCCGTGTTGTGAATTCCACGTTAACACGGGGTTATTTTCCCGAGATAGACTGCGATGTGTAAAGTTGCGTTAACATTTTTTGGGGATGTGTAAAGTTGCGTTAACATTTTTTGGGGATGTTTAGCGCACATTCTTGTGAATATCCCCCTAGGAGTTTACAAATTTATCCCTACCTAACGGGACAAAATAAATGACGACCGCAATGAGGAAGGAAAACTACCAGTCTTCGTGATGATGCAGGCAAAGAGAATTCTTCATGGAGAAATGTTTTCCTCTTTGAGAAAAAAGAAACAAAAATACTTTCCCTTTTCTGCATGATTTACTGGCAAAGTTTTAGTAGGGGGCGGTGATGGCATTATCTCACCATCGAGTGGCAGGGCACCAGCTATGCTTGAAGAAACACATGACCCTTGGCAGGGGAATCTTTCCTGCGCAAAAATAACAACTAAGAGGTGGAAGGCAGATCTAGGGTTAATGTCCTCCCAGTGATATTTCAATTTTGACTAAAAACATTTATCCTTGCAGCAAAGATTTTTTAATACATGCTTGTGTTAAATAAATAGATCGATTTTTCCCTGAATTTCGCCATGTAGTAAAATCACAAATGTTCTCACTTTTGGAAATGAAGAACAGCTTTTTTTCCAGTTAACCATTCTGCTTCTCTTTCTTTGTCATAGTTTTGGAATATGTTCTTGGTGTCAGACACTACTGAGGCTGGCATCGTGGCATGTGATACTTTGTCCATGTCCGTATTCATTCGCTTGTTTCCTGCCTTACTTGCTCATTCATCCTACCTGGGTGATTAAGAATATTTTGGCATTTGTATCCTAGCCATCTTACATGAGCTGCATTTGCTCCACACCAGTACCCATCTTCTTGTTCTCTCAGTATCTCACAATGTGTATTGAAGCATTGCTGTTCATTCTTGCATGCGCCGTCATTGCGGGACTCTGATGGGACTTTGAATTTCTACCATGGCTTGTTTATTTTTTTTTTTAGGAACGGCGCTTTATCAATATGAATTAACAGCATATTTCCACTAGCAAACTGACTGCTTCTTCAGTTAATACATTACTCTTGGAAAGAGCTATGTTAGCTAATTAGAGAAATAAATCATCAAATTAATAGAACACTTTGCCACTTGAAACAGATACATTGCCTTGTAATATACACATGTCAAAAGATAACATTGATACATAATCCCCCAGGGATTTATTTGAATTGTTTCTTTCTGCCTTCCCCTGAGGCAGTACCCAGTCAATCATTACAGAAAGTGCCTTATTGCAACAAGTTTTGTCAGGACTTGTTTTGATTGTAGACTGGGAGAGTAGTAGTAAAATTTTATTGCATGATTAATACAAATCTTACAATTAGAACAATCTTTAATACACACCGTTTAAAATATGACAAATAAATCTAAAATTCCTAATAATCTCATTCAAATAATTTTTCTCAAATAGTCCCAAAAAATAAGTTATAAACATTAATTCAGTCCGTCATTTTGCCAAGGCTTAATGGATAATAGCAATTATAATTTCATTACATTTGTGCAAATTCATTTATATAGTGCAAAGTTTATCCCTAGCTAATTCAAAACTTCCAAATTTACTGGGCTCAACTCACTAGCGTCCAGTTTCTTTTTTACAAGTATCAAAAATTTAGTAAAGTTAGCGTTCATTTTAATGTCCGTTGGTCTAAAACAAACTACCATAGCATGTCTACATGTGCAAACACCTCTATCAATGAAGCAGTTTTTCAGATATCGTTTTCTTTCAGCCGTCATTACTGCACATATACAAACCAAATGAATAATATTTTCATCCCATAAATTGCATAGTCTGCATGGAGTTGGCGTAGATGGGAGAGTAAGCTAGGGGAATATGCCTCTTGGTAGTTTTTGGATGAAGGAAGAAACAAATGATAGATTGACTTAGTTGTACTACGTCTAGTATGCAGAACCAATAACTCATGCTATAGAAAAATCACCCATTATTTGTACCAGTAAATAATGTTTTATGTAGTGCTTTATGTAGCAATTCCACTATTCATAAGACCTGTGGAAATCTGTTACTATTACTCCATTTAATAGCACCCAATTTGCCAACCTCACATATGTGAAAGAGTGAGTTGGGCTTGCCGTGCTTTAAGCTTGTGACCCACAGATCACTGTAGATGGCATCACCAACTTTTGTATGAGGAAGATAATAAAAAAATGTGTACGATGTACGTAAATCTGGCAATAAAATTTGTTTCTTTTAAAGATTTGAAGTTCTTCCCCTGTCTGAGAAGGAAAGATGGTAATCTTTAAAGGCGAATCCCAGCAATTACTTTTAGGAAACTGTGCAAATAACGAATTTGCCTTAGAATTCTGCAGGAATCTGCGTGCCATAGTCGAACCTTTGTGAGACATGACTAACCACATCTGCGGGGTCGGTGTGGGCCTGTGTAAATATAACCAGTGAAGGGACGAGGAGCAACGTCATTAAACCAGCAGATTTTAAGACTATTTCTATGGATGTCATTTAGGAGTCGACAGGGGTCACAGCTGTGACCCTTGGCACTGCCATTGCGACCCCTGGACTCAGAGGTGGCAAAATCCGTGCCGGGAACGCAGGGGATGCACGTTTTATTACATTAATAATGAGCCTAATAATCAATATTAGTGTAATAAAACGTGGACACGAGCAGCAAGTACAGGCCTTTCACTGGCAGCTCAAGTGAGTCAAATAGGTAATTTTGATGTATGTTGTTTCTGTGCTTCTGGGTGAGAATGTGTTTTTTTTAGAGAGAGCGTGTGTTTGTGTGATCATGTGTGTTTGTATGTGACACCCATGGTAAAATACTAGCGCTAGCACATTGGAGATAATCTTTTGAATAAAAGAGGAGAACAGTGGCATATGGCATAAGAAAATGCTGACACTAACATACAAGAGGTAATTTAAGGCATAAGTGTAAATTGTGATTATGATAGGTTATACATAATTGGTATATTTGATTTACTGGTAAGGCCCTAGTAAAGTGCAGAGTGAGTGGCCAGGGCCTGTAAATCAAATGCTACTGGTGGGTCTGCAGCACTGATTGTGCCACCCACACAAGTAGCCTTTCAAAGGTGTCTCACACCTGCCACTGCAGTGTCTGTGCATGCAGTTTTTAACTGCCATGTCGACCTGGCAAGTGCACCCACTTGCCAGGCCCTAACCTCCCCTTTTCTTACATGTAACTCAGCCCGAAGATAGGCCCAAGGTAGCCCCATTGGCAGGGTGCAGGGTATGTTAAATGTAGGATATGCACTGGTGTGTTTTACATGTCCTGCTAGTGAAATACTGGGTATTTTTCACTATTGCACGGACTAGCTCTCCCATAGGCTATCATTGGAGCTGCCTTGTAACATTTTACAAGTGTAACTTTCAATTGGGAACAGCTAGAGATTTGGAGTTTAGGCTCTTTGAACTCAGAATTTAATAACACACATTTAGTAAAGGTGGTTTTTAAATTGTGTGTTTGAAAATGCCACTTTTACAAAGTGCAAAAAGAACAGATGATGGATGGAATGCTGAATTAATCAAACATTCACCCCCAGTCACAGATCTGGGTTAAATCCATTGTGTTTTTGCACACCACGCTATTCCAGTTTAGACCCAGCCATATGCAAATCAGTCTTGACCCTGTTCCCCATGGGAACAGTCCAGCCCGAACTGCCAGGCCAGGTCTTCCGTGGACAAGAAACAAGCATCCTGGGACCTGTTTCAGGGTAACACCCTTCATCAGCCAGGCTAGCTTGAATCTGGTGGTGCAGTGAGCATGGGACCCACGTCTGGGCATACCCTTCCCACTAAGGGCGACAAATGCAAAAAGATTCACCCCCAGTCACAGATCTGAGTTAAATGCATAGTTTTTTTGCATGCCACGCCATTCCAGTTTTAGAAAGTGGGCATTTTCTTGTTTAACCATCTTGTATGCCTCTGCATGTTTGTGTATTCACCACCTTTTTTGGAGTGACAGGAGCTGGGTATATGCATTCACTCTAAACAGCCACAAGGGGGGTTGAGGTGATTCCTGCCTCATCACCTTTTTTGGAGTGACAGGTGCTGGGGATGTGCATTCAGTCTAGACAGTCACAAGGAGGGGTTGAGGTGAGTTCTGCCTTTCCTGGGTGACTCATAGCCAGGCTGAATAGACCTTTCTGCATTTAGAGTGGTGGGAGGAGTTTTCACTAGCACCTGAATAGGCTGAGTCTGCTCTGCACAATGCTGTCTCCACCTCCTGTAGTGAAGCTGGACCAGGGAGGACAGAACTGGTTTTTACTGAGCTCAGAAACTCTGGAAACAAAGACTACAAAGAGAAAATGGGGTATAAGTATTGGACCTAAAACCCCAGCACTCTAGATCACTTCTGGAACTAAGACGATCTTTCCACTACATGGCCGCTAAGCTATGGAATTCTCTGCCCCCTCAGATTCGCTGCTTAAATCACTTGTTGGTTTTCAGGAAAGCAATTAAGACCTTTCTCTTTTCACCAGCTTAGGCTGCCTGTTCTCTTTTCTTTTCCCGTTGCTTACCTGTTTCTCCTGTACTCTGCTACTCTCTGTGGTTGGCAGCGCCGGGACGCCTCTTTGCTGGGGCAGCTGCGCGCTATATAAATCTGGTTAACATAACATAACATAACAGGACCCTGCCAAGAAGAAGAGCTGCCAGGAGGAGTACTGCCCCTTTGCTGTGTGTTGCTTTGTTGGGTTGGCCTGCAGTTGCTGCTCCTGTCTGTGGGCAGAGGAAAGGACTGAAACGTTTACCCTGCTGTGGTACCCTGTGTAAAGAAGACCTCCAAGGCTTGATGCGGAGCTTGCAGCCAGTTCTAAAGTCTCAGGGACACAAAGACTACACCTGCAGCACCCTTGAACTCCATTGCTGGGAGGTCTGACCTTCCTTGTGGTGCCAACTCAAGTTTTGGGCCAGTGGAGGTTGTTCCTGCTGCAAAGAACTGAAAGGACTAAAGAAACCTGAAAATCGATGCATCGACCTTCCAGCACCAGTTTTTTTGACACAGCACTGCCATGCAGGAAACATTTCCACGCACCGCTGCTGTGCGGCCAAAGAATCAATGCAGCGGCTGAAAAATCCACCCCACGCCGAGCCCAGTGCACCGACCTCTAAAGTCCAAGATCACCGCACTGACTCTGATGCAGGCCCTGCTGCGCGGTTGAAAGAATGAAAGAATGAACTCATCATGGGACCGCGGCTAAAGAAATCAACGCAGCGGTTGTTTTGCCATCGCCGCATCGCCCCTCATCTCGTCCAGATTTCCATGCATCGCACCTGTGCGGCAATTGTTCCGACGCTTCACCCATAGAATTGTCTTGGAATGGATGCATCACTTCTCCTTACAGTCCGGATTCAACGCAACACTTCTCCTACATGCAGCAGAACTGATGAATCGCTTCCCCAAGAACTGAGGAATTGACGCATCGCTGTGTTTTTCGACGTTTCCCTCCTCTGCGGCTTTTTTTGCCTTGTGGATTTTTACGCATTTGAGGTACTTTGTGTAAAAGTCATGCATTCATAGTTTCCTATGGACTGGATTGCTTGAAAACTTTTAAAAGTCATATTTTGAGTTGTGTATGTTGGATTTTTGTCCTTTTGGTCTTGTTTGGTTTTAGATGAAGATACTTTATTTTTCTAAACTGGTGTTGTGTTCATTTGTAGTATTTTCACAGTGTTACTGTGTGTGTTATGTACAAATACTTTACACATTGCCTCTGTAGTTTAGCCTGGCTGCTCTGTGCCAAGCTACCAGAGGGTGAGCACAGGCAAACCAAGGTGTGTACTTTACTCATCCTGACTAGAAGGAAGAGTCCCTACTTGGACAGGGTGTATCACTGCCAATTAGAGAACGCCAATTCTAACTAACAATTGGCATAGTCAGTTTTTGAAAGCACTACAATATAAAGGTAATGGTGTAAGGTTCAAGGAAAGTTGAATTTGATCCTGTCTAGTTGCTAGCATTTTAATCTAGTTTCTATATGTTGAAAGGTTGTACTTTATACCCAAATTACTATACAAGTAGATGCTTATGTTGATTTGTTAAACATTCTAGAGTGGTTGAAGTAGGAGGAATGAGGAAGGCAGAGGGAGATCTCGTCAAGTGCAATGGGCCCAGTATCAAAGCTTGAGGTGGGTATAGGCAGTATATGAGATGAAGGGGGGTGCCCTCTCATACAGGAGTCCCAAAGGAGAGCTTTTAGGGGTTATATGATGGCACAATATTTTTGCATCACAATGCATTTTGCTTGTCAATGAGTAACATTGTCAGTGAGTATCAAGCAATTTCTCTAAAATTTGGTAAAGTTTCTATTTAGGCACAAAAAAACGATGAAATGTTATAATTGTGAAAAGAAAACACCTCAATCAAGTTAATTTTATTATCATAAACATTATTCAGCAGTGCCATACATAGGGTGGGGCTTGTCTGAAATTGTTCAAAATGCTGGCTTAAATCACATGATGCATGTGGCCCACTGAAATGATGTAAGAATCATGCAAACCACGTAATCACTTGCATTAATCGTGGAACACCAAAACTCCAGGATTTGCACGCAGTAGTGCGGAAGCACAAGTAATCAATTGACAAGTTACATCATTTGTCCTTTGAAGGCTGAGTTCTCTTGTGATTCACATGTAAAATTGTATTCTGGATTACATTTTTATCATTTTAAACACTACAGAATAAACATTGGTTTTTCTTTTATAGTACATCAATTTTGTTCAGTCTTGCAATTCGCCACGCCTATGACTTTTGTACCGACCTGAAATTATTCACACTGGACACACCCAATCAATGCTTAGGTACAGGCAAAGGGTCAAACTCCACCAAGTCTAAAGAAAATGTATCAGTGCAAAGGTGTCTGTGTGAGTCTAGCATAGGTTTTGTACTGGAAGGGCCTTCCAGTACAAAATAGTATGCTTAGACAGACTTTACAACTTTTCCTGCTTTGTATGTGTGCCCTACAGCGCAGCACTCATGCAAAGTCAGAAAAGAAAGGACAAATCAAAGCATTTCTCCTTTTAACGCCTGCTGTCAAGTGTTAATAGTTGGCGCACAATCCTGTCTACTATTGTTAGTAGATAGGGTTTTGCATCAAAAACCCTGGGTGGTTTCATGGGAACACCCGTGTACTACCCCGTGGAAGGACCCCTTGATGCAAAGTAATGCAAAGCAGTGATTCCCGCAGTTTTATGTCACTTTTTCCTACAAGTCAATGTAAATACCAATTTGGTCTGGTTTGTAAAGCCCCAAAAAGATTTTGTGTCGGGTCTGTGTTGAAAAGGTACATCAAACCTGATGCCAAACCTTTTTAAATCCGGGCCTACGTTTGTGTCAAAATACATTGGTGGATTCATGGGGATGCCCATGCTTCACCCATGACACACCTACCTAACACAAAATAATGCAAGGCAGCATTGCGTGACTTTTTAAATGGCAAATAGGATTTTGTGTCAGGGCTGCACCACAAAAGTGATGTAACAATGACACAAAATCATACTAAATCTGGGCCTCAGTAGGCTGGTATTGAATGGCTCCCAATGGTTGTCCTGTACTTCTGACCTTGCAGGTCTAGACCTGATTGATAAAGAAGTTACTCTGCCTTTATTTCTGGAACTTAGGAGTCAGTATTTCTGGAGTACTGCAGGCTTACCCATTTATTTAAGTTCTAAGTCATGAGTACTCCAAGAGGAAGTCAAAAGTATTCACAGGAAAATCTTTGTGAGTCGGCCCACCTTAGTTTCGTTGAAGCTTGAAAGCAAAATTTATTTTGAAAAGTTTTAAATCGATTGCTTTTGTGTAAGCCATTTTCTCATTGCTCTGTTTCATGAAAAGTCTTCCAAAGTGTGCTCCTTATAATCAGTACTGCACTCGAGATCACATTAAAGAGTGTTCATACCTCCCATGAAGGGTCTGCAATGGAAAGAATTTGGTTTTTCCCAGGGGGTTTGCAACAGATGTTTATTTATAAATATTACAAACTATTATTTTCGTTACAAAAACTTATTGGGCTCAACAAACAATCATGTCACCAATCTATGCAAACAATATCAATATGACAATAACCTTGTTTTAAAGGAAGTGCCAGCATTGAAACACCATTAGATGCTGAATGGAAAGTCTATCAGTGCCAAATAAGAAAGTACATGTTTGTTAAATTCACTATTGCAGTGCCATGGACAACTATTTAATGTTCTGCTTTTCTTCCGAAGTTAAATGATGTCAGTATTAAACCTTAACATATTCTTTTATTCTCTCCCAGGTTTCATTAAAGGATCTGATTTGCATATCTACATTCAATAACATCATTTGTTTTCATTTTAGCACAAGTTTATGGAATCTTGATTATCTCCTTCATCTTTTCCTTTAAATATCATTGAGTCATTGGATTTTATTAACTCTTTCTAGAAGTATCACATTTTATTACCACACGGTATTACCTGCAAAAATATGACAAAATACGTAAAACAAAGAAATATTAATGTTATACAAGAACTTGTTGAAGGGCCGAAACTTCTGCCAATTATTTGGAGGTCAGACAATGGAGGTCTTGGGACAACTTTTGAAAAAATAAAGTACAAAATGTAGGCTCACAAATCCAAACTACTTAAGCAAATTACAGTTTTCTCAACAGATGTAGTACAATATGATATCAACATTTTCACAGAATTCCAAAAGAACAGAATTGTCCAAACCTGGACAATTTTTCATAGTTCTGGGGCAGCCAACTCCATACTGCATACATATAGTTATTAATTATATTTAGCATCCCTAATACTTAAACATGATTCATTATGTGTAAACCTGCCTCAGAGCCCTATATTACATTGGTGTATTCAATTCTGCTGTATTTATCTGAGGTAAATTGTTAACTTGCAACCATTTGTGCTGTCCTATTCATTTGTATTGTCATCTGTGTTGAACATTAGCTTCGTCCTGAATTACCAAATCTGGGTCTGATTCACAAAAGTGAAATATACATGCAGAGAGCGCACACATAGTTTTCCGCCCAGGCTGAGATCTCTGCCTGAATGGTATTCACCAATTCTGAGCAGAAATCTCCAGCTATTAGTGTGATTTAAGTTCTTCAAATGGCTACCATGCAACACCAGAAGAACTCACTCATGCCCTAGTCACCAGCAGTTTGGACTAACGGACCGCCCTTTATGCCAGGGTCATCAAGCAATTCACCACAAACATGATAGTGTGCTTTACAAATGTACATAACATAACATTTACAAGTCTCCACCTTCATGTTCGAGGGGTGAAACATCTTACAATTTAAATTAAGACCACATGGCAAATTTCCAGTGGCATTCCTACCACACACCTGTTTGGGGAGAGATTTGCCAGGGTAGATATCTCCACCATCATCTTTGGAGAGCTCCAAATGAAAGGGGATAGGGAAAAGCCATACATGTGACACAAATCACAAATGCCTGACACACATTGACACTCCAAGCACATAAACACAGCACACACCCTAGGCTCTGCTTTCTTCCCCTAGGCTAGACTGCCTAACTAACAGGATACCTCATAACAGCTTCCAAGATGCAGGCAGCCCGACTCAAGATGAACAACAATTTCAGTGAGGAGGACACAGACCTTGTAGTTACCTTTATGGTTGGTCATTACAAGGAACTACATGGTCTGCCTCCATAGACATTCACTGGAGCGGAGAAGGCTGACACATGAAAGATGCTGTCAATGCATTGGTGATGAAGGCACACCATGTGTCGTGCCTCAAGAAAAATTGATAGGATGAGAGGAGGAAGGTGAAGAAAATCTTCTTCAGAATATAGCTCTAAACTTTAATTCTGACTTCATAAATATTTTTCTAATATTTTCTCATTTTTCCAAGGTGTTGTTAGTATTATTCCTTGCCACCATTGATTTATAAAGAGTGTGTTGCAGTACGATTGATTAACCACATGTGGTTGTTCAATGGTTGCTAAAGTAGATTTGAGCCTGTATTTCAGTAGTATTACTAGTGTATATGTTATAGTAACTTTAATGAATAGCAATTGTCTTGTTCTTTTTTGGGTGTGTTTTAAGATATGCAAGTCCTTAACTTGCATAAAAATTCACCCATGCAATAGTAAGTATTCCCCATTTTCCAGCCACTTCTCCATGTCCCTGCAGAAACATATATCCCCAGGAAGGGAGATCCTGCACCTTTGGTGGATATCTACACACATAAGAGAGAGGATAGGTGGAGGCAGAGCTCTCTAGCCTGAGATTTGTGAATAGCATTTGTGACTACAAGGGGTAGTACTAGTGGGGTACTACTTCCCACTACTCAAAAATGTATATTTTGATATTTGAAAAGGACCAAAATGTTTTTGATTACAGAAGCGAATGGCCTTTACTAAAATGATCCATTGATGTAGTGTCTCATTTTCTTGACTCTTAGCCATGTGTGTCAGTGTTCCTATTTTGAAGACAACATTGCAATTAAAATACCAAAAGAAGCAAAGGTTTCTTCTATTAGATGACACATTCAGATTCTCTGTCTCTGTAAAAACCTTTGCATCTCTTGGGATGATGATCATTCACTTCAACAAAGTGATCCAGAACTGCTGGTTTAAATCAGATAATTTTTTACATAACTCCCATTTCTTCCCTTCTGAATTGTGCTCAGTAGTCATTGGGGCTGTGATCACTTCAAATCTTAACTATGGTAATGGCATTCTAGGAGGGCTCCTTGATTATCAAAATCAAGACAAATTCTCCCACCTGAGAAAGGCCTTACATTGACTACAGGTCAAAGCAAAGGCAGATTTCAAATTTATCACATTAATTGACAAATGTCTACATATTTGCGAGCCCAAATATGTGGCTCACAAGATCACTCAGCACCGTCCTAGTCATCTCCTGTGATATGGAGATCAGTTCTGATGCAGATTCCCAGAACTAGATGCAGGTTTGGGTTGACTGCAGATTTTCAGTGCTGGGCCATGGCTTGCGGAAGCATCTTCTGATGTAGTTAAAAAAAATGTTTTTAAGCCCCCACTAGAAAAAAAGATAACTTGTTTGTAATTCTCCAGTTTTCAGTTGGCATGGTTTATGGATCCATTCACCTCTTGATTTTTTTATTTTTTTATTTGGTGTTTTCTATAGCGCGAACATGACCCTGCGTAGGGTATCAGAGCGCTTTACAATTGCATTTTAAAAACCAAAACCATTTATGTTTCCAAGTCATCAGTTGTTGTACCTTGATTTGTTTTGTTCTGTGGAATATACATTAAAAAATAAATGAATAAATAAATAACTACATTAATTCATGGGCTTACTTACACTCATGTACACAGACCACTTGTTTTCACCACACTTCTTTCCATCTAATTTTTAGTTCTGTCGTTAGCCAAGACCATTTGATTTTACTAAAATTATATGTGTACTATACTTACTCTTCTCATCCATTGGTCAATCGTTGTCATTCACATTTTGCTTCCGCCCACTACAGCATATAGCATGGGGCAATGGGTCAGCCTACTTAAGCCACTGTGAGGTAATGCATTTTGCTTTTTCACAAAGAGCACGTCTGCACACAAGGTGGTTCCCTTCAGTGCCAGTGTTTTTGTTTTTAGTTCATAATTACTTTAGTGTGTCTTTGTGTTTAGAGTCTATTGTGATAGGGGGACGCTTTTGTTCTGTTTATCAGATCCCATCTACTGCTAATGCTGTTGTAAATTCCTTTGGAGCGGCATTGTTTATCTGACTGCTGCTATTTCACATCAGCTGACACGACCTCTGAACTCTATAAGCTAATCAGTGTGCTCTGTCTATCTTTGCAGCCCTGTCTTTCTTTATTCCTCTCTTGATTCCTCTCTTTCTTTCTTTCTTTCTTTCATTTTCTTTCTTTGATTTCAATTTCTTTCTTTTATCTTTATTGTTGGAAATGGCCCTTTCTGCAGGGTCACCCCCAAACCTTTTGCCTTCCTCCTCCACTTTTTCTGACCTGGTTTTTGGTGGCTTTAGGACTCTTTGCACTTTACCACTGCGAACCACTGCTAAAGTGCTTGTGCTCTCTCCTTAAAACATAACATTGGCTCATGCACAATTGGCATATTTCATTTACTTCGAAGTCCCTAATAAAGTGCACTACACATGCCTAGGACTTGTAAATTAAATGTTATTAGTGGATCTGCAGCACTGATTGTGCCAGCCACTTAAGTAGCCCTCTAACCATGTCTCAAGCCTGCCAGTGCAGAGCCTGTGTGTGCAGTTTACACTGCTACGTCGACCTGGCAAAATGAACCTTTTTTCCAGGCCCAAACCTTCCCTTTCTATACATATAAGTCACCCATACTGTAGGCCCTGGACAACCCAGAGGGCAGGGTGCAATGTATTTAAAAGGCAGGACATGCACTTTTAAATTTTGCATGTCCTGGTAGTGAAAAATACTATCTCTCTCATAGGATAACATTGGGATTACCTTATTACATTTTATGAATGTAATTCCCAATTGTGAAGAGATAGAATTTTCGAGTTTGGTATCTCTGGAATCACAATTTTAAATCCAAACTTATGGTGAAGTCGGCATTTTTTTACTTTAGCCATTTTGTGCCTGCTGCCTGTCTCTGATCACGTCTGGGTTGGATGACAGCTGGGCTTTGAGTATTCCCCCTAGACAGCCACACGCAATGGGAGCTTAGATGTGACTTGATGGGCCAACCTGGCAGGATGGGAGGGAGGAGCAGGATCCAATCTCACTTGCACCTGAATAGGCTGTGTCCTGTCCCCACACAAAGGGCTGCATACTCCCCTGTAGTGGGTCTGGAGACATGGCAGGAAGGGCCGCACCTCTGTGTACTTCATAGGCCTGGCTTTGAAGTCTCCTCCACTTCAAAGGCCCAGCTGTGTATAATAACTCATCACTTCACTACTCCTCTCGACCTGTGGATACTCTGCCAGGAAAAAGGACTGCTGTGTTGCTGAATGGAATGCCACTCTGAAGGAGCTGCTGCCTTGCTGTGCTGACCTGCTGCCCTCTTGCCTGGAGAGGAAGAACTGGACCTGGAACCCATCTTGAACTCAGGATCCCGGAGGGACTCAAAGGGACAGTCTGCTGGCATCCTGATCTGAGTCTCAGCAATATAAAAGGTGTCCCACAGCTCCTGGACCCGTCTTCATAAAGCTCTTGATCCCAAGAGGTGCTTCTCAGGGCTTTGGCCCTTGGAAGTGGTTTTCAACCTCTTAAAGTCAAGGTTTTGGTCTCTTTGTAAACTCGAATGGACCTGTTCGCTCCTGAACCGCGTTGATCACACAAAGAATCAGTGTGAGCTGCCCCAAGATTGTTTCTTCACACAGCAAGCATCATCTGCCTGAGTGGATCACCACTACGAGGCTCCAGCCCACCCGTTCACAATGCCTGGTCTGCTCTATTCACCACGCTGACCATCACCAGTGATGCTCTCTTTGCTCCCGGCAAACTTCTCCCCCACAAACGGGACTCTTGGCACAGAACATGAGAAGGTAAAACTTCAGCGGGACTAATCTGGGACTGTATCCAACCCACGCTCCATCACGGTTGGCCTGAACTTTTGGATTTGACCCGGTCCAGCGTGACCAGATATTCTCAGTTGGCGCTTTATGCTTCTAAGCTATATTTTACAGTTTATTCTTTCAAAATTCATGACTCCTGTCCAATCATTGGCTTTTTGTCAATTTGGACTTGCTTTATTTATAAAAATTAAGCTCTATTTTTCTACCTTGGTGTGGAATCTTTTTGAGTGTTTTTTAACTGTTTTACTGTTTGAAGTGTTGCTTAAATACTTTACATATTGCCTCTAAATCTAAGCCTGACTGCTCTGTGCCAAGCACCAGAAGGTGAACACATGTTAATTAAGAGTGTGCTTCTGCCTTACCCTAACAAGGATTGTGGTTACTGCTTGAGCAGGGCTTATACCTCAGTCAACCAGGAACCCAATTTCTAACATTTATCTTTCTTTCTTTCTTTCTTCTTTCCTTACCTTCTTCTTTCTTTCTTGCCTTCTTTTTCAAAAGTTAGAGGCTAGTAGCCGATGCCAGATCAATTGGCTTTTTTAGGTCTGTGTTAGCCAAGACCTTTTGATATTAGTGAAACTATGTGTATATCATACTTATAGGGGTTTTCAACCAGACTTCATCCATTAGTCTGTTTTGCGTAATTCACATTTTTTCCCACCTACTCCAGCATACATTAAGGGGTAATACGTCAGACCATTTCAGCCATTGGCTTCCTTCACTATGACTTATGGCATGCTGCACTTTCACAAGAGCACATCCACACGCCACATAGTCTCTTCAGTGCCAGGGAGTAAAACTAATATTGTCTGTTTTTTAGATCAAAAACATTTTTGCCTTCAGACAATGTTTTTTTTTAAGATTGATGAGGGCCTGGCAACTTCTTGGAAAATAAAGTTTTACAAAAACCATTATAAAAAAACAAGAATTACCAAAATGCTGGCAGCCAACGCCATGTTCCCACAAATTCTATCTTTTCATTGTAAACCTGTTAGTCAGCGAATGTTAAAATCTATCTTTGATAGTTTATGTCTGGATCAAGCAAATATTATTTTACATGTTCTGCAATGCATGCTTTTTCAAGTCTTCTATCTGGAATGCTGGTGACTCACCGTAGCCTTACTACTTTTAAAAATAGAAATTAGACACCGATATCATCCACCTCTAGCTCTGCACTCCAATTACGTCCCAGCTGCCCGAGTTAGTGGCATGGATCCTTGATTTTTGGATTCCACAAGCTGTTAATTTTCTGATTTTGCTCATATGTGAAGGAATAGTGGGAGAGAGACTGAGTGCTGAGTCTTAACGGATAAAGTGAGAATGAGCCAGAGGATCTTTGACCAGTGCAAAAGGAAAAATCTTAAACCACCCCAAGCAATTACAATTGTATGCACCGGAAATCTGCATAGAAAGTCTTCAGTGGTCCTTGGGGGCTGCAGATG
The DNA here is from genome assembly GCA_963921515.1 of Calotriton arnoldi. Lineage (NCBI taxonomy): Eukaryota > Metazoa > Chordata > Amphibia > Caudata > Salamandridae > Calotriton > Calotriton arnoldi. Next base: position 1,760,534 of record CAWUFW010000937.1, read on the forward strand.
ACACATGGATGTTGTTTTCTTGCACATTTGCGAAATATTTTGAGTGCTGAAACTATTCAGATTACTTTTGAAAAAACATAGTTTCATTTTCTCCTATATTAGGTTTGCTGGCAAAATATTCATGTATACATGTGATTGATATAGCATAAGTGTTGTTGGTCCAAGAAGGAGCGCTGTACAAGGAAAAGGTTCACAGAGGGTGCAAGGCAGAGAGACTGGTGGGGGCATGATACGGGGTGTTATACCGTGGTGGGGAAAGGATTGCAATTTTGTGTTTGCCGATTAGTCAAGGCAATAGGTGGCAAGGATTGCAGTTAGAGGGAAAGGATAGGTTTAGGGTAATGTTAGGGGAGGATTCACTATGTTTTCATTTTATTAAGTATTTTGAAAACATAGTTGAAAATAAAACTTAGATAATACATGGCAGAAAATCAAAAAACAAAAGATAAAAATGTTTTACAAAACAAATAACCCAATCTTTAAGAACACATTGTGCTATCAGCAGAATTAAAGTAACCTCAAATGTATTAAAACATAATATATACTCCTAAGGAAGGGAGAAATAAAAAGCAGAACCACCAAAGACTTCAGATAACCGTAGCAAGAGAAGCAGGTTTAGTGCACATAGGGGATGTTCAGCCATGCCTATTCAACCATAAAAAGTGATAGATATGACAAATGGCATCTCATGAATTTGATATGATATCGATGGTGAAATACCTCTGAAATCTATGACTGTAATGGACAGTGCCAGCTTCTCCTTTCCCACATGAATGAAAGGTCAGAGTAAAACCTATTAGAATACATTTTCTTTGTTAAAGTACTTTGTAATCTTTATTTGATAATAAAGTACATGACACATTCAATAGTAGACCAATTAAGGATAAGGAAAATCTAAAGAAAAGACTGACAAACTGCAAGATTTGATTTTAACTGTAATGAAATTAAAAAATACGTTCATCACAGAAGTCATAGTAAGTCTCCATAACATAATAATTTAGCAAAAATTCTTACATGTCAATGTGCACATCCCAAACTCTAGTCAAAATTTTGCAGTTGAAATTGACTTCTTACAATTAATATGTAATATAAGTGTTTTCTCTTCAGCCGTGTATGCACTCTTTGGGGAAAATGGGCCCTAGTCCTCAAATTCAGGAATTAGGATGATGGGAAAGGACATGGTATAGGAGGGGGAGAGATAAAAGAGAATTATACTGTGCTGAGAAGTGCTGAGAGTGGTATATGCAGTTAGGTCTGGCAGCAGAATAATTATGCTACAAGTTGTTACTAGAAGGGGAGCATTCGCAGATGTGTTTGGAAGCCAATTGGTTATTGTGCAATAGGGTATTGTTTGGTGACAGTCTTTATTTTTTCCTAAGTGAAGGGCATTCTGGACCTGGCTGATATGTACTGGGGTTAGAATTACATATCCTTGAGGAAAACAGAATAAGGGTTTAACTAGTAGACCATTGACATTAGGCTTGACTTTTAATGGGGCAGCTCTTTAGACAATTAGTTTTGGACACACAGGAGGCCTGCACATAAAGCTGTGTATCATCTATGTATTAGTGAACGCTGATGAGTGGATAAACCATTGAGGTACACTACAGAAGACGGGATGGTATCTGACCTGGCAGAACTTACCTAAACAAGCTGAGCTGTGTTCTTCAGGTATGAATCACTGCATACAGGCTCCAACAAAGCCTATTTGGAATGCCAGGCTGTGAAGGAGTTCATGGCAATTAAACAAAAGTGTCCTTCAGGGAACAAAGGAAATCTGCTGGGTCACCAATGAAGTGGGTGATAAATGTGGTTGTAGGAAATGAACATCTTTTGTGTGGTGTAACCTCAGATCTTTGCCTATCTGTGTTTGCTGGTTTGATAACTCTGTGCACTGTATCTCTGCTACCCAGTAGTTAAGTGCCAGTGCACCGCCTTTTAACAGTTGAATTGACTAAACCCTAATTGGCATATTTATCTTACCTATAAGTCCCTAGTATATTTTACAAGGTATACAAAGGGCCTGAAAGTTAAATGCCACCAGTGGAATGCACCGCCTATTGTGCCATACACTATTGTGTCAGTGCCTACCATTGTAACCTGACTGGAGCAGTTAAAAAACTGCAATTTGACTTTTCAAAATGAACCCATTCGACAGGTCTAAACCTTTCTTTTAAAAGTTAATAAGTCATCCGTAAGTAGGCCTTATAGCCCCATAAGGCAGGGTGCATGATATTTAAAAGTGGGACATGTAGAAAGTTAATGTTAAACATCACCTTACAGTGACTAGCACATAAAACCTATTTTCTCTGTAGCAAGGCTGGCTGTTTCCTAGCAAAACACTGAGATGCAGTATTTAAATGTGATAATGTTATCTTCAGCTAGAAAACACCTAGAAATATAATTCTTGGACTTTCTGTAATAACTATTGAAAGCCCACCTTATTAGTGATGTCGGATTTATAATAAATATTAAGGAAAAGAACTTTTAGAAAGTTATCTTTTTCCTGCCTAGAGCCTCTGGAGACTAATTTGCATTATCCTCCAGCTGCAACCCTCTGAGTGCTTAAGCTCTGAATGAGTTGTGAAAACTGCTCCCAGAGCAGAGACAAAGGCCTGGGTGTGGGGGTGTTTCTGTTCCTCTGGCAGGATGACTATTTGATCAGTGTCCAACAACTTAATTTACTTTAAATGGGCCTCCCCTGTCACAGGTAGATGTCATATGACACCTGGACAGGTCCCGCTTTTGTTCCCCCAGTAAGGTGGGTACTAATCCCAGTGGGCATCTTAGATTTAGGCTGAGAGGGGAACTCTTGGATTGTTTGCAGTAACAAACACATGAAATGCTTCAAAAGTGGGCAGGGTAACACCTGGGAACATTTACCCCATTGGTTAGGGAGAAGCCAGGAGATAGCTTTATCCACAAGCTGGTGCCAGTCATAAATGTGGCAACCCCAGTACCCTCCTCAGAACATTACCTGAACTGAGGAAGATCAGAAGAGGACTGAACCTGCTATCTGAGGCCTGTGAGGAGTCCTGAAGGACTGGACCTGCTCCCCCTTCTACCCAGGACAAAAAAGTGGTCTCCAATGGTCATTAGGCTTGCCTTTTGTTCAAACTAAAGGAACACAAGAAGCTACAAGAGGCCTTTCCTGCAATTGTCCTGCTGACCAGTTCCAACTGGAATTTCCCTGGGCCCTGCTGTTGGCCTCTGCTGGCATAAGTCCCGGCCTCCAAGTGCTGTTCCTGAGGTTCTGAAACCTATGGCTGTGTATGTCTGGACTTCTCCTATCATCCCTGAAAACCTGGGACTTATTAACGTTTTGGCTGGAATTTCTTCCAGAGGACCGGGAAAAACCTGCCAAGCTGATTTATTTAAGGTGCATTGCAACTAGGCTGAAGACTAAGGTTTGCATGCTCTGAGCTTTTTCACAATTGCAAATCCTCAGCAGCAGGGCCTTGAGAAGACAGTATTTGGCCTTGTGGACCCCTATGCGGCTTCAGCCTGCAGCCTTGTCACACTGGAGGAATCTGAGTTACCAAAAAGTGACTAAGTGCGAACAAAGAAATCTCGTATATGTGCAGGCACCAAAAGTATCTGGCCGGCAGGGGACCATTCCTGGGTAAAGAATTCAAATTTCTCCCATCCAGAGCTTTCCTGCCAAAAACCACTGGTTTCACTGAGACTTTGTCCGACAGCTGTCCAACACTTATGAAGCCCACCTCAGCTACAATGTGATACTTTGACCAGTGAAGACTTTGGACTTCCATTTTTGAGTCCCAAAGTAAATCTACTGACTGGGTCGAACCTGGTCATTGTATCTGACATGCGCTATGTCACGGTTGGCCTCAAATCACACCTAGGTCCCGGTATACTGCATCCAGTTGACTGCGGTTGGCACTTAGTGCCTCTCTTTCAACTTCAAAATTCCCAAATTTCATGTCTCCGGTTCCCTTTATTTTTGTCATTTTGGTGTCATTTTATTTATTAAAATATTCTCTATGGGATTATCAGTGTGATGTGCTTTGGCTTTATTACTGTTTTGGTGCTCCATAAATACTTTAATATTGCCTCTGAGTTAAGCCTGTCTTCTGTGTGCCATAGCTACCATGGGGGTGAGCTCAGGTTAATTTACTGCCTTTAGTGATTCCCCTGGACAAGGATTATGTTTGTTTCTTAAGGTGGGTAGCCATCCCCCAAAAAGAATAAACACATTTCTTACAGCGGTTCATTTGGGTAAGCTGCAAGTTAAGACTGGTGTGATGTCTGTAATGGCAGTATTGTTGTGGTGCTTCTGGGTTTTCTTTTTTGTTAAGTAGTGGTGAATTTAAAAGCACTTCTGCTTGAAGTGAGTAAACAGTGGCTTCAGTGAGGAGTTAATGCAAAGCATTATATTTATGAAGAATACTTTGTTTTTGTTGGACGTTTCACTGTTAATGGTCTTGTAATAGGTGTACTTGGTCTCTGTTATGAGGTGTCTGTCGGTAATGAAGGTCTTAAGGCATCTTTATTCTTCTCCACTTTTTCTCTTGTTTTTTCTCTTGTTGTCTCATGGTGCATTTGATGTCAACAAGCTCCTGTTTATTACAGAGTGCAAAAGACTGTGCCTTTACAAGTCGGGGTTTGAGTGGGGCATGTGTTCCTGCTCATCTCAGAAGGGGTTGATTGTTCTCTTGAGCAGGGTTTCAGTTCTATGGTGGGGACAGATGTGGCTGCCAAGAATAGCAGGTTGCAATGGCGTACATATCTAGAAAAGCATTTAAATAATCCTTAGCTGGCATAGATTGACATCAATGGGTATGGCTTGGATCAAGTAGGTCAAAGCTCATGGAAATGTGGTTAATGTAGTCCACATGTCGTGATGCGAGACGTGATGTCGGTTATGTAGGTGTAAATCAAGTGCAGGGTGTTTCCCTTAGTTTATGTGGGAAGCATGTTAAGGGGTGAGATATTGATGAAGGCCAGCAAGCTGAGGAAGGTATTTAAAGCAAGCTTCATTTCTTGAAACTCTTTCATGTAGTTCTTTAACTTCTGATGAAAGTCCTTGAATGAATTAGCTACTTGTTTGACTAGTCTAACCAGTTGTGGGTAGGGAACCTGATGAAAATGTTGGTTGGTTCATATTTGGGGCAGGTTAGATTAAGTAAAAAAGACAGTTACTCAATGTGAAGCAAGAGCCACTGTCTGGATAGATATAAAAAAACAGGATCCAATTAAATAACAACAGTTTTGCCGCTGAACGAAGCAGTGACACAGTAAAATAAATATCTCCAGAAACAAAACATTTGATCTGTTTGCAATAGACAAAGAGTTCAAAGAACAATGGGCATTCCTGCTCCACTAATTCCAACTATGCCATTACATCTTACTCTGACTCAAAAAGCAATAACATAAGGACAGAGATTATCACGATTGAGAAAGCAGCTAAAGCCCCACATGTATTTGATCACCTCCTTAGCATTGTGCCACAACAAACACACCATTACCATAATTTAATGTAAAAGGCCATTTATTAGGACACAGTTGCAAAACTTATTGAACTTTTTATCAACATATAACATTAAATTTGCAATTACAAACCTCACCATACATCCCGCGAGCACTCACACATCACTCCAACTTTCAATCCCCCAAGCCATCATACCTTGTTCCATACTTCACTGTTCCACTCCTTGGGCTCTTGCCATCTATCCAGGCTTTCCTTCCTTTTTCTCCCAAACACCCTCCCCTAAAACTCTTTTCAATACACCGCACACTGGGCCAGATGTACGACCGTTTTTGCATGTGCAAACGCGTTTGCAAACCAGTTTGCGCATGCAAAAACCTATTGTGCCATGTACATAGCCTATTTAGCGAGTCGCAATTTTTTTGTGACTCGCTATTTGGAATGTACTAATGTTCCAAGTAGGTGGAAATGCATTTGCAAAGAGGAAGGGGTCCCAAAGGGAACCCCTTCCAATTTGCAAATGCATGCGAAATAATTTTTTAAGGGCAGGCAGTGGTCCCAGGGACCACTGCCTGCCCTTAAAAAACAAGCATTTGCAATGCAATAGGTCTCGCATTTACGCGAGTTTAAGCTATTGGCATTGTAAATGAGAATGCCTTTTATTTAAGTTTGAAAAACAAAAACAAAAATAAAAGGCATTGTTATTTGCAACGTGAATAGCTCAAATTTTGAGTGAATATCCTTGTATTTTCCAACAACTAGAAAATGAATGATGGCCTCAATCAAAGCACGAGTTAGATTGGTGGAATGAACTAATTTGCCCTGAAAGCCAAACAGGACAATAAAGGCTGCATACGTGCATCTGTTTCATTAACTAATACTCAAAGTGGAATACTGAGAAATTATTTCTGACAGTTATTGGGAAATCATAGACCAGTACCATACCCACTCCGGTGTGCTACAAGAACCCTCAGACCAAAACTATAAAAGATGGCTGTCCAGCCACAGAACAAAATGGATGTTACGCCAATACAACATGGCAGATGCATTAAATGGACTGAGACCATTTTAGTGTTGCAGTCATGAAAGAACTTATAAAACAAACTTAATTCTGCAACACAACGTCTTTGCAACAGATTACTCTGCTTACTGAGGCTCTATGGTTTTTGCTGTTTTGATTTTCTCCTTGAATCTCGATCTGGACTTTTGTTACATGGCAAAACACTGGATTCTGAATGATAATTGCACCTTTGTTGATTTACCAGAATCCTGTTTGCTCTAGGCTCAATATAAGGGTGTGATTGGATGGTGGCCTCACTGGCGTAGTACCATGGGATGACCCTAAACATTTCAATAATGCGCCCCAGATATACCGAAACCAGACTGTGTTGCTTGTGTTCCCATCTGAAGCAAACCTGGTCTGACATATGAGGCTGGACTGTTCCTACTGGATGAGAGCCAGGCCTGGGTTGCATATGGCTGGTTTCTGCTTGGAGGGGCATACCGAGGAAAAAGATGGAATGGAATACAGCCCCCAAATACACCCGTGGCTGGCATGAATTCAATAAAAGATATTTCTAATACCAGAGCAATATTATTAATTCCTATCTGCCTACAATTCTCATAGTTCCCAGTGGCTCCCATCTCTTCACCCATTCCATCCTACTGCTGAGTCCTCCCAGGTTTTCAAACATCAGCACTCGTCACCTACTGTCCCTCTCAGTCCTTCCAGCAGCTGGGAAGGGGTCTATGGCTGCAAATGGTTGACTACTTGCTGTCATCATTCTCGACCGTTTGACACATGAAAATTCCAGGATGACTGTGGAAAGATCCACTCTTACCCATTACTTAACTGACACTACAGAAGAGCTTCAGTGGAGGTATTGCATATCGATGCAACGTCTAGAAAAGTAAAGACAATTCAACCCTTTGGGCATGCGCACCACTATTCTAAGCAGTTTGTTTACGATACAAACAATGCCCTATTCTGATTTTACAAAATAAACAGAACCCTTCACTTTAAGCAGAAACGTGTCACTTTTTAAAACTGTTCACAAAAAATACTAAGTATTTTTTTTCCCTGCTAAACTGCCTAAAATGCACAGACTTGCAGAGTTTGTAAAGTGTGGACACGCTGAATAGAGCTTTATATATAATGCTATTTCAACGAGTGCATAAATCCAGCATTAGACGTCCTTCAATGGCTCGACCTTGCCATAGGTGACCCCGGTAGCGGAGAGTCTCGCATGGCCTATTTCGGCAGCTGGGACAATTAATTCAGCGCTTTTTTTATGCAGTCACGCAGTGTTGTGATCTGTTACCAGGGAAATGGCAGCAGTAAATTACAACCCTGGCCTGCTTTGTCAAGACACATAATGGGAGCATAAAAAACATTCTCCCTAAAATGAAAACAACATTCTGAAGTGGAATCTCTGCTGATTCTAAGGTACAAGCAGGGTAACTGCTGCAGCCGACACATTCTGCCAAACCATCTCTAAAACGGGCAGGTCAGCAACGCTTGAAGCGCGTTCATTCACACGGAAGGTGCCGAAGAAATCCAGCTCTTGTTTCAGGATCAGGCGTTTTACCTTGAAATGCTGCAAGTCTGTTTCCCATTTAAGGAAAGTGCGATATCCGTCCCCCTGGACCGCAACGCTTGCCTCGTGCACTCTATTTACAGACGGTGTAAGATACGAGCCCTAATGCAAAGTGAAATCCATCAAGCCAAACTGCTGCAGCAGCATTGCAAGTCTAACATCACTGAGGGAGCCCTCGTCCTGATTACAGCACTGATAAAGAGAAAACAAGGAATGTCAGGAATGCAGCTGGCATCCGGCCGCGCTGCTGCTCGCTCCCGAGCTCCCTTGGCCAGGGGAGTTCACGTTTACAGAGAAGGCGGGACATGCACCCGCCTTTGGCCAATTGGGGGCTTTTAATTTTTGAAAGCCACACGCAATGGCCAATCACTTCAGCTTTTCAGCAAACTCGTGCGTGTGGCTTTTTTTAGCCAGACGCACGAGTTTGCTGAAAAGCTGAAGTGATTCCAAGAGGTCATTTTCTAGGGCAGCGCATGCGCGCTGCGCTAGGCTCGACCTAATGAAACGAAAACGTTTCATTTTTTTTTTTTTTGCATCCCGTTTTCCTTTAAGGAAATCAAGCTGTATTTTAAAAAAAAGCTGCTTTATTAAAAAGCAGTCCCAGACATAGTGGTCTGCTGAGCCCAGCAGGCCACCATCCCTGGGAGGGCTGGCATTCACAATGGGCTCGCAAATTGCGCGAGGCTCATTAATATTAATGAGCCTCGCAATTTGCGACCCCATTGGGAATCGCAAAACAGTGTAAAATCACTGTTGTACATTTCATTTAGCGCCTCGCAATTTACGACTCGCAATGTGTTGCAAATTGCGAGGCACTAAATGAAACGGTCGTACATCTGGCCCACTGTCTTTTGTCACCTGTACTCCGTTCATCACCCCCCCCAAAGGTGTGGATATGCCCGCATGTGGCTCTCCACCCCCCAAAATACCGACAATCCCTGCAACCTGTCTTAACTATGACAAGATGCTACGGGCCACAAAAACCTCACTCCAAATACCATGGTAATCATGGAGGGTGGGCAGGTGGACAAACTTCCTGCCTACACTTTTTCTTCCCACCCGGTGATGTTCCGAGTTAGGAAGAGGCTGGGCATGCCCTTCCTGACTCTTATAAACCGTCCCTTACTCCCACCCCTTCCCCCCTAACTACCTATCTGCTGCCATGTCCTGTTTGGGCAGGAAGCACCCCGGGGGAAGACTAGTCTGCGACCTACTTTCCCCAGGGGCAATCACTGCCTTCTCCTCAGTGCTTGCAAGTGTTTTTCATTGGAGAAACCTATAAAATACTCTGCGGTGTCTCTGCAAAGTGTCTGCTCATCTCAATAAGAGACTTGAGCTGCAGGATTTTCTATCGACCCTTAAAAGGTATCACGGTTTGGTGAGGTAATAAGGTGGTAGATACCTCTTTGGCTATGGTTCATTTTACATTTCTACTTCTTCTTGGAATAGAATGTATTCCAGCGTCAACAACCGGTGATGACAGTTTTTCTGTTTTCCAATCTTTTATTTCAGCACAAAGCAACCCAGTGAATCTTTCTCCACCCAAATAGGTTGTTCCATTCACTTTAAGCGTCCGAACTAATACATTTGTTGGGGAGTGAAACATTGCAGAGTCACCTGTGAGTATGGTCTTTTGATCTAAGCACCAACAGTGCTTTCCCTTCTGTATAGATTTAGACGAACTAGGTGACAAAGAGCAAGTAGAAAACACAACATTTGTGAACAAACAGCATTAAATGGTACAGTACAGATGGCAACAAAAACACACAAGCTTTCCCTAGATCGCATTGGACTGCCTTGCCGACTTCCGGCACAGGCAGATATGCAAAGTACTTCACTATAACTGTGTGTCACAACAGCAAGGAGCACAGTCACACACCAAAGCTAACATAAAGACCATATTGAGTAGATCTCCTAAAATACATCCAGCACAAACTAGTTACCTCATATGCTAAGCTATAACAGTACCCAACAACACTAACTACCAAGAAACATCATGCAATACACACACACAAACATCTCTATCCACTAGGCAATGGCATATCATTCGACCTAGGAGATGCCAAAACAATTGGTATAGTTCTCTGACCTAACCCTTTCAAAACTAAGCCATCAACGCACAGCTGAATGACTAATATCCAACCAAGAATGTGAATAAAACTCAATATCCGTAACACATCATCACAGTCGCTAATCTGCGATGTTAATTCCGGAACCATGCGGAAAGTTGCCAGACCTATGAAAGCACAATGAGGCCATATCAAAGGCACACTAGGCACGTTTCAAATACTGATAACAGTCTAGGAATGCTTAAATAGTGGTGCAAAACATGCCTTGATCCCTCTCAGCTTCTCTTACAAAAGGTATCAGGTTTCTTTTGGTTAGCTTTGGTCCTGTGTGGTATTTTTTGTGTACAATTTTGGTAAAGTTTACTATAACCTTAAATACATTTTATAAACATATCTATTCAATATCCAATAAAAAATAAACTCAAAATATTTTTGTCTGTTATAGTTCACCTCTTTGCCCTTTCGAAGTAGTGGTCCAACCTATTTTCCAATTTTACTAGTCACGCCTTCATGTCTTGATGTCTTAAGATGTTATCCTTCTTACGTTTTGAGGCTCTTATACTTCATCTGAAGGATCATTTCTCTATCTCCACAGACAAGACTGTAATGGTAGATGGTAGGAACACTCAAACAACATTCTTGTCTCTGATCGACGACTGTTTGAGGAAAATTGGATTCTAAGCCATTCTTCAAAGACTGGAACAAAGATCACTAAAATCTATGTAAATTGATACTAAGGAATGTTTTACATTTAAAAGACATGAGACTTACGACGACCCAGCATACCAAATGGATAGATGGCTCATGGGTCCAGGGGGCTATAAAACCTCCCTATACAATATTCCAAACCACCAACACCTGACAGGCCCAACGGAGCAGACAATCTCTCTTTGGCACCGAGTGACAAAGAAACTAGGAGGGTACAACAAACTGACACAGGCTACCCCACTCTGGGAGGCAGGAATATTGGGGAACCCCGTACCTGTCAAGGATTCCATAAATGGGACATCATTGGGATATCCAAAGCAGGCGATCTATGGCGCAGGGGAAAAATACTCACATTCACAGAATTACAAACAGAGTATTAAATGGCAGAGACGGAGATATTTTGTTACACACAAATCAAACACGCACTGACAGCAGCCATCCCATCTGACCAGAACCTGCCAGAGGCCACCCCGCTAGAAGACAGATTGCTAATAGACCACATGACTCGGAGAGCCATCTCCATGACGTACCAAAAGATAATTAACAACCTCCCTGATCCACTAACACGACTCTACTCACTGTGGCAGACTGACTTGGGAGACCTTGAGGAAGACAAATGGCGACAAGCGCTGTTCTCCCCACGAGAAGTGGCTATAACAGCTAGATTTAGACTGCTACAGCTAAAAACACTACATAGGTTGTATTATTCCTGCGAAGCAATGGTAAAAATGGGTAAACAGGAAAATGCACTATGTCACAGGAATTGTAATCAAGTCAGTACATACTACCACATAATATAGGAATGCCCAATAATTCAACAATACTGGGAGGGGGTAGCGTCACAGTTACAACATGTATGTGGCAAGTAACTGTCACCCCAACCGAAGATATGCCTCCTCAATATCTGGGAGGCAACAGATCTGACCTGCATAGAACAAACATGGGCAACTCTGGGGATGGTAATAGCAAAACGAAACATTGCCCGTAGGTGGGGAATACAGGAGGCACCAACAGTTGAAGAATGGAAGCAAGATATTGACTGGTGCATGCTGGCCGAAAAAATGTTTTTTGTAAATAGGGGATGCCCCCAAAAGTGGGATTGAAAGTTCGGAAACTGGAATGCTCATAGGGGATATATATGTATTTCTCCCTCCATGCAAAGAAACGGACATTGAGGGCGGAGGGCGGAGGGCGGCGTTAGACATTAATGTTGATGATATGTAAAAGGGGGAAAGTGACTGGTACTATCGGCAACAATATCTTGATTACCAACTTTGTGACTATATCGTAAAATTTGACTTCAGTTGTTGTATGATTCCAACTTTAATAAAAAGAATAAAAAAAAAAAAAAGACTTGAGACTTCAGGATGAGATGCCCTGTAATACTGCATCAGCTGGAAAATTAGTTTTTCATTCAATTTGGTATTGCAAGTTGTCTGAAATTTGCACACTCCCATGATTTTGCCCCATGCACATTTCACCAAGTAAAAGCAGATTAAAACAGGTCAGAATGATGGAAACTCTGCAGTAATTGAACTTCAGTAATGGATAGTGAAGGATATCTCTCATTCTCCTTTTATTTACTCAAACTGGGGTGGTGATTCTGCATCTGGAAAGAACTGCTGGGATGTAGTATCAGCTTTCCCCATGATGCTATATCACAACAGGATTATTCTTGGCTGGCTGTCAGACGGATGCACATAAATGAAAGTTTTGGGGGTTTGGCTCACCATGAGCTGTACATAAAACCCCAGTTAATGGTTGTTATGCAAAAATGTTTATTGCCAAATTCCTAAGATCAAGGTAAATCTTCCTCTTTTCTCTGGCAAAGATAGACCAACTCCTTTTGGAGCAGCAGTAAATGCCTGATTGGATTACTGCAGTAGTCTGAGAGGAGGTCTATCTAATCCTCTTTAATATTTTAAAGATGTTTAAATGGTGAGATCATGCATTAACCCTGCAAAGGTACTCGACTAGCAACTGGAGATGAAGATGGTCCAGTCCCAAGTGAGCAGCCTGTCTCATGAGGTACTTTGGAGGACAGAGCTAGACTAATTAAAATCCAAATTCAATTGGTAAATCACCAATGAGACACCTTAGTGCAGGTAATTAATAACTTCTTGTTCTCAAATCAAAACGAGCTTTATTCGATTTTAGGCGTATAAAATCATAAAAGCAGGCAGTTTAAAACATTTCATGTTACTTCTAAAATGTACATAAATAAACATAAATAAATGCAACAGGCATAAAAACAGTTCATTTAGCTATCACTATCTCTGGTACATAAAAATACAGAATGTTTGGCAACTGTACTACTAATATTCCCTCAGAGATCTAAACATTTAGGAGTTTCCTCGCTCTCAATATATTTTTTAGGAAACCCACCATGGAACCAATGCAGTAATAATTTTCCAACATCTGTAAATACATAAAAGCAGGGCGGCATTGTCTCCATCCTCCCTGTTTGAGTAGGGGTACAATCCATCTTCGTTGTTCATTTGCATAGTATTTACAGAATAAAATTACGTGGATAGTTGTTTGTAAAGAGATGTTATCGCAGGGACATGGGCATAATTCCCTTGACCAGTTGTTCATAACCGGATGACTAATCAGACGGTGGAAAGTCCCAAATCTAAAGCGTGTTAACACGTACGTATCGTACCCCCCCAGACAGCATAATAGGTACGGTTGGATGTTATATGTTATGGTGATCAATTGATGCTGAACCACCATGGGTTTATTTATTTCCAAAACCAGCCTATTTTCTTCCAGAACGGTCAAACAAACTTTTTTTAATTCCTTCCGATGTATAGAATTTAATATTTCAGGCTGGGAAAAATATTCTGGATGCCCAATGTCATTCATGAAATTTTTTACGTATTTTAACCACAAAATCTTGCTTGCATGGTTTAGCTTCGTTGCATCTGTTAAAATTTCCTTGTTTATACCTGTGCTGGTAGAGGTCCAGATTCTATGCCAGAGCAGCGCTGGTTGTACCTTAATTAGGTCTGAAATGTATGGTACTCCTAGCTCGCTGTGGCAATTAAAAACAGGGGTGCTAGCAGGAACTGCCAAAATAAATCTCAAAAACTTGTTTTCGACATATTGGATTGGGGCACAATCGTAGAACCCCCATATTCCCGCCCCAAAAATGACAAAGCTCACGCATTTAGCCTGATAGATTTTCAATAAAATTTCGGGTGGTCTTTTACCCAGTTTTTTGGTAAAATTTGTCAGGGCCGCGGTAGACCTCGTAAACAGAAGGCTCCTGGTCTTGATCGACTGTGTCCAAGACCCAGTGCGGTTAAATAAAACACCCAAATACGTAAAGGTGTTAATAGATTCTACCCTGCTTCCCCCAGCTTGAAAACTCCTATACCTTTGTTTCCCTCTCCCACAGGTCATTATAAAACTTTTCTTTGCATTCATTTTTAAACCCAAGTGATCCATAAAGCTAGTATAATAAGTAAGGGCCCTCTGTAAACCAATCTGGGTGCGTGCCATGAGTACCGCATCGTCCGCGTAGAGAAGGGAGACGATCGGATGCTTGTTTACATATGGCGGGTCCCTCGCGTTTGACACCAACTCCTGTTCTAATGCGTTCGTATAAAGAGTGAACAGGAGTGGTGCCAAGACACATCCTTGCCTCACTCCCCTCTCTACTTTGAACTTCTTGTTCTATGCATGGCCACTTATGTGAAGCACATCACTTATATTTTTGCTTTCTCCTTTTGTAACCAGCTTTGATTTATCAATGGAAGTATTCCCAATATGCTCCATTAATGTACCATGAAGACTCTGATGAAATAGAGGGATTTAACTTGATTTGCACTATATACATATATTCATTCACTCTCTCATTCCCTCTCAAACCCATTGGCTGGGTTGTCATATATGAATGATGGAGCAAAGATATCCTGGTCACAAAACCCTTTCTAGGTAGAACTAAAAGGTTTCACTGTGAATCTTTTTGCAGGATGGAAAATGGAAATAAGCCTGAAGTTCATGCCCCTCATCTCTTATTGAGCCAACAGGGAGCAATTATAAATTATTCTTAATGGCACGCCCTCTTTGGAGTGCTATGGATCCCCATATCCTTATGGTGTCAGGTTGAATTGCTGAAGGAGAGACAACATTAACTCATTCAGATCTCATCTATGCAGTAATTAGATGAGCTCTCAATTGCACTAGGGAAACTAAATGTATGGAGATATTGTTTTAGGTGATGATATTGTTTTAGCAATATGTATGTTTCTTGATAATATGTATTATAAAATGTTTTAGCAAATCATTGCATGAGTTGAATTGGGTTGATGTATCGTATCCTCTGCTTTCCCTAAACTCTTTGTGTGGAATGTGAATCCACATTTTCAATGGTTATTTGTAACCCCCTATATATGATGCATTTCGCATCCTCTGTGCACGAAAGGCCCTTTTGAGTCCAAAGTGCTTAGTAAAATGAAATGTATGTGTTATGATCAATCCTTCATCTTTTACCTACCAATATTTTAATATTTTAGCACCTAAATTGTAATTTTCATATTAAACAGTATTGTGCCAGGATAGATCCACTTTCTTCTTGAAATATTTAATGATCATTTCATAAATCTTTTTGTTTATGGGCTGTCTTGTTAGTAGGGGTGAGTGGAACTCATGGAATTTGACTCAGTGGAATTCTGCTGAGTTGCAAAAAACCTCTGCAAGATTCCACGGAGTTTGCCAATGGGCGGAAATATGCACGATGTGCTGCTCACGCTGTGATTTAGCTCCAGGAGCGTGTTCTCACGCTGAAAAGTCAGCGGCATGCCAGAGGGTGCAGCTACTCGAGTTGATTTTGCCACCATTCAAGTAGATTTTCTACTTGAGAGGCTGCATTCTGACCATGTACTGTCACGACCGCCTGCATTGAGAAACTTTCACTGGATATCCTCCTAGCTACAGAAATTCTCGCTACGGGACACCAAATTTCACTCCCACTCCCCTCCTTACTGTTTTGGTGCGCAAGCGTAATTCGGAGTTGCCAAAATTCTGCCAATTCCTCCGGCAGATCGGAATATTTTGCCAACCTCTACTTGTTAGATAGTGTGAGACACAGTTTAAATGTATTAAGTAAATGTGGTTTGAGATGCTGCAGGTTCTCAAGACCCTGATGGCAATTCATGGTATTTCTATCTCTCTGAACATGGGTTAACATAATGTTCAGCCACAAGACAGCTGGCCTAAGTGACATGCACACTTTAAACTACTGTCACCACTCCTCTTAGTCTCTGCTGCCAATCTCCAGCAATAGCTCCGCCCTGCCCTCCCAGCTCGGGCTGCCAGAGGAAAAAGTAAAATGGTTCATAAACAAAGTTTATTACCATTTTATTTTTCACTTTGACTGCACCTTCAGCGGGGGCAGCCCAAATGGAGCAGCCGCCGCTGGACACCCCCCGCCTTTTAAAACCAGTACAGCAAAGAGGACAGCAGTGTTCAGGCCACACACAGCAGTATGCACGAGCCTGCATTTGAGGTTTCCCAAATGTCAGGTGACATAGCCTTGTATAGCTAATACGTTGGCCACCATTCCTAATTGAGCCAATGGTTTAGACTTTGATGTGATCATCCTGGCTGCCTTCAACGCGGATGTGCAATGTCAATTTATAACTAATGCATATCCAAATGCATTCTCCTTCTGTATTTGGAACCAGTTCAGTGTTCCAAACTTTGTTAGAAAAGCTTCTATTCTTATCAGTGATGTATATGCTCATAACATGTCAGAGTGCCCTGTCCTTCCAATAAATTCTCTTAACCTTGGTTAACTAGCGATGGAAAGGGAAATCCGTAGCAATATATCTAGCTTGCTTACAAAATCCTTGGTAGTGTATATGCTGGGAAAGTGTACAAGTTTAAGATGCTCTCAGCAAATGCAGCTTGTCTTCACATTTGTACACAAGCATCAACTAAGCCAAGTTAAGCCTTCATCGAAATGCTAACTCATATTTAATCTTTCACACTACTTGCAGTAATGTCTGCTAACCAAATGCTAAGTTGAATTCCTTTCAGGATTCTGAGTCACAGCTTTAAAAAAATACCCAGTTTCTCTTTCACCCTTGCAAATAACATGTTTTTAAGGCATCCCAGAGAGCCTAGTGTTTAGGTTTGGTCTTAATGGTGAGGAGGATTTTGTTTTTACTTGCTTGTGGATTCTCTTGTCTTTAAGTGGTGATATGTATTTCTTAATGCTCTTCTATGTTTTCATGATTTAGCAAAGAGTTCATCTGTCTTTTGTTCGTTGAGATCTATTTTCCTATTTAATACACATGTAATGTTGGCTGTACCTCTGTTTTTCCGTTCATTTTGTCTGAATGATGGTGCGGATATTTGCAAAGTTTTCATTGTCACTTAATATATTGGGCTACTTTTTGACATTCAAAGTTGTATGAGCATTGGGCTCACTCTATATGCTCAATGTTTTTTTGGATCTACTGTATTTCCATACAAATCCTTTCAATAGGCCCTACAGAAGCCACACACGTTTCTCACTTAGGTTTATAAATCTCCCCAGAAATTCCCTCATTTTTGGACTTTCATTTAGAACATTACCCTTGTTTCACTCTCGTACTGAGCCATCCTTCCTAGTGGGTGACTTGTTTTATTCATCTTTTCACAGGCACCCTAATCATATGTGATACAATTTATTCTACGCTTTTCATATCTCATTGTTTTTTACTTTTAGAATAAATTTCACGAAGCAGGTCAAGTAGGAGCTCCAGAATTATTTGCTTTCCTGTAGCTCCAATACATGTGTTATTTGTTTGGCTTTTGCCTACATAGCCAATTTTATTATGTGTTGGCACCCTTGCACTAGGTTTGGACATGGTAAAATTAATTGCTGTACTTGGTGGGGGGGGGTAGACTATTTTAGTATAGAGCAATTGTGAAATTTTGCACATATCCTATCACCTTTATTCTTCCCACAAAACATTTTCCATCATATGTGTTCCCTTACCTTATATCATTTCTGAAAGTTGGGGATTTCTTTGCAATTTCCAACACTATTGGTCCCATTTACACCTGCCTCTTTTGTATACATGCCTCAGATGTAAACCATCTATTTCACACTCCCATGAAGGAACCCACTTCATGACCTCTTAGTGTTATATCTATAGGGTTACCTGCATGATTGCTGACCGTTCACAGCTTTGTGAATCAGTCGCAGAGTATAAATCCTCTGATTTCCTTATTAGCAATTAACATAGGGACGGTTTTACTATCATTTTGTGCTGGGTTTGTGGCTCAAAAGGGGCTCAAAGTAGCACAAAATGATTTTTTAGTAATTTACTTTGCAGTGCAAAACTTGTTTTGCGCTGGAAAGTAGTCTGAAAGTAATACAAACCAGCGCCAAGCACTGCTTTGCATTACTTAGCTTCAAGGGGGCATTCCCATGCAACCACCAATGGCTTTTTAACACGAAACCCTTTATACTAACAATAGTAGACAGGGTTACGCATCAAAAATTAACGCCACTTAAAAGCAGGCATTCATTTAATTCTTTGCATGTGTGTTGTTCTCTAGGGCACACATACAAAGTAGGAAACTTTTAAAAGTTGCCTAGGCATAGTATTCGGTACAGGAAGGTAACTCTTCCACTGCAAACCTTATGCTTGACTCACACACACACACACCCTTGCACTATGGCGCAAAGGTGTGCGCATTGAACTTGGCAGGAAAAATCTGCACCCAGCGCTAGGGAGAGAGAAAGAGAGTGCCATACCTCTGTGTATATGGCACTCTCCTCCTCTCTCCCTGTCATGCAACGCAGCACAGCATTTTTGGCTGCTGAGCTGCGTTGGTTGACGCTTTGGTAAATCTGGCCCATATACTTACCTCTGCCTCTGTCTAATTCTCAGACCTGTTTTATTTTTTTCTTTACTAGCTTTTTTGGGCACCTAACGAGTAAGAAATATCATGGAACGCTACAGGTGCTTCACGCCTATAGGTTGGGGATGATTCGAAGACAAAGAAATGGGGAAGAAAAGAACAAGTTTTCAAATACATCAAATACTATTAAGCCTTCATAAATGCATGAAATGCAAGGCGGTTGCTAGTATCTCTAAAATTATGAGTGGATAATTTTAAATGATTTATCCCTTTGACTACATACCTTTTGCGATCTGTGTACAGGAGCTTCAAATGACAATGTTAGACCTGGCATCCTTGGCATGGTTTCCCCTGACTTTTTGCCTCCTGACCTTCTGTTTTGCTGACTTCATTTTTGTTAGCTTTAGGATTCTGAGCACTTTACCATTGCTAACCAGTGCTAAAGTGCATATGCTCTGTATTCTAAACATGGTAACATTGGCTTATCCACAACTGGTATATTTAATTTACTTGTACGTCTCTAGTAAAGTGCACTATATGTGCCCAGGGCCTGTAAATTAAATGCTACTAGTGGACCTGCAGCACTAACTGTACCATTCACTTCAGTAGCCCTTAAACATGGCTCAGGCCACCACTGCAGAGCCTGTTTGTGCAGTTTTAAACTGCCATTTCGGCCTGGCAAGTGAACCTGCTTGCCAGGCCCAAACCTTCCCTTTTATTACAAATAAGTCACCACTAAGATAGACCAGAGGCAGCCCTATGGCAAGGGTGCACTGTATTTCAAAGGTAGGACATGTACTTTTCAGTTTTACATGTCCTAGTAGTGAAAAACTGCTAAATTCTTTTTTTACTACTGCAAGGCGTACCTCACCTATATGTTAACATTGAGATTGCCTGAAAACATCTTTTAAGTGTAATTTCTGATTGGAAAAACATAGAGATTTGGAGTTGGGTATCTTTGGACCCACAATTTAAAATCACAACTTATGGTGAAGTTGGATATTAAATTGTAAGTCTGAAAACGCCACGTTTAGAAAGTTGGCACTTTCTTAAACCATTGTGTGCCTCTGCCTGTCTCTGAATACATGTCTGGGTTGGGTGACAGCTGGGCTTTGTACATCCCCTCTAGACAGTCACACAAAGGGATCTGGGGTGTGACATTTGCATCCTGATGGCCCATCACCAGGCTGATGGGCCTTCCTGAGGTAGATTTGGAGGAAGCAGCTGACACTTGCACCTGAATAGGGCTGTGCCTGTGCCCTTACAAAGAGTTGCATATCCCCCTGTAGTGAGTTTGGAACAAGGGCAGGAAAGGCAGCGACCTTGTGATCTTCAAAGGCCTCTTTGAAGTCTCCCCCACTTCAAAGGCACATTTGAGTATATGTACTAGACTCCTGACACCACCAAATCAGAACTTTGCTGGAACCTGGAAGAGCTGCTGTGCAAGTTCTTCCTTAAAGACAATGGAATGTGCTACCCATGTGATAGAAGACAACATTAAAGTTAAGAAATATATGATTCAAAAATCCCAAGACAAATCAGTTAAAAAAGTAACATTTAATAATTTTAAATGTCACCAAAATAAAAACAATTGGATACGGGGATCAGGTCTTATCAAATAAACAGAAAATGTTCCTCAGGAAGCACTGGCATATCAAAAACCAATTGAATGATGTTGGCCTGGACCTATGCACCAGCGGAAGATGACCAGAAATGGGCTGTGGTCAGATATAAGCTGTTGTGGAGGACTGGATTCTAAGCACTCATTGTCGCAGACCAGTAATTGAGCAAGGCTGGAACGATTTATATTGATGTGTATTGTCTTGCAACATTTTATTGTGCTTCTAAACAATGACATAGCTGCAAAGCACTCTTACTTGTTTCAGTTTGCTGGATATCCTTCCTGGGTGATGGTGGGTGAGGTGCATGAGGTTCAAAGACATGCTTCATTCATGCTGTAGCATGTGTCACTGTGCATAAGAATGAGGTTTGGCATACAGTGTATGTATAGATGCATTTGTACATACCTACTTTCCAACTTCTTTACAGTGTCATCTGCATCTTGTGATTATATAGATAGGAAGAGCTAGATGTTCAGTGCTCTTCAGAATTTCAGCCGATTGTCAATTCTTATTTATGCAGGGATAGAGTTCCAAAATGCATCCATCTTAAAGGAGAAGAAATTTCTATCAGTTCATGACTTTGACAGCCAAAAAAGGGGTTGGCTAAACTGGAATAAACTGGTTCTGTTTGGTGATAGTAATGGAGTTTTTGTTCAAGACATTTTGGTAGTTCATCCTCGTCAAAGTTCCACTTTCAAACATGGAATTTTTCTGAAGGTTTAAAAGCTTCAGCAGGACAATAGTGGCAGTGGCAGCAAAACAGTGCTTCAAAAAGCTATTAATGATTTTTCTTGGTACTGAAGTAGCCTTGTACTTTGGTGTCAAATTGCCAAAATGGATCATAGTGAGGGAAGTTATTTAAATGATAAATTATTGTTTTTTTTATTTTGTATGTGTTTTAAATGTTAAATACATATTAAGTGAATAATTATGTGAATAATTATGTGAATTGATTAATTGAATGATTGTTATTTTAATTATCTAAGTGGATTTTGTGATTTCTAATGCATATTTAATTTTTGTATAGTTAAATTAATAATTTATATTTTAGGTGTGGGTTGTTGTCTGGGAATCTATCTAAATAATATTTTTTTTATTTTGATGAAATATTTATTTAACTAATTATGTTAATTTTGTAATTTATCATTATGTTTTTTTTTGTTGTTTTCCAATTAATTGATAACTGACCAATACGTGCATTTAATAGTAGCATTTATAATATATATTTTATATTTATTCTTGGTCTTTTATTTTTTTATTTTAATTGCTATTTTAATGTTAATATTTTTTGTGGGGTTGTGGATTTTGGGGTAATAAAGAGGGAAGTAATTTAAAAAATGTATTGTATTGTTTTATTAATAATTGCTATATTTGCATTTAATTGTATTTTTTTGCATAATATATATTCTTTATTTTGAATATGTTTTAGTATTTTTATGTCGTTGGGTATTTAAATGTGTGTATAAAAATGATTAGGATTTGGAATGCTGTATATATTTCCACAAGGATGCCCATGCAATGAGAGGCGCACTCTTCCAGCTGCTGATTTACAAAACCTTTAATTCCACAGAAACAGCAATGCAACTTCGATCATTTCTGTCCATGTTGCCTGACGCGTTTCAGAGCGATCGCGCTCCTTCCTCAGAGGCAGTCTGTTAGCACAAAGATTCTGGGTTCCCACAGTTCCCAGCGTTTCCTGCACAATTTATTGGCCTCAGGTGTGCCGTTTCATATACACGCTGGGACTTATGGTTTTAGTACCCTTTTGTTGACTCTGGTGACTGTGCGCTTTACAAACCATTATATAACCCTTTGTACGTACAAAGCTTTCTCTGTTTTGCATGCATTGGAGTGCGAATGGTAAATTTAACCCCTCTAATATCCAACACTTTCTTTACTGTTGGTTAGATATGAATAGTAAATCTAACCCCTCCAAATTCAAACACTTTCCCTATTGTTGCTTACATTGGAGTAGGAAGAGTAAATTCAACCCCTCCAAAGTCCCACATTTTCCCTGGTTTTGCTTACGTTGGAGTAGGACTATCTAATTTGTCCAAAGTCCAAACATTTTCCTGCTTTTGCTAGCACTGGAGTGGGAGCAAACTGCTTCAGTGTCTGCTCCAATCCGTGTATGGTTGTAATTACCAGGAGTGATCGTAGGAGATATATATATATTTATTTACATAACTTGTTAAATTATGTAATTTTTTATTTTCTAATTTAATGTAAATTACTGATAATGCAAGCTGTATAATTTTTGGGCGAATTTCCGTTCCACAATATTTTTGAGACTTTTTTTGGTAGATTACATCCCATTAATTCTTTACATTGTAGACTATATTTTTGATACAATATTTTTGTGTCACTATATTGTTGTTCACGATATTTTGCCACACAACCGAACATTGTATCATACAAAAAATTAAAATTCAACTATTTAGACAGCATGTTAATATTTATTTGGTAATTAATTTGGACACAATCTGGGTCATTTTGACGCTGATAGGCAGTCCACCATCTCAACAGGTCAGCGAAGGCAATGGCCTCCACTTTTAGAGATTCCTGCCAAGCTCTACTGAAGGCACTAAACTTTACCAGGCAGAAACCATTATTAAATGCACTTATTCTGCAAAGTTTTTTTGTTTCAAGAAACAAACAGCAACTGGAGTTTGTTTCTTAAAAACAAAATAAACAATGGCCACAATGCACGAGGAGTATCTCCAGGCGCATTGGGTCCATTGTGCATTTCCCATTTCTTGTGAACCTCATGTTTTGTATGACAGTCCCAACTAGGCAAAACCAGTGATGGTTGCCCTACCCTAAATGAGCATTACTATGAGGGTCATTACGAGTCTGGTGGTCCACGGACTGCCAGACTCGCAGGGGCTCGGCGGTGGCGGTCTCCAGGCCACCCTATTATGACCAGGGTAATCGGGCCGACCTGGGACCACCGCAATCGGTGAGGTAATAAAGGGGGCCCTAAAGGGCCCCCTGGGTCCTCATGCTATGTGAATGCACACAGGGAGGCAAAACATGTCCCCCCCTGTGTGCATGCACACCAGTACCTGCACAGCATTTACTGCAGCAGTCCATGTCGTGCTGGTGCTACCTTTGACGTTCCAATTGCGGTGCCTATTTCATAGGCACCGCCGTGGGAACGACAAAGAACCACCCACCAGACAGAAGAAAACTCCTGATCTGGCGGGCAGTTAGTACATGGGTTTGGCGGTGCAGGAGAGGGGCGGTTCCGCTCCCGCACCATCAAACTCATAATAAGGCTTGATGGCTCTTTGGCAGACAGGTTATCATCTCAAAGTTTCATACCGGTGTAAACCCAATGCTTACCCTAATTCTAGATAGAAAGGGGTCAACTGCGAGTTGGGCGGAACCACCACCGATTTACAGCAGTGCTCCCACCCCACCCAAAACTCATAATGACCTTCAATGTTTTTTTGGTGTTGATAGTGAACAATTAATGGTGACCGGAATAACTCTGCTGGGCTGTTCTGCTGCAAGACCTACCCACACTCTCCAATGACACTTGCTAGTTCTAACATCTAACCTTCATGGAACATGGAAGGCCATGTATGCCTTACACATTGTCAGTAACGCCTCCCTGTAAACTCTCATCTGTTGACTCTCAGACACCCCTCCTGTCTGCTTCCGAAGATTGACTGCACTAGTGATCTACTTGTCTCAGACTTTTTTTTTTGCACTAGAGGGCACAGCATTGAGACCATTGCCACAAGACACTTTCATAAATTATAACAAGCCATATTATTTGAGATTTGTGGGGAGATCCCTTCACTAACGAGGCTCCTCTCTGAATTCCCAGACAGCAGCAACTCTACTTTGAATTCACCCACATACAAAGCACAAAAGTGTTAAAGACCCTCCGCATCTGCTCATTGTGGGGTGCCAGGACTCATCAAAATGATGTCTACCTGAATTTCTTCCTCTTCAAGCCCTCCTGTTCCAACCCTATATTGATGCTCTAGAGTGGCTTTCCATTTGTGCAGACCTTTCTATAAACAACTAGTGCTTAGCTTGTAAAAAAATAAGTGCCAGGGCCCGCCTCAGGAGACTACTGTAGCATGCACCACCCATTGCCTCTGCCAGCCCTGCCAGTGACAGTACCAACACAACTACTAACCATCGCACTCCTACAAGAGTGACAATTCAGACTATTCTAGGTCCCCAGAGCTATGTGAATGGATTGGGCGGCAGGTATTAGTCCTTTTAAATGTTTATTTAATTAATAAACAACTGTTGTGTGCTCATCTTTAATTTAGACAAACAGTGCAACCATGTGGCAGACTGTCATAAGTACTGCTGTTGGCAATTGAGTGCTGATGAAAGGAAAACCACTGCTCAAATTAGGCACTGAAAACAACAAACAAAACGACATGTATGCCATTAGTTATTTGCCAGCCTACGGGCACAGAAGTCAATATTCAAGTCCTCAGTGAAGCAGAGTGTAAAGAAACAGTATGATTTTGATCTAGCCTCCACTGTGATTTTGTTTGAAAGACTTGTCAGGCAATCTTGCCCACTGCGCACCAGCCAATTTGGCCTCTGGATTGACAGAACTTTCCGGGGCATTGTAGTTCATAAACCCCATTATGTGCACACTTTTAAAATTTAGGGTTCTTATATAGAGTTTGACAGAAAGGGATCTCCATCTAAATGGGTTGTTTGTCTTCCTCAGAGTACCATTGAATATTATTCACTTTTAAAACGGTGAATGGGACATCGGGCACATTTTCAGATGAAGCACCCCTTCGGCCACCCTGCAAGCAAAGCCCTCGGTCTTTATATGATATTCTGTAAAAGCTAGAATGTTTTGAGTCACATTTGTACAGACTCTTTTTAAAGCAGTTGTGCTCACTTACACTGGATTCTACCTTTGGGGAGGGACCAAGGCTACCTAACTTTTGTCTTATCAAACATGGCTTCCTTTAAGCAAAATCTATATTATGAGAGTTCAGACAATATATCTTTCACTCATTTTATCAATGCCACCACAACAAAAGTGCCATTTTGCAACTAGATTGTGCCTCATTGATCATGCAGCATAAATGTGGTATACACTAACTGAAATAATAAGGTCGTGCTGTTCCCTTGGTGCCAGGGCCTCTTGTTCAGGCTTTTCATCCTTCCATTTCCATCAACCCTCAGACATCTGCTGTTATCAAGCTGTGAGAATTGGGTCTGCCCGGCGACAGCCATGTTTGTACTTCGTAACTAACAACCTTCATTTACCTTCCCAGCACTCCCTCTCCTTGGACGCTGAGAGGGAAAAAGCCACATTGACCATTTTCTTTTTCTTTTTTTTCCAGATACTGAAGAGTAAACTGGCTGCAAATGTATTTCGCCATTTTAGCTGAGCTTCTCCATTCTTCCACAAAAGAACTATTTCTTGGGAAGACATTATATACAGCTGTCAAACACTCTTCCCACTGGCTACTTCACAGTTATTTTTTTAGTGTTTTTAATGTTCTCTTTTTTTTCTCTACAAAAAAAGTACAAAATGACTCGGCTTTTGCACAACAGGCAAAGAGAATAGAATGACTTATTGTAGCCCCCGCTACCCCCTGCCTGTTGCTTTGTACAGCTCTGGCTCTGGAAGCCTCACACAGTCAAATGGCGCATCTGAGGAGAACTGCACTAGTATGACTTATAATCCAGATGGGTCTTTCACATGGTAAAGAAGAAAATGAGACAGCTGCACGCGGTGCTGTCGACTGTTTTGGTAAAGACGGAGCGTTTGACACCTGAAGCTCCTGACTGATGAAGAATTGTGGAAAAACAAGACTGACGCAGATTTTGACACTGTCCAATAGGGTGCATTTTCATTGTTTTTGTATCTATCTCTTAGACAAATCTATTTTATCGCTGATGATTTTATTTTTGTTTGTGCATTTAGTAAAAAAACTGTATTAATTCACTAACGTTGCTTGGAATTGGGTTGATTGTCCGTTTTGAGGCAGGGCATTTTCTTTACAAGGTCTTCCAAATTTGGTCTGTGGTTTCAGTTGAGACAGGTCACCACATGAAGCTAGCAAGTTGGAGTCACTACGTTGTTTCGTTTGTTACAGTGTGTTCTTAACGTAATTGTTTTTTGGATCTAGGTAGGAGTAAAGGAACCCACCGCTGAACGTTATAAATGGAATGCACTGGATTACTTTTTCTTTGGCCCTTCCTTACTCAATACTCCAAACTTCCAAAGTCCATTTACAAGAATGTTTTTTTTAATGTTAACACAATACATTTATACATTTTTAAATGCCCAGACAGTCTCTCTTCCTGGTTTATTTGAATGCAATACCATGTAGCCTATGTTTCACTTTATGTGGCATTACAATACCAAGTCAAAATAGATATTCCAGTGAATTACTTACACAAGCCATTCAGACACAGGTTGGAAGCGAGATTACTAAAGGCATGCACACCTGAGTGGGTGCAAATGGCGCCATAGGAGAGATGACTTTCTCTGCTGTTTTTTTATATTTTGACACATACCTGAGTGGGGGCAAATGATGGTTGAGGAGAGATTACGTCCTCTTGTGTATGTTTTGGATTATAGCTAATCGAGCTTTTGCTTCCATCCCATCTCTCACCTTCTGGTAACAGATACAATTACTGTGCACATTACGTTCATTCAATTTTAGCAGTTACCCAGAATCAAAGCATATATGAAACCAGTACCTGGTTTAGGAGCATTTCGTGACATTTAAAAGGGAAGTTAATATCTATAAAATGAGGAGATCAGTACTCATAGTCAGTCCAGCTGAATACTTGGGCTTGGAAGTGAGACAGGTCCTCGCCGCGGTGGAAGGATGATGCAAAAGAGATAAGACCATTTTGGAGGAATAGCAAATACAGGAGCAATTTCAAGCCACATTATTTTATATCAGTCACAGACGAAAATATTCATTCCACCCCCTTCCATCAACACAAATTCACGCACTGTATTTTATAGGGCTAGTATTTCTAGACAGCAACGCGGGTGACGATATAGAGTTTTTCCATTAAATAACTGAATGTTAAAAATGATATCCAAACTTAGAGGACTTGTCGCAAAAACATTACATAAGAGTGTCCTGTCAAAGCGTTTAAGAAATGTAACACCTTTATGGCAGTTATTGGGTACATGCTAAGGACGTAGATGGGGTCTTCTCAATGTCAGTTATCACACTCCGGAAGAACTGTCTTGCGTGCCATCTCAACAGAACCCAGTCATGTGACCATTAGATCAAACATGGCAGCCTTCCCCGTCAAATCAAAATTATCTGCATTCAGACATATTTACCCAATGTTTAAGGGCAAGGAAACAGCTTAATGCCCTCTCGGCATCATTCTTGCATATTGGATCTGCGCCAACGCGAGTGAACTTGGTCAAATAATTTTAGATATGTTGTGCATTTTGACCTACTCCTTCATCTAATGTTTTTTTGCTTTTGGCATGGAGTAGATGTAAACAATTAAAGGTCAGCATGCTTACCTATTCAGATGTACACGGAAGACCAATGCAATCATGGAAATATGAATTGATATAACAAAGCATATGCTAAGCCAGGCTCCTATCGGCAACCAGCATTATCGGAGTGAAGCAGGTAGATGGCAGAGATTCAAAGCATCAGAAGAAAACGAAAAATGCCCTCCCAATTATGTTCTTCTGGTTTGTGGTGAAAGAGCCCGAGCTTACATTTTTGATACAGGTAGTTTTTACCCTAGTGATCCTGGCCAAGTTGGTAACAGTCAAAATTCATACAATTTATTATAATCTGATGGATAGATCTGTGATCTATGGAATATGAGTTGGTTGTATCAGCACACTTCTCAGTGGGTGAGAGTCCATTTGAAAAAGCCACTATCCTTACCTTGGCTGGCAGGGCCAGAATGAAAACTCAAAGCAGGCCTGGCAATTTTGTCGGACCAGCCCCCCGGGGGACTGGCAGGGGAGTGCGCAAGTGTGCACTGCTGCTATTGTTACTGGGGGCCGATATTGCAGCACCACTGCAAAGCCGAACCCCAGTAACAAAAGCAGCCCCCACCACTAAAAAAACGGCCACCACCCTTTCAGCCTCACAAGGAAGCGCCTGATGCCCTCTACAGCCAATCCGGCCCGGCTGGCTGGTACTCTCCACTGGATGACCAGAGATTAAACAGGAAGGACATTTGAACTATCTTATCACCAGCCTAAACAGTGGGTGGCTAGTAGGAACTTGCACTGCCTGGAGGACTTTAGTCTCCAGTGATTTCAATCTGGCACCATTCACGTGCACTAGATTTGCACCTTAAAATCCCATAAGTGCCTAGAGTTGAATCACTCCCTAGCGTATGCACCACAAGAGAATCACATCCTGTCAATAAAATGGAATTCTTCCTGTCTTCCAGCATTTATAACTTGGTGTATGCCACGGTAATTCCAACAAGCTAGAATGTTTCTTCCGACTGAGGATACATGTCGTCCACTTACATTCTATTACTACTCTTATCAATCAACAAGTCATCGTCATCACAGAATCTGCAAGTGGAACACAGTCTTTGTAAAAACAATCAAGGCAAATAGCACAACACTCAGTATTGAGCAAGACCAAATCATTATAGAATAATACAAAGCGCAAAGAAAATCAGGCAAGCTTTTCCGACTCCACATAAGTATTTTCAGTCATCCTTTTCTCAGTTACAGCCTCCTACAAGCTCCTCTTTGAACAACCTTTCAGACTTTCACTAATGAGCCCGACACATAAAGATGACCTTATGGCTTTTTACCAGAAACCTCTCATATTTGGCACATATTTGTGTAACTTGCACATCCTGCAAATGAATTTTGTTTCAGGAATGCATTGTTTGGATTTCCCTCGATGGGCACATTAGTGACTCATCTGTCAGGGCTCTTACCCCCAGTCCATACAAGTCTAGACATAGCTGCCTGTTCCTTTTGAATAATACAACAGATTAATCTGGCTGCTAACTGAAAGTGCTTGATGCTTCCATCCATACAGTCAGTCATTTCTCCATTCATTCACTCAGTCACTCATCCTTGCTCTCATGTGTCTATTCATCCACTGGCACTCATTCTTGCATTCATTCTCTCACCCATCCACACTATCACATTCACAAATGCACCAGTCGATGAAGAGACACTATTGTCTTGTGAGAGGCCTGACAGTGATGTCAGAAATGTTTGATTACTAGTCTGTAATGAATATCAGAGTGCTTCCAGTAATGTGTGACTGCAAGTCTATAATGAGTGCGGAAATTCTTTCAGAAGTGGTGTGAGACTGTTACTTTGTGAGGGATGTTAGAGTGCTGTCGATATAGTGAGACTACTAGTGTGTGAGAGTACTGTCAGAAGTATCAGACTGCTACTCTGTAAGGGGTGTCAGTAATGCGCGACTATCAGTCTACAAGGGGTGTGAGAGCCCTTCTGGTAGTTTGTGGCTGCTTCTCTGATGGGTGTGAGAGAGCAGTCTCCTGAAGTAGATAAAAGCATCACAGTTGTTTTCTTCTGGGGCAGTGGGCAATACAAATGCAATTCTTTACAGTTCACGTGAGGATAAAGGAACTAGTTTGGGAGAAGAGCGTCCCAGGGTAATCAGGGGTTACTTTGTTCTAATTGTCACAGTTGGGGCATTTTACCTCAGGTGTCCTGACCTCATTGTTGGAGTCAAACTAAGCACCAAGTACACCCCTTTAGCATTTGGCCAGCAGGATAGTTAAGCAGAGCATTCCATGGGTTAATAAGGTGTGGGTTAGGAACACTGAACCACACAATGAACACAATATCACTTATTACATACATTTCCGGTCAGTGGTTTTAATTTTAATAAGCGTATGTAATTTAATTCGCACACAACTAAATACTGAACATTAAATTATAAATATACAGCATGAAAACTTGGCCCGGGCCAAATTTCCATTACACCAGCGTAATCTCACTTATTTTCATATTACGATAGTTAAACAAAATTGCCGAAATTATGTAATTACTCCTCACTGCGTATTTACATGCCGTCTGTGGCACAAATTGAGTGTACCGAAACAAAGCGAACGACCAGTACATCAGCAGCAGCTGTTTGGGGTGCTTGTGTTTTTTGCACATTTTTAGTGCAAAATGCCTTTTAGGAGCAAGAACGAATTTTGTACTACAATAAAATACCAAATTCTGCTGCTGCATTTCACGTAATTACGTGTAAAATTGCATAGTTACGCAAAAACAAATTACGCGAACCTCACACACCCCTAATGAAAAAAAAACTCTTTTGAACCTCCTGATTTAGAGATCTGTGTAAGAAGGTTTCTCAGTGTTAAACAATGTAAAGCCCCTACCTTAGGTGTTTATCTTGGCATTCACAAGTTAAAACCACTTGCTATCACATTTCTCAGAGAGTTCACAATGTAAAACTCCGCCCTACTGTTGTTGTCATGGGGGTTACATCATTTAAAGCCCCATCATACTGTTATTTGACACAGAGTGTGCATTAACAATGTTTGTATTAGTTATAAGAAATATAACTTTTTCATACGAGGGCTAACACAACTGCTGCTCTATGAAGTCCCCTTATTCAAGAACTTCAACAAAGGGGTTGATAAAACAGCCCTTTCTCTATACGTCTTTTTAATTATTTTTTATGATTACATAACGTCGGGTAGACAGCTAAAGATGTCTCTAGCCAGACCTAAAAAATAGTAGGAAAGAAATTCTGCTGCAAAACCAGCACTCTGTAAAAATACATGTGCAACTTTATTCTTCAAACACAAGGAGATGATGGACACTCACCCTAGTCACAGATCTGGGTTGAATCCATCATCGTTCTGCCACCCCAGACACAGCTATATGCAAATCAGTCTTGACCCTGTGCCTCATGGGAACAGTCCAGCCTGAACTGCCAAGCCAGGTCTTCCCTGGACTGGAAAGAAGCATCCTGGGACCACTTTCATTGTAACACCCCTCATCAGCCAGCCTAGCTTGAATCCAGTGGCAAAGTGAGCAAGGGACCCACGTTTGGGCATACCCTGCCAACTTAGGGCGAACAAAGCAAACACAAAGAGATGATGGACGGAGCGCTGAAACTTTTCAGACACTCACCCCATGTCACAGATCTGGGTTGAATCCATCATCGTTCTTTAGCTCACTTCACCATCCCAGTTAAGACCCAGCTATATGCAAATCAGTCTTGACCCTTTGCCTCATGGGAACAGTCCAGCCTGAATCTCCTTGTGTTTGCCCAGCTTTAACCTTCCTCTTCCGTGAACTTTTAAATGGGGCCTGCTATGACTTCCGATATGCGGTTTCATTTTTCTTTAAGCATATTCTTATGTTTAAGTACACTCTTACTTTTATTAAATTGTGCTGCATTCATAGAGACTTTTCATCCCTCCAACTAGGCTAGTTAGATAGGTGAATTTGCTAAATAAATAGATTTGAAGGCCTTTTATCATTGAATAACCTGTGTTTAGGGTTTATTTATGCTAACAGTTACATATTTTCATCAAATTAGCCCAAAGTCTCCTGAACAATTTTTAGCTCTCAGTTTTGGCTAAAAGTCTGCATTATCCGTGCAAACGAGACAGGTACTCCCTGGCACTGAACCCTGGGGAAGTGGGCAGTCTGTGTCTCATCAGGGAACCATAACAGAGAGGTTCCAACTAGTGTAATAATAATTATTTACCAGTTTTGGTTTCGCTTTCTGATCATAGCAGCCAAACAACTAAACTGGAAGATGCAAATAGCTAGAGTAGCTAGACTGCCTCAAACGAAAACCTTATAAAAGAATACGTAGTGAAAGCTCTTAGATGTCAGCAAGGCCTAACAATATAGAAAAATATACAAATCCACAATAGAAATCGTAGAATTATTTAATATTAAGAACATTAGCATTATTGGATATCTCACCAGAACAAATACTAAAAATAATACTCTATTCTAAATGAGTCTTAAAAACAGATATACTATGAACATAACTGTATAGTAGTTGTCATCCATTGTCAGAACTTTGACATACTTGCCTATGCTAGTCACAGTCATACGTCTAATCAAGGTGCGTCCTGCATAGGTCCAGAAAGACTAGACCCACTTCAGATTCTTAGGCTAACCACTGACTATACAAATGAATCAATTTAGATATCTAATTGCAAATTTAAAAATTTATAAATCTAAATATTTATATGGAAATGTATTTTCTTTGAAATCCTGAAAATCTGGCATGTTTACCGCCCTCTTGAATTAATCATACATCTTTCCCTTGTCAGTAAATAAGTATCCTGGCTCTATGTTTTTAGGATTTGATGGTAAAAAAAATCAGGGGTCCGAACCGGGGTTGTGCTCACAGGCATAGTTTGGCGCTTTGAATTCAGGAGTTTCCAAGCACCAACGCTGTCTAGTCATGCTTGGTTTTTCAATTTACCTACGCTTTGTGTCACATTATCTAACATATGACTTTCTGTTAATCCTTGCTTTCTCTCTTTATCACTATTTTGCTGTTTTTTTCTCTTTCTGCCTTTCTCCTTGTTGCAATGAGTCAAAGTATAAAGATGAAAAGTAAGTCCTGTTTCTCACAAACGAGTGCTGGCACCCACCTACTCCAACCACTGACAGAAATCTAGCACTGCAACAAGCTCTCATAAGGTTTCCAAGTTTTCTTATAGTAATAAGGAATAGTCTTCAGAATATAGGACTAGTCTAACTTCAGTGCACTTTCTAATCCTAAACTCCCCAAGTGGAGATTGCCTTTAAACAAACCACCACTTATATTTGCTGCAAAGTGTCCTCATTCACCAATATCTTGTGATAGTTGCCTAGGCGCTTCTAAAGTCTCCTGAAATGTCCAAGATGGCTTAGCTTGTAGAAAAGATGATGTTGGTTTCCTTGTTCTCATTTCCCCCAATTCTTCAAATAGATCCATTGTTGTGATGCACAGCAGAGGGGCAGGGCCCTTACAGAGATTGATGACAACATGGCTGATCAAGTGAGAACACATGATTCCATGTCTGCCTTGTTAGTAACAAATATCCTTCCAGGAAAACGCCAAATGTTATATTATGTTATTGGAGGTTATAACGCGCCAACGAGCTCCCAGTGGAGTATCTCGGCCTGTGAGGGAAACATAATTGCCAAGAAAAAAATGGTCCTGCAGAAGCACACAGAATAGCGAATGAAAGGAAAGAGATATGCTATACATAATGTAAAACAATCAGGTTTTCAATATTTAAAAATAAAAATCATAATTTAAAGCTCATTCCAATGCCAAACCACTAAGTAGCTAAATGAGCGCCCACCCACCCCTTCCAATACGGAGGATATATTGTGCTTGAGCAAGCACTAAAGAAAGAGACCTCAGTATGTTGGTTAGTTATAGAAACTGATTCTATTGCACAGGTAGCTGGCTGGTGATTAAAGCATGAGTGATTATTTTCCTGCATTGAAGGGGTATTCAGTTGAAGAGCTTACAAAGCATACACAGTATACCGTAACAGGATCCACAGACCACTGCAATCTGTTCTTTCATGCTGAGAGAGCCTTCGATTAAAATCCCCAAATTTCTTGCCACCTATTTGGGCCTTGGGGCTGATCCATCTTCTCATGGCCATCATTCGTTCAACCAGATGTTATTTGCTCTTCCAAACAGTACAATTTCTGTTTTATCATCATTTCATTTAAGTCAGTTCTTTCCCATCTAAGTGGCCACAAAGCTTAGACACTCACACAATTTGCTTTTTGTACACTTCTGAATTATCAGTGTAAGACAAGGAGTATAGAAGTATATTATGCAGTACATTTTAACCATATAATGTGGTTCCCGAATAGGCTCATCAGCATATTAGTGTATCTATTCAGCCCACACAGAAAAGCCAAAGCCGGTGTGCTCGAGGTCAAGATACTCTTTTCCTTAAAAAATTTTGTGGACAGTTAATGGACACTTGAATTGTATCTGTCCACACCCAACCAGTGCAGCATTCCTTGAGATTCCAACACTTGTCTGGTAAAATCTCTGCCACTATCATTAAAATTGGTCCTGATGTCCTCAAGAGTGATTGTCAATATGGTTTCCATCACCCTACCTTGGACATGGGATGGAATGATGTAGCTGGTTTTGAAGCTGGTGCGGGCCAATGAGGGAGTCTGAAGAGTTCCATAAGTGTGGGGGTAATGTGGACACTGTAGTCATCTTAAATACTATTACAAGCAGAGCTTTAAAATGTGTCATGCATCCAGCCATCCTGGACATATGTTGGACAATAGCATACCTGAGTATCCACTATAAATATAAATTACTTCTATATGGATGGTGTGGATTTTCTACTTATCATAGTTTGCTAAGAATCTTAGGCTCTACAACAACTGAATTGCTTTTTTGGATTTGAAGATAGAGCTAGTTTGTCATGGTATGTAACATGCATGTCATCTCGATAAATGATTGGCATATTATTATTAACTTTATTTGAGGAAATATAGAAAATTATTTCAGCAACTTACTTATGAAACAGAGATGTAGACAAACACAGTAGAGGCATGAGAAACGAAAAATATTTATAATACTAATTTTTGCTCCTTTGGGGAGTAAAGATGGACAATAAGAAGGATGATATAGAATGATAGCTTGATTGTCTCAGTAATGACCGTGAAGGCCAGAATTGCTAAGCTTTCTTAAACTCCTGGTGAAGTAGTGAAGGTCACTGCTCTCCGAGGAGTCAGTATGTAGTCTCTAATAAATTCATCCCCAGTCTGAGGCAACACAATCCCTGAATTCAGGCACAATTCTAAGTGACCTACAAGCACCAGGGAAAAATGCTTGTAACTGTAGTTGTAGCTGAATTCTGCAGAAACGAAAGCAACCAGGAGAGGGACTATAGTGTCAGCTTTTAATAAGGTTACCTTTGAGGCTCACAGCACTTTGTTCTTTTGACTCACCTGCAAGATAAAACATTATTTCTTTCTTCCACGTGATTCTGAAACCTGCATATCAATAGATGTCACCCCACAGTTTGAAAGTGATGTGAGTTAAGGCCTAAAGACCTAGGAAAATGTCATGGGCAGGAGTTACTAGTAAAATCCGGACCCCCATGTTTTAAATTCTCTGAGCTCCTACACATAGTACCGGCCAGGTCATATCATTATTCTAGAGTGTGCATCAGAACTAAACATAACTTCAAATAAAGTACTGCTATTCTTTTCTTTCCCTGACATCACAAAATGTCTAGGGCAAAGTTGTTAGTCGTTCATTGAGAGTAACATGAGCTGCACCCTGACTACTTGTAGACTGGCTAAGCTCTGATCATGAGCACAGCAGTGCTTAAGGCAAAATGAGTTCACTTGAGCGTGTTAGTATGCTTGTTCCTGGCTGACAGGTTTGCACATGTTGCAGCAAAACAATAGTTTCACACTTGGGTGCATCATTGGTTTGTAAGTCAAAATATTGAGTACAAAAATATTGAGGACCAACGCATTGTGTAGGTAAGTGTGCATATTTACTATTCCTAATTGTACATCTATATACCTCGAAGGTATACACACAAAAAAAATCAAGGTACATATATATGAAACAAAGGATAGTAAACCTATACTTACCTGTATATACTTACCTTCACAATATAGTCCTTGATATTTCTGCCTCAAGATATTTTGTAGCTGATGTTTTGATAGAATACCGCATCATTAAAGTAGCTCTGTCTCGGGACAGGTCCAGCTTCATGTTGAACGTCAAGGAAAAGCTAAGACCTCAAAACCATTGTCTTCTCTTTGATCTGAACTCAAAACGGAATGCTTTGATCTAGGCATGCAGCTAAATAAATCAGCATTACAGACTTAATCATTCATAGAAGTGGTGCTTCATGCCTCTTAGGATTATCAAACACATCCCATCTTAGAAGTTTTAAGAGTCTGCCAGCTGACGGTTGGTTGCCACAGATTCTATGCATTGGTCATGGCACTCTCACACCGTTGAATTCTCCACTATCATACTATAAAGCCAAACTGGATCATCTCATATTCAGAAAGAATCTCAATAAATACGTGTACACTAACTTTGCATTTCCCCATCTACACTGGTCACAAGCGGTCTCCATCTTACTTTTTCCATGTTGTTTAGCAAATGCATTTGCTAAACAACATGGAAAACACTTTCTTCTCCTTTCTGAGCCCTTTCACCCTACAGGCGCTACAGTGGCATTAGAAATTCCCAATACATATGATTGTGGAATGAGTGGCAGCCAGATTGCCTTCTAGGTTGGGGGCTGGGGGCATTCAGCTGTTTTTCTCATAAATGTTTCCATGCATGTATCAATCTTTTAATGACCATGTTAAGTAACGTGGTCTCCTGGTAGGTGCTCCTTATAGCGCAGATGCTGAAGCTGTAAAGATTCAAAGATGCCTTCACTCATCTCACCTAAAACTTCCCTGCAGTCTGTACTTGTTAGGCAGAATTGTGTGCATGTGAACCCTACTGTTAGAGCTCATGCTTGGAACCAATCCCCAACTAGTAGGTGGAATTTCATATGGTCTCATGCTCATTCTTCCTTGAGAAGCGAGAGGTGTGCTTGCGTTTTAGTCTTTTCAACCCTATCGACCACCCACCACATCTTAACTACAAAAGAGAGAACAAAACTACACTACTTTGTCATGCTCTAGCTGCTAATAAGGAGACAGTAGGTGTTAATGAAACACTTAGAGGGACTAGTTGACTACAGCTCTATTGTCATTAATTTATATTTTCTAAACTTTCAGGGAATCTTGTTTTCTTTCCTTGTAGTTCTGTTATTCACATTTAAAAAAAAAAAAGTAAAGCATGAGATTAGTCTTCAGTCTTCAAATAGAATGGAACTGTCAGGAGAGCTCAAGGTTTTAAGATCACAGATGTGCAGGGATTTTTCTCCACATTAACTGTTGCCAGGGTTGAACATTGTTAATCAAAAGCCTGGACATTGTGTCTAAACATAGGTCATCTTCAGGGAGGGAATAATTATCCCACTTCTTTTGATGAGTATACTTAAATTTAGGGCAATCCGAAGAAGGCAACAATTACAAAATAAGTATTGGCTACAATTGTACCAAGGCACTGTTACTTCTACAGTGCAAAGGGTCAAATTCCAAATTATTAAAATAGAACAGGCTAACTAACTCTATGAAATCACTGCTCGAAGCCTCACAGATCCCAATTTATAATCATTTTCCATAGGAGTGCAACTGGATTGATACTCACGTGGCCTACTTAATAAGAACTGACCTCACTGCACAGATGTAACTCATTTTGCATAACTTCTGTATGTGAAAAGAGTGCATGGCACACACCGGACAAGCAGTTCCTTCCAGAGTAATATGCAATTTATTACCATTTGTTAATGATAGGAGAATACAGCACTTAAGGTTCCACCTCTTATGTTCCATGGACATTCTCCAAACTCACAAAAAGTACTCTTGATTTTCTGTGAACTCATTTATATCCTTTTCTAAAGCAAGTTGAACCTCCTGAATCCGTGAAAACACCGAGGACATTAACCTTGAACTGAATTTGAAGATGCCATGCATGTCTTGTTTGTTGTTTTGATTTCTTTGTGTTGTAGTAGCAGATGATGAAATATATTTATTGAGGTGTTCCCCTTAATGCCACTTTATAGTCCAGATGCTGACCAGTGCATCAGATTCTGTGATAAATTGGTCCTTATCATTCTTAGCTAAATGATGGCAATATTCAGTGCTCCGACAAACATCTCAAATTTCAGACCAGGATCATTAATGTCCTACAATACTTCCCATTTGCTGATACCATTGTGCATAATTAGGTGTTGGCTAAAACTGATCTCTAACCCTGGATTAATTTACAGATATATTTAGAGTATACTAAAAGTTTAAGCAGATCAACACCAACATTTTCAACAACAAAATTGTGAACCTATGGTTGCCACAGAAAGTCCTAAAACTCAGTTAAAAAGTTTTAAAAAACATGATACTTAAAAATAGATCCCCTCAGAAACATTAACCCTATCCCTACCCTGAAGCCAAATAACAGGCCAAATGCCCAAGCAGGCCTTAAAAAAGAGCAATAGTCTTAAACTCAGATCAAAGCCTGACCCTAAAGAAGCATTGTCTAGCTACTTAAATTAAGCATCTTCGAAATAGACATTACAAGCACAAAAGAAAGGTCAAAGTGTGAAAAACATTTTGTTAATATTTGACTTGACAATGCAATTCACTCTATTGCCAGTTGCCTTTTATTATAGACATTCAGCTGACAAAGACTCTACAATGCAGTGGTGGTCTCACAAACCTCAAAGTCCCATCAACACTACCAAGAACATTATTCTGGCCATGAATTGACACAAGGATCAGGTCATGAATTGACACAAGGATCAGGTTTGAGGCCTATTGGCTCTTTCACAAATATGTAGTTATGCTTCCTCCCTTTCCATCTTGATAACACTTCTAATTCTCGAGAGCCGGTCACCTCGAACTGAGGTTCCCACCCTCGATTTTTAGTAAACCACTAACAGTTTAAATGCTCTACCACTATCAATAAGGGTTTTGTCCAAATATGTTTAACCTAGGTGATTGGTATACTAGGTGACTGGATAAAGAACAAAACACATTGATATCATTCATAGTTACCTAGAATACTCGAGTGATCCAGCAAAAATTGTCCTGTCTGTTCAGCTATAATTGAAAATGGCAATGGCAAATGAATATGATGCAGGTGAATTAGCAAACAGTTGATAAACACGATAGCTTTGCATGACCCTGACCCAGACATGGTTGGGTATGCCTGCAATCAGAATGTCATGGTCATTATACACTACTCACTAAACAAATGAACCAGTTGTGCGAAATGTACAGGCTCTGCTACAATCTGCATATGGAAATATATGACTCATTTAGCTTGCTAAACGATTATTCATATGACTTATTTCGCTGATCTAAAGTAAGACTAGCTGCTAGAAGAAAAGTATTGCTATTGAACTTTGATTTATCGCGTGGTGTGCTATCGGTAAATTTGACAGAATGGCATCAGGTCTTCAGAAAATCTATTAATGATGATCTGCAGACTGTGTATTTCTAAACTTCAGTCTAATGTATTCCTAAACTTCCGTGTAAGCAATTCTTGAAAATGAGATTTGCAAGTCGTTGACACTAGTGTGCAGTATCTTTTCCATCTGTACTCTAGGGCCTGTTTTTAAAGGTCTGTCTGAGTTTACATTATTTTTTTACCTTCAGCAGAGCAGGGTCTGACCTCCTTGTGTTAAGCCCTAAAGAAAACATGCCATCTATATATCCCCAGGTAACCTGTAGAGTAGGTTACTTCCTGGTACATACATTCTCAATCAATTGAACCAAGAAATTATACATGATAGGAACATTTGACCCATTGATGCCTGACCCTGCTTTCTTCTGGTCAACAATGAAAAACCTACCCTTTCTCCTCTGGTTC
Organism: Calotriton arnoldi; assembly: GCA_963921515.1. Taxonomy (NCBI): domain Eukaryota; kingdom Metazoa; phylum Chordata; class Amphibia; order Caudata; family Salamandridae; genus Calotriton; species Calotriton arnoldi. The sequence continues at coordinate 1,800,266 of CAWUFW010000937.1, forward strand.
CCAGAACAAATAGAGAAAAAATACATATACTGATTTTGTTTGAAGAGCAAGCACCCGACCAGTTCTTCCTAGGGCCAATGTCACGATTTTCCGTGCTCTCATTGGCAATCGGGCCATATTGAATGCTTGAAGTGCCATCCAGCATCCGCATTAGTGGCTGTAAAGTTTGCCTACCTTCAGATTTCTTCTACAATAAATCACTGTACTCACATTATATTCATATTCACACACTATCATTGTTACATAGTTTTTCAACATGTATCGATTAAGGCCCTGTCGGACCACAAAAATTAACAAGACTTTCATGAAACCTTGATTTCACACTCTACGTTACCTTATAGAGCACTTTGGTAAGACCAATCCTATTCAGTAGGCATTGTAACTTGAAAATATTAACTCTCCTGCATTCATACTGTATATAATGTTTCTAAATATGTGTGTTCCTCTGTGTGATAGGCTACAAATGGTACATGAATGTATTGCACTGAAATGTTAACAATGGCGATATTTTTCATTCTTTTTACAGTACATGTCCATAAAAACTTATTGTTGGGAAATGATTCACATTAGCACGATATAGCCACTGAAAGACGTTCTCTTTCTCTGTGACGCAATTATGGGTGGGACAAGTTTTAAACTTCATCTTTGGAATTAGAGGGACATCGCAATTCCACTCTGCTCGGACATTATATTTGCCCAAATTCACTTGTGGGAGAAGATTTCTGACGAAAAATATGTTTTTTTTCCGGCTAGAGAATTTTCTTGTAAAAACAATTTTGGGAGCGAATTCTCCAAAAGAAGAGACTTTGCTGAAGTTTTCTCCTCCAACTTAAGTGAGCGGAAGTTTGAGTTGCAAAGTTTATGAGGTTCACAAAAATGGCTACATTTAACTTTAGGAAGATAGGGAAAATGAAAATTGGACACTTTTCACACCATCAGTTACAATGCTGTTGTTATTGTCAGTTTGTTTGGTGCAGGATTATAGTTAATACGCCTGGAAACATCAATTGAAGATTTAAACCCTATCAAAAGGTATAATTAGATTCTTTTAAGTTCAGGAAACCAATCACTAAGTAGTAAAAAAGAATAGAAAAATAAAAAGCTTGCATTTTTCCAAAGAATGAAGATTGCCGGTGTGCAGTATAAGGTAGAAGTCTTCAGCCAGTTAGGGCTGTGGTACAGTGATGATTTAGCGGTGTCTGGACAGCTACTACAGACATAAGATGATTGCTCAATTAATACTATATAATACGTTACATGTATTATATGTGATAAAACTTTGGCACATATATAACGGATAATGTAATGTTGTCCCTGTCCCGTTCTATCATGGCGCGAAGGTTGTGTTTCCCTTTCTCTGTTGTTCAGTGTCTGATCTGTAGATGATTCCTTTTGCCCCGACTGCCAACAGACGCGTGTATTGTGAGAGATGCCGTAAACATTTCAGATAGAGCCTACCATGATCTCAAGGTTAAACACATTAAATAATGTACTGACTGCAAACACAAAATAACCACGTATATTTTGTTAAAATAAAGCTTCTTACCTTCAGCAGTGGTGTTGTCCTGTTTCATATTTATGTTTACTATGATGAACCCATGTTTCTTTTTCAACCTACCATTCCTTGCACTCTGAAAACGTTGTGACTCCTTTTAAGTGCACTTTTATCATAGTCACATAAAATGCTAAATTAAGTTTTTTGGAGGGTATTTATGTGAAGGTGTCTCCTCAAAATGTTAAAGGTTGAAGAAGGAACCACAACAGTTAACATGTCACAAGTATTTTCCTGAAAGAAGATGCAATGTTTTGTGTTGACTTTGAACATTTAGGAACCTAACACTGCAATGGGACCAAAGTTTAAAACTCCCTAACCTTCCTCAATAAAGCTTTCCTAAGGAAAATTACGACTTTTTGTCCGTTGCTATGTCAACAAGCCGGAGAAGAACTATTCACTGTCTCAAAATAATTTCTCTAACTTGGAGCCCATGTAACATGCTGAAATTGTAGCCTCATATGACGATTAGCTTCTAATATCACACCATGAGCCCCTATTTAGAGAACCGAAGGGTAAGATAAAGGTGGACCTATTCACAAAACCTTTTATAGTTCAGAGTCTGACTTATTCATGCAAAGGTCAAAATTCACCATTTGGTGGCTTAGTATCTGCAGCCCAGAGGGTAAAACGCCCAGGGCACATGTGCAAAGATGTCATCTGCAATTGCGGAAGTTCTGCAAAGTAGGTAGAATTTCTGCATAAATACACAAAAGATAAAATGTAGGCATTGGCAAGAGAATGACAATGAAGTTAACACCCAGAATCATGGATATTCACAATCCCCTTACCTAAATACACTTCTAAATACACTTCTAAATTTACATCTGAATCAACCAGTTGATGTAGACAATGTGGGAAAGTGTACTATCACTCCCCATTTTCACTGTGAGCTGTGGGAATTGAGGACATTAATTGGAAAGCATTTTCAGAAAAAAAGAAAATATGTAAATTATATTATTTTAGTCCCATATTTTGCCCAAGGCTGTGTTTGGAATTTCTGCAGCATAGACACTGTATGTACAGATATGTTTGGTATCTATGAAATTGTAACAATAAACCCTTTAAATAATAAAGTCAGATTTTTCATTACAATTTTGAAAATGCCATTTTTAGAAAGTTGCCAATTTCGAGCCCATAGCCCTTTGTCCCTTCAGCCTGGGCTGGATCACATGACTGTGTGTAACAGACAGACCTTTTGAATTCCTTCCAGACAGTCACACAATAGAGGGATTAGGTGTGCCTAGATGTGCCATCTGCTGGCTGCATGGGGGCGGAGCTGAGCACAGCCCCACTTGCAACTGAACAGGTTGTGCTTTGCCTTCACACAAAGGACCTAACACCTTCACATTGTTACTTCAGCCAGTTTGGAGTCAGGGCAGGGGAGTCAGGAAATTCCACGCACTTCAAAATGACCTTTCTGGAAGCTTCTCCCACCTTCTACAGGAAATGCACTAGGGTATAGAAATAGGACCTTCAGACCCACTCTCCAGTTTACTCCTGGACCAGAAGAAGGACTCTGAGAGGACTGCCTACTGCTGTGACCTGCTCTGTACTCTGCAAGACTGCTTTGCTGTACCTGAAAGGACTGCTTTGCTGCCTGGCATGTGCCTTGAATCCTCATAGGCCAACCCTACTGTTGAGCCCTGCATCTTCACCTGAACCCAGGACTACCAGAGTGACTCTAAGAGCTAGTTTGCTGCCCTCCTGTTCAGAGCCTCAGGGGCACAATAGGCTCTGATTATCTTGAATCTGCACCTGGACCCAGCCTGGGTGAGTCCTGAACCCCCAAGTGGAGTCCAACCAGCCCTGGAATCTTGGTTGTGGTGCTAAAGGTGCCCAGATGGCCAAAACCCAAAACTAAGGACTTAGAAAACATTTGGCCAAAAACTACTCTGAGAACCAGGAGGAGACCTCCTCACCTATCTGCCCAAAGTGCATCGCCGGTTGATTGACTTTGCAGCTTCTCCCGATACGTTCTTCTCCGCAGCAGCAAATCCTTTTCAGCATTCTTTTGCCTAAGGGGTATCCGTCCTCGTGAAACCATCTTCGGGTACAGCCTACTGCCTCATCTGGCTGGAGATTTTCAACTTCCTCTTCAGAGACTAAGCCCAAATGTATAAATCTCCATTGCGGGTTCAACTCAAGGCTATTCAATGTCAACGCTCCCTCCTCGGACTCCTCCTGCAGCCTTGCCCCACTGAACTTTACCTTCTCAGACTTTTTTTCTAAGTCCGAAGGTAAGCGAAGACCGGGCCCAATCCACTTGTATCCAAACCGCGCTTCATTGTGGTCGGCCATGTTTTTCGACTTTGACCCGGTCTTATGCAACTAGATGTCCACAGTTGGAGCTTTGATCTTTTAGGAACTAGTTTTCACTAAAGACTTTAAAAATTCATAACTCCAGTTGTACTGATTGGGTTTTTGTAATTTTACTGTCAAATAATTTATTAAAATGTACACTATTTTTTAAATTGGTTTGGGCTTTTTCTTGTATGGTGGTATGAGGAGGCTGAACCTAAAATATTGGTGCTAGTGACACTAGTGTAGTACAAGGTGGGGAAGGCTGAATACTGAGAAAAATATGTCTGGGTGAAACATCTGAAAGGATTTAGAAGCCCTGTATTCTTAAACTACAGGGCTGTTGCTCCCCAGCCCAAACCCACTCAGCCTTTGGAAGCGTGACTGAAAAGAGATGCAGACTTGGAAAAAGAGGTCCCCCACTGATGCCAGGTAGCCAGAAGGATATTTTGCTTCCTACTGCACTGCAAGCTCTCTCTCTAACCACTATGGAAATGTCTGCTGGAAAATCAGGACAGCTGTCTGCTAAAATGATTATTCAGAGGTCACAAAGAATTACTAGATGCCCTAAAATGATGGAGAGGTGCAACCTACAGGCAATTACCCCATGGATAAGACATTAAAGGAGGAATCCCCACCTTCTGAGGGAGGAGAACATACACAGCAGGTTGAAACTAAAGGAAACAGTAGGACCTGTGTTTTAGATTCAAGTAAATACCATGAACCCCCACCCAGAGAATTAGGTGTTGAACAAAGAACAATCCAGGATTATCACATGGGTGACATCAGACTTCAGAGTAAAGACAACATGCACTGTCACAAAGCCACAGATTTTGATAGCAGAAAAGGATGGCAAGACTCATCTAGATTGTTCTACTGCTTTCGATGGTAATGCAGCTATTATTAAATTATCCTTGTTCCCTCTTTAAAAACATTAAGTAAAATCCATTTTAATCAAATATCAAACCAAATTCAATCAACACTCTTTGAATAGCGTTTATTTGCTAGGGTAACACTCTACAACCTAAGTATCACCAAAGAATGCGAGTCCCCCACCAGTTCTCCAATCCATTTAAGAAAATGCTACTATAATTTTTGGGCATATCACAGCAATACTTTGATAGTACAATATGCTATTTCAACCAGTTATCACTGGGGAGAGCTCTGGTATGCAATACCTACGTGTGACCTGTCTGAATACTGCTTGTTGAGGTCTCTGAGTGCCTGCATCTGCGCTTCTGTTAGTATACTAAACATGGCTGGACTGGAATCAAAAATCAGCCCTGGCTAATATGTTCAAACCAACTTCAAATTCCAGGAGGCCATCACAAGGTAGGTTCATGAAGCCATGGTTGGTTCATAGCAGCCTCCTCTGCTCTGAAAGCCGCCCTAGGCTTGCAGCCTACAAGGGAAATGCCAAAGTGACAGAATGGGAAGTCTGGTCCTAATACTAAAGCACAAAGGTGATGGATGGAATGCTTACAAAAGTCTCAACCACTGGCACTTACTTCAGCCACATTCCAGTCCATCATTTTTTTACCACTACACCACTCTAGGCAGGGACCAAACGAAACAGCCTAGCCCGACCTACCAGACCAGGCTAGCTCTAGATGGGAGCACAAGCAACCCCAGACTTTTTTCAATCTTATTGAGCCTCATCAGAGAAGAGCAGATGAGTCTTACGGCATAGCTGACAAAGACCCCCATTTGGCTATACCTGTCACACTTACGGAATCATACTGAAACACAAATGTCATGGAAGTTATTGTTTGCAAATGTCGACTGTAAGTATATCTAGAGGTCCACAGACACACACACACACACATACGTACACACAAGCCGACACAAATACACAAATTAATCAATGATCACAGTGTATTTTTTGTTACTCAATAACCAAACTCTAGAGAGCTAGCAGATGGCATAAAGGAGGCTCACATGTTATTCACTTTGCCTGGTAATCCATTCAGTTCTTTAAGCAGGTACCATTTGTGCTGCTCATCCACCCATCAAGAAGATGGGAAGAAAACAATTTTAAAAATTGCACTTTTATACATGCAAGAACAAATCTCTCACATGTGATAATATAGCTTGATCTATCAGGTGACTTACATTGGAGACTTGGCGAACATAACAGGTAGACCTCTGAATAGATTGAGCTGAGCAGTGTCTGGTGCATGATTAGGAGAAAATACAAATCACATAAATGTATTATAGTGTGCCACCATGCAGAGAAAAGAATGAATTTTGGTGAAAAATCCTTGCTGGCATAATGATTAGCACTAAAACCTTTCAGAGCCATGTATAAACATTCTGAAAATATATTAGGAAAATATATTTTTTGTAGATTTTCCAATCTTATATCATAGATTTTCTAAAGTGCTCAAATACCTATACAGATGTCCTAGTGCTGAGAGAAGTTAAGGGAAGTGTGGTGATTTAAGGATGGGAGGCTAGCTCCTCTACAGCCAGGACTTCAAGGTCTTCCTGAAATGCAGAAAATCATGTGTTTTTCACAGAGCAAGATGGAGTGCATTCCAGAAGTTGACTGCCACTACTGAGATCGCCTCACATCCTGAATGAGACTACTTGAATCTCTGTATTCTTAAATGGAAGGCATCCTTAGATCAAAGTGAGCGACCAAAGATGTAGGTGATAAATGTTTTTTCTCTAATAAATGGGGCTGGTATCATGCACAGCTCTATAAACGAGTCTAAGGGATTCAAAAACATTTTTTGGGCAATGGGAGCCAGTGCAGCTTGTCCAGCGTGGAAGGGGCAGAGGAAAAATGCAGAAGTTTCGAAAGCTAATTTTACAGCAGCATTTTGAATCCTTTGTAATTATTTTCATTAGTCCCATAGATAAACCTAGAAAACGTGAATTACAATAATCCCAGTGAGCAGAATACAACCATCAGAAAAAAGGGAGCAGATATACCTCTTTACATCTTCTGGAAATTAAACTTATCAAACGTATGCCCAGATTCTCAAAGAAATCACGAAACACAGCGCAGAAGCCTAAAATGCTGCTCTGTGTGACAGGGATAGAACAAGAGAGCGCCATATCTACAGAGCTATGGCTCTCTCCTCCCCTCTCCCTAGCACCAGTGCAGATTTTAGCTGCCGTGCGCCAGGCACACATCTTAGCTCCATAGTGCTAGGGTGCGTGCCTGAGTGTCCATAGGTTTTATACTGGAAGGCTACCCTTCCATACAAAATACTATGGCTAGACACACCTTAAAACTTTTCCTACTTTGTATGTGGGCTGCACAGTGCAGCACGCATGCAAAGTCAGAAAAGAAAGGAGAAATGAAAACATTTCTCCTTTTAATGCCTCCTTTCCAATGGCATTAACGTTTGGCACTAAACCTTGTCTACTGTTGTTTGTAGATAGGGTTTTGCATCAAAAGGCATGGGTGGTTGCATGGGAATGTCCATGTACCACCCATGTAACTCTCCCTTGGAGCTAAGTAACTTAAAGCAGTGCTTTGTGCTGCTTTGCGTTACTTTTAGGGTACTTTGCAGCGCAAAACAAGTTTTGAACTGGAAAGTAAATTAGGAAATAACTTTTTTGCTGGTTAGCGTCGCTTTTGTGGTGCTAACCCAGTGCAAAATATTTGTGAATATACCCCATTGTGTAGAAGCATGTAAAGTAGAAGCTTATGCTGACAATGCTATTTTCACATCAGATCCTACTTCTATGCGAAAGAATAAAGAAAATGAGGTATTGATCTTTGGAGACCTTCACTTAATTCTGATAAAACACAGATGCTTTCTAATCAATTTATACCAACGAGAGATGCTTATTATATTACACCTGCAGTCTATCTAGATTAGGCCTGGGTGGTAAATTCCGTTCCGCTCGCGGAATTTGCGGAATTTGGGTAATTTTGCGTTCCGCGGAGAACGCGGAATTGCCAAAAATTCCGCGATTCGCGGCTTCGCGGAATTTTTTGCTTGTTCGCGCTTTCAAAATGCGTGTTCGCGAGATATTTCTCCCCGAGCACGCAAACAGCGTTCGCGAACAGGAAAAAAGCATCGCGAACGGGCGGAACAAGCGGGAAACATCCTTTACCACGAAACCATTACAACGCAGTATGGTTACATCGTGGTTTTCACAACGCAAGTCGTTACATCGACTTGCACTGGAGGGCGCTCTAGACTAAGGAATAGTGTGAATTACTATTCCAACACCTTCCCTACTGTACGTAGACTGGAGTTGGAATAGCAATTCGCACTATTCCGAAATCCAGCGCCCTCCAGCACAAGTCGATGTAACGACTTGCGTTATCAACACCACGATGTAACATACCGCGTTGTGATGGTACGCGTTGTATCATCATACATCCGAACAAGCAATTTCGCGTGTTCGCGGAGATTTTTTACCGTTTCGCGGAGCTTTGCGTAGCGCGACTACGCAATTTCCGCCCACCCCTAAATTCTAGATGTACTTATTGCTCCTTGTTACAATGAATGAAAGCCACGTAGTCACGTCATGTAGATTAAGGATGTAGGTTTATTATATTAGTTATATCTTGAGTTCCAGGTCATATGTGACGCCTCACCAGGAGCAGCATCCTTGCTGCTCAGCCCATTCACTCCAACAGACACTCATCCAAAAACAAACACTCTCCACATTCTAATGACCTCACACTCTGGCTGAGAAGCAGGGAACATAGAACAATGGGGAGAACGCATTATACAGCAACAGGTTACAACACATCTCCCAAATATAGAAAATACAATAGGTCGTAGGATGGTAAAATACCCCAGCAAAACGTCCTACAAATGTATGCATACCATTTCAAAGAAATAAACAGAAATGGTTGATCAGATGAGTCACATTCTCACTGCTCTCACATCAGGAAAAACTAACACGACGTTCCCCTCCACATCACACTAAATCATCAGGTAGAATCAGGAACACCAATGCCCTCTGCTGCTCATACACCATGAAAAACTAACTCCATGTTCCCCTCCACAACACACTAAATCTCTAGTCAGGACCAAGAACACAAACATCCTCTACTGCTCATATACTGGGGAAAGCTAACACCACATTCTGCTCCACAACCCACTAAATCTCTAAGCAGGACCAGAAACACAACCGTTCTCTACTGCTCATACACCGGGGAAAACTAACACTTCGTTCCCCTCCACATTGCACTAAATCTCTAAGCAGGACCAGGAACAACAATCTCCCTTTACAGCACAATTTCAAGACCAAAGACACTCACTTCACCCCCCTACTGCATCCAAGCAGGACCAGGGGCAAACACCCAGAACACAGTCACACTACAGCCTCTACTGCATTCACAAAGGACCAGGGCTTACAGGACAAGGGCTTCTCCTCCCCTTTACAGCATCACAAATAACACGCATGGCAGGACCAGGGACCAAACCTTAAACGCACACACTACTGCAACTCATGCAAGGTATCACAGGACCAGGGTACTAACGCTCAACCCCCCCAACAGCACACACAACAGGGGCGGGGTAAATGCTGATCATGACACAACATGTCACAACAGCACATAAGACTCTAGCATAGAACCTGACAAAACATTCCTAAAATTCAGCATGGTGATGGAGCAGGGTTTTTCGTAAAATGAAACCTGCTCGGATTAAAATCCCTAGTAACATTTTCTAATTTTTCTAACAGTGTGCAGTGAAAAACATGTGGTTTTAAAAACTAACATGAGGGAAAATAATATTGCGCAAACGGTACTAAAGCACTGAACTAGGCCGCAAATGCTAGACTAATGAAAACAAAGAGACTAATGCCGCTTTTGTGCACATTATTAACATTTGCTAGGAAAAATAATAATATGGGTTGCGCATGGATAGATACAGCATTGGGAGGGTGCGTAATGGAAAGCATTACAAAATGAGTAATAATGCCTGTTTTATTCTCCGTAGAAGCATGGGGTAAGGAGAATGATTTTTACAAAATAAGCTGAAAAAGCAAAGAGAACGTGGAGGGAAGGCAAAGGCGAGCAACCTTCGAATTTACGCGTGCCTGCCAAAAGTTAAACGTGGAGATGAAAAACAATCAGCAAGTGAGGAACGTTTCCTCTGGAAGCACACGAGTGGCACAAGAAGTAACAGATTTCGAAACATTAGTGGAGAGAAGGAAGCTGAAGCCTGATATTTGTATACTTGTATTTCCTGGGAGATTCTGTCATGAAGTTGAAAAATCAAAACAATAGAACATTGAGTGAGATGGACATGTCGAGTGTGGTGTGACAGTACACCCCCTTCCTTAACCAATCAAATGTAGAATAGCTCCTTATTTTAAAACAAGTGTGGGTTGGACATTTGGGTTTTAGGGTATAATTGAGGTGCCTGGTGGGAGGGGTGTGCTGGAGGTGCTGAAGTGGCGGAAGGCGTTTAGGCAGATCCTTGGGAGATCGTCGCTGTCGTCAGTTTGCTGTAGAGGCCTACCTGTTTCCTTCTTGTTCCTGATTCCTGACTTAGTCTTTGCCCTTTCAAATCTTCGTGAGGGGCCTTGCTGCTCTCATGGCGAGAGAGTATATTTCCTGTTCCTACAGGGTTAGTATAGATAGAAACCTGAATTTGCATAATCATTTGCAAATGTATTTTGTTTCTGAACCTTTTCTCTCTTCGCCTTTCCACTCCTTCAATGCACTGTCAATATGAAGTGAATTTTTTTCATTTCCTTTGCTCATAATATACTCAGTGATATTTCATGATTTGTACTGTGAATTGGCACTTGATGAGCATTTATTTCACATTATTTATATAAACATTATAAATATACACATTGAGTCCATCTTTATTTAGAGTGAGTTTATAGATTATTGCCTATAACTATTCAACTATAAAAAGATGTCATCGCCACATTATTTTTTATGAGAAATGCAGGTTCTGTTGGAGATTGGTAAGTTAGGAACGAACTTTGCATTACACTGAACCCAGCGTGAAGGGACTATGTTGGGTAATGTAATTGGGCCTTGTTTATAGCAAATTTATTGATCCCTGATCGCTGGTTCAGTTTTGGTAGCAGAGGATGGTCACTATTGATTAGTTTGGCAATAATTATAGATGATTGATTTTTGGTTATTAATATGAAAAGTTAGTGTTTTGTTTTATGTAGTCTAGAAATAGGGGTACGGAGTTGCCTAAGATCCCGGGATGATGATAATGTTGTTATTTTAGCCTCAGTGGCAGAGGAATAGTGTGGAAGAGTATCACACTGCAGAAGTACTTTGTCTGTTGTTGTAATATCAAACAGTGAGATACTGTTGATGTTATTTAGGGATTTATTCTGTTGAGAAAAGATTGTGTAAAATGGTGAAAGTCCGCTTCCGAAATTTTGGCTTTACGTCCCCAAAGGAGTGCCAAGACTTTTTCACTTGAAAATTCTTCCGAAACTTTGGCTAGTATCCCCAAAAGAGTACCAAGACTTCTTTGCACTTGAAGTAAAAGAATCTCTTTGAATGTTTGAAGTATCTCTTTAATTAGTGGAGCAGACAAAGTAGCATTGTTTTGTGTTGTTTCTAACAAGAATTTAGTTAAGAAAACCCTGTAGTACATTGCTGTGTTATTTTGTAAAGGGAAAGTCAGTAGCAGGAGTTATACTGACGTCACAAAAAGTCGCGCTGGCATTGGTCGAGATAGTGGGCGCATAGTGAGCCGTGATTGGTTAGTTGGTGTGAGATGCGCTGGCACTGGTTGAGATAGTGGGCGCGTAGTGAGCCGTGATTGGTTGGTTGGTGTGAGTCGCGCTGGTATTGGCTGAGATTCAGCGAATAGAGTGAGCGGAATTATGGAAGATTTCTTTGTTTCTGGTTTATTTAGCGAGGACAAGAGAAATTAAAAAATGTAGATGGTAAAAAGAATACAAGATTTCTTTAAAAAGGACAACCCGATAGTTACTAGAGAGGGACTTCTTGTACCTCCTCAAAGATCACCTGCTTCTTTCATGATGTTAGAGCGTGGATATCATACGTGTACATGGTTAGAGAATTGGATGGGTTACACAGAAGATGATGGAGTTTTAGCTTTTCCGAAGCATGGTACTTTTAACGTGAGGATATTGGAGAATTTGAGGAGACAAATTAATTAATTAAAACCAAATCCTAGACCTATGCAGTATGAGGCGCTTGAAGAATGGGAACATGAGGCATATAAAAGGGAGAGAGACAGGAATGGGATAAAATATAGGAATACATTGAGAAGGTATTCAGAAGCTAGGTGGGATGATCAGATGAAAAGATGGAGGAGAGAGGTGATCGCGGATGGATTATATCCAGTAATAGTTGCTGAGAATCAGGCTGGAGGAAAATGTAAAGAGAAAAAGAATAATGTAGAGATTTCAGAATTAGATATGGATCCAAATGAAATCAATGATGAATTATTAGATGAGATGCTATTAAAGAAACCTCCGCCATATCAGGAGAGCCCGGATGGGATTTCTCCGAGTGCACCGTTAATTGAAATAGAGGCTCCACAAGTTTCACAAGTTACACATGTTCCGGCAGCTTCACAGTCTTCATTGGGTACTCGAGAGTTGCAGGAAAGAGAGATTGACATGTTAAATAGAACAAGAGAGGAGTTGACTCAGAAAATTAGTCAGATGAGTTTAAATGCAGAAGCATTGCCAGTACCAGTAACAATTGGTCCTAGAGTTCCATTGTATAGTGAGGGTCAAAATGTTTCGAGAGTGCATACATTGACAATTCCTATGAATAATGTCAGGAATGTTAGTGGATCAGAGCAAGTTGAGAGGAGTACCTCATTAATTGATCTTCCAGTAAATGAAAAAGTGACTGAAACACCAAAAAGAAGTGTACAGATAGATCTTAGGAAACTAGTGCAGAATGTGAGAGAAATGACTCCAGTATCAGGGGGTTCAGTGGGACCTTCGCCAGAGGTAGATGATTGGATAAGAGGAATAGAAATTAATAAGTCTAAATTGAATATAGATATAGGTAGATTGAGAGTAGATCTGGAAGAAATGATTAATGGCACAATAAGTCCAGAGAGATTGAGTAAATATCAGGATGAAGAGTTGCTATTTTTGTGTAAAAATATCACATGGAAAGCGAAGAATTTACATGAGAAATTGGTAGAGGTTGCACAGGAATATGGAGTGGATATTGGGAAATCTAAAGCTTTGCAGAAAATATATAGATTGGATTTTACTGAAAAGGATTTAGAGAGTTTGAATACATCAGGTAAACGATTGCAAATAAAAGAGTTGATTAATACCTCGAAGAGATGAGGTGATGTGGAACGATGGAAAGGTAGATGGGCGAAAAAGAAGGAAGAAATGATTGGTAGTAAAAATGTGAATGCTTCTTCTTTACTTCCGTTAAGCGAAACAGAGCAAGTTGAAATGATGTATCCGATTAGAGAAGTTCCAGGTGGTGGATATGTTCACATTCCTTGGTCAAGACAGGATATATTGTCTTTTACTAATGATTTCCCCAGATTGAGAGAAAAGCCTGTCAAGTGGTACAAACAGGTTGAGAGGTTTGTAAAAGTTTCAAAGGTCTTGTTGAAAGACTAGGATGGTTTGTTTGTCATTGTAGTTCCAGCTGATTTATTTGACTGAGTGTAAAATTGCAGTTGATTGGCCAAAAGAGGAATATCCTAGAGATGTCAAAACAGGAGCACCTTCAGAAGAAGTGATAAAAAAATATAATTAAGTAATTACTTACTTGAAGGGAAAATTTCTCCAAAAGAAACAGATTGGGTTAAAATTGATAGGACAACACAGGAGTCAAAAGAATCAGTACATGCATATTATGAAAGGCTTTTACAGGTGTTTAAACAGTATAATGGTTTTGAAAGTTTAACTGACAAAGATATGGGACATTTTGTGTATAGGTTTGTATTTGGATTGAGACCTGAGATTAGTAATATGATTCAGCAACATTTGATTTGTTGGCAGAGTAAGACGGTGGATGAAATTTTGAGATATGCTAAGTATTGTAGTGATGATATTGAGTCAAGGCATAAGAAATTAAAAGAGAAGATGATGTGGGCACAGGTGAAAGTGGCACAACAGAAAGATGGGAATTATGTCAGTGGTTCCTAAACAGATTTTCAAATGAAAGGACAGAATCAGAATTTTCTGAATGGTCAGGTACCTAAAATGAATGGTGTATTAAATGGAGGAAGAGGTAGAGGTAAGAATAATAGAGAAGAAATGAAAAAGAAATTTCCTTGTCATGCGTGCGGAAAGTTAGGACATTGGAAGAACGAGTGTAAGTCCTTGTTAGGAAATAATGGAATGATTCAAAATTTCAATCCGCAGATGCAGAATGAAGTGGTTGTGAATCAACAACAGCTGCAACAGCAACAGGTAGCAACAGGTAGTTACACCACAGGTTCAACAAATACAAGTACCTCAAGCTCCTATGCCAAATAATGTGAATGCTCAGGTACAGAGATACAGTGTGAATGCTGGATTTCACACGAGTGAACAAGTTGGTAAGAATCAAAATGTACAACAATATTGGTTGCAGTGTCCTGAGAGTGATTCAGATTCATCTCAATGACGGTGCCTGAGGGGGGAGGAAGAGTGCGTGCTTGGCGCATCTCGAGTGGTAGATCAATCAGGTCCTTTTGTTGATGGGAAAGTGGAAGGTAATTATATTACATTCCTTGTGGACACTGGTGCCACCAGTTCAGAAATTCCAAACCTACCCCTCTCGGGAGAAACTATCTAAGTTGTGGGAGTCTCAAATAAATATATTAAGTCTCCAATAACAAAACCAATAGAGGTTCATATAGGAAAATTCAGAGATATGCATCGTTTTGTGGTATGTGACTCGAGTCCAGTGAATCTTTTAGGTAGGGACTTACTTTGCAAAATGAATTGCACCATCTATTGTACACCGGATGGTATTGCTTTTCAGACACCAGATGAAGATGTTGCTTTTAAAATGATGTTAGCAAAGCAAGGGACAGTAGTGAATGATTTATATTCATTGCTCACACTAGAGGATTTGCCTGGTGAGTTGAGAGACACAGTAAGAACTGATGTGTGGGATTTTACAGGAAAAGAGATCGGATTGATGAAGGGTGTTGATCCTATTCAAATTATGGTCAAACAAGGTGCAGAGTTTCCAAAAACGCCACAGTATAAGATGAGTCCTGAGACCATAGCAGGAGTTATTCCTGTAATAGAACAAATGATTGAACAGGGCGTTCTGAAAGAGATATTAGGAAGTCCTTGCAATTCACCTATTATGGGACTTAAGAAACCAAGTGGAAAGTACAGAATAGTGCAAGATTTACGTAAGATTAATTCAAATTCAAATTCAAATTTTATTTATTTATTTGATTTAGTTCTCTACTGAGAACAACAAATAAGTGATAAAATGATAAAATTACATTTATAAGTAGCAAAATTGTAAGCGCTTATCCTAATACAAGTTTAAAAAAGATTTTAAAAATTTAAACAGATTATAGCATACAAATTCATTGGGAGGTGATTTAAGAATGGAGATCAAACTCTGTACACTTATAGAGTTACACTTTGTTTGAATTGGTTTTAAAAATCGCTTTCTAGCGTCAACTACTGTGGAGTTAGGACAAACAAACAAAATATGCGTCAGATCTTGAACTCCTCCTTTACAGAGGTCACATAAGCTGCTGGCATTATTGTTATTTGTCCATTTACAGGTAAAAGAATTAAGAGGAAGGATCCCAAACCGAAGTAAAATCATACAACGCCGGGCACCATGTCCAAGATTAAGAAAATTGTGGTACCTTTCTGTCCAATAGTGCCAAACCCAGCATTGATTATTTACCAAATTCCTTGTGATGCGGAATGGTATAAAATGATCGATTTGTGTCAAGCATTTTTCTCGATACCTTTACATCCGGATAGTCAATATTTATTTGCTTTCTGGTTCGGAGACCGTGTTTTGGCATGGTGCCAAGTTCCTCAAGGGTATACAGGGAACCCTTCAATTTTTAATCAGATTTTGAAAAAATGTCTAGAGTCATTAGTTATGCCAGAGAATTCAGTATTAGTACAGTACATAGATGACCTATTGGTGGCATCAAAAACACGAGAGGCATGTGTGACAGATACAATTGCTCTACTGAACCATTTGGCAGAAGGTGGGCATAAAGTGTCACCAGCAAAATTACAATTTTGTCAAAAAGAAGTTCAATATTTGGGACACAAATTTGAGAAAGGCGTTAGGAAAGTATTACTTGATCGAATCAATGTGATCTTGCAAATGGAACCTCCCAAAACACAAAAAGAAGTTAGAATGTTTCTGGGTTTCAGGAAGAAGCTAGTGAAGAGGAAAAAGAAATTTGGATCAAATCAGCCTGTAAAAGGAGATCTGATGAGGAAGTATGGGTGTATGTAGATGAAAGACCAGTAATGCCAGACTGTTTACTTTCACAGATGGCAAGGATGTACCATGGAATAGCACATGTTGGGAGAGATGCTATGATTAGAATTTTCAAACAGTCATGGTACAATCCAAAGTTCAGGGTCATTGCAGAGAGTCTATGCCAAAGATGCACAGTGTGCCAGCAGCAAAATCCAGGGAGAAAGACAGTTGTTAGTTGGAGCCGAATTGGGAAAGCTGCTGGACCTTTTACTAGGTTGCAGGCAGACTTTATTGAGCTCCCGCCCTGTAATGGACTAAAATATGTGTTGGTTGTTGTTTGTCTGTTTTCTCGTTGGGTGGAAGCATATCCAACAAGAAGAAATAATAGTCTAACAGTTGCTAAATTGCTTTTGAGAGAAATAATTCCTAGGTTTGGATTTCCAGTCTCTTTAGAAACGGATAGAGGAACTCATTTTAACAATGAAATAATTCAGATGATTTGTGCAGCATTACAAATTGAACAAAAGCTGCATTGTGCCTATCGACCAGAAGCATCAGGAGTGGTCGAGCAAATTAATGGCACTATCAAATCCAGACTATCAAAGGTCTGTGCATCCACAGCACTGAAATGGCCAAATGCTTTACCCTTGGTATTAATGAGTCTGAGAAGTATTCCTGATAAAAAGACTGGATTTTCCCCACACAAAATCATAATGGGGAGAACAATGAGACAGCCGATTGTACCAGCAAATCAACTGATGAATATTACTGATGATCTGGTGCTTGATTATTGCAAAGGATTGGCTGATGTAGTGTGTTCTGTGTCTCATCAGGTTGGAGAAATTGCAACTACAACTTAGCAAGAACAAGCACATGATCTAAGTCCAGGAGAATGGGTCCTGGTGAAGAAACACGTGAGACAATCGTGTTTGGAGCCTAGATGGCACGACCCTTACCAAGTGATACTGGTGACAACGACAGCAGTAAAGTGTGGTGGCTTGCCGAATTGGATAGATGGAAGTCATACAAGAAGAGTCCCAAGTCCACTTGAAAGACAAGAAGAAGCAGAAAGTGGAGAAAGTCAAGTCGTAGAGTCTGAAGTTACAGATTTTGAAGTCGAACAGGGAGCAAGTCGAATAGAGTGGGCACCAGCTACTGGGTCTCAAAAGACTGCTGTTGAGAAAGAAAAAGGGAAAGTGATTAATGAGAATCAACAGAGAAAAGGACTGAATAAAAGAACTTGCGATCTTGAAAATGATGCTGAAGAAACAGTTCAAGTAAAGAAAGCAAGGAAAAGTGATGTGCGGCCAGAAGGAGTGAAAAGACTGAAATACACTCTGAAACAAAGATCACCTGACACGATAATTGAAGTTTCAGATCAGACTGAGCAAAGTGACTCTGAAGAAGAATCAGTTCGGAAAACGAAAAGAGTGAGGGTTCCAAATAATAAATACATAGCACCAGAATGGACATATGTGGTGATGGAAGAAATTGAAAACACAGATCAGATCAAAGAAAATACTGGTACAGAGCAATGTGAAGGAGACAATTTTGAACTACCTTAAAAAAGAGAACTGTGAAAATTAAGGTGCAACAATTTTTGAGAAAATTATTCTGAATCATTCAAAAGATTTGAAGAAGAAGAAGATATAAAAAAAAAGGAGGGGGTAAAGAAGAAAGCCATAAAGTGTGTGGGGATACACTACTTTTGATAGATCTTACAAAATGTTTACTAGATTATTGATAGATTTTTGAGTTTTTTAAAACATTTTAAGAATTGATACAAATTTTTCATTAGAAAATGGCAAATATAGCAGAGACTGGACATCAAAATCGTAGTTTTAAACGTAGATGTATTAATGCTTGCCTATTTAGTATTTTTCTACTAATGTTGGTATGGTTAACACTAATTGTCATTGTGCCTGTCTTAATGGTAACTAATCACAAGAATAACACTAATACTAATGGTGTGATGAGTGAAAAAGTAGATACTAAAGGTTTAGAGGAAGATTCACATACTAAAATAGAAAAGATGAAAGATGACAGCATCTATTATTATGGTAAATCAATTAATGATTTTTCGTTAAATGTCTTTACCAAGTTATTGTATGAGTATGTTGATGTAATGGATGCTAGAGATTGTCATGTGTGCCTGCAATTACCTTTGTCTGTCTCAGAGGGGGTGGCTTACCATCACTTACCCTTAACATATGGTGTGTCATGTAGTGTCTTAACCAGTCTGTTCTACGAGAAGGGTAGTTTGCAGTATTTCTATTCTAACATGGATTTAGCATTTTCAGAAATTCCTATTAGAAAGAATATGAATAGAATAAATAGTGCTAAAAGTGCAGAATACATTGGAAAATTCTTTCATTCAACACAAACAATAGATACAGTATATGCACATAGACATCATTTAACCTGTAGATTACGATTTGAAGAAATAGAATTCATTAACATGGTTGAAGATAGAAGACAAGAGTTTCAGAGAAAAGCTGCTGAGCAAAAGTCTCATGTACCTCCATGGGCTTTCAGAGAAGGAAATTACAAGAAGGGCGAGACTTACGCTGCCATGACCCTAAACTGGTATCATAAAGGGAAGCTTTGCTTGCTTAGACAAAAGACTGAATATATTAATTATTTCATTGGTTCTAGTGAATGTGATCATACCTTTCTAATAACCGGAGGATGGGGATTAAAAGGAGGAACTGATCCTGTCTTTCCGGGAATTTATTATGTGTGTGGTAAGAATGCCTACTATAGGTTGCCTGCACATTGGTACGAGTGTTGTTATTTAGCAATAGTATTTCCGAAGATTTATCATATGGATAAGAATCATAGAATCAATGAAGTAAAGAATGGACTAATACGTAATAAGAGAGCGAGCTTTTCAGAAATAATAGGGTATGTTTTTGGAGCACTGATACCTTCAGTTGAAGTTATTCTGAATTCGCACAAAATTAGAAAATTGTCCACAGTGGTTGATCGTTTATCAACAGACACTACTGGTGGGTTCTTAATGGTTGATACTGAAATGGTTGCAATTAGGTCCATGGATTTGCAAAATCGACTTGCCCTTGATGTATTATTGGCAAAAGAGGGTGGAGTCTACAATATGTTGAAAATACAACAATGTTGCACTTATATCCCTGATAAGAGTACGAGTCTTGAGGGGTATATTAAGAATATTACAAATCTTCATCAAGATTTGTCTGAATTGAAGGTTGATGGTGCTTGGGAGAAGGTAAGAGTTAGTTTTTCCTCTGTGGGAAATTGGTTTTCTACATTTGGGAATAGTTTATTAGGGAGAATATTTACACCTATCATTGCAGTGGTTACAGTGATACTAATGATTTTCTTGATTTTTAAGTGTTGCAAATGCAAGAAAGAGACATCTGATAACAAACGAAGAGCAAGAAAGAGAAAGAGAGAAGAGATAGAACTAGAAGATAGAAGTGGAAATTATTATGAAATGATGAGAGATTTAGATGGAATAATGATATAACGAGAGAGAACAACAGCTTTGTAAGTGACAAATTGTATTGGTGGGTATTTGGTGATGGCTCAAAGATGCCATCAAAGGGGGGATTGATGGAGCAGGGTTTTTCGTAAAATGAAACCTGCTCGGATTAGAACCCCTAGTAACATTTTCAAATTTTTCTAACAGTGTGCAGTGAAAAACATGTGGTTTTAAAAACTAACATGAGGGAAAGTAATACTGCGCAAGCGTGTACTAAAGCACTAAACTAGGCCACAAATGCTAGACTAATGAAAACAAACAGACTAATGCTGCTTTTGTGCACGTTATTAACATTTGCTAGGAAAAATAATAATATGGGTTGCGCATGGTTAGATGCAGCATTGGGAGGGTGCGTAATGGAAAGCATTACAAAATGAGTAATAATGCTTGTTTTATTCTCCGTAGAAGCATGGGTTAAGGAGAATGATTTTTACAAAATAAGCTGAAAAAGCAAAGAACGTGGAGGGAAGGCGAAGGCGAGCAACCTTCGAATTTACGTGTGCCTGCCAAAAGTTAAACGTGGCGATGAAAAACAATCAGCAAGTGAGGAACGTTTCCTCTGGAAGCGTACAAGTGGCACAAGAAGTAACAGATTTCTAAACATTAGCGGAGAGAAGGAAGCTGAAGCCTGATATTTGTATTCTTGTATTTCCTGGGAGATTCTGTCATGAAGTTGAAAAAACAAAACAATAGAACATTGAGTGAGATGGACATGTCGAGTGTGGTGTGACAGTACACCCCCTTCCTTAACCAATCAAATGTAGAATAGCTCCTTATTTTAAAACAAGTGTGGGTTGGACATTTGGGGTTTAGGGTATAATTGAGGTGCCCAGTGGGAGGGGTGTGCTGGAGGTGCTGAAGCGGCGGAAGGCGTTTAGGCAGATCCTTGGGAGATCGTCGCTGTCGTCGGTTTGCTGTAGTGGCCTACCTGTTTCCTTCCTGTTCCTGATTCCTGACTTAGGGGGTCATTATGATAGCGGGCGGATCGCCACCGCCCGTATGGCGGTGGCGATCCGCCCGCTATCTCACACCGCCCGCCTAACATTTTCCCCCCGCCATATTATGATGGCTGGGGGGTCTGCGGCGGACGGAAAGACCGTCCGCCGCTTTTCCGCCGGTCGACTCATCGGCCGGGCGGAAAACATACATAATATGGTGGCGGTGTCTGCAAGACACCGCCATCCATATTATGATGGGTGGTAGTGCAGGGCTTTACATGGCGGAGACTCCGCCATGGAAAGCCAGGCGGATTACACTTTCGGGGGCCCGTTGTGGGCCCCCATGATGTTGGGGGGGTGGGGGGTGCACTTGGGGGGTACCTATGGTACCCTACCAAACAAAAACAGATTGACAACAGGAGGGTCCTAGGGAAATTTTAAAGACCACATAGGATTTATTCCCCAACAGTGACTTACAAAACAGTACGAAATCCTAGGATTACTGTTTTGTAAATACCTATGGTACCCCCCTGCATTAGCATGGACAAAGTGGCAGGCACCGCGCAGTGCCTGTCACCTTGTGCATGTGAATGCCCAACGTGCATTCCCAGCATTGTGGCGGGCGGTGCTGTGAGCACCGCCCGCCACAATGTTGGGAATAGGGGATGCCACCGCCACCGTGGCGGTGGCATCCTAATACCCACGGCAGGACCACCGCTCCTACGGCGGACGGTCCCATTCACCGTTACGGTGGCGGGCGGACTTTGTCCGCCCGCCATCGTAATGTCCCCCTTAGTCTTTGCCCTTTCAAATCTTCTTGAGGGGCCTCCCTGCTCTTGAGGCCAGAGAGTAGATTTCCTGTTCCTACTGGTTAGTATAGATAGAAACCTAAATTTGCATAATCATTTGCAAATGTATTTTGTTTCTGAACCTTTTCTCTCTTCGCCTTTCCACTCCTTCAATGCACTGTCAATATAAAGTGAATTTTTGTCATTTCCTTTGCTAATAATATACTCAGTGATATTTCATGATTTCTACTGTGAATTGGTACTTGATGAGCATTTATTTCTCATTATTTAGATAACCATTATAAATATACACATTGAGAGTCTTTATTTAGAGTGAGTTTATAGATTATTGCCTATAACTAATCAACTATAAAAAGATGTCATCGCCACATTATTTTTTATGAGAAATGCAGGTTATGTTGGAGATTGGTAAGTTAGATACGAACTTTGCATTACACTGAACCCAGCGTGAAGGGACTATGTTGGGTAGTGTCATTGGCCCTTGTTTATAGCAAATTTATTGATCCCTGATCGCTGGATCAATGGCATTAAAGACTTAGGCATACTATAATCACGGAACAATTCTAGTGATCAACATTTAGCATGGCATTGTGAAATCGGCGTTCAAAACATCAATAGAGAAAACAGCATTAACTATGTCAGCATTAGCATAGCATTTCTTACATTGATACAACAAAAAACTTGTCAGCATAAGCATAGCATTTCTCAATTAAGTACAGCGTTAAAATTAGTTCCAGCAGCTGCAGGCATTCACTTAAAAACTAGCCCTTCACTCAACCCTAACGCTCACTGCAGGTATAAGCTTCACAATGATCATGACACAGGTCCAATATTGCTTGCCACCAGTTCGCGACAAACCAGTGCCTCTTCCAAACAAGAACTGTTTCAGTGTACATAAGCAGCTACTCGTTAATGTGTTACACGAGCCAGTTCCCTCGTCGGGAAATTGTCAAGGGAATTGATTACCAAATGAATGACTCCCCCTTAGAAGCAGCATATAGGAGTAACCAGATAGCAGTCATAATCCTGTGCAATTCAATAGCAAGTGCCCTCTTCCAAGATAGCACCTCATGTTCGGCGTGATAACATGACACTAGAGTCCCGCAAAGGTCGGCGCTCCTGCATGCAGAGTACAGCTCACTCACCCATCTGCAGCTGCCTCCTGGGAATCCTTGCTCGAGCCAATGCCCCGGCTCGCAACCCTGCAGCGCACGCACTCTCGGCTGCTGCCTGGAAACCTCGCTCAAGCCGATGTCTGGGCTCGCACCTCACCGCGCATTCACATAGCACGCTGCGACATACGGCGAATGTGTAGTCCTGCCACTCAAGCGATTGTGGTGAGTTCGTTTGTAAGTAAACAACCCAAACGCAACGATACACACTCCGATAAAGCCTCGTTTGTTCCCAAAATTTCATAGAATTACCATATGGCATAATTCCAGTCCAAAGTTCAAAGCCAGGTCAACGCTGAATGTTTTCACTTGCCGCTGGTTTTATTTCATCAGCATACACAACAGCCCAAATGCTGAATGCCTACACTTGCCGCAGCTGTACAATGCTGAACACTCTTGACGGCATGAGATACACAATCCACAACATGATAAAACAGTATACTTTGATGTTAAGCAGGGAAAACACCCTTCACACCAGAGAAACTGCAGGCTGTCGGATGTAACAGACACTGGTGGGGTATCCAGGAAGTTCCTCTCCATTGGTAGCTCTTCATTTTCCTTCAACACGCACGTTCTTTCTTCAGTCGTCACCAGTGGTACAATGAATGAAAGCCACCTCGTCACGTCATGTAGATTAAGGATGTAGGTTTATTATGTAATTTATATCTTGAGTTCCATGTTATAAGTGACGCCCCACCAGGAGCAGCATCCTTGCTGCTCAGCCTATTCACTCTAACTGACACTCATCCAAAAACAAACACTCTCCACATTCTAATGACCTCACACACTGGCTGAGCAGCAGGGAACATAGAACAATGGGGAGAATGTATTGTATAGCAACAGGTTGCAACACTCCTATACTGGATACTACGTTTAACACAGTTGCTTCAGAGCTGGTTGGCCTGAAACCAGCCCCTTTGTTTACTCGTTCTGTTATGAGCAGGATATATCTCTGGCCTTAAGTGATTTTATGCTCCTTTGCAGTCAGGTTTCTTGGAGAAAAATCCTCTAGCCCAAGCTTGCTGTAGGAGGTAGACCCTTCTGTACACCTGAGCATCTAGGCTCCTTGGAGCTGGCTATTCTAGCAAGCAGTTAATTTGCTTCAACATCCCCAGCGGAAATCTGATGACTCACTTCTGTTGAAAAATGTTGGCTTTAGTGCACGTCATTGGCAGGCACCTTCTGTTTGTGGGTTTCTGGTAGGCAAACAGGGGTTCTCTTTTCATTCAGGCAGGGAACAATTTCTCTTCTCCAGCATTAAACGGATTCTCCTCTGGAGGTGTATACATCATAGTTTTTGATAGGATAGGTCTAGTTTGTGATTGTTGGGGGTCCCTTAGCCAATCTAAGGACCCCCTTAGTTTGAGACTTGCACTCTCAAACTTATCACTCCAACTTTCACAAAAGTATCATGTGTTTCCTCTTATTGGAAAGTCTTTATGGTGCAAAATATTTCTAAGCGCTCATTGCACTATAAATGCAAGGGCATGTTTACCAAAAACTCACGCAGCACAGCAAGTCACCTTGCTACCCTGCTTTGCGTGACTGGAAAGGTAATTTACAATATTTAACATAATACGGCTTTTCCCACCGCAGATGCACAATGTGCTGCCAAGCGCCAATGCAGGCACCCATGCATCCCTGGTGCAAGGGTGCCTTCGGTGTAAGCAGGATTGTTTTTGTGCAGGAAGGGACACCTTCCGGAACTAAAGCAATCCCCTGAGGCATTTTCATCATTCTATGTGTGCTGCAGAATGCAGCACACATAGAAAGAGGACGTAACGAGGAGAAATAAAGATATTCTCCTCGTTACGCCTCCTCCGGGCAGGTGTAGCATTCTGACACACTCCCAGGTCTACCTGTAATGGTAAATATTAGAATGCTTCAGAATCTATGGGTGGATGCTTTGGAACACCGACGCTCCTCCCATAGAACACCATCCCAGGGCAGAGTAACGTAAGGCAGCGACTTGGGTTGTGTTACTCTGGATTTATCAAGCCACTCAGGGCCACGCAAGGTGGGCCTGCATGGGTTGATAAATCAAACTTAAGGTTTGCGTTGCTTTTTCACCCCGTTGCAGGCACAAAAGTGACTCAACCCTATGATAAATATGCCCCCCAACATCTAACATGACAGATCCTGGTTGAGCCAGAAGAAACTCTCTTCTCACTCAACCACACCAGTGGCCATTATATTTCAAGCTCATGAACTACAAAGAGAAACTACTCCACTCTCTAGCACTGGATTCAGGCTTCTCATAGAGAGAAGACACTAGAGTCCTGATTTAGAGTTTAGCAGAAGGGTTACTCAATCAGCTGCCTCTACATCTCAGGCAATCACCGTCTCTGCCTCAATTCAGGAAGGACCTCAAGACCCGGCTCTCCGACTGAACCGCAGATCCACCCCGCCCCCCTCAGCGCCTTGAGACCCTTATGGGTGAGTAGTCCCGCTTTACAAGAACCCTGATTTATTGATTGATTGATTATATCCTATGGTGCTTGTAGAAGTGCAGACAGGATACCAGTCACATAAAGTGGAGTCAAAAAATGGAATGTTTGCTCTTTGCTATGAATGGACAGCTGACGGAATTACACAAATCCTGGCATAAAACTATAACATTACTCAAGAAAGTGCCTTTTGTTGGTTTGGTATAAGTCTGTTCACTAGTTCAAGAAATTGGTGCTACAAAAATGCCTCAGCAGGTGTTGAAAGGGTTACCGTTAAAGCTACTAGGCCATTAGTAAGCATAACGTCCTTGGACTTGGCATGGACGACAGTTAGCAGAGCCAAATTTATAAAAATGAACAAATCTGATTGGACAAGGGAGCTTTTTGTTCCCATTGTCCACTTGGGTCTTCAAACTCTGAGCTTGCAGCCGCTAATCAATGAGGGGCATGAGCCTGTGTACTGAAAGAAAAATTTAAAGCCACATAAGGGGGAATGGTAGGTGCACTCTGGCCCCCAAGACTAGGTGAGGGAGTCACCCAAAGTGCTGCGCCCATGTTTGAAATACAAAATAAATTGTGTTGCAGTGTTCGCGAACAACTAATAGGTACATGACCCATGATGGGGCGCCTTAGAAAGTCAGCATTCCAGGTAGGCTACAGGTGCCTTTTTCGGTGTGTCTAGTCTGCAGCTTCAAAATTTAGTCCACAGACTATGAACACATTTAGGCAATGTTTAAAATAAAATTTTGTCTTAAAACGCATGCCCACTCAGGTGTGTACTGGCATTAGAGCCAATTATAGGGAGGCATTCATATTGGACAGAACGTTTTCTTAAATGCACTGAGACCGTGGTCTCTATTACGAGACTGAAGACTTGAGCACCCAGCAACAAGAGCAGCACTTCCCCTATAATCAGCAGCTTTCTTCCGAGTCTGGGGAATGTTTCTTAAGTTAAAGAGTATTATGTGATTTTCATTGGCTGAAAGCTCAGGTAATCTTTCACCTCATGAAAATGTGCATTTTCCTTGGTAACAGGAGGAAGATCCACTATTTTATGAAGGGTAGGAGATCTGAACAGGTGATACTGTTGACTACAGCTACATTGAGAGAAACTACATTTGAGAAGGGTGAAGGAGAGATTCCTAGACAAATCCCCTGCTGCTTCGGAGGAGGAAGAAGAACTTTTTAGGAGAGTGAAGCGATAGAAAATCACATCAGAGACTCCTACGTGTGGGAGTTCATCACACATCCATCAAGGAAAATGAAGCTGAATGTAAGAGGTTCATCTGCAAGCTTTGTGACCAAAACGTAGCACCATGCAGAGAGCAATTTGCTCCTTTCGAACATCCACAATGGAATGACACTTCAGCCTGATGCATGACAAAGATTGCTGGAGGTTCTTGCAGGAGCAGAAGAAAAAAGATACACTAAAATGCAGGAATCAAAGAGGCCACAACATTTTTCCTGAGAGCTGCTGCAGAAGTAGAACAAAACAATCCTCAACCGAGCATTTTGCAACTCTAGTGCAAAGAATGAAAAAAACAATATCTGATGCAAGTACAAGGAGAAGAATCCCAGGTTTGGGAATCAAATGATGGAAGATCATTACACAAAATTCCATCTGTAAGGAACAAATAGTTAAACAGTTCATAAGTGGTCATTTTCCAGCAAAAGTCATTTAAAAAAAGCACTGGGAAAACTCAAAAAACATAATATACCACCCCCATCAAAAATGGATATTTTGACTAATCAGAGCTTTTCTCAATAAAGAAATAGACCGTAGAAGGCTGTCCGTAGGGTAGTAACTGCAGGGCCTGGTCATGGGCCATGCCCGGCTGCAAACCCTGGCTCCGCACACTGTGTAACAGGGATTGGGCGCTTGTGGTGGGTCAGCCGCTGGGCCTGGTCAAAGGCCAGGGCCTGCAGCCTAGTCTGCAGTTAATATGTTTTTATCCTACAAGACTGTTACTTGGAGCAGCATGCCAAAACAATGCATAGATCAGTTGCATTGGAAGGCAAGGAGACTTCGTCTGGACAACGTATATCTACAGTGTTCAAAAATTGCAATCAAACTGAATTGAACACATATACCTGGTCTTTCCCCAGTATATCAGATGCTCATAAATTGCTAATTTTGCCATTCCAGGTCACATTTGTGGTAGATGCTGCTCAGTGGCTGGTTTCACTTACATAGAAGGACTCCATCATCGTAGTTTGTAAGATGTTTATGAATTCTTTCCTGAAAAATCAAATAGCATGGTCAATCCCACTTATTTAGGATGCTTTTGCACTTTGTGGGAGGAATTGCATCCCAAAATCGTACCCAGTGAGCCGAAAAGTTCAGGTAGCTCCAGAGCATTTAGCTGAAGTCACAACCATTCACTCAACCATGAATCATATTTAAGCCCTTCCTTTCTTAAATTTGGCAGGGATCTAGTACCAATCACACAAACCTTTGAATTGTGTAAGTTTAATTTGGCCTTCTGTATTATAATTTTCTTGTGGCTGTTTGTAATATTCTTACCACTGTATACTGAGAAAGTGCAACCCAGTTTATTCTCACAGCTTTTTTTTATATTGACATATAGTTGCTTGGGAGTGGAAAGTTGTAAAGTTGGCCTTTTTAACATTAGGGTCACAATCGCAAGATGGATGATGCAGCATTCCCAAGAGGGATATCTCTCTGCCCAATTGTAGGAAAGTAGGATCTGCTTCTTATGGTTACCCCCACTTTTTGCTTCATGTTACACTGTTTTTGACTAGTCTGACTGGGATCCTGCTAATCAGGACCCCAGTCTATCTGCTTTCTCCCTAAAATGTTATGTCATGTACTTAGGTACACTCCAGATTGGATACTGGGTTACCCTTGTCAGTCCCTAGTATATGGTACCCATGTACCCAGGGCATAGGTACCCCAGAGGCCTCTCATGGGCTGAAGCATGTATTATGCCACCCATGAGAGGCCATGCAAAATAGATCTACAGGCCTGCCATTGCAGCCTGTGTAAGTGCACCACTTACTTAAGATATAGGGTTCATTATATCTAAGGGTCACTACACTTAAAACCTATAAGTCACCGCTATAGCAGGCCTTGACAATCCTGAAGGCAGGGTGCTTGGTTCTAAGTGAGTGGGTGCCACTGCATGAGCAGGACACCCTTGCAGCCTACGGAGTCCATTCTTCCGGGTTGTTAGTGCTGCAGCCATTTACGACATATAGAGTGGCATTATGTGACCGCTTGATGACCAACTCTAAAATGGCTGAAAGTAACCCT
The DNA here is from genome assembly GCA_963921515.1 of Calotriton arnoldi. Classification (NCBI taxonomy): domain Eukaryota; kingdom Metazoa; phylum Chordata; class Amphibia; order Caudata; family Salamandridae; genus Calotriton; species Calotriton arnoldi. The sequence goes on from CAWUFW010000937.1 coordinate 1,828,604, forward strand.
ATCGTGTTTGGTGTCAAACATTGTGGAATCATACCCACACACCAGTAACCGGTGTGGGAGGTATGATTCCACCCCTCAGAAACGAGCTTTGTGAGGTGCCTGGTGGTACCAGCCTTCTTGTCCTGGGCAGCCCAAAAGGGTTGCTGCCGACCAGAGACACATTTCTGCCCTCCTGCTGCTGAGCCAAGCTCGAGCAGGGGAAGGCAGAACAATAGGCATCCTGTCACAGGGAGGTGTGACCACCTCCCAGACAGGATTTAGTGTATTAGCCCTGGGTGGATGCGCTTGCCAGCGACCGAAAGTCTGTATGAGGGGCACATTTGGTGTCCCTGTGCATAGTCCAGTTCAAACCAGTCCTGGGAGCTGTTGACTCCTGCTCTGGCGTGAAACTGGACAAAGGACATGGGAGTCACCTCCCCACTGTCCAGACCCTCCCCTGGGAGGGTCCCCTGAATCTGTCCAACCCTCTCCTGTGGGTACAAAAGGGCTTACCTGGCTGTAGGACCCAAGATTCTGAACCAGAAACCACTGAACTTCGACCGTCTGGACACTCTGGACTTCGCTGGACTTCGTTTGGGCCTGACTTCGTCTCCCACTCTGTCCAAAGCATCGTCTGTGCCCGTGCACCATACAGGCTCCGTGCAGGACCTGTGGAGCATCAAGGACAACCAAAGACATCTCCCTTGGAGTGAAGGAGTCACTCCCCCACAACCGCAGGCACCACATCACGATTGACTGGTCTGCTGCTCCTGAGCTCCTACAGACTCCAAAGGCTCCAGAAACACAGGCAGTGGGTTTCCAAGTCCCTCGAGGTCCGAGCTGCCCTCTCACCAAGTTTAAGGTCAGAATCCCTCGTGGGGGCTGCTTTACCTGTACCCCTGTGCACCGCTTAATTTTGCAAGTGCATATGCTTGTTGGCGTTCCCAAAACAATTGCACTGGGCTCCGAGTAGCCCCAACCTCTGGCATCATTTCCACTAAAGAATTTTGGCCTCCTCGCACTGAGTGCTCCGTGGGCCATTGCTTTGTAAATCTGCTCGAGGTCCCCTCGCGACTCCTGTGCCTCCGGCCTGTCGGTCCTCTTGAGGGTCATCTTTGCTTTTCTTGGGCTTCCCTGGTTGCTCCAGGCTTGCCCTGACTCCCCTGTGTTTGGTGAGTCTCCTGGACCATGCTGGTCTGAACCGTAATCTTTCTTGACCATCTTTGTGGGTTGCCGCTGCCAAGGCTTGTTGGTGCTCCCGCCAGACACCGACCCCTCAGCACTCGACATCCTTTGTGGGACAGCTCGTATCCGACTCTTGGTTGTCCTCGACGTGTCCTGGTCCCGGTGGCTGCAGAGTCAAGAACCCCTTCAACGCACCGGAAGCACCTGACATCGGTGGGCATTCGTCTACCGAGCCCCTGGTCACTCCTGAGTGACCCAGACTCTGTCCCCTCTGCTTTCAAGTACTCCTCATCTAGAATCCACCCTTGGATTCCATCAGACACTTTTCTTCTTTCCCGCAGTTGAAGTCCTCCATTGAGATCAACAACGGTTTCCTACACCACTTTAGCCCTATGCACCTGGCTTCCCCGGGATAGGTAACTCTGGTACTACGGTATCCACGGGTGGGGTGGCTCGCCAACCTCCTCTGATCCAAAGGGCTTCATCGTAATCCACTAGGAAGGGTCCTTAAACTTTAAAATTGCATCCGCGACTCTCCCATAGAATTGTATGGCGCACGCGGTCGTGTTCTCACACTGCACCTGTCCTCCGTGGGGTGCCTACTTACTCACCTTGGGTGGTTCCTTGGGGTCCCGGCGATTCTACGTACTCTAGACACTGTCTTGACTCGAGTCGTGGTTCTCATACCACTATTTTAGTATATGGTTTGGACTCCCCCTGGAGCCCACTGTGTATTAGTGCTACTTCAAATGTTTCTGTGCTACAGTATTGTGTGCTTTATGTTTATCTGCGTGTAGCAGATACTGTGAGGTATTTAAAGTGTGTTATAATAATAAATACATATTTTTATAACTACTGTGTGGTTCTCCTTTCATTTAACCAATACAATAAGGTTGCATTTTGGTAAAACAAGCTGCTTAACATTCCTTCAAAACTAAGCCTGAAGGCTGCTCTCCACAGCTACCACTTGGATAGCTTTCTAAGGTTATCTTTGACCTCTTAAATCACCATCAGGGTTGTTTGGACTGGTACAGGGTGCCCACTTTAATTAGTGGACAGCATATGCCTGGCCAACTTCTCACACCAATCAAACAGGCTTGGTGTACCTGCACCAAGATTTTGCAGCAGGAATACTGGATAGGATTTTACCTGCTAGAAAATTGAGCTAGTAAAACAACTTTATGCATGAGTTAATAGTGCAGTCTGGCCTGCCCCCCCCTGTACCATCCAATTCCCCTCATAGGGCAAGGGACAGAATTTCATGTTTCCCCTACCAGGCACACCCATGCCCACTACTCTCCTAGCAATCCCCTACGCACCCCTGCCCCGCATCAGCTCCCAAGCTCTCATTCAGCACCTACTCAGAGAAAATGGAAAATGGTAGAATAAATCAGCACAGGAAAGAGGAGACTGTGGGGAATTTGATATGGCAAAAATATGTCTACATGGTTATTCCCAATTCCTTAAGGATTAACTCATAGGCAAATTATGAAGGTAGTAAAGAGTTAGAAAACGGAAGATGTAAAGGACTCATTTCAACAACAGGAAAATATACCCATTGCCAGTGTGGACCAATATCATGCCACTGCCACTTGGCCACTTTGCTACTTGGCCACTTGGCAGCTGGGCATGGTCCATCCCTAGTGCAGTGGACAATATTGTAGTGTTACTCTGCAGCTTTCAATGGCAGCCCGAGTGACAGCTGGGAAAACATCTGAGGTTGTGCAGCCAAAGCTCTGAAGCCAGAAATCTACTCTCTCTAGACAGGATTTCCAGCTGCAAAAAATCTGTGCCAGGTGTAGCTACACTTTGTCTTGGTTGAAGTGGGGAACATTGCCTGTCTTTGAGAAAGTGTATTTCAAGGCTTCTGTAGGAGTGTTTCAAGGTGTAGAAATGGAGCTATCTTGGTTATGTCTAAGGTTTATCACATCACAATGAGTGAGAGATCTGAGACCCCTTCTTTTTATATGTCATATTTTGTATTCTGTCAACAACGGTGGAAAGATTATACTGTGACTCGTGTATTAGAATGTAGAGTGTGCAGATAATTAGAAAGTGAACTCACTCTGGGTACAACAATCACAGCCAGGTTCACCAAGCAGAAAATCAATACAATACAGGAGCCCAATTTGTATATTGCTAGGGACAAAAACAGAACAAATCATTATTGATTTATTCCTACATAAAGATGAAGAATGATTTTCTCTCATCTGTCTTATATCAAATTTTTAAACTTCCAAGGCTTTGCACAAGAGGCTCTTGCTGATTAATATAGCTGCCCCTAATTTACTAACATTTTTATTCTACGATTCCAGCTTGTCCACATCCTCATCCCGAGTTAGTCTCCCAGAGTAGACCATTGCCTCTATTCAGGGGGATTAAAATGATTTAGGCCCTTCATGCATTCAATACTATCAAGCATGTCTCTGATGTTTAGCAGGATCATTTTCAATTTTAAGTGAATCCATAGAGCACTTAAAACCCCTGACATGACCTTTCCTAATTGGTCACTAGAAGGAAATTTCCCACCAGTTTTCATAATTTAGAGTATGTTTGGTCTACCTCATGCAGCCTTCACTCTATGCGATGGCTTACTCTGCTCTTGTACTTTATGCTCAACTACCCAGTCATCTTTTCTCCATGCATGCACATGAGCCCTGTGCTCCAAATATGGGGTGCGCACTCAAACCGATAAACCATGGGGCATATGTATGAGTTACCGCCGCGTTAGCGGCACTTTTCTGCAGCTAACGCGGCGCTATTTGTATCGCCCTATTAAGAAGCTGTCGCTAACAGCCATTAGCGACAGCTTTCTGGCGATACCTGCTGCTTTCAGCATCGCCAGCCATGTTAGCGATAACTATCGCTAATGACATGCAAGGTAGGCGTTCCCGTGCAAAAACGCACGCTAACCCCACTTCGTGATATTTACAACTCTCGCCCGGACCCGCGATACGTTAAAAAAAAGTTGCTAAAGGCCGTTAGCGGCTAGGACTTAAGACCAGAAAATAGCTGGTCTTAAAAATGGAGATAACACATGGGGCCTCATTCCAGCAGGTTATGGTGCTGGACAGCGCTGCAAGCAATGTTGCTGCGCCGCTCTGCGACAAAACTACAGGGCAGGAATGTGCACCATCAATAAGATAGTGCGCATTCCTGGGCCTCAGTCTTGAAAAGTGTTGCAGCGCTGCGACAAGACAGCGTTGCAACACTTCTCACTACGCCCTTCTTGCGACACCATGGATGCACTGTATTCACTGGACAGCGCTCCATGACGCAAGTAATGACAGATACGTCTGGAATCCTGACGTTATCTGTCTGCGCTAAAGTCACGCATTGCTGCAGTCGTGTCACAACCATGACGCAACTCCAGCAATGCATGGGGCCAGCCTATCCCTGTGGCACTGCGTCACCCTCACGCCTGCCGTCAGGCAGGCGGAAGGTACTGACGCAGTGCCGTTCTTGAGGGGTGCCCGGGTGTCGGCGCAGTTGGAGATCCATTGGTGGCAGTTGCGCGCTGGAGTGTCATCATTTGCAAGCGTTGGCGGAGTAGTGGTGCGGAGGGAGTTGACGAGACGTTCTTCGGTGGCCTTGAGCCAGCTGCGAGGGGGGGCGATGATGGCGGTGGCGTCCGGTGGGCAAGGTATGACCTGATGTATACAATGATGGTCGGTCGAGGATAGTCCGGTGTTGTGGCTGTAGTTGATGTTCCCGCTGGCGGAGGTGACGTGCTCAACCGTGTGTCCTGCTATGTGGCTTGTTGCAGTGACTTGCTGCTTGCGTCTGATGTTGGGGACCTTCCCCCGGAGGGGGTGGTGTTCTGGTCACTGGGGTTGTCCAGGTGGAACTTGAGTTCACCGAGTAGGATGTCGTCGGTGGATGGGAGAGCCTGGGGTGCAATGGGGTCTACAATGGTATCGGAGAATGGGGGGCCATGACCCAGGGGGCCTGCACATGAGGGTGCCGCAGAGGATGTGCTTGTGGTTGGTCCGGATCTGGGAGTTGAGGTGGTCCATGGTCACCGTTGGGTCATTAGAGTGCGTGCTCAGTCGGAGTGTGCTCTGTAGGTGATGGCAACGCCTCATCCTGGAAGGTCGGGGTGGTCCTTGCGGGTAATACTGCAGCTGTCAGTGATGGCGATGGCGATGTCCGGTCCGGAGCGAGGTGGCATCCATGGTTGATGGTGAGGAGGGTGCTGGCGTCGTAGCGGTGGAGTGTCCAAGAGGAAGGGTCTATAGTGCAGAGCATGGTCCAGGGGCAGACGGACGCAGACAGGCTTGCCTTTCGCACGGGAGACGTCCATTACAACGCAGGCATTACATCGTTAACATCGCAACTCCGACAACGCAGGTGCCTTTACATCGCATTCGATTACAACGCATTGTGAGGTCAGTAATGGGGTAATTTTAAGTTTCTCTGGTGGGTTTGGGTTTCGGATGTCGGATTTGAAATTTGGGGTGTATTCTGGGGTAAAATTTGAAAATCGGGGTGTGTTTTGGGGTCAATTATGAAAATGCGGGTGTGCATTTGGGTCAAATGTGATTTTTAGGGTGTGATTTGGGGGCTCTTAAAGGAATTTTAGGGTTTATGGTTTGGTTTGGGGTGCAAAGGTTAGTTTTCGGGTTGCACTCACTGAAGTGGGAATCGTAATTTTTACGTCTCCGCTATGCAACACCTTCCCTACTGTTGCAATATGCCTAGTATTAGTATGCATTGGAATGGAATGCAATGTAATGGCATGCATTGTAACTACGTATGTACCTTTGGCACACGAGTGGTACGCCCGCTGTGCATGGGCGCACTGCGGCCGCCATTGAGAAGTGCTGGGGGGGCTGGACAGCTGGGAGGTGGTACATGCCGCAAAGAACAAGGGATGGGGCGTGGACGCAGGGGTGTGTGTGTGAGTGGGTGTTGTAAATATTTTAATGAGGGAAGTCTTACCTCGAAGCCGGGTCCCGTGTCTTCGTTGCTCCTGCTCTCCTGCGTCTGCTTCCAGGAACAGGAAGTAGGCAGCCAGGCTCCCTCCCCTGAGCCAATCACAATGCTGCGATGTGGTGGTGGGATTGGTAATTGGCAACGGGACAAGGCATGCAGCCAGGGGCTGGAGGGGTGGGCATGTTCTCCATGCAGGCTGCAATGTAGCCTGCATTACGAACAGGGAAGTGCGCATGACTGCTTTGGGCGGCCTGAGTGGGCCGACCAAACAGTCATTGCGCACTTGAGTGGGCATGCCAATCCGCCCATACCCTGCTCCGTGCTTGGAGCAGTCCTACCCACCCTCCCACCCGCAAGGGAAACATAGCACGATTACATCAGTAAGTTATCATCATGTGATGATTGTCCCTCTTCTGCACTGCTTGAAAGCAGTGGGGCGACGCTCTTCCGCCATAGCGGATGAGCCGCCACTGGGGGTGCGTCATCTATGTGTGCTAGGCCTGGGCGACTCAACCCCAGGGCGTCCTGCGCTACGCGTCCCACCTTCTCCTTACCTGGACATTGACACCGTGGCGCAATCCGCTGGAGTCTTTCCAAATCTGTGACTCAGCCAGCAAGAGCCTCAGCCAGGTGTGATTTCACAAGCCTGGGTACAGCAGTCACCACCAAGGCTGCTGGCGAACCTCCCAATGCAGTTGATGCAGCAGGGCCCCCTTAGGCGTGAAGTTGCAGCACTCCTGCCTCACCCTCCACAGCGTCCAGCCAGCCCAACATCATCCGGCCTGTGATGCTGAGAGGCGGCACCCACCGTTGGTAATCCCCTCCGTGCACCCCGGTGTAGTGGTGGATCATAGTATGCGATGCAGACCTCCCTACGTTGGGGCGCAGGAGCGCCTCCACTATTAACAGCTCCAAGGTGCACAAGGCGGTCTTCTAACACAGGTCAGCATCGTGTCTCCATGCGACCTGCCAGACTTCACCACCAGGTACGGGCGATCGCCGCGCCTCAATGTCTAACGCCACGGCTCATCGACTCCACAGCTTCTCCGCATCCCACTCCAGGCTCCAGACGCAGGTCCAGCGAGGCATCCAGGCTCCAGACGCAGGTCCAGCGAGACATCCAGGCTCCAGACGCAGGTCCAGCGAGACATCCAGGCTCCAGACACAGGTCCAGCGAGGCATCCAGGCTTCAGACGCAGGTCCAGCGAGACATCCAGGCTCCAGACGCAGGTCCAGCGAGTCATCCAGGCTCCAGACTCAGGTCTAGCGAGGCATCCAGGCTCCAGACGCAGGTCCAGCGAGGCATCCAGGCTCCAGACGCTGGTTCAGCGAGGCAACCAGGCTCCAGACACAGGTCCAGCAAGGCATCCAGGCTCCGGACACAGGTCCTGCAAGGCATCCAGGCTCTCATCCTGGACATCCTGGATGTTGGGTGGCTTGCAGGGGTTGTTGATGTGTGCTGCACTGGGGGTGAGTGTTTGATTGGCTCAAACGTTCCGTCCATCATCCCCTTTTGTATCGCTTTGTTCGCCCTAAGTTGGCGGGGGTATGCCCAGACGTGGGTCCCTTGCTCACTTTGCCACTGGATTCAAGCAAGCCTGGCTGATGACGGCTGGAATGCCAGAAACCGGTCCTAGGATGCTTGTTTCCGGTCCAGGGAAGACATGGCTTGGCAGTTCGGGCTGGACTGTTCCCATGAGGCACAGGGTCAGACTGATTTGCATATGGCCATGTCTGAACTGGGGTGGTGGAGTGAGCTAAAGAATGATGATGGATTAAACCCAGATCAGTTGACTGGGGGTGAGTGTTTGATTGGCTCAAGCGTTCCGTCCATCATCCCCTTTTGTATCGCTTTGTTCGCCCTAAGTTGGCGGGGGTATGCCCAGACGTGGGTCCCTTGCTCACTTTGCCACTGGATTCAAGCAAGCCTGGCTGATGACGGCTGGAATGCCAGAAACCGGTCCTAGGATGCTTGTTTCCGGTCCAGGGAAGACATGGCTTGGCAGTTCGGGCTGGACTGTTCCCATGAGGCACAGGGTCAGACTGATTTGCATATGGCCATGTCTGAACTGGGGTGGTGGAGTGAGCTAAAGAATGATGATGGATTAAACCCAGATCAGTTGACTGGGGGTGAGTGTTTGATTGGCTCAAACGTTCCGTCCATCATCCCCTTTTGTATCGCTTTGTTCGCCCTAAGTTGGCGGGGGTATGCCCAGACGTGGGTCCCTTGCTCACTTTGCCACTGGATTCAAGCAAGCCTGGCTGATGACGGCTGGAATGCCAGAAACCGGTCCTAGGATGCTTGTTTCCGGTCCAGGGAAGACATGGCTTGGCAGTTCGGGCTGGACTGTTCCCATGAGGCACAGGGTCAGACTGATTTGCATATGGCCATGTCTGAACTGGGGTGGTGGAGTGAGCTAAAGAATGATGATGGATTAAACCCAGATCAGTTGACTGGGGGTGAGTGTTTGATTGGCTCAAACGTTCCGTCCATCATCCCCTTTTGTATCGCTTTGTTCGCCCTAAGTTGGCGGGGTATGCCCAGACGTGGGTCCCTTGCTCACTTTGCCACTGGATTCAAGCAAGCCTGGCTGATGACGGCTGGAATGCCAGAAACCGGTCCTAGGATGCTTGTTTCCGGTCCAGGGAAGACATGGCTTGGCAGTTCGGGCTGGACTGTTCCCATGAGGCACAGGGTCAGACTGATTTGCATATGGCCATGTCTGAACTGGGGTGGTGGAGTGAGCTAAAGAATGATGATGGATTAAACCCAGATCAGTTGACTGGGGGTGAGTGTTTGATTGGCTCAAACGTTCCGTCCATCATCCCCTTTTGTATCGCGGTGTGCTGCACTTGGGCCTGGCTGCTACATTCTGCATTTTTTTGGTTTTTATGCCTATTTCCTATTGGAGGTTGAGGATAGGCTATTTTTTGCATTAGAGGCAAAAAAAACTCACGTTGGGCTAACTAACGTGAGTTTTATTTGCCGCTAATGGGCCTGTCGGTAGTTTTCGCCCGCTAACGCCGGAATTCCTATCGCCATCGCGCTAATGTTAGCTGCAGTTTTCACCGCCGATCCCTGATACTATCGCCATGTAGTGACGGCTTGTAAATACGCCGCTAACATGACGATAGTTTTCAGCGGTAAGTGGCGATGAGAAAACTGACGCTAACTATCGTTAGCGATAGTTATCGCCAGTCCTTGAACATATGCCCCCATGTCTCTTCTCTAGGTGCCACTTCTGCTGTGAATATTTACCACAGTATACTCATCCCACAGAAGTTACGCTTAGTCCCCAACTACCTTTCACAGGCTGTTGAATTTGACTACATAAGACCTTTTCTTATCTTATATACCAAACCACATACTCTCTAGCATTGCCATAATCTGCACCTTCTTTTCACATATTGTTTCGAAACAGTGGATTGATTAGATACCCTTCCAAACAGTTGATAGTCCCATGACAATACTCTACATGATTTGTGTAATAGGTGGGACGTGCAATAGGCTTTTCTCTATGATGCTGATTAGCTACTTTATCCTTTAGGATATTTTGATAGGGGCTGGCACAGACAAGGATAGTTATGTTTATTGAAAGCAGTAAGCTTGTGTACTCCCATATATTGATGGAAGTCCTCCCATACATTAATTGGACAGATGCTCTTACTCTGTATGACAATAGAGATGGGTCTCAATTAAGGTATGCAGGCAACTAACAATCTAAACATTCTTTTGTGTTTTCAGACTCGGTCTTCAGTAAATACTCACAAAGACAGTATCAAATTCTGGTTTACCTTCTAGTGTTGAGTTTTATGAGTGTGCTCTCTGTGGTTTCTGCTTTCTCCATCACCAACTGCAAAGACACAAATTCAATGGAAATCTACTTTACAATTCTTACTGAGGCTGTTCCTTCCTAATGTATGACATGATATAAACTTGGTTTTTTACCCCACTTCTTCGTTAAAGTAAGCCCGCTGTTATGGTAGGAAAGCCTAAGGACTCTCACCTGGAATTACCACATAGTGAAAAATGTATGTTTACTTTTCTATCTTTTGATTTAAGACAAATGCGTTCTTTTTAACACTGTATTGCTACCATGCTAACATTTCTCCAAAGCAATCCTCTTTACCTTAATCAAAAACTATCTGTATTTGCATTTACAGGCTTGAAGCGTCCTTCTAATGATACATCAAGCCCAGATCCAGCAGCAAGCCAGATAAAATTGCCAGGTGAGATGACACCATTGGTCTAGGAAATACGGCGAAATAGTACATTTTGTTGTCATTGTTTTGAGGCTATCAGAATTAGAGTGGCGCTTGCAGGGACTGCATCCTTTGCTGTTTTAAGATTTTTTTCCAATGTGGTTATAATTTTAAACCAATAATTATGTTGTTTTAATGAAGAATCAAAGTACAATTAATTTAGCGTACTTTATTCATGTTATGCACCATCACAGGTTCCAGTCAGCTGAAGCTTGGCATAGAACCTTCGTACAACAGCTGTTAGAAACATTCCAAGTGAGGGGCAGGAAGAGGGGGGGAGAGGAACATTCCAAGGGAATATAATTATAACACATCTCCCTATGCAGGGAAAAAATTCAATGCTGATACAAAATAACAAGATAGGGAAACAAGACGTGAAAACTAATTCTCAGGAGAGGTTAAACTCCAACATTGGATTATGCGTTCAACACAACAATATGTTAAGAGCAATAAAATACAGTACTTAGAAGAGAATACGTACAGAAGATTGCAAGAGTCATCAAAAGCAATAATATAACTTGAAAGGTAGTTACTTCATGAAATATTTGTTTTGCCAAAATGGAGCATAACGTACCCTTCTTGTTTTTCTGGACCCCTCAACATCCTTCCCTGGATCATGATCCGTTTTTAGATGTGTCTTTACTTGAGCAGGGTTATGAGGAACAATGTTCTCCATACCCCACATTTGACCATTCTCTAGCTTTACTACATTCCTTCCCACCCGGGATATTCTTATTTGTGATGAAAACCTGGATCCATCATGTCTACGTGGTTTGGGAAGAGCTACTCGTTAAACGAAGGAGTCTTCACATGTTTACCTACATCATACCTGTTTTTGTACTTACCTTGATGTGCAGATATCCTCTCAGATACCTTGTCCCTGTCCACCTCACACACACACAAATTGGACATTTTAATTGTAGGATTCTCCCCTTTGAGGGACAAAAAATGGAAGATTCTCGTGATGCAATTCGGTGTTGTGCTGTATGCCCATAAAGTCTCCTGTCGTGCTAACTTGGCAGAAATACCTGTAACTTCTACCCTCTGCAAGCATTCTTTTACCATTCTGTTCATTCTTTTGACTAGTCCATTTGCACGGGGCAATACATGGCAGTTCTATGGTTTTGAATCTGTAGTTCATTAATGAATTCTGTCATGAAATCTGAGGTAAATTGTACTTCATTGTCTGTGATAAGAATTTCGGGTGTACCTTCCTCCAAAATGTTATCTTTGAGAAAATTGATCAGAGTGTCTGTGTTTAATTGATGTACACATCTAGCTGTGATCCATCGTGTATGGTATTCTACCAATACAAGAATTAATTGCTCTCTTAATGATTTGAGGTTTAGTGGCCCGAATATGTCAAGGGCCAATTTAGTCCATGGGTTAAAAGGAACCACTACAGGGGATAGGGCAGGCTTCCTGATTTGATGGGTTTTGACACTCTTTATGCATTCTGGACAGTACTCCAAATGCACTTTGTTCTTGGTGAGACTGCGCCCTCGTGTGCCAGATCTATTATTTTCTCCTTAATTTCTTCTGGCGGTATAATTTCCTCACCTCTGTAAACAGTATTCTCTTGGATATTCAACTTGAATCTGACTTCCCAAAACTTTGCCAACCCCATGGGAACACCACTGCGACATTCAGGCCACCCTTCTTGTATATGTTCCACAAGCTGTTTCATTACTTCATCTTTCAGAATTCTCACTTCCCAGTCAGTCTTATTTATACTTGAAAGTTTAAGTACCACTTCTCTTTCTACTTCCTCAAAGTTGTCTTCTGGTTCGTCTGATGGAGCTCGAGATAGGAAATCTGCTACAATATGGTGTATTCTTGGAAAATACTGTATTCTGAAATTGTAACCCTCCAGACCAAAAGTCCAACGAGATAACCTAGGTGTGGTTCTCATTGAACCTTTGGTGGTGAAAGCATACACTAACGGTTTGTGATCCATTTTGATTGTGAAGGGTATGCCCCACAAGAAAAACTTGAAGTCGTATTATGGCCCAGAAACATGCCAGGGCCTCTTTTTTGACAACTGAATATTGTATCTCTGAACCCCTTAATACACGTGACGCGAATACAACAACTTGTTCTCTTCCCGCCACCATCTGCGTTGAACTGGCACCTAAGCCTTTATTGCTAGTGTTAGTAGTTAAAACTATGGGTTTGCTAGGGTCAAACCTGTCTAGCGATAGAGCTCTTGTTATACTCTGTTTTACTGCTTCAAATGCTGACTGACAAACTTCACTCCAAGTGAAAGGTACTGCTTTTTTCAACAGATTACATAAAGGCTCTCCAATGGAGGCATAGTTTTTCACAAATTTCCAGTAGTATTCGGAGAGCCCGAGAAACGACTTCAGTTTCTCTGTATTCAAAGAAGATACTGTTTTCTCAATGGCCTCTACAAGATTTAACTTGGGCTTAATACCATCTAGGAAATTGTGTGGCCCAGATACTCCACAGACCCCACCCCAATCTGACATTTTTCTTTCTTAATGGTGAGTCTCACTTCCCTAAACGTGAATAAAACTTCTCTTAGTAGAGTGTTATGTTCCTTTTCGTCTTTGCCGTAAATTAGGATATCATCTTGAAAACACATTGTACTTGGTACATCCGTCAGCACATGCTGCATTATTCTCTGAAATGCGGCAGCTGCTGAGGCAAGGCCGAAAGGCATACACGCATACTGGTATGCACCTAAGGGAGTTACAAAAGATGTCAGATGACATGAGTCGGGATATAATTCTACTTGATGGTAAGCAGAGGAATGATCCAAAATACTGAAACAACTAGCATCCTTTATTAATGTCAATACTTCATGAATGCAGGGAAGAGGATGTCTATCGATCGACCAACACACAGTCTAATGTCTTTTCCAGAAGACTTGCTGGCAATGACCACAGGAGCCAAATATTGGGACCTTTCTTTAGGTTCAATAACCCCAAACTTGAGAAGTCTATCCAATTCTTTTATTAGGGGATCCTGCATGAGGTATGGGATAGGCCTCATTTTATGAGTAATAGGTTTTGCCTTAGGTTTCAATTTTATAGAGTGCTGATCATTTTTTAACAACCCCACTTATTGCAAAAAAGCAACTGCAAAATCATTGCAAACTTCATTGCCACATAGTGAAGGGTCCACTAAAAGAATCTGATCAGAAAACATGGGCTCTAGCTTGATACCTAATTCTTTCTGATGGTATCAGCAGCCTGTACTAGGCTAACCCAATCTGTATCTGATAAAGTCTTCTTTCTTAAGTTAATGGCCCATTTGTATTGTACTCTGCTATTTTGGCTGGCCACCCGATCCCTTGGATAAGCATGTAAGTGCTTGATTAATTCCCTGCGTGCCTTTGTACATTGACGATTGGACATCCCCTTTGGCCCTTGTTATTTACTTCTGATAACTTTGCTCAGATGTTGGCTAACAGATTTGGGAATTGAAATGTGTGCATCTACAATTGTGGTACTATCTGCATTATCTTAAAGCAGGAGTGAAAATAACCTTTATTTCCTCTTATTAGCTCTGACATGAAGCCGCAGGATCAACTCCCAACCATTTAATCCTTACAGTTTTTTGCCTAATTGGATTCATGTGTCCTATAGTATGTGTTATTATTCAAAGCGGAAGTCTGCAATAATGTTAGAATAAAAGGATTATGATTGCTGACACAATTTTTTCCTACCACCAGATTGATTGGTTCCACAATGTGATTTCTAAAAACCAATATATGACCTATATTACTCTGTTCTATTAGTTCAATAAACGTGGATAAGTTACAACCTTCCCCTATGGCATTTGGAACCTTAAGGCTCAGGTCATATTTAAAAGCTATCTTATTCAGAGTAGTGCAAAACAAAGAATGGCTAAAGTGTTCAACATCTTCCTCAGAGGAGTCATTGAAGCCCCAAGCCTTGTTCAGAGCTACTGTATATTTGTAAAGATTAAAATCTCCTTCCCATATTATGAATAGCACATAAGCATACCATCTAGGAAGTGGCAAGGATCTCTTACAGGGAAGCACTTCAGCTCAGGTATCGATTTTGACAGATCATCATACAACTTTTTCATAGACGCAGCTGAATCAATGCAAATGCAAACAATATCACTCCAATCTCTGTTGAACTTGGTAAGAACTTTTTGCAGCAGCATCCCAAGTGACACTGCGTTCCATGTTTTCCAAAAAGTCTGGTGTCATGTTTTCACACCTATCCCAGATGCTTGGTGACAGCACTCTTTTATACCAGTCACTACACCTTGTACTGAATGTATAAAGCCTGGGGAATTCACCTACTATCAGTACTGACTAGCTAGAAAAGGGGGCTGATGTATCAACGGGTTTTACCCATTCTCTGTCTGTGTGTAAATTTGGTGGTACATATTGGGAAATATTTTTATGAAACCAGCCATTGTACCTATTAGTAAAAGAATCAAACATAGACAAAATGTCAAATATGATTTTGATATTTCCTGATTCTCTACAGTTATAAAATAATTAAATAAGACCTAAAACATGCTTCTAAACCCTGCATCTTTAGACCAAGGACCACAAAACGGAAAAAGCAAAAGGAAAAAGAAACAATATTTTAGTGACATCCCTAAACAACAAAACTCAAGCTGAATCTCTCTTGCTGCTACCTTGTATAACAAAGTTACATTGTATTGGCCCGTCAGGGAGAAATAAAAATGACTCTTTCACTCTCCTTTTTCTTTCTTTGAATGGCATTTAGTTTGGGGTTGTGAAGGTGATTTTTCAGTGTTTATATGTTTACACCGGTGAGGGCTATTTCCCTTTGGTTGGGATTTTATCAGTTATTATAGGGATAAACCTAAAACAGGATAGCCCAAATATATCCTTCACTTCATCAGAGAGAAAACTCCCCAGTGCATTGCCCAAATCTTTTATGACCTTAACCCTGGTACTATCAAAAATATTGTCATAATTTACTATAAAAAAATCAGGGTTAATATTCAAGCTTAATAAAATAAGCTGGTAGAAAGACGAGACAAGGGATGTTTTGATAATCCTAAAAGGAACTGCAGTAGAGATCAGGACTATCAAACCACCATTTGCTCTTTCCATCCTAGATACTGTAGCGGCTATACATAATGAGGTGAAGCCGTCTAGATCAAAAGTATCTAGAAACCATGTCTACTATAAACAGGCTATCTGGGCCCCATAGCAAATTTCGTCCAGTCCTCTGTTTTTGGTTTATTAGCCAAGCCGGCTATATTCCAAAAAACTAGTATACCGTTCTCCTGGTGGTGACTGATCCAATGTCTACATTACTGCAATTGTGGTTTCCCTCTGCTGCCATGTCAGTAATTTTCATGGCTTCACTAATATGCGTTGATTGTTCCCTTTCTTTGAGTATGGAATTAAAATTAGTGAATATTGCAAGACAGTCTGTTTCCTCCAGACAGGATAGTTAAGTGGAACAATTGCTTACTGGAATCGCTGGCAATGTTGTGCTACTTTTGGTATGGGGGTTTCGTTTCCTTGGTGAGAGGGGAGGACAAGCTGTTCTATAAAATAGCCCAAAGGAACTGCTCTAATGTTACTCCCATAATTCACAAATTGGAGCCTGGACAATATATCTTCCACCAATTGAGTATGTCTATCCAGCTGACTCTTCTAACCGTTATTAGGTCTTTGGATAGTAGATTTACCGGACAGGTCCTTTGTGTGATCCAGTTACCCACTTGGTTTTTGAGTTCTTCACCAAATTCCCTTTGTAGCAGGCTCAAAGTGGGTACTCCTACTAAGATCAAGACATAAGGTGTAGACTCCGGAAGAAGATGGATAGTGTCACCCTTTAGAAAGTGTGTTGTTCCCCCATTCTTACTTTACCACCTGCTAGGTTGCTCTGGCAATGGGTTGTAAGAAGAAGCACTGGAGGGGAATAGAGTGGGCCTGTTGGTCCCCACAATATGTGGGGTCTTAGGTAATTGGCCCGTGTTTGCTGCTTGAATCTGAGTTGAGGATCTAACATTACAGAGTTCAGGGGGAGTTTTATCAGCAGAGGTTTGTTCACATTCTGTAGATGTTTCTCCATTTGGCGACAAGAGAGTAGGCAGAGGGTTTTGCTGTTTTTGCAATAGCTCCAACACTTTTGACATCCCATTTTCTAAGTCATCTAATCTTCTTTTAATGCCCTCTACCGCCGACTGTAGTAGTTTCTTCAGATTCATTATCTCATGCAAGAGTTTCTGGCAAGGAGGTGATGGAGTTAAGCCTTCTGTGTGTTGTTCTAAATGCTCACCTTTCTTTAGTGGCCCTTTCTTCTTTTTAGCTGGGGGCAGGTGTGATGGTAAGGTTGTAGGAGTTTCTATTTGGGAGGGGAGTTAGACTACGACACAGGGATTCGTTTGTGGCTCTCTTTGTGGGTTAGGGGGTGTTTCCACAGGAATTGGTCGGCTACCCGTCTTATCTTCAGCCATAAAGAGGGCATCTATGACTGCTCACTGAGTAGCTTCCAGTCTATCCTCCACATTTCTGATTTCTTTGCTAAGAATGTTCATCGTCCCAGACAAAAAGTTAGAATAGTACCAGTGGTAGAAATGTCTTTTGGAGGTAGATTTAGAGATGCCTTCCTTATGCCTATTTTGATGTTAGTGAGCACGTGCCAGAACCAGTCAGAGATAAATGAAAAGCAAACATAAGGTAAAAAGAGCTGACTTACAGGTTCCTTAAAAAAGATTAAAGAGGGATGACCCAGTCCAGCCTCGTCTGGGCTCCTCCAACAGGGCCAGGTGTGGTGGAATGTAGAGAGATGCATGCTGGGGTATGAAGTCCCACCCCAGCTCTAGCCCTTAACAAAGTTTTTTGTGTCCCACGCCGTGGGGCTCTGATTGCGCTTTAGTAGTGCTAGTTGCCAGCCCCTCCTCCAAGCAGGGCCAGGTGGGGTGGAAGGTGGAGAGATGCGTACTGGGGGATGAAGTCCCACCCCAGCACTATCCCTGAGCAAAGTCTTTATGTCCCGCGCGGCTTTGATAGCGCTTTAGTAGCATTGGTTGCCGGTCCCTCCTCCAATTAGGGCCAGGTGTGGTCAAAAGTGGAGAGATGCATGCTGGCACTAGCCCTGAGCAAAAAGCAAATATCTAGTACCCTATGCCCCGGCCATCCCGTTGAGAAGTTTGGAGCAAACTAAACAGGGTGGAAGATTGAAAGGCTTAGCAGAATGGGCAAACCATGGTGTGTATAGGATAAGAAATATGTATAGAGATGGGGTGCTACTACCATTCGAGGAATTTTCAGCCTCTTTTGAGCTCCTGAGAGGTCAATTTGTATTACATCAGGCAGTGATTGCCAGTGTGTGCTGCCACTGTGGTATGGGTTTAAAGGAGCCTCAATTACACAGAGCTTGTCAAATATTGTGCACTACGCCGGGCCCATGCAGGCAGTGACGTGTCTTTATCAGGCATTAATGAATGATATGATAACACCCCCTGTGGGCCTTAGAGAGAAGTGGGAAAAGGATTTGGCGCACCCCATTCCCAAGGCAAACTGAAAAAAGCATCTTGGAAGTTCAAATACTGTGTCTAGGAATGTGAGATTTAAATTAATTAACTTTTTTTACTTACACAGGGCATATCTAACTCTGAGGAAAATAGCTCAGATTTATCAGACAGCTGCGGCCTGCCCTAGATGTGATGAACAAGGAGCAGAAATGATACACATGGTGTGGTCATGTTCATCCTTTGGTGGGATACTGGAGGGAGGTAGTATCCTGTATTAATGAGGTGACACAGAGATCTATTGAGTGTGTGCCTGTGGTTTGTCTTCTAAGGGGATTTCCATGACCTGCTAAGCGCAAAAACACAACAGGGTTTAGTGACGTGGTCCTGGTGCTTGCCAGGCGGGAGATAAACATGCATTGGAAGGCGGCCAGGCCCCCCAGGGTGGAGAAATGGATAGAGGAGCTGACTCAGTAGTTGGGCTATGAGAGCGCAGTGTTGTATAGTGAACTAATGAAAGAAAGGGGATCATTTGACAGGACATGAACATGGGATCACTTATAAGATTCCTAAAAAATCTGGATATGATAGATGAATCTGTGGAGGAAAACCTGAAGAAGCTGAAAAAATAACTTCTGGATTATGGTACATGTATTTGCAGTTTTGAATTGTACTTTGCAAACCAACATGTGCAATGTTTTGCTTGTTTCACTATCAATGCCAATAAAATTAAGTTTACAAAAAAAGGGCTTTGCAGATCTTTCCAGACCATAATGGTCTCTTCAAAATGAACATGGATAGATCATCAGTAACAAGTTCAGTTTGTACTAAAATGGTTTATACACTTGAAGCAAGAATCTTACCTCATCACAGTAGAAGAATTATTCTGTACTCCATGGAGGTTCCAGTCAAACAGAAGAGAAATTATTTGGCTATATTCTACAACGTTAGAGCCTAAGAAAATGTGGCCTTGTGAAGAAAGCCCCTATCATGAAATTGCTTCACATTATGGATGCAGGCTGAGTTTGTGGTTAAAGAGGACCACAGAAATAATTAGTAGGTGTTTACACTCATGCAATGCCAATCTTAAGCAGCCCTCTGGCCAGCGATCAATTAGTCTGTTTTATCTCTATTAAACTTTGACCAGAAATCTTACATCTAGCCATCAACATTTTGTAACCATGACATGAGACACTGTAATACGCCCTATGAGCTGCCATGTTCTGTGACACTGATCATATGCATATCAACGCATCAGAGCTTCCTTTCAAGATGTAGCCAGTGATTCTCTCTCATATATATTGTAGATAGAAGTGGCAGTATGCATTAATCTAGCATATCCATGGCACTGTATATCATCGATCATCCCCTAAGAATAGATTTCCCAATTATATTTCATTTTTTTCTCATTTGCATAAAGTGCAACTCAACTCTGTTGGTGTCAGCGAGCTGTATGATAAAACAACAGATAGGGCTGAATTAACCCCTTGCACATAACAAACATATAACCAGTGATGGCATGAAGTCAGAAAAGATAATAACAAACCAGTCTCAAAATAGTGAACAGAGGAAAGAGAATAGTGAATAAAGAACACAGCAGACTGAGGTCACAGGGATTAAAGAGTAGAAAAAAGAAAGTGGCAGGAGGTTTAGGAGAATAGAAATAATAAAAAAAACTGTAAGGTGGAGGGTTTAGGACAAATCAATAAGGGGAAACTTGAAATTGGGAGACCTGAAGTAGAAAGTAGCAGACTGTAGTTTAGGGTCATCCTATGGTTTATTTAGAAGGGGGTTGCGTTGTCCAAACTTAATTCAATCAGAGAAGATGCCTTGATTTAGTGAGCAGTTTATTAGGCGTCACCTTAGTGTCTTGAAAAAAGTGAAAATTTATTTTGATGATAGCAGCAGGAAAAATATCATCATGCAATATGGTGTGTTTGCAAACAACTCTGCTGATAAATTGAAAAGGAGGAGGAGCCAGACATCACCATTATCCACTATGCAATGAATGTTATTGAGAATAGTGTGGCAGTTTCAGTGATACACTATTTATGACTGGGTGATTGGTACGGAGCTAACAGATTGTCTTGGTCGGTTTATTTGCTTAGTTGGTCAGCAGCAGTTCTCTATAACTATCTTAGCCATGTTAGGTAGGAAATGTAATTCAATCAGAGAAGATGCCCTGATGGAATATATGCAATGCATAAATACTATATATTTTCTAATTCTGTAAAATGGAAATAATCTATTGGTGCATGCCAGACCTCTCTTGCCCTAAATGGTTAGCTGGTAGAATACACTAAACATGATGTTTGAAAGTTTTTAGGAATTT
This sequence comes from Calotriton arnoldi, assembly GCA_963921515.1. NCBI lineage: Eukaryota > Metazoa > Chordata > Amphibia > Caudata > Salamandridae > Calotriton > Calotriton arnoldi. Next base: position 1,848,762 of record CAWUFW010000937.1, read on the forward strand.
CTTTCTCAGCACATGGTAATTTCCTCTTGCTTTCCTTGCACAGGAACATATACCAGTCCAGGCTTGACCCCTAACTTTGGGGCTCATTACGATGGCGGACGGATTTGATCCGCCCGCCACCGTAGCGGTGATTGGGTCCAACTGCAATGCGTGCGGCAGTCCCGCCTATCCAATTATGATGGGACCGCTGCGGTCGGATTTCGCACCTTTAACATTGCGGCGTGGCTGGTGACAGCAGCACCGCCGCGATGTTGAAAGGAGCATGTTGTGCATTTCACTGCACTACATGGCAGGCACTACTCTGTGCCTGCCACTTGGTGCAGTGAAATGTAGGGGGGTGCCATGGGTACCCCCCCAGTGCACCCACACCTTCCCCCAACACAATGGGGGCCCGCAAGGGGACCCGGAAGACATTCTCCGCCAGCCTTTCAATGGCGGTTCGACCGCCACGGAAAGGCTGGCTACCGCCGGCATCATAATTGTGCCGGCGGAGCCTGCTAGGCTCCGCCGCCATTGTGAGCATGCTGACCGCTCCGTCAGGCAATCGTGGCGATTGCTACCGGCGTAAAAGTGGCGGCCGGACTTTCCCTCCGCCACGGGACCCACCGCCATCATAATGTGGCAGGGGTAAATCTCGTGACGATGGCGGAACGATCGCCACCACCGGCCCGGCTGTGGCTATTTTTCCGCCATCGTAATGAGCCCCTTTGTTCCTCTGTATCCCCTGAGTGTGGTGGGTACCAGACAAGTATTCTATGCGTTCAGGGTGCCCACATGCAATAAACTGGGTGCAGTGCATTTTGGAAATTTGGAAACCACCCTGAAGCAAAATATCTGTTTAATGTACGTATCTTTTTGTCAAATATATCACTCTTGGGCTGCATGGAAACCTAGCACAACCATATATTTTAATGTCTACACATTCTAAGGTTTATATTGCTGGGTGCCAGACCTCCATTGGCCTAATTGACTGGCTAGGACAACATGCTGAAAATGTTGTTCGCCAAATCCTCAGCATTTGCTTTTCAAATGTGTCATTTCTCTCCAGGCTTCATCACACAGGAATATATCCCTGCCAAACCTTGACACCTGAAATTGATCCTATGGTACTCCTAAGCATTGACGCGCCATACAAGTAAGGATTTTCTATGGATTTAGGGTGTGCACAGCAATGAACTGTGTGCAGGGCATTTTGGAAGTTTGTAAAGCAACTGCACATGAAATGCTGGTTTAGGCCACCTGTCCTTTGATCTCAGGTATCACCCATATTATGAATGGAAAAGTGTCACAACCATGTATTTTTAACATGTACACATCCTAAGGTTTCTATAACTAGATGTCAGAAATCTCAGAAAACTAGAGTCACAGGGATTTACATAGTGATGTGGCTTGCATGACTCCAAATCTATATTAGTACACAGTATTCCTAAAGTATGGGTAAACAAATGGGTAAAAATCACAATATCTTCACTTTTCTTTGACCGAAAACAATTCCTACTATCCAATGTTAACACACTTCCCCCACAAAAACAGCAGTCCACATGTGTGGATGGGACTATTGCATGGGACAGTAATAGGCCACAATTGTGATCCTGTGAAGACAACATTGACATTATATTGTCTTCATATGGTCACAGATTTGGCCTGTTCCTGTCAAATTTGATGAGGCCACCCGTGTAAGTGAGGTACTTTTTTTGGTATGAACACTGGGTGGTGGTAGATTTGCTATTCGTCACAAATTCTGGAACTTTCCTTCAAAGAAATATGGGGAAATTCTGTTGTTTTAAACTAATGTTTCACCAGTGCAGGGCACACTGATAAAGAAAAAGTTGCAGCATCCACGCAAACCAAACCACACAGGACGTCTCCAAAAGTCTAGTGTTCTGAAATGTCAAATTTCATAGGTTTTCCTTGGTGCTGAAAGACCCCAAGCCCAAATACCACACAAGCCCACATCCCAAAAATCAACCTAATTCCAATACATTTGTGGATTACTGTTTTAATTGGGAGAGGTGCTGGAATGCAGCATGATAGGACATTTGTGGTTATCTACAGAGCTTCACAATATTTCCTGTTGTAAGTTAGTGTTCACAAAGTAAATATCCTCTCAATCAACTGCCATTAACAGTAATCCAGGATACTGAGTGGTGCAAATGTGCCCTACAACTAAACTGAGGTTATTTGGTACATTTCAAAAATACATATTTTCATTCACCCCAAATTTCTATTCATTGGATTTTTTATTATCAAGTGATGAAAAAACATTGTAACCCATGGCTTTATTGCTAGCTCTGGGTATCACGCCCAGCACTATACATGTCTGCTGCTGAAAAAGGCAGTCTGAAGTAATGGTGTATTGTTTTTGAGGAACTGCTTTCTGTTCAAGAAAAATACAGATGAAACCTTGTGACCAATTACTCTTTTTTCCCTACACTTCTGTGCCCAAGCAGGGGCAATATATTGTTTCTTCATAGCCTATGTAAAAGTCCTAACAAGCACTGGATCCTTACTGGGGGACAGGCAGGCAGTTCTGTGACCTAGCAAGGAGTTTGGTGCAGTCTTACTCTTTCCATAGGGTGAAGAAAAATCCAATAATCACATGGCTTGTCATTGGGGCACACAAATGTCTTTCCATCCCCCAGCAAAAACCAACAGCTGTTTGTCCAAGACAAAAACCAAACATCATCAGAAGTAAACAAGGTAACCTATATTCTAAACATAAAATTAAAATTATACAGCTCAAAATAAAGTAATCCCAACAATTCAAAAAATATAAATAGGTTTACATATTTAAGTTTTACATTTCAAAACATATTTTAAAATAGTATACTTTTTAAAAACATATTGGTTACATAATTTATAAATTAAAAATAACAAAAGCCATAATAATATTTGAACTCCAGCAAAAGCTATACTGACACAGTCCCCAATAAACCCCACAGCCTGTAATATTAAGTACATCTCAAATATGCAGCCTTAAATAAATTAACCCTAATGTATACATCAAATTTAAGCAAACGTATAATTTAGTATAAAAATAATATTCGCCAAAATAATTCACAACCTGAATGAAAAAATATGTATTTAAAATTAGGAAGCACTAAATATATAATATTAAAAAAATGCGCTTATCAAAACACTTATTTGTTAAAAAAATATATTAGTAAACATTAAAAGAACAACACTAGAAATATCTATATTATATACCACAATGTTTTAGTAAACAATATTTGAAACAACTATATAATTGCAAAAATAAACAATATACTTACCCTTTGATATATTTGTAGTCATAATATTTTGATCACAATATCAGGGTTAACCGATACTTTGGAGTTCATATATCAGTACCATACTAATTCATTTAATCTGTAAGAAATTTGATAATTAAAAGTACAACAAATAATAGCATGTATGTCTGCATTGCTGCCTCAGGAGACCACAACCGGGAAGACTCACTCAATCCAGAGCGACTGCCACTGTTGGGCAGCCTCCTATTTCGCATAACGTACACACCAGAGATTGTGGTGGAGCTGGCATTAGGTACATCTTTAACAAGTATGTTGTGAGTGTTGCACACCCCGTATTACTTCTCAACCTGAGTTTATCAATGTAACCAAGTTTATGCGTGCAGCACGGGGTTAGGGAACTGCCTGTCTCCCTATTGTATGAATGTAGTCAAGACAAAAGTTGCCTGAAAAACCTGTGTTCACCGCTGTGTGTGTTTAACATCATACATAACCAACAGCTAGAACAATAATTTTACAATGCTTTTCCATGATGTATTCCACACAGAAAAAAATTAATTTCAACCACAATTTTGGGGAGATTATTCATCTGTATACATTCACATCATGTCAAACAATTTCAACAACATCAACATTAAAGTATACAACATCCATGTTGTGACTGTAACATCATTCTGTTAATAATAGTGAATGCTTGTATCTTCATCTATACAGTCCACATTGGAGTTTATCGCTGCCCTATGCATTTCGGGACCCACAGTCCCTTCCTCAGGGGCCACTGTGTTAAAAAAAAAAAAAATTTAATGAAATAATCAGATGATTCTACAAGGGATATTTCTACCTAAACATAACTCAAGTGAACCAATGTGAAACAAAACCACCAATCACACCTTCGAATTCACCATATTGAACGAGATTAGCTAATGACTGCCTATGAACGACGGGGGGCGTGGCCACGGAGCGGATGAGGGAAGACGTGTGAGCTTGGAGCTCCGCGCTGACCCCGATAGTTATCCTGAATCGGTACATTGCAACGAGCCCCTGAGCGCTTGGAGAGGCGGCGGCGGGGGGCTGGGGGCTTCCGCAGCATTATTGGGGAGATTTAACACCCCGCTGACCGAGGAATCGATGAGGCAATCCGGTCGCCTGAAGGGTGATCAAGATGGCAGCAATGGCGGTGTTCCAGACTTGGTGGAGGCGCTGAGGGACGGCCTCGAAAATTGACGTGGGAGCTGCGGGGGTTGCCAAGACTCATTCGTCGGCGCTCACTCTGGCGCTACCACCACAGTAACATTTGGGGGGCTCTGAGGGATCGGGGCCACTCATTGCCGACGCAGCGCAGAGGGGCTTGCTGCCGCCGCGGATCGTTGCGGCTGGAAGGACGAAAGAAGCACAGGACGAGGTCGTCATATGGGGAGGTGTCCCTGCAAAACGCGAACGAGGATTTAAGGTGCCGGACAAGTTACTAGGGCGCCTGCTGGAAAGATCGACTTCCGCAAGACCGGCTGACCGGAGGGGCGGACCGCCATCTTGGGCGCCTGATGTGACGGAGAAGCAGTCTAGGCGGCAGGCAGCGGTGAGCATTACCGCACGCAGCCGCTTTGAAGGGCTTGCCGATTGCATGACATTGGGCAGAGGCGCGTTGCGGAGGGGGCCCCGGAGGGCTCTATTGGACGGTAACGATCGGGAGCTGGAGGTGTGCATGGAGGCTGGAGGACAACAGGAGGTGAGGCAGCACCGGTATATATTGCGGGCTGGCGGAAGTCACCGAAGCAGCACCATAGGAGAGCACGGGGCTTAGATTGATTGAACGGGGCCCTGACCCATCGACTGAGACGTCGCAGCGCCGTAAGGGAGTTGGGCAGCGGTCGGACTGCCGGGAGATGTGGTCCGCCATCTTGGGCTCCTGCGTACATAGGCACGCCGGCACTGCGAGACAGGCTGAATAGTGCGGCTGGGCACGGCCAGACCGGAGGAGCTCGGCGTCTGGCGTGCTCCCCAGCTGTTGTGGACGATGTGCTAAGCAGTGGATGGTGCAGCAACGGCGCTGCTAAGGAGACTGGTGTCACGGCCCCTAGTGCATAGAGGACCTCCTCGTGCTGCTGTGTTGCGTGCAATGAGGCGGAGACCGGACGAGTAGGGAAGCGGGAGGTGCTTTTGAGGCCTGGGATGCTACATGTGGAAGTGAGCGGCGAGCAGCCGCACTGCAGAGAAAGGGACGGAGCAGCGGCGAGTGCATGGTAGGGGAGACCTTGGACTGGACTGTGACGGCTGTATGGGTCCCTTGGAACAACTCCACAGTCCATGAGGACGAACGCACTGTGACCAGGAGAGGCTTGGGTCCCGCTGAGGCACTGCTCTGTATCTGGCCTGCGGCAGTGGGTGAAAACTGTGTGGAGAGTCGGTGCATTGAGCAGACTGCCGCTGGAGGTGCTCGGAGGGGTGAACCAGCGGGGCGGCAGGCTACAAGGTGAGAGGAGAGTGCTGAGGTGGTGGGGACAGCCCCTGCTGTTAGAGGCACATGAACACCACTGGCTTTCGACACGCATAGCGCTGGCTATCGAAGGGGAGCCTGCCTGAGGGCTGGGACTTACGCCACAAGCACTAATGGGGAAGCCCAGAGGGAAGCAGGCGGGTGCGCCCCTGAGCTGGAAGAAGATGCGGGAGCGCCAGACAAGCAGGAAGGGCTCCCACAACATCCAGAAGGGATGTTGCAGCAACAAGTGGATCAAATACTTAAAGCTATTAACGACACCAGGGAGGCTCTACAGCTGGACATTGCGCATGTGGCACAGGGACTAGGATTGCTCCGAGCTGATCATGCTAAACTTGCTGACAGGGTGAAGCAGACGGAAGTCACCCTAGAGACCTTGGCACCTGCCCAAAAGGCGCTGGAAGCTCAGATGACGGACGTCCAGCACCGATTGCAAACCCTGGAGCGGAGGGCAGAAGACGCCGAAGGGAGGAATCGAAGAAACAATGTCCGAGTGGTGGGGCTGCCGGAAGGAGTGGAGGGGACTAACATGGTGGATTACCTGGAAGCCTGGCTGAGAAAGGAGATTGCACCAGAAGGCCTGACATCGTTCTATACCCTGGAAAGAGCACATAGAGTTCCGGCTCGGCCGCTGGCTCCCGGGAGACCGCCCAGACCGGTGGTGGCTAGGCTGCTCCACTACAAAGACAGGGACCTCCTGTTACACAAGGCCCGAACCGCGGGCCCGTACAAGGTGGGCAATGGTAAAGTGACGCTGTTCCCGGACTACACACTCGAAGTACAGCGCCGCCGAGCTTTGTTCTTAGAAGTCAAGAGAGCGCTTCGAGATGAGGGCCTCCAGTATTCCCTGATGTTCCCGGCACGCCTGAAGATAGCCATGGATGGTAAGACGTTCTTCCACGACAGCCCTGAGGAAGCCTGGACCTGGCTGGAGTTGTACAAAGCGGGCACTGGGGAAGCGGGGCGTGGCACGAGCACGCTAGCAGAGGGGCCACGTCCACGCCGATCGCGGCGCATCCGAAGACACCGTCCTGCAGCTCAAATGCCTACGGAGACACAGACGGAGAAAGAACGCTCTGCTGCTTTACGGGCCGTCACGGCCATTTCGCAAGAGAAAAGAACAGCGTCACTGGTGGCGTCAGACTCGGAAAAGGGCTCATTGGGATCGGACACTGAAGAATCGGAAACAGGAAGTGTTCACTTGCCACATGTGACGGCAGGGACGGCAGATGAGATCGTAGATGCATAACACCATGGCTTGACTTGCATGGATGCGAGAGTGGGAGGGGAATTGGCTCCGGTCCTTGAGCATTTCCCCTTGATTCGGCTAGTGGTTGAACACTGGTGGTTGGAGGGGTTAGTAAGGTCAGATGAGTATGTACTATTGTGGTCCCGCTATATTGTAGCCTCGGGTGGGGCTGACTAGCTCTCTTGGGGGTACAGTGCAGGCTGATGGAGGAATAGGAGGTCGAACCTCTGAGGCTCTGGGCCCACTCCCCTAATTTTGTGTGGGTGTGGTTCCTTGGGTTTTTACTAAAGGAGCAGTTTGAACAGTAGTTTGGATGGGTACTAGCGTTGTAGCACCTGTTCTGGGGTGGGGAAGTTGGGGACGGTTCTGAGGTTTGGTTGGGGTAGTTAGATTCACCGGTGTGTTCCAATGTGGGGGGCAGTTGTTTAGGAGGAATTGGCCTCAACATGGGAACGTTACTTTACTTGAAATGTATTACCTGGAATGTATGGGGGCTCCACACAATGCTGCGATGCCATAAGGTGCATGCTTATTTGGTACGACGGGGGACTCACATAGCCTTTCTTCAGGAAACACATATTAATCGATCTGAGGGGCTGGCACTGAAATGTAGATGGAGGGGGCAATTATTTTATACGACCTATTCGGCTTTTGCCAGGGGAGCTCTGATATGGGTCAGAGCGGGAGTCCCATTCCAGCTGACGCAACAGTTGGTGGATCCAGAGGGGAGGTTTGTGGTGGTGACGGGTCGCCTAAATGGCATAGATGTGACACTGTGCAGCATATACGCCCCTAATGTGGATCAGGTCTCCTTCTTTGGTCATCTATCAAGGAGTTTAGCACCATATCTGACTAGTTCGATATTGATGGGAGGGTACTTTAATTCAATTGCGGATGTAGAGATGGATAGATCCCACCCCCCGCTCCCCGACGCCCCAATACATAGACTCTCCAAGGCGAGATGCGCATGGCAGAATAATTGGGGGCTAGTAGATACGTGACGTGCGCATCATTTAGAGGAGCGGGACTACTCTTACTACTCCGGCCTCCATGAACTACATGTGCGGCTTGATGCAATATTATGTACCCCTGATATCCATGCCAAAGTAATCCATAGCGAATATCTAACTAGGACGGTATCGGATCATAACCCTCTACTAGTGCAGATACGATGGGTCCGGGAGAGAGCTGTGATACCGACCTGGCGGCTGCGACCGGAGGTGCTGGAAGATCCAGCCTTCTCCGAGGACCTTGGAACTGGTATAAGTCAATATTTTGCTGAGAATGAGGGCACAGCGACATCAGTGGCAGTTGAGTGGGATGCTTTTAAGGTGGTAGTTCGGGGCTTATGTATTGCCAAAATGGTGGGGGTGAGGAAAACGCTATTAAATGACATAGAGGCAGCAGAGCACCGGCTGCGTAGGGCTGAGAGAGGACTTGGGGGCACAGGGGGAGGTCTTGGAGGCTAGAGAGGCAGTGGCAGTGCAAGTGGAGAGGCTGCGATCCTTTGACCACAGGTCATACCGGGCGAGGATGCACGCAGAAGGAGATAAGACGGGTGCGTTGTTGGCATGGTTGGCTAACCCGAACCCCCGGGGAACACCTATATTGGGAGTGACGGCCCCGACGGGTGAATTGGTGTACACGCAGCAGGGGATAAACGGCTTGTTTCTGGATTATTATACTGAACTCTACCGCTGCAAATTACGACAGGATGGGGATGCCATGGGGGAATTCTTCTCTGAGTTGACCCTGCCTAGACTGGAGAAGGAGCAAGAAGACCTATTAGGGCAGGAGATCACGCTCGGAGAAATTCGGAGCGCAATTAAGCATATGGCGCGTAACAAAACGCCTGGGGTGGATGGCCTACCAATAGAATTCTATTCCGCGTATGTTGATCGCTTAGCTCCACGACTACTGGCGGTGTATCAGGAGGCACGGAAGGTGGGGAAGTTACCGGTAACCACTTGGGAGGCCATTATTATTCCGTTGCTGAAGCCTGGGAGAGAACCGTCTGATATGACGGCATATCGCCCACTTTCAATGTTGACCACTGACTACAAAATTTTGAGTAGGATCCTTGCGACTCGGCTCCTCCCGTACATGGCACAGCTGGTCCATCCGAACCAGGCGGGCTTCATCCCCACACGGAACACATCTGTTAACGTGCGGCGACTACTTCGTATTCTGGAGGGGGACCACAGTTTGGCACCTACCGCAACGGTCCTTTCGGTTGATATTGAAAAGGCTTTAGATAGCCTGGAATGGCCGTTCCTATTTCAGGTTATGCGAGTGATGGGCCTGGGAGAGGCTTTTGTGGGGTGGACTCGGATCCTTAACAGCTCAGCGATGGCCCGAGTGCGGACGGGGGCGACGGTTTCATTAACCTGTTCAGTGGGGCAGGGAACGCAACAGGGATGTTCACTGTCTCCACTGCTGTTTGCTCTTGCAATTCAGCCGCTGGCTGCACGTGCCAGGTCGGGGAAGCATTATGCTGGTCTAGAGTTACGCGGTGACATGCAGTATATCTTGCTTTACGCAGATGATCTACTCATGTTCCTGGCTACTACCGGAGAGGCTTTGACGGGGGCGACGACGTTACTGCATACGTTCGGCACGATTTCAGGGCTTCGGGTGAACTGGGCAAAGACTTGCCTGTTCCCTGTGAGCCAGACGACGGTGAGCCCTGATCAAGTGGGAGGCATACGATGGGAGCCTCACTGTTTACCTTACCTTGGGACTAACATCTATCACACGCAAGAGGACCTGTTAGAGGGTAATGTGGGCAGAGCACTACGAGGGATTAAAGGGAACATGGCATTCTGGGGTACATTGCCGCTATCGGTGGCGGGCCGAGTGGCACTCTTGAAGATGGTGGCACTGCCTCGGTTGCTGTATTATTTCAGGACGCTGCCGATTTGGATACCAGGCTTGTTATTCAAAACGCTCCGTTCCTTGATGGGGGGGTTTGTATGGGGGAGCGGTAGACGGCGGGTGGCTTTGGCCACGATGATGTGACCCCGAGCTGAGGGAGGATGGGTGGTCCCAGACTTCGAACTGTATTATTTAGCAGCTCAGCTGCAGTGGCTTACCCAGGCAGTGGCGAGGGAGTTTAGGGGCCCAGATGGCCCGATGGGCCGGTGGATTCCACGCCATGTGCTATCATTTGTTGTACTTTGTCAGCGGCTGCGGCTTGGATCTATAACTCACGAGGAGCGGACGCTGAGATTGTGTTGGATCCGAAGCCAACGTAGGGGTGGGGCTGCCCGGCCGTACGCTCCGGAGATTCCTTTAGGCATGTGCACAGCCCTACCACATGGGGGAGACTGGTCTGCGCTGGCTGCGTTGGAGGAGCAGGTGTTGCAAGTGATGGGGAACCTATATGAGGAGGGTGTCCTCTTGCCGTATCAGACACTGCAAGATAGATATGGCTTCCCAGGGGCGATTTCTTACTGCACTCAGCCCTTGTAGCGGCAATCCAACGCCATTGGGGAGGAGGGTTGTCGGAGCCGCAGACATCTTTAACATGTCAGTATGTCGTGATGGCAGCGGGGACTTTCAAAGCCATAACGTGCTTATACAGGCGAATGGTGGATGAGGGGATGCAGCCATTGAGTCAATTGCAAAGGAAATGGGAGGCAGACCTGGGTAGGGAAATTCCTGAAACCACGTGGTCTAAGATAGTGGAGAGAGCATGGAAGAGCACGCGTAATGCTAGGTTGCAGCTTATCCATTTCTATGTGTTACATAGGGCATATTTAACCCCGGCGCGGATAAATAAGTATTTTAATGTGGACACAGCCCGGTGCCCCCGCTGCAACTCAGAAGAGGCAGAATTTATTCATATGATGTGGAGTTGCCCGCAGTTGGGAACGTATTGGGAGGAAGTGGTTGATATATTATGTGGGGTGACGGACAGGCAGATAGACCCAGTCATGGGTGCATGTATATTGCACTGGTTTCCTCATACGGCTAGGACGAAAGTTACAAATAAGTTCTTGGACCTGGGGTTGTTGCTAGCCAAAAGGGAGTTAACGAAGCATTGGAAATCCAGGCAGGGACCCAACATTGAGCGCTGGAAGGCAGAATTCACCAAATGGGCAGCCAGTGAGAGTACGGTTCGGTTCCAACAAGCTAGGAGATCTCGCAACGATAAGGCACTAGAAACTGCAAAAGCGTGAGAGGCTCTGGTTGCGCTGCTGCTGTTACCTGAACCGGAGTCAGATGGAGATTCATTGGATATACCGATAGGAACACCCCGAGCGGAAGGGCTGTAGTGGGGCTCCTAACAATTCCAGGGGACATTGATGCGGAATTAAGAATGAACTAGGCCAGGCTAACCAGTTCGGAAGAGGAGGAGAGGTACACACCCCTGAATAGTTATGTATTATTGTTAGTTTTTCCAACTATGTTAATGAAGAACACACCGGTGGTGTGGGTTAGGGGGGGCAAAAGGGGAGGGATTGATCTATAACTGGGTGGGCGCATTGCTTGATTGAACTAATGGCACATGGGTTGGAGAGGAAAGGATTGTTAAGCCAAACATGTATATTGAGGACGTTATCCATTAGAAGCAAGCGTAAGAGTGAAAAGGAAATGAGTATTCAGGTGTATAGACTTGTCCTGATGGTTAAATCGAAATAATGTACATGGCTCAGGAAATGTGCTCATTAATAATGATGTAAGACAAATGCCAGATGTTTTATTTGTGTGGAAAAATCAATAAAAATATGTTTAAAAAAAAAAAAATGACTGCCTATGAACGACGTGCATATGGATCTCAAACTCGTGCACTAAGTGGAGCCCACTCATGCACCCAAAAGAAAAGAAACAACACCGCTATGACCCTGAACCACAGTTCCACATATCTGTCCCCAGATGCCCATGAGGATGCATAATACTCACACAAAATGTGGACAAACGTTCCTGTAATGATAACAACGTGCATCAGTCTCAAAACGCTTGGATTGTCAACTCACTACACACATATACATCTTATAATCCACCTACTAGTGTACCTCAAAGATGATCAGACATGACAATTCTTATTGATTGTTTGGGAAATAGCATGGTTCCTAAGCAACTACACCCCTCTGGTACTGTCGAAACGAGACCAGAAAGTAATTAGCAATTGGAAGCACCACTCAAACATCTTTTTATACTGCTGCTTGAGGAGCAAAATTACCACGTACCTGCGAAATCGTGCTTAATGGTGCTGCCCAAACTGGCCGGATCAATCCACTGTGACAACTGAGAGAAACTAATGTTTCCCTCTGACTAAATACATCATACACACGGCGTCTTCCTTAGGTACACCTTCCCCATCTGAGGCAGGGCTGTTCGTAGCTTAGTGTGAGAGCATCACAACAGTAAGGTATTGAGCAGTGGAAGATCGGGCGCTACCTCAGTCATTTGTGGTCCACACTAGGGTAGCTCTCTTGCCTGAAAGGAAAGACTAAATATAAGCAGAGTCACTAGAATTATGCGATTCTGTGGCCGTGGCGATGTTCGCATAGTTATGGATTTTCCGCACTTGTCACATAATCCATCATCTGCCACATAATCTGCATATTTTAATCCCAATTTTTTTTATTTCTAGTTTAAATGGATCAAAAGTTACGAAAAATATGGTGACTCGTGTTCTTTCGCACCAGTAGGCTTTTTGCAAAGGTTGACTGGTCATCTTCCAGTTGCTAAATGATGTATTTGGGTAATAAATTGGTACTAATTAAGGTGAACTCTTTTCTGAGACACTCTTATCAGGTGTAAAAATGACAAAATAATGAAGTAATACTATCACCAAATGTGCCGCATATTTTGACTTTTCTTGCTGCATAATTTAGTCACCCTTGCCGCATAATTTGATCCTACTTTGACTTATGATTCCAGTGGCCCTAAATATAAGCATCCAAAATGGTATAGACCTATTGAATGTATGTAAATATTCATTTTGAAAGAATCCTTGTAAAAATTCCACATTAATGCAATGGGGATTCCTATATTGATTTAAAGGAAGGTTCAACTCAACACACAATTGTGGGCATTGAATGGTCCACAATACAAAACCCTACAATCATCTCGTCACTTTGCAACTTTAACAGCTGACATTTCACACTTGAAAGCTGCAATATGTCTTTCTTCTTGCTATTCTATGAAGCATTTCAAGTGGAAAAAGATGCAGTCAGTAGTGTGTCACTTTAAGAGGAGTTCTCATGCTAATACAGGTCACACAATGCTCATGACCATAAGAGAACATAGGGGCTGATGACGATGGCTGTTAACCCGCTGTGAACCCGCCACGGGCAGGCTGCCGGTGGTGGGTTCACCGCCATGGCAAGGCCAATAACCGCCCGCCAGATTAGGATGGCGGGCGGTGTGCCTGGTGGGTGGAAAGCCCGTCCGCCACGCGTCCAACAGAGGCAATCGTTACGATTGCCTGTCGGACCGCGCCGCATCCACAGAATGGTGGCGGTGCCTAGCAGGCACTGTCCGCCAGATCAGGATGATGGATCCCCACCAGCCCTTCCATGGCGGTTCAACTGCCATGGAAAGGCTAGCAGGGATGTACTTTGGGAGCCTGTAGCGGGTCCCCCTTGTGCAGGGGCAGTTGGTGTGTGCACTTGGGAAATGTAAACAGTGCTTTTTTAACATTGCGGCGGGTGCTGCAGCCAGCAGCACCCGACGCATTGTTAAACATTCCGTTTGTGGCTGCAGTGGTTGCATCCTAATTTCTTTTGCGCGACCGCCGCCTTATAGGCGGGCGGTCCCCATTCCCGGGACGATGGCGGATGGACTGAAGTCCGTCCGCCATCGTAATGACCCCCTTACTGTCCACCAAGAGAAGAGTGTTAATACGATCTGTTCAGCTGTCTGTCAATGCATATATAGATATGCCACAGCTTCACTGAATCTCTGCTGCCAAGCTCCTGTTACAAAAGTCCTTCTTCTAAGGATGCTTGAAAATGCAATATGTAGTTATTGTCCTGTGGAATATCTTCCACTCAATCCTAAATTTCTGTAACCAATAAAGTTACTTTAGAAATCTTTGCTACTCACAGGCCTTCATTAAGGCCTTGTGCTTATGTCATCACTTGTTCCAGCTGTTGTGAAAAGATCATTTAAAAAGCACCTGGATACTAAATGTATACTGCTTAATTAACAATAATGAGGTAAAATATAAAAATAGCTAAACACAGTATACACTTTTTGAAGTAAGGAAATAACATATCCGAAAACGCAACACATTTTATAACATACCATATTTTTTATTAAAATGGATTCCTCACATTGATGCGGTGTACACCCACACTTTTATGTTGAGTATGCCTACCCAAATTCTCTTTCCCAGCTTAGATCAGCAACACAGGGGTTGAGGAGCCATCAGGTAGTTAGGAACGACGTGAACCCCCTCTCCTTCGGGTTCCCACAAATACATATATGGGAACCCTTTCTTCCCCGACTCAATCAAAACATTTATCTGGTGACTTGCCACTCTACCTCACCACCCCTAAGGAAATCTTCATATGATGATTGGACATGGAAACTGCGCTAACAAGAATGAAACTGTCTGACTGGATAAACTGGTTGATTTAGTCTAAGAAGGTAGGTGTGTTTTTAAAATAAGTTCCACAGTCACTATAGAGGAGGCTTTAGGGCATGGGCAAAGTGGCCTATTACCCAGGGCCCCCATCTTCCATGGCCACCCGTAAAGGGATTGAGCAGTTGAAAGTTTCAATAACAATGCATTAAAGCAATTCGTTTTTAAAACATTTAACATCTTGTGAGGCCTGCCTTGTCCAGCTATACCTCTTTTGCTCTCGGGCAGTTGGTGGCAATTGAATTAATAAAAAAATCTTTCTGTTTCCTGCCTTGCTCCTTATTTCACCTCACTTCTTCTGTCTCTCCCCCACCTCTCTACAGATGGCCAAATCTACTGCTCTTTCTACTTCAACTTACTCCACCGCACCTGTGTACCTCACTTTTATTTCAATACACATCCCTCTACCCACCTCTCTCCCACGATCTCGCCTCATTCTGTTCCTATCTGTATATATCTATCCCCATACCCCATGTACCTCAACTCTCCCTACCCGACTACCACTCTGCATTTGTTTATACTTGAACTCTTTACCTATCATTCTGCCCTGTCTCAACCTCACCTCTTTCTAGTTTGAATCACTATTGTTTTCCTCTCACTTCCCTATATAACGTCTACACCTGTTTCGGTTCACTGACACAACATCGATGTAAAAAATATCGATGTTAAAAATATTGAGTAAAAAATATAGACAACAAAAATATTGACTCCTATACTTAAACAGGTAAGTACAAAAATATTGACTATAAAATATCGATGTAAAAAATATACATGCATAAAATATCGACTTTTATATAAATATAAAATAAAGTAATATATATTAAATATAATTTTAACAAAATAAAATACATTTAATATACATTTTAATAAAATATCACAATTAAACTTAATTGAAAAAGATAAATACATTTTAATAAAATATCACAATTAAACTTAATTAAAAAAGATAAACACACAAACATATTTATACACATATATTTATTTTAAAACAATTAATAAACTATTATTTTTCATTTATATTAAAAGTTTAAAATAATATAAAAAATACAAATATATATTAATGATTTAAAATATAAAAAAGCAAAAATCTAAAATAAATTAAAACATTAAACTATTAAAAAATATTTAAACTTACATTTCAAAATACAATCAATGCAACAGTAGGGAAAATGTTGGATAGCAAAAGGGTAAAAATAACTATTCCCACTCCAGTGAGTGCAACAGTTGGGTACGTGTTGGATAGCGATGGAATTAAATTTACTATTCCAACTCGAGTGCAACAGTACAGTAGGGGAAAGTGTTGGATAGCGGAGGGGTAAAAATTACTATTCCCACTCCACTGAGAGCAACAGTAGTGAAAGTATTAGATAACGGAGAAGCAAAAATTACTATTCCCACTCCAAAGAATGCAACAGTAAGGAAAGTGTTGGATAGCGGAGGGGTAAATTTTACTATTCCCACTCCAAAGAGTGCAACAGTAGGGACAGTGTTGGATAGCGGAGGGGTAAAAATTACTATTCCCACTCCACTGAATGCAACAGAAGGATAAGTGTTGGATACCGGAGGATTTTCTTTAGGATTTTATTTTCGTTTGCATAGTTACTAAAAACCATTGCAATACAAAAGCTTCAATTAAAACCGTAAGAACATGATAAAATATAAGTTGCACATTTATATTATCCATAATTATTAAAAACTTTAAATAAGTTAGATTACTAACAGTTAAAAAGGCACTTTGGTGCTAGTGCAGATTGTTTCTGATGTAAGGAATGCAGTCAGTGCAGCGCTTGTTGCCGAATCAACTGCTGCAATCAGTGCAGAAAGGTACTTTACGGTGTTTCTAGGCTGCTAACCACAATGGGGGCTTCCCAGTTCTCCCTTAGTTGGAGCATCCTCTGATCTTTAGTTGGGTGGATTGTGCTAGGATAGCCAGTGTATAATGCTGCCCGCAGTTCTTAATGACTAGTACTACGTGGAGTGGTTTCTGGTAGGTTTGCTCTGAATCCCAGGTAAGGCGTGATCTTATGGAGGCATTTTTTGCTCGACTAATGCAAGAAATCTTACTAGTCTGCAATTTAGTTGTGGGGTTCCTGGATCAAAGCATGCCAGAAATGCTTACCTCCTTGAGCGAATTCCCCTCTGATTAAAGGGGATTTTTAGCAGCTGTCTCCTTTCCTGCCCCATCTCCGTACAGGAGCATTGTAGATGGATGATATCTCCTTGGTCATTTTTGCACAGGCTGCAAGAAGTTGGGGATAGTGCTCGCAGCCACAGTGGAAGGTTCTGAGTGCACGGGAGCATGCCAAGGCGCAATTTTAAGAATTTTATTTTCCGTGATGTTGGCTATTCCAGGTTGAAGTATTTTTGAGGGGCTGAGATCTTATAGTTATTCAAAGTCATCCATGCATGAGATCTGGCTGAAAAGGCGGCTTTATTCTCCACCAATGACAGTTGTTTTAGGGATTTCCAGACCAGCTTCTTAAAGGCTAGGTGATGGATCTGTGGGTTCCAGAGGACGGAGAGCCCAGTGCTTGCCAGAGCCTCCTGAAGGTAGCTTCTTGCAGGGGAATTCTCCTTCTGTTGGAGGTCTTGCCATAAGAGCTGGTTTAGAGTGTTTGGGGCCAATAATCTGATCTTATTCCAGCAGATGATGTATGTGCCGAACCTGGCCCATGATTGCTTCAATGGGCCAAACTCCAACCTTAGTTGCGCCGGGGAGGTGTAGTTTGGGAGGCTGAACATGGTTTTTTATGCTTTGACTAGAGTTTTGTCCAGTAACTTGGCATCTCTGCCTCGCATTATTTCGCTGCCATAGGTTATAGTGGGTAGAATTTTTGCCTGTGCTACTTTCAGGAGGGGGCTTAGAGTTGGACCGGTTAGTTTTGATGTTAGATTTTTTTATGTTAGTGCTAGCACCTGCGCTTTTCTTTTAATCTCTTCTTGATGTAGTGTGAAGGATCCTTCTTTATCTATGTAGACGCCTAGGTACTTGTAATCCACCGCTGGTTCTATTTGTTTGTCACCCAGGTGCCAGGACCTTGCTTGTTTCCTCTTGTTATTAATGGTCATTGTCCTTGTTTTTTTTTAGATTAATTGCCAAGTTGTTTCCTCTGGCGTAGTCCTGCATTTCGTTAAGAAGGTGTTGCATGCCAACTGCAGTATGACTAAGCAGAATTGCGTCGTCGGCATACAGGAGATTGGACAAAGTTGTGCCCCCCAGCCTGGGTGCGTGGGAATTGTTTGAGTTGAGTGATTGTGGGAGATCTGCCATAAATAGATTGAATAAGGTAGCCGCCAGCACACATCCCTGTTTCAGCCCTTTGGTTGTTGTTAATCTTCTCGAAAGGTTGGTCCCTGTTCCCAGTTTCAACTGTACCCAGGTGTCTGTATGAAGGAGTGTTAACATTTTTAGGAGGGCTTGTGGAATGCCCCCGTGGGCTAGCTTTCCCCACAGTCTTGCCCTATCAACATTGTCGAAAACGGCGCTAAAGTCAATAAAACAAAGGTGCAGCGGCATTTTCTTGGATATTGCATCAATAAGCAGAGAGATTGACAGGATGTTGGTTGTTGAACCTGTTTTTTTGTGGAAGCCTGTCTGGTTTATTGGTATTATATTGTTGGCATCAGCCCAGGCTGTGAGTTCCTCCAACACGGTTCCCGCAAAGTATTTGGCCTCGTTGTCAATCAGTGCCACCAGTCGGTAATTACCAGGCAAGGCCTTGTCACCGCTTTTATGGATCGGGACAATCGTGGAGCCTTTCCAAGAGTCTGGTATTATACCCAGTGATCTGCTGCCTAATTAGGAGCAGCTCTGCAGCATCTGTCTCCTCCTCCGGCAGTTGATCTATGTCTGAAGATGTTTGTAGGACTCCCTCCCTTGTTAGAGTCCCTTCCGAGCGGACATCGAGTAAGGCCCTGTTTTGGGAAATTGATAAGGAACCCACAATTTTGTAATTGAAATGATCATATAAGAAATGGGCCAAGGTTTCCTTTAGTATGTGGGAAGAAGTGCCTCCATGCTGCGGGTGCATAATTGTATTTACCATTTTCCAAAAGCGGGCGCTATCGTTATGGTTTATATTGTGGAGGAGCTTTGCCCAAATGTCATCTTCGTAATTTTTGTTGATGTCCCATTTCAGTTTCTTTAGCTTTTTTCTCTGTTGTCGCAAAGAAGAGAGGAGACTTGTGTTCCCTGGGTCATGTCGCAGGGATCTAATCGAGCCGTTTATAGATCTTTTGAGGCCCTTTATTTCGGCCCATTGTGCTGTCGTTAGCCTTTTTTCCTGCTTGGGTGCCAGAGGACTGTTTGTTTTAATTTGAGAGGCATGAAGTTATGTAAATGTGGCTCTAAAACATTCCCAATTTGATATATGACTCTTTGCTGACAGTTGTGAGAGTGCGAGATTTATTGCTGATCCTGACAGGGACTCAATATTTTCCGCTGCAAATTTAATTCTCTTGCTGTTTGACGTGTATCTCGAGCCCAGAGTGGTGCTGGCTGAATGCAAGTAGGTACAATTGCAGGTATGGAGATTTCCTGTGGGCGATGATCACTGTCCCCCTTGTCTCCTATTCTGAAGCTGAGTATGAAAGGAAACAGCGAGAGACTGGCGAACGTGTAGTCCAAAATCGAGGAAGTTGATGCAGAATAATATCAAATTGTGGGGAGAATTTGTTAGGGTTAAATTTGTTGAAAAGGTTGCATGCGACAATTTTTTGTTCTCCAGACGGTGTTTACATGACTATTGGACCTCAGGTGGCCTGTGCCACACAATGTTTTGCAAAGGATGCCCCCCTTCCCTTCGAGTTTAAAGATGTGCACGCACACTGTGGGCTACAGGAGACACTGATGTGAGGTTACTCCAGATCCCACCGGTCTCTATACAGATTAAGGAAAATGTTGTATGGCCACGTATTCCCCAGTACAAGATATCCCAGGCAGGAGAAAAGGCCTTATTGCAAATAATACAGGATTTGATTAAGTCTGGTGTGGTTGAGGAGACGGCGGCGAATGTGTGTAACAGCCCTATTCTTCCTATTCTTAAAAAGGCACCCTTGGATTCTTCTGATGCTCACCCTGATGTTTACCGCTTCGTAATTGACCTTAGAGAGGTGAATAACATTACCGCGATCTTGACAATGATTCCCCCGTCTGCAAAATTCTTCTCTGTGATAGATTTGAAGAATGCTTTCTTCAGCATTCCAATCCATACAGATAGCAGACATCTGTTTGGATTTGCAATAGCCGGAAGGAGCTTTAGGTTCTGTTGTGCTCCACAAGGCTATACGGAGAGCCCGAGTATCTATAGCCAAGCTTTGAAAGCTCAATTGGATTCCTTAGAAGTTCCCCCTGGTAATGTGCTGTTGCAGTACGTTGATGACCTCCTTGTGGCTTCAGACACTGAAGATGGTTGTAAAGCGACCACAGTTAAATTGCTGTTACATTTGGCACACAATGGCCACAAGGTGTCCCTTTCAAAATTTCAATATTGTCAACAGGAGGTCACCTATTTAGGTCACCTACTATCGAAGGAGGGTCGTAGACTAATACCTGAACGCATAGCTGCTATTACTAATATGCCTGTTCCTAAGACCCAACACGAGGTACGCGCTTTCATTGGTATAACTTCGTATTGTCGTCACTGGATCCCTAACTATTCCTTACTAACGAAGCCCCTCCTTTACCTGACCACCAAAGAAGTGCATGAACCCCTGCCTTGGACATCTGCATGCCAGCAAGCTTTTAAGCAATTAAAGGTTGCGCTTTGCTCTGCTCCTGTGCTTGGTCCTCCTGATTACCAGAAGCCTTTTGTGCTTTATGTACATGAGGCGGACGGTTGCGCGCTTTCTGTTCTAACACAGGGTTTTGGTCGTAAGCAGAGACCCTGCGCGTATTTCTCTGCTATTCTTGATAACGTCGCCAGAGCTCTCCCGAGCTGCCTGAGGGCTGCCGCGGCGGTGGCAGTTTCTATTAGACAATCGGCAGTGCTCATCCTTGATACGGATCTCACAGTCATGGTACCTCATGCTGTGGACACACTGTTGAATAAGACAAAGACACAGCACCTTACTAGTGCGCGTCTGACTGAATATGAGTTAACTTTGTTTGCTCCGCACATTACCATCAAACGCTGTGCTACTCTGAACCCAACCACATTACTACCCCTCCCTTCGGAAGAAAAGGACCATGATGTCCATGATTGTTTATTTCGGACTGAGGAAGAAACGAAGGGACGGGTAGACCTGACTGATGTTCCCTTATCTGACCCTCAGGGGGAACTATATGTCGATGGCTCTTGTTTCAAACTACCAGATGGCACTACCACTGCAGCTTATGCAATCACAGCGTTACGTACTGTATTTGAGACATCCCGTATCCCATACCAGTCAGCCCAGGCTGCAGAGTTGGTTGCCCTCCTTAGGGCTTGCGAGTTGAGTGAGGGACTGACTGTCAATGTCTACACCGACAGTCAGTATGCTTTTGGGGTGGCCCATAATTTTGGGCGCCTCTGGGCGGAGAGAGGGTTCTTGACCTCGCATGGGTTGCGCATACAGCATGGTCCATTGATACATAGACTGTTGACAGCACTGACACTTCCTGATAAGTTGGCAATAATAAAATGTAGCGCTCACAAAGCAGTAACAGACGATGTTGGAAGGGGCAATGCTTTTGCAAATCAGACAGCTAAGGAGACAGCTAGATCGAAGATGAAAAAGATGTTTGTGGCAGGTCCCGCTAGGTGGGTTCCAGACAATGGAATGTTCGAGGACACATTAGACAATGTCAGGGAAAGAGAGAGTGAGGCGACAGTAGATGAACTGGCAGAATGGGAGGAGAGGATAGGGCGTTTGGACGAGGATGGGTGATGGACTGATTTGTCTGGGAAACAGAGATGGTTGCTGCCCAACGCACCCCTGTTGTTACCATGGCCCACGGCCCAGCACACATTAGTGCCAAAGGAATATGTAAGCTATTGGACCCAATATGGCGAAACGATAATATCCCTAAGGTAGCCACACACTTGGTGAAACACTGCATCATTTGTCTGAAACATAATCCTGGGAAAGGTACTCCTACACCCGCAGGTAATTTTGCACCGCCTTCCTTCCCTTTCGAGGTTCTCCAGATGGATTTCATCGAAAAGGAACGAGTTAACAATTTGAAGTATGTACTGGTAGTGATTTGTGCATTCAGTAAATGGATTGAGGCTTATCCCACTAAGGAGAATGCGGCTATGGCGACGGCGAAGGCACTCTTAAAAGAGTTCTTCCCGCGCTATGGATTACCACGTGTGATCTGGAGTGACAACGGAAGTCACTTCAATTCAAAGGTCATTGAATTGGTGTGTAAAGGCTTGCACATTAGACAGAAATTTCATGCAGCGAACCACCCCCAGTCAGCAGGCCTGGTTGAGAAGTACAATGGTACTCTCAAATTGAAGTTAGCGAAGATTCAAGAAAGCGCAGGATTGCGATGGCCCGATGCTCTACCTTTGGCTTTGTTGTCTACCAGACCGACAGTGCATTCTAGAACAGGGTTGTCCCCGTACGAGGTGGTCTTCGGGCGCCCCGCCAACGTCTGGGGCATCCCAAGTCCCAAGCGCTTTTCCGAGTTAGAGTACCTCCTACTGATAGATTATCTGTATGAATTGTCTAAAGATCTCCGTTCTGTCTACCAACAGATTCACGCCACGCTGCAACCAGTACCAGAGGGCCCCGGGCATCAGCTACAACCCGGAAACTTTGTAATGGTCAAGAATTTTCAATGGAAGAACTGCCTGGAGCCGAGGTGGAAGGGGCCCCTGATTGTCCTGCTCGCCACCCGCACCGCAGTGAAGCTTGAAGGCCGGAAGCACTGGGTGCATGCATCACATGTAAAAAGAATTCCTCTACCACTTCCGTATGATCAGTGGGTCCTCGACGGCATTGCTGACCAGGAAGGGGAGTGCGTGCCCCGTTTCGTACCCTTGTCTGACGCCCGACTGAGGTGGATGCAGACAGACGAGCAGAGCGATGAGGTCTTACTTGAAGCGGTCCCCCCAGAGATAAGGGCCGCCCCAGATGCTGCCGCTTCAGGTGCACGAACACCTGAGTCTCAATGCCCTGCTGAGCCTGAATTTCTTCCCCTTTTTGTTGATGAAGAAGTGCCTGGGGTTGCCAGGTACAACCTGTGACCCCGACGGAAGGACAGTGCGGCAGTAGGACAGTCCATGAGTTAGGGAAGGACTCGAGCTTAGGGCGTGGGTGCTGTGTCTAAGGTGCCTGCTTTAGATTAGAGTGAACTACACTGGTGCACTGCCCTGGACACTGGACAGGATTAGCTGAGGGTGCCTTCCAAGGAGGGAGGGTGCCCTATCCTGAAAGAAGAGGATTTGTTTTCCAGCAAGAGGCTGCGATCGCGCAGCTCCCCCGTGGGAGTGCTTCATAGCACCGTCGTTGATGAACAATAGGAGTCTACTAGTGAGGCTCTGAAGGACACTGGGTGATTTGTACCCCTCTGGTTGGTTGTATTTTTGTGGCTCCCATTCCTAAAAGTTTTTTTCTATGTACCCATTTGGCCGCGCAATTATGAAGGAGGAACAGCCTCTAGTGACCCTACCATTACAGCAGAATGGTCCTGTGTGGTCTAGTTGGTCTACTGGGAGTAGGGTGGTAGTGGTATTGGTCCTTCTCATCGTAACGATAACACTATTCGGGGTGGTGTGGTATTTAGAAGAACAGCATCCTGTGCACACATTGATAGGGACTACCCCGGCTCCACCTGAGCATTTGTTTGTTACACTGGCCTCGCATAAGGAAAGACATAGACAGACCTATGTCGAGAACGCGTTTCTGCAGATGCTTCATCAGGTGCACAGCACTACTAATGCCACAAATTGCTGGGTGTGTGGGTTACTTCCCTCAGTTATGCATAAGAACGATCTACTGGTGTCCTTGCCCCTGTCATACTTGGGTAGCTGTGAGGCATGGGTCCATTTGCTTTTTATGGTGTACATGCACTATTATGTTGGCGCGATGAATATGGAACAGTCTGATTACGAAGCAGTGTTGGAATATATAGTGGTACACCAAGGATATACGCCTGGGGCAGATGGAAAGGAGGGTACCCTAAATCCAGAAGCTTGTATGAATATTTTTGAGGATAATAAGAATGTCACTTGGTTGCAGAACGAAATGCTGGATTTTCAAGGATTTAATGTTACTGAATATTTTAAATGTTTCCAGGAACGAAATATAACAGAAGACAAAGCCATGCCCGTCCCTGTGATCAATACAGCAGCCAGTTTCTGTGTTGAAGGTACAGGGAGCATTCCAGTAGGCCAGAGCAGTTGTAACTATCCATACCGATTGAACACTGCTAGTAGCCCACCTTTGCTCACACCTCCAAATGTATACTTTGTTTGTTGGGAACAGGCTTATACCTGGCTTCCCAGGGGATGGTCTGGCCGGTGTTATGTCTCTTTCCTCTTGCCCCCAGTTTATATTGCACCATCTAACTATCACAAGGATCATAGACTACAGCGTAGGGATCTCCATTTACATCGAGCCAAGAGAGTTGTCAATACAGAAGATATAGATCAAACAGATACTTCCCTACAGCAATTTACTGACATCATGAAGGGCATTTTGCCGTTCTGGGGCCCCATGTTCAATAGCCGTAATATCCGTCGCCTGGCTAGAGTAGTTGAGGGCGTCATTAACACTACTGCAGATATACTGACTAATATTACCGTTGAGCTTCAGGCTACGAGACTTGTTGCTCTTCAGAACCGGATGGCTTTAGACGTCATCCTAGCTGATAGGGGCGGAGCCTGTCGCGGCATCGGCAGCAATTGCTGTGTTTACATTCCTGATAATGCCTCTAATGTATACTCCGTCATACAGAAATTACATAGGCTTGCTTCAGATATCCATCTGGATAATGGTTCATGGTCCCTCACAGGGTGGTTCTGGGGTCTGCTGACATCATGGGGTTGGAAGATACTACTTGCCCTCTTAGTTATCGCAGGTGTTATCTTCACATGTTGCCTATGTATTAATTGCCTTCCAGCATGTTGCACCTATTGTGTGAGCAAGCTCACCCCTACCCCTAAATTGCCAGGAAGTGATACTAAGGTAACTACTATGATGATGCAGGATATTCAGGATATCAAGCTTATCGATGAAGGTATTTTTGAGTACTAAGTAGAAGTTGATTCTCATGTGCTGTTTTATTCTTCCTTGTAACGTGAAGTGCGCATGCATTTTTCTTCCTTCTCACTTTGAATTGTAAAGACCCTACCGGATAGCAATAAAGCATTTAGCCTCCCATGTTAAAAGGAGGGTCTGTTAGGTTTGAAAATCCCATTCCTGCTATGCACTCGTATCATGCTATATTAGGTTAGCAATGTGTGGCTAAATAGATGCCATTTGTATTCACGTTATGCAACCCACTGAGTTACCCCTGCAATGTGCAAGCTTTAGTTAGCAAGTGTGACTCCATTTTGTATTTCGTAATCCCTATTAGGCTATGTCTGAACTAGGCCTCATTATTCGTACTGCTTGCCTCAGCAGAATACTGTATTTAGTTATTATTTTTCTTTCCTGTTCAAGGCTGTTTCCCGACTGACTAATGAATAGGCCATTCTGCCCTCGCATGCCTGAGTGTGTAGTCCTGCTCCCACGTTAGGAGACGCTGAGATTCAGCGCGGTAACCTTGAGTTGCTGATAGCCTGTACCCATCTGGCAGGTGGTAGCCCATCCTTCTGTGCCTTCTTTGTTCATGTTCGGCTCAGGCCGGTAACTTTCCACTGTGGGCGTGGTTGGGGGGTTCTTGGAGGAATGATCATGCATTGCAGGCCGTGGGGGAGCCAGTCCCTCGGCAGACATCTTAGGGTGCAGGTCAGATGGGACTCCTCTGCAGAGTATTACTAATAAATGCTTGTTTGTATTCTCTACTGTCTGACCGACTCTTCATTTCTTGGGAAGGCATAGCAGGTGGTTGTAAGTAACCCGGGTGGCCCCTAAGGGCCACTTCCTTCACCCTGAGGTTAAGATGTTCTAGGTCCTCTTGAAAGCGTCAGTTTTTTTTGTTGTGCTTACCATGGGTAGTGCCACATTGAGTTGGTATGTTACAATTTGAGGATTGGAGGCTCGCTTCGTTGCCCTCTGACGTGCCCAAGAGGTATTGGTTCAAGTCCCCCGACAGAATGAGGTTGGGCGTTTCTACCCTACTTAAATAAGTTGTTATTTGGCCAATTAGCTTCGCAGAGTCAGTTGCTTTATGTTTTGGATGGATGTGTGCATTAATAATCACTGCATCGTCTTGTGCCTCTGGCAGAGAGAGAGTAAATTTAACTGCTGCGGCAACCTCTGTGGCAGGTCCGAATGTTGCTGCTGATGCTATGGTAGTTGTAGATAAATAAGTTGCCAGCCCTCCTGAGGGATGACCAAGTTTCCCGCCCTTTGTGGCTGGTGTGGCAAAGCATAGGAACCATTGTAATTGTAGTGGTTCTATAAGCCATGTTTCCTGCTGCAGGCTTATATTGAACGAGTTGAGGTATTGCAGGAATTCCGGATCTGAGATTTTTGTTGCCAAGCCATTGACGTTCCATGAACAGAGGCGGTCCTCCGTTTTTTTTGCACTGATGCCTCCATCTCATTGCCAGTGCTGTCATTGGGGTTCTGGAAAGATGGTTATAGTTCTTGTAATCAGCTCTAGATGCGGATGACTGCATCAGGGAGCTGTTTCTGCCCGGGGGAAGGCGTGCAGGGTGCCTAGAGTGCGAGCCCTTTGTTGCGGAGAATGGCCCAGTGGTCCTCGGAGCACCGAGATTGGGGGCCTTGGGCGGCTCTTGGCTCCAGACCTTGGGCTGGGGATTAGAAGAGGCACTGGATACCCTGAGTTTTGATGAGGAGTAACATTGATGCCCAATCTTTGAAGGTATGGTACTCCTCTAATACTCTCTGTGCAATTGCGGTTGTTTTCCACGTAGCCCTCGTTGTCTCAGGCATTGCTGGGTTTTCTGGGTGGAGAAACTCTATTGAGAGAAGGTCAGTCTAATTTAGGCCTGCAAGATTGGGTGTAGCACGTAATAGCCTCAAGGTGTTCCCCCTGTTCAGGATGTCATGATTCCCTTTTGAGGTATTCTCAGGTTTGAGCAATATAGAGCTGAAACCTGCCGACGTTTCGTTAGGGGCTTGCATATGCATTGATGGTTCTCTGGCATGCAGCTCAGTGACGTGTTGGCAATTGAGTTGGACGTCCTCCGTCGATTGAGGTTGCTCCTCCTCGCTAAGGGTGCTGTATTTGTTTTCCGTCCTTGTCATAATGTTTAGCTCACCTGGTGGCGTCAGTTTCAGCGAGCACAGGGTGCCCTGAAGCAGCTGGTCAGAATCCTGCCGTAAGTGCCTTTCAGTTCTAAGCGGGCCCGGATTTTGAGTATTGAGGCTCGTACAGACGCTAGTCCGGTCATTGTTGGCTTGGTGATCGGACGCTGTCCATAAAATTCAGACTCCCGGTCTCTTGCTGCTGCTAAATTTATAACTTTTTGAGAAGCCTCCTGTTTCTCAGGCCGAGTTGGAGAGGTTGGTGGCTTTTGGAGCAATGATATAGGTGCTGGACTTGGAACTGAGATATTTCTTTCTGTGTAAGAAGCGGCCATTCCCAGTAGCGGGTTCTTATTTCCTTTATCGGCTAGTGGCCCCCTATTATTGCGGAAAGGAGACAATGCTTCTGAATCTGGTTGGATGCTGGTTTGTGACGGGACTTTGTTTTGATTGCACCTGTCTTTCAGGTCGGTGTCTGTTGGATACCGGAGGGATAAAACATTTTATTGCCACTCCGGTGAGTGCAACAGTAGGGAAAGTGTTGGATAGCGGAGGGGTAAAAATTACTATTGCCACTCCAGTGAGTGCAACAGTAGGGAAAGTGTTGGATAGCGGAGGGGTAAAAATTACTATTCCAACTCCAGTGAGTGCAACAGTAGGGAGAGTGTTGGATAGCAGAGGGGTAAAAATTACTATTCCAACTCCAGTGAGTGCAACAGTAGGGAAAGTGTTGGATAGCGGAGGGGTAAAATTAACTAATCCCACTCCAGTGAGTGCAACAGTAGGGAAAGTGCGTGATAGCGGAGGGGTAAAAATTACTAATCCCACTCCAGTGAGTGCAACAGTAGGGAACGTGTTGTATAGCGGAGGGGTAAAAATTACTATTCCCACTCCAGGGAGTACAACAGTAGGGAAAGTGCTGGATAGCGGAGAGGTAAAAATTACTATTCACACTCAAACAATAAAAAAAAAAAAAAATTAAAAATAACAATAACAATAAATAAACAATATGTAAAAAATGGAATATAAAATAACTTACATATATAAAAAGAAAACATATAATATTAAAAACAAAAACCTACAAATATTATATAAAATAAAATAATAAATAAATTAAAACAATAATTATTTTGAACTAGAAAATATTTACAAACAAAACACATTAATCAATACATTAATGTATTTATTTTATTTCCTACCCTATAACACCACACCAAAAACAAAACCCTTGAAAATTTTAAATTGAATTTACTTCCATAATTAACATAATTAATAATCAATTGAAAAATATTATTAATAAAAAATACTAATAAACATTAATTTACTAAACACACTTTAACACATAAAATATCTACAGCACACACCTAAATTAAACAATAAAATAATAAAACACAATTAAAAGTTATATTTAAATTAAAAAAGTATTACTATTGACAACTAATAATAAAGTAATTAAAATTTACTTAATACCCACCCTATATCCGTTTAAAAGTAAAAACAACACACAAAAAAAACAATTACCCAAAATAAATATCCAACAATTAACATTAATTAACAACTATATATTAATTAATTAAACACAAACTACTTCCCACCCTTTACTCCTATAAACACCACAACACACACCTAAAATTAATTACACAGTTACCATAATAAAAATGTAATTAATTTAATTAATATCAATTAACAAAAAATTAATAATAAAAAAATATACTACTTAACAACTTTTACCCCTATGAATCCCAAATTAATCAATTAATTTAATTGAATTACTTCCCACCCTATTCCCCTATAAACCCTCAACCTGCTACGGAACTAAAAACACAAAATTCAAATTAAAAAAAAATATTAACTACTAAAAATTTAACACATTTATTAAAAATACAAGCAATTCTTATACAAAAAACATATATCACATACATACAAAATATATACTAAAATACATAACATTAACTGAAAAAACAAAATTTTTAACAACTATAGTTTTGCAAACGATAGTAAACTTTGATATTTTTAAAGTCGATATTACTTACCTTAAGTCGATATTCTTGACCACGATATTCTTGCGGTCGATATTTCTGAGCAAACACAAGGAGATGATGGACGGAGCACTGAAACTTTTCAGACATACACCCCCAGTCACAGATCTGGGTTGAATTCATCATCATTTTTTAGCTCAGTTCGCCACCTCAGTTCCGACCCAGCTATATGCAAATCAGTCTTGACCCTGTGTTTCATGGGAACAGTCCAGCCCGAACTGCCAAGCCAGATCTTCCCTGAACCGGAAACAAGCATCCTGCGACCGGTTTCTGGGTAACACCCTTCATCAGCCAGGCTAGCTTGAATCCAGTGGCAAAGTGAGCAAGGGACCAACGTCTGGGCATACCCTGCCAACTCAGGGCGAACAAAGTAAACACGAGGAGATGATGGACGGAGAGCTGACACTTTTCAGCCACTCACCCCCAGTCACAGATCTGGGTTGAATCCATCATCATTCTTTAGCTCACTTCGCCACCTCATTTCAGACCCAGCTATATGCAAATCAGTCTTGACCCTGTGCCTCATGGGAACAGTCCAGCCCGAACTGCCAAGCCAGGTCTTCCCTAAACCGGAAACAAGCATCCTGGGACTGGTTTCTTGGTAAAGACCTTAATCAGCCAGGCTAGCTTGAATCCAGTGGCAAAGTGAGCATGGGACCCCTGTCTGGGCATACCCTGCAAACTCAGGGCGAACAAAACAAAGACAAGGAAATGATGAACGGAGCGCTGAAACTTTACAGACACTCACCCTGAAGTACGATAGTTTTTTACTCGATATTTGTGCAACTCGAACATTTTTATTCGATATTCTGTCTGCACACCACCTGTTTCACCAGTCTACCTCTCCTCTCGCTCAACAAACCTCTCTCTACCCCCTCTCCCTACCTCTAACTCCCACAGCCTCACTACTCTAGATCTCTAGCTCTCTATTCCTTTATCCTCATCTTTCTCTTTGCCTCACCCCTCTGTCTCCATCTCTTTGTCTCCCCTCGCTCCGTCCTCTACCTCACACCTGTCAACCTCACCTCTGTAGTGCATTTCTTTATCTCACATCTCTCTCACTACCTTATCTATTCACCTCTCTTTCTTTCTTTACCTACTTAACCTCTTACTCTTAACCTCTTAATTTACCTAACCATTCATTAACTATCTCTCCTTCCTCCTCCCCTTCCTCCCTCTATTTTACCTCTCACTACCTTATTCCTTTTTCACTACCGCTCATTCTCCACAATTTTTTCCTGTCTATGATTGCCTCCTTCTCTGTTTCAATCCACTCTCTCTACTTGTCCTGCCTCTCTTTGTAGATCTCACTTCCTCACCTCTCTATCTCTTCCTCTAGCTACCTCACCCTCACTCTATCCATCTCTCCGCTTCTGCATTGTTCTCACCACTGATCTCTGTCTCTCTACTATATCTCGTTTTTCTCTGCACCTCATCTCCTCATCTCTTTATCTACTTTCCCCCTATCTCTTCATAACTTTCTCTCTGCCTCTATGTTTTCATTCTCCATATTTCTCCTAATTTTGCCACTCTCCCTACCCCATCATGCTTTTATCTTTCCTCCATCTCCATATCTCTCACTACCTCACCTCTCTACCTGCTACCTCTACCTCTCTCCATCTACTTCTCTCGACTCTCTTCTCGTTATACTCTACCTCCATTTCTACTGAGTGTATATCAGAATATCGATCAAAAAAATCGGCTCTCATAAATATTTTGGCCTAAACATCGTTTTAAAAAATATCTCTCCATTGAGTGCCCGTTTTCTTTGATTCCAGAGGGGCAATGGTTTTGTAAACAATATGTAAGACACTAATGTTTTCTCACACAATATTTTCACAATGATAGTCTGGTACCATACTTATCTACCACACCTTTTTGGTTACCCCTCCTCACTCCCTCTCTCACTACATGTCGTCCTCCCCATCTTTTTTTCTCTTTACCACTCTGTGTCACTCATAAGCCTTAGCTGTCTCTCTACCTTTCTTTTCAACATAGCTCTTTCTCTGTTTATCTCTTTGTATCTTTCTTTCTGGCTACCTCATCTTTTACTCTTTAGGTTATATTTCTCACTACCTCACCTAGATGCCTACCTCAACTTCATCTCTACCTCCCTTCGTGCTCAACCTCACCTTTCTTGCTATACTGACTGACCCCCGGCGCACAGGAAGGACGTCACGGAGGCGACCTAGCTAGAGGGCTCACAGACCCCTCCAAAGACTAGAGTGTGTGGTAAATGCCAAGATGGCACTAAAGGGCCGCCCTGCTGAGGTGGCCCCCTGCGGGGGCCGCGGACAGCCGCATTTCCCTTACTCAGCAGAATCAGAGGTCACTGTCTGGCCACTGAAGTGTACACATAGAAAGAGGAGAGAAGGGGCAAGGTAGGGAAAGAGAATTTAGGAGTAAATTATTAAATTTCATATGACAAACGGGCAGTGGCAGCTGCTATCATTGCTTAGTGGTGAGGTGTGTTGAGGAAAACAATCAAAACTAAACACATAATTAAAATTGTTAAAACTACACTTACCTGCCGCTCCAGCGGCCACCACTTTGGTCCTCTCTCCCGATCCTCGACTCCGGCTGCACACTCTGCAGGCTCCCAGATGCCAATCCCAGCGCTTCTCTCATGCTGGGAATATTCCCAGCATGAGAGAAATGCTGGGATTGGTCTGAGCGGCTTTGTTTGGTGCTCAGACAGTGCCTGGGAGCCTGTGGTGTTTCTCCAACCCAGCTGTGCAACATAGTTAGGTTGGAGAAATCTAATTGTGCATGTCTGTTTGACCGACCTAAATTGACCGGCCAAACAGAGATGTGCACTTAAAAGTGCTCACCACTCCTCCCCCTGCCATGCCTGTCGAACAGGATTACCTGGCCCGCCCCGCTGAAGACTCGCGTCGTCAGCTGTCAGACAGGCAAAAATAAAACAATAATAAAATGCTTTTACTATCATTTTATTTTTCCTCTTTTAGCAAAGGGGTGGCGCTCCTCCACCATTACGGAGGAGCCGCCCCTGCAAACGGGTGCAAATCTTCGGAGTTGTGGTTTGATTTTCATAGCTGCAGCAAGAATGCAAGTTTGTAAGGAGAATTTGTTTGTGATTGCAAATATCTGACAATTACAGCAACAATATTGCATATGTCTTATGTTTATACTATTCAGTGATTCATTAAACATCCAGCAACTGTCCCTTATCTTGTTTTTCCTACAGTGGTAGGAAGAGACTGGTAAGCCACCCAATTCCACTTTCAATAGTGTTGTTGTGAGATAGAAAATCAAGCTACAGGAGCAAAAAGAAATGGCTTAATCAAAGCTTCCTACTAGGGATGTTATGTGACCATTAAGGGAAAACAGACATTGGACGCTTTGTTTGTATCCCATTAGTTAATTCAGAGGTTTGTAAGTGGATCTGTATATTTTGACATCCACTCTCTAGTGGATTTACAAACACACACTTAGGAACATTTGCCTGTTTGCATACTCCTGAAAAGGTTTGTGAATAATTAAAAAAAAAGAAATCTTTGAGGTTTGTGAATTAATTTTTTTAAAAGTCTTTACGCTCAGATGTAAATAACCACCTGCCCTTCTATGTTTTTTCGTGATACAGGCCCACACAGGCAATGATTCACAAGAATAAAATGCTGGCAGCATACATATATTTCTACTTTTGCCAGAGCTTATTGGACTGATTGTTTGAAACAGGTGACTCATTAATATTTTTTCCCCTTACAGCCCTGAAAACTAATTTTCGACACATCAGAAGGCCTGTTTACAACACAATGACCTCCTTGCCTCACTTTCACATGAAGCCAGAAGACAACCAGCCCAGATGTAGGACACTCGATCAGAGAATCAGGATGAAAAAGATTCAGCACATCTCTCTAAGCTGGACCAAGAAATAAAACTTTCAATGTTCTGCGCTCCATTGATCTTGCCTTGCTTAGGCATTTCATTGTATTGTTCCCTTGAGAGCATTTATAAGGGATTTAAGAGCTTTATGAATCTTCGTCTGTCCTTATTTAATCTTATACTTCTAAGTACAATAGCTGTTGATTGCTGTGATGTAGGAATCATGAGATTGGGTAACGTGCAGGTTACTCACCTCTAGAAAGGTACTGTAAACAGGTGTTCTGCATTGCCTATCTATCTACGTATCACGTTCTGATCTATACGGCAATCAGGTAGAATACCAAAACATAGCCTGCACCTAGACAAGTGTTCCTTATTAGAAATATATCAGAAAGCATAAAATAACTTATTGTGGGAGTCAACATCACTGTTCTTCCACAGCGGAAGTGCCTTTTATAGTCTTCCAGGCAAGCCACACCTCTGCAGTACTAAATGTGAGCGGTGGCGTCAGTCTTCTAAATAAATACTACTTCATTAAATATATCAGCATCCCTCCTGGACGCCAATTACACAAATGAGATGTAGGCCCAGATTTTGAAAGGTGTCAGGCAATGCAGCACAGCACCTACAGATGCTGCGCTGCGTTGTGTGACATAGAAATGACTCTCTCCTCCCCTCTCACTAGTGCTGGCGCTGATTTCAGCTGCTGAGCGCCACACAGACAGCTTAGCACCATAGCGGTAGGAAGTGTGCATGAGTCTAGCAGAGGTTTTGTACAGGAAGGATATCCTTCCTGTACAAAATACAATGCTTAGACAAGTGAAAAAGGTTTTCCTACTTTGCATGTGTGTGTGCAAAGTCGGAAAAGCATGGAGAAATGAAAATATTTCTCCGTTTGACGCCTGCTATTCATGCGTTCATTTTTGGCGCTGATCCCTTTCTAATGATACTTGATAATAGGGTTTAGCATCAAAAAGCATGGGTGGTAGCATGAGTACGCCCATGTAACACCCCCTTGACGCAAAGTAATGCAAAGTAGCGTTTCTTTTCCATACAAAGCAACTCATACAACCAATTTGCGTTGGTTTGGGAATCCCCAAAAAGTTTTAGCGTCGGTTTAGCGTTACAAAAGTAATGCTGACCCAACGCTAAACCTTTGAGAATTTGGACCGTAGAGTGATAAATTGGGTTAGGCTCAGAGATTTATGTAACAGTTTTACTGTCCCCGAATTGTTTGGGAAATATCTTTAAACTGAAAGGTCTCATATAATCATCATTTCAGTATTTTTATGAATTTATTTTTTATTTAAGGCAATTGTCTAAATCCCCAAATGGGAGATTTAGTTACAAATAAAAGACAGAAAAGGTAATTATGTCTGTCCGAGAAACGGATCCTGTCAGCTAAATATGTCAGCATGTTATTCACCACTTCTCTTGTTCAGTGTCTCGATCAGAATGATGTTCAAGCCTGCCTTATCTTAGCTTAAGTATCACCAATGCTTTAGATCATGAATTACGTTGCTCTATATGTGGGTCTACTCTTAACTGCTACTTCTATAACTAGCTACAGCTAAATGTGGGTGACAAAGAAATGTTTTCGCATGTTTTCAAATTTCCCATGGCAATAATGAGCTGCCTGTCAAGGATGGCACATGCAAATGATGTCTTGTGAAATCTGCAGATATCAAGTTTAAATCTGGAATTTCTCAAGTGAGATTTTGATCTTTCTGAGGGCAATAAATAGAGTTTCACTGTATCAAGGAATATTGTTATTTACAGTGTCAAATCTAGGGCACCAATGCTTTAAAAATAACTCATAAATATTGTTAGGAAAAAGTCAAAACAACAAGCAGATGGGCACAGATATGAAAAATGGGAAGGTGATGATAGTGCATGAGATATGCTTTCAGCAGTAGATATCAGTAGAGAATGAACATTTGGGCTTTTCTTGCTTGGGTCCTCAGTATAGCACACTTGTTCATGAAATTAAATTGTTAACTAGACTGCTGCTCTAGCACCCTATATGGTGCTTTCTTGTTTTCTAGCATCTTCCAAAAACCTCTCCTAACTTCATTCTTGACATTTATAGCTATGTAACATGTTTCTGACGCTTTTGTTAAAAGATACATTTCTTTTGATCTGAGTGAACTAAACGAGATATGCTTAACCATTGTTTTGCAATAGTATTGGCAACCTTTTACATCCTCATATAGAAGTGGCATTTGTTTTCTATTTATGTCATATGTCATATGAGTCTTCTCTAGTTTCAAAAGAATGGTTATCGCTGAAAAAGCTGAAAAGCTAAGTGTTTGATTGGAGAGAAACGCATTTTAGGTCTGATAGGAAATTACAATATTAGAGATCTAAATGGATCTTGGTCAATAATTTATAGAGAATAGTTATTTAACATTATTGTTGTAATACCTTCCCATTCTTTGAGTTGCTTCTCTAATCCCTATTAGTATTTTACTCTCGACTTTTGTGAATAGCCAACAAGTAGTAAACTTACTCAAAAGTGTAAATGACTCAAACGTGTAAGTTACCTCTGTGAATCTGGCCCTCAGTGCCTAAGTAAATGATGACTGGGACCTGGTAACTGGTGCACAGGTGGCACACAGTTCATATTTTCTAAAGAGCAGTTAAGGTCTCAACTAGATTTAAGCTTTTTCAATGGAGGCTGATGTAGTATTGGGTCAATGCCCACCATAGTATTCCAAGGGGGCATCTCTCTTCTCTCACAGTACCAAAAACAGCCCAACCAACTGCAGCTTAAGACAAAGATACATTGAGAACCTAAATGTCTAAAGATCATGTTCAAATGAATGTGGAATCTGAATGACCGGCTCCAGCCAATGACACTAGAAGGTATGCTGGGTATGTGATGACTTTTAAACTCCAGGTTCTTATGCAACTTGGACAGGCGGATATGGGCAGCACAAGGGAGGAGCCTGGCTCATCATTTGTGCCCCAGAAAAACATTCCTTTAGCTCCCCAACACAGGAAATGATAGTTATTGTTTGTGTCTCGTGGGCAGTCTTGGTTCCTTGAGTCATCCTCCACATAGATCTTCTGACATCTTGGCCTTGTATAGATATTTTACCAGTAAGATAGCAACTCTCCTCATGAGGCAGTCTTTGTTCTACATTTGTCACCAAAAGGAGCTCCAGGAGTCTAGACTTGGTCCTGCTTGAGGGACAATGAATATCATTAAAGTTTCAGCTCTTGTGAAAGGTTTCCTCAATGTCAGATGATATACAAGGAACTAGTTTGAAGTGGCCAGAATGTATTTGGTGGTCACAGTGGGAAGCCTGAGCCTATCAAAGTTCTGCCGTTTTCATATCTTACGTTTTTCAGGAAGTACATTTTGCTTCTTTGTTTCTGTTTTTTATGAACTTCTGGGAATGGGAATACAAAGTCAAACTGCTTTGAGTATCTCAAAGACTGTTGTTGATGAGAACCAAACAGAGCCCCGATAGTAGCCCATCATTGCTATGCAACAGCCAGCAACACAAGAAGAGAACATGTTTCACGGTAGTAGGGAAACCTGCAATGAAAAAAGATGGTGGCACTCCCCAAACTACAAGAGTGGGCCCTGAGCACAGGCCTGTCCACCATGAATAAAGCACAATCTGCAAGACCACCCTCTTCTGCAACCATAGATGGCATCATTTACTCTGTCACTATGAAAAACCCACCCAAACAACACTCATACTACCCCTACATGGCCCACATTGTAGAATAGGGTAATTGCTTCTGGTTGTAGGTGCTACAATGAGCAATTAATAGGAGGAACTAGTTCAAAGCCACTCTGCAGGGCTTTCACGTAAGCAGGATAAATGTGCTTATTGATAACCCATCTATCTTTCATTATAAATTAGGAAACAAATAAGCAGGAGAGGGGTTGGAAAAAGCATCCCAATATAAAACCCTTTATTAGGCTGGCAGTATGCTCTGACTTCTAGACGCTCCAAGTGTGAATCCACTATAATAACCAAATATATCTTTGAGACTAAATTCATAAAATGTAAACCTTTGCAAAATAAATCAGCTTTGTGTAACGGGAAGTAATACAGATTTGTATATGTAGGATTATGAGAGACATCACTGGCTTAATAAATTTTAATATATGTCAAGCAAATATATGCACCCTGCAGCTCCCTGGCACAACTCCCAGGAGGAGTAAATTAGACTTTCATCCACCTGCAATTGGTAACATTGCTTCCTATTCTTTTGGGCTGTAGTAGGTTTATTTCAAATGAAATACCATGTCACTACATCCATTTGGCAGCCATCCAAGCAACAATTGATAGACAAAGATGGGCTGATAAAGAGATACCTCTCCTTCCTTAGCCAGAGGCCCATCTTGCAAAAGTAGGAGCATGCTTGAAATTCTCCAATGTCATGGAGAAAGAAGGTAGGTCTGGATTAAATTTAATTAAGTTTCCTTGAGGAAAATATGTTTATGTGATATGCATAAAAAATTATGTGAAAGTACACGTTATCATGCGAAATGGCTGCCTGGTATTTTGAGCTATTTTTTGTGTGAAATGCATCCTTTTGTCCATTTTAGATGCAATAATGCATTTCACTCCAAAAATGAGTGCAAAATTACACATGATTCAAGCAGCTGCTCATGTCTTTTTGTTTACATTGCTTCCATGTTCTCGCAATAGGATTTTTACCCGAATTAAATCTCAACTAGGTGATATGGTGTAATAGCATCATCTCAGGCATTTTGTGCAGTGATTCATTTGAGCCGGTGGTTTCCAGTGCTCAGCACCGGCACTTGTCAACATCTGCACTTATGACAGTTTGCCACGTGGTGGCGGTGTTTGTCTAATTCAGAGATGAGCACAGAAACAGTTGTTTATGAACTCAATATACATTCAAATGACTAATACCTACCGCCCAAGTCATTCTTATAGCTTTGGAGGCCTGGAATAGTCTGAATAGTCACACTTCTAGCCGTGTGATAGCTAGTAGTTGTGTTAATACTATCATTGGCAGCACTGGCAGGGGCAATGAGAGGTGCAAGCTGCAGTGACCTCCATTTTGTTAAGCACTGAGTTTGTTAACAAGGGTAACATGATATACCAGGAATTATGCGAGCTAATGCTGGTGTATTTTTACAAGAATATGGTGCAGCCTTGCATTTCCCCCTGCGCTGGCGCTACACTGCTACGCAGGCACCTGTCAGGTGTCTGCGTGCAGGGGAGGATTTTTTATGTGTAGGAAGGTGTCCCTTCCTGCACATAAACAATCCTAAAATGCCATTTTGTCACTTTTATGTGTGCTGCTTCATGCAGCACACATGAAAGTCACAAAATGGCATTTTGTTTTTACAGATTATTTATGGACAGGAAGAGGGACCTTCCAGTACATAAACAATCCATGGCAGTTTGCTTTTTCCATGTGTGCTGCCCTGTGAAATAATGCATTACTCCTCGTTTCGCCAACTTAAGTCCAGGTTTTCCCTGGTCTTAATTTTGGCGCTGCCTCCTATGTACACTGCCCTTGTACATAGGGGGCAGCGTCACATTCAATGGGTGTTGCGGTGGAACGCCCACCGCAACACCCACTGCCCACCCCTTTCACGCTAACCATAGCGTGAAACGCTGCCTTGTAAATAAAGCTAAGCCCCTATCGCCACCACAACGTCGGGAAAAGTGACCTTGTGGCGGCGATAGGGGCTTGTACATATGCCCCTATATTTTAGTGGCAGCAATAGGAAAGCTACAGTTTGCAAGAATACATATGTCAGTAATAGTACAGAACAAAATGCTGAACAGTGGTAGAAAATGTTAAGAAAATCCATGCTTGAGTGATAAATTGGAGGGCAAGAACAACTCCATAATTGCACATGAGATACTCCTGTCATAATGTCTGGTCCTGTTAAATAGGATGCTCTGGCGATTGCATAAGAATAACTTTTTCTGCAGGGAATAGAAGTGAAACATTTTTCAAGCCCCATTGTATCAGAATTATCTGTATTCCTCAAAGACGTGGTTTCATTTCCATTATAAAATGCCTGCTATTACATTTATTATATGTTAATGTTTCCTTACAATAAATATAAAGTAAGACTTCATTTGGGAAAGCGGAACATACAAATAATACTAATTCTTTTTTAGTGACGGAATAGCACTGCAACAGAAGTGTGTCCTACATGGTCACACATTTACAATATAATGATGCAACTGGTTGCAGTATTTTAGAACTGGCCTACGAATCTTTTAAATATATTATTTGACGAAATATTTTTATGTGTGTATAATAGAGAACAATTATTAAAGACAGAATGCTGCAAACTGCTTTTTTTGTTTCATGTTTTAAATAAGTTATATTTTGAAAGCACACTGGCAATGTACAAATGTTATAGGAGGTTGTCTTAACATGATCACTGAGAATGGACTATCCTATGATTTATTTGTCGCTCGTAACTACAATGTATGTATGTAGTTAGGTATGTATGTGGTATTAGTAGAGAGCAAACCGAGCATGGTCAAAAGCAAGTATACTGTCAATGAGTGATAGCCAAGGTAGCTGGTTATTGATTTATTACTGTATTGTGATGTATTGCTCTTGAAAGAGGTGCGTCTTCAACTCTTTCCTAAACTGAAGCAGCGTTGAGATGGTCCTTGTGGATACAGGGTTGTTGTTCCAGGCCCTGGGTACATACATGGAAAAGGCTTGCTGCCTTGGTGTGACCTTCTTAGTATCCAGTGAGATGTAGGCCTCGCTGGGGGTATGCTGAGAGCCATCAGAGGTGGTGAGCTCGACAACAAGATACATGGGCTGTGCTGGTTATGATGGATTTGTAAATGATGCAGCTGGTTTTGAAGATGGTGCGTGCCACCAAAGTAAGCCAATGAACTTCCATCAGACTAGGGTGATGCTGACAGTGGCAGCCTTTCTACCCGCATGCCTCTGCATGATGTTATTTCCTTGTAACTTTGCGGAGGTGCCTGGTTCCTTAATTCATTTTCCCAGGAGTATTTATTTTATGTTTATGGTTTTATTTCACACTGTTATTCTACTTTTAATACGTCCCTTGGTAGTGGATGAGGCAAGGGAGCCTGACCTCATCCACAGGATCTGCTGGAATCAAGTTAACTGTTATTTTGGTCCACCTATTTTATTGGAGTGCGCTCTCTGTTGAGTTAGCATTTTAGCTCCTACCCTCTTGGCCACGCCCTCCGCCAGGACAGAGAACGTAAAAGGGTCAAAGCTGCGCATCCATAGCCTTGACCAAAGAATGCCCGAAACCACACGTCTGACAGCAGCAGCCTTACTACCCGCATGCCTCAGCCTGATTTTATTTCCTTGTAACTTTAAGGAGATGCCTGGCTCTGTCTGACTGGGTTCACAATTCAACTCCTCAGGAGTATTTCTTTTATGTTTCTAGTTTTATATCACACTGTAGTTTTAACTTTAATTAGTTCATTGGTAGTGGGTGAGGCAAGGGAGTTTGACCTCATCGACAGGATCTGCTGGGATCCAGTTAGCTTCTATTTTCAATTGCCTATTTTATCACAGCGTACTGTCTGTTGAGTTAGTGCTCTACCTCCTGTCCTCTTGGCCAGGAACTCTGCCAGGATGGAGGACTTGAAGAGGAGCAAAGCTGTTCATATATAGCATTGACAATGGAATGCCTAACACCACACAACCTGACAGTGACAGCCTTACTACGTGCGTGCCTCTGCCTGATTTCTTTTCCTTGTAAGTTTACAGAGGTGCCTGGCTCTGACTGGGCTCTCAACTCGACTCCTCTGGAGTATTTTTCTTATGTTGATTGTTTTATTTCAACACTGCAATTTTAATTTTAATTAGTTATTTGGTAGTGGGTGAGGCAAGTGAACTTGTCCTCACCCTCAGAATCTGCTTGGTTCCTTTTATTTTGACCACCTATTTTATCCCTGTGTGCTCTCTGTGGAGTTAGGGCTCTAGCTCTTGTTCTCTTGGCCATGCCCTCCGTCAGGATGCAGGACATGAATAGGGGCAAAGGTGTGCATTTGCGCAGAAGACGTTCACAGTGTTCATTGCCGCTGGCAAGCCAAAAGCACACCAAGGGCAAGCTCATCTGTGGCCGTCCGCGCCTGGACTATGCCCGGCACCACCCCCCAAAGGTCAAATGATGACCGAAAGCAACTGTTACACCAGAGGAGCTCTGCTTGATCTCCGGCCCTCTATTAAGTGTAATCCTTTACTCTGTGAGAACAGCATCACTAGGGTTTGCCCTTCTTTTGTGGCAGAATGCAACTTTCCCCCTTTTGAGGACTATGGTAAGGTGTCTCTTGGAGAAAGTGAGAGCACAGAGCCCCCTGCCGAAGCTTTTAATAAGTTTTACTTACTTAGCTTCAGGTCCTTACCCAAGCATAAAACTGAGCTAGTGGCGGCTCCTCCGCTAAGGTGGAGGAGCGTCACCCCAGTGCTTTTTGCAGTGTAAAAAAAGGAAAAATAAAATGATAATACCCCAAGGTTATTATCATTTTAGTTTTCCCCATCGCGGCGTCTTTGTGGGGCGGGGCTGCTCTCAGAGCAGGGGGAGGAGTGGTTTGCACTCCCTATGTGAGCATGAGTGCTTTGCCGGCCTTCTCGGGCCGCACAGAACAGTCATGCGCACATACTGTGTTCTCCGTGCAGGCTGCATTACAGCCTGCGTGGAGAACATGCCCACCCCTCCAGTCCCTGGCTGAGCACCATGTCACAGCACTCAGACTAATCACAACGCTGCATTGCAGAGTTGTGATTGGCTGCAGGGAGCCTGGGAGCCCTGGTGCTTCCTGCTTCCTATCTCCCCAAGAAGCCAGGAAGAGAACGTAGGAGTGGCGGTGGCCAGTCAACCGGCCGGCCGGGAGGTAAGTGATTTCTTTTTACCTATTTCCCCCTGCCCCTGCCCCTTCCCCCACCCCACCCCACCCCATTGCTGCTAACAGGTAGCAGCTGCTGCTGAACTGAGCTCTATGATTTCATCACCCAATCCAGCCCCACCT
Source organism: Calotriton arnoldi (assembly GCA_963921515.1). NCBI lineage: Eukaryota > Metazoa > Chordata > Amphibia > Caudata > Salamandridae > Calotriton > Calotriton arnoldi. Next base: position 1,890,537 of record CAWUFW010000937.1, read on the forward strand.
CCATTATTCTTATGAAAATATGGCTTATGGACTGTTCCACACCTGACGTTGCTGCATTAATTCCTTCTGGCTGTGCTATTGTCCATCAAAATTGTCCTGCAAAGAAGGGAGGGGGGATAGCCATTGTCTATAAACAGCTTTTGATCTGCACCATTACTACTGTTAACAATGTTATTAATACTGATGCACTGGTCTTCAGTTGAAAACCATACTCACACCTATTCCTTATCTGGCTCGCTAATTTACACAGCACCGGATCAGCTAAGCTGCTTTATTAAGGACCTCACAGACAACCTTGCTCCTTTTATCACAAAATCTCCAAATTTTTCTATTTTAGGATATTTTAATTGCCATGTGGATGTAAGTATTCAGTCTTTGGCTAAACAAGAGAAAGAAGACATGCCGGCCTTAGATCTCTCTCAAGCTGACACTTAGGCTACCCACATGGCCAGCCATACTCTTGACTTAATTATTACAGATCTGGACAATCTTTCATGTGACACTCCATTGTCTCTCATTTGGATGTACCACTTTGCTAATCTTTTCTCTTTCCCTAGACTGAGGACATCTTCTAAACCCTTGGACACCTCTGTGCGTAAAAGAACCTGGCACCTGGTTACTATATCTAAGTTTAAGCAGGCGTTCTTTAAGTCTCCACCCTTAGTATCAAGAAACATTGCTGATGACAATATCTTGTATCAGAACTGGTTTGCATCAGCTCTGGAACAAAAATGAATTGATTTAAAAAGATCAAGCCTCCCCTTTGTGGCAAATTGGCCCCTGGTTCACTGACGAGTTAATGAAAACGAAGTGACTCTGTCGTCACCTTGAAAGGAAAGGGAGACTCTCTCTCAAAGTCCTTCGGGTTAAGCACTCTGCCGCTCTACCAGGAAAATCTATAGTCAAGTGATAAACCAGGCCATAATTAATTTTCATGGACTTACGATTGAATCTGCAAAAATGTGTTTAAAGAGATCTTTAACATTGTAAGGTCTATGACCCTCCCCACTGCCACTAATCAGAGCTGTGATCACTATCAGTCCCTAAGCCATAATTTGGCCACTTTTATTCATCTCATTCTCAATTGTCAATCCAAATCTTCTTATAATGGCCAACTTGAGCCACGGTGCTCTAATTACCAGAGATGTCTATCCTTATCGTTCCCACCAAGTCAGGATCCTGTCAAGACTACCTTGCCCTGCAGTGATTCTTAAATTAGGAGTCCTAGCAGTCACGCCAATTTAAAAAAGATTCTCAATAACTTCTATAGGAGGCTGGCTTAGTATATGGTGCACACTTATTTAAGTGAAGCACCTTGCACTAATCCAGACAACCCTTATGGTGATTTTAGTGGTGTTAGACAGCCATAGAAAGCTCTCTAAGTGGTAGCTGTGGAGAGCAGCCTTCAGGCTTATCTTGAGGGAGTGTTAAGCAGTTTGTTTTAACAGATCTAATCATGTAGAGTACGTTAAATGAAAAAGAACCACACAGTGTATATATAAAAATAGTTCTATTTATTACACAACACTCACTAACACATTGGTATATCTCCTACCCAGAGATATAAACACAATACACAATAATACTTCAATTGCAAACAGGTAAGTAAGCACAAAATACAGTGGTCTCCAGGGGGAGACCAAACCATATACTAAAAAAGTGGAATGTGAACTGCGACCGAAGTCGGGACTTGGACCAGGAGACTCCGAGAAGCTGGGGACACAAGAAACCACCCAAGGTAAGTACCCAGGAACCCCACGGAAGCTGTGTGCAGAGTGGAAATGCAGCCACGTAGCCAATAGAAGTCAACAGGAAAGTCGCGGTGGCTGTTTTGAAGAAGAAGGACCCTTCTCAGTGGACCCTAAAGAAACCCAGTGGAAGAGAGAAGGTTGGAGAGTCACCCCACCCATGGATACCCCAGGATCCAGGATACCTACAACAGGGAAGCTGGGTGCATAGGTGCAAAGTGACTCTTAAAACCGCAGTAGACTGTGCAAGAGTCCGGTGGAATCCAAGGGTGGATTCTTGAAGTGAAGAACCTGCAAGCAGAGGGTACAGAGCCTATGCCACTTGGAGGTGACCAGGAGGCACAGAAAAGCAATGCCCACCGATGTCGGAAGGTGCAGGAGTGATGACGGTGACCTTGTTGCTGCAGCTGTGAGGAGCTGTGCACGAGCTGTCCCACATCGGAAGTCGAGAACCAGGGGGTTGGTTTCCGTCGGGAGCACCAACAAGCCTTGGCAGCCACAACAGGCGTGGAAAGCGAAGAAGGAGCAACGTTGGGACCAGCAAGGTCCAAGGGGCTCACTACAAGCAGGAGAGTCAGAGCAGGCACCGAGCAAACAGGGGAGCCCACTGAAGCAGGAGAAGACCCTAAGGAGGACCCACAGGTCGAAGGTACAGGAGTTGCAAGAGGACCTCAAGCAGCTCACCAAGAAGGAAGGCCCACGGTGCTGAGGATGCCGTGAAGGCGCTGTACTTGGCAGGAAGAGATGCTGGAGGCTGGAGCTTATTGTAGCCCGAAGATCTCTGGAGTGCAGCACCAACAAGTCTTGACAACGGCAAGTCGACGAGGTGCACAGGGGTTCGGGCCCAGCGGTTCTGATGAGGGATACTGGCCTCAAGCTTGCTGAGTGGGCACGTCAGTCCTCGTGGGAGTTGCAGAACCACCACCTGTGTTGCTAAGCCTTTAGAAGTCTGTGGGATGTCAGGAGCAGCAGACCGGTCAGCTTTGTTGCGGTGCCTGCAGATGCAGCGGAGTGACTTCTTCACTCCAAGGGAGATTACTTTGTTCAGCGAAGTCCAAGTGTCCAGACGGTTGAAGAGTGACATCCCACAACAAATTTGAAGAGCCACTCACAGGTAAGCCCTTAGGTACTCTAGGGAAAGGTTTGGAACAACTGAGGGGTCCCTCCCAGAGGAGGGGCTGGACAGAGGGGAGGATACTCCAATATTCTTTGTCCAGATTCAGGGCAGAGCAGGAGCCAAGGGCTTCCAGAACTGGTTCCAACTGGAGTATGCAAAGAGGGCACCAAATGTGCCCTTCAAAGCAGTCTGGTGGCGCTGGCAAGTGCCCCCACCCCAGCCCAATACACTAAGTCCTGTTTGGGAGGTGGCCACACCTCCCTGCGACAGAAAACCTATTGTTCTACCTTCCTCTGCTCGAGCTTGGTCGAGCAGCAAGAGGGCAGAATCGTGTGTGTGGTCGGCACCTGCTGCACTAGCTTGCTATCAGACCCTGAAAGGCTGTAACCGGGAGTACAGGAGGGTACCCTAAGGGAGCCCCCCAGTACATGGGATTATACTTCCAACACTGGAATCGGTGTTGGGGTATCATTCCAACATGTTTGATACCAAACGTGACCGGGTTTGGTGCAGTCACTATATAGTTAGACATCTCGTAATGACCGATGTCCACTATATGTATTAAAATGACTGGCGGCACTTACAAAGCATGGAGAATCAACTCTGGGGTTTGTAGGGGAGTCCTGCTCATGCAGGAGCACCCTCACACTTATAACCAAGCACTCTGCCTTCAGGATTGAAAGGCCTGACTTAGGGGTGACTTATAGGTTTTAAGTGTAGTGGCCTCAGATATAAGGTAACATATCTGTCGTGAGAGGTGCTAACACCAACTCACACAGGCTGCAATGGCAGGCCTGTAGTCAACGTTTGAGCAGCATGTGTTGTGCCCTCCATGAGAGACCACTCACACGTTGACTACAGGCCTGCCATTGCAGCCTGTGTGAGTTGGTGTTAGCACCTCTCACAACAGATATGTTACCTTATATCTGAGGCCACTATACTTAAAACCTATAAGTCACACCTATAGCAGGCCTTTGCAATCCTGAAGGCAGGGTGCTTGGTTCTAATTGAGAGGGTGCCCCTGCATGAGCAGGTCACCCCTGCAGCATACGGAGTCCATTCTCCCGGGTTGTCAGTGAAGCAGCCATATACTATATAGAGGGGCACCGCATAATTACGCAATGACCATCTCGAAAACAACTGCAACGAATCATATCATGTTTGGCATCAAACATGTTGGAATCATACCCCTGGGAGGTATGATTCCAAGCACTGGAAGAGCCCTCCGTTAGGCTCTCAGTGTTCCCGGTGCCAACCTTCTAGACCCAGACAGCACAAAATGGTTGCTGCCGACCAGAGACACATTTCTGCCCTCTTGCTGCTGAGCCAATCTCAAGTATAGAAAGGCAGAACAATAGGCATCCTGTCACAGGGAGGTGTGACCACCTCCCAGACAGGATTTAGTGTATTGGGACTGGGTGGGTACGCTTGCCAGTGCCACAAAGTCTGCACGAGGGACACATTTGGTGTCCCTGTGCATAGTCCAGTTCAAACCAGTCCTGGGAGCCATTGGCTACCGCTCTGGCACAAAACTGGACAAAGGACATGGGAGTAACCTCCCCCCTGTCCAGACCCTCCCCTGGGAGCGTCCCCTGAATCTTCCCAACCCTTTCCCTAGGGTACTTAAGGGCTTCCCTGGGTGTAGGTCCCTAGATTTGTCGTGGGATAAGATTCAGATCAGACACCATTACTCTTCTACAGTCTGGGCACTCGTTTGGGCCTGACTTCGTCTCCCTTCCAGTCTGCTGCATCGTCTGTGCCTGTGCATCATACAGGAACCTGCCAAGGTCTGTAAAGCATCAAAGACACTTGAAGGAATCTCCCTTGGAGTGAAGGAGTCACTTCCCTGCATTCGCAGGCACCGCAACTAAGTCGACCGGTCAGCTGATTCTGAGTTCCTCCAGATTCCAAAGGCTCTGCAACACAGGTGGTGGTTTTCCACAGCTCCCGAGGCCTGCCCTGTCCTCTCACCAAGTTTGAGCCAGTATCCCTCGTGGGGGTTGCAATAACTGAACCCCTGTGCGCTATGTCAACTTGCAGTTGCAAAGGCTTGTTGACTTCTTTCCAAGAGGATCTTCGGGCTCCAAGTAGCCCCAACCTCGAGCACCTCCAGTGACCAGATTCTTCAGCCACACCGCATCGTGTGCATAGTTTCCGGCATCTTTTGGTGAGCTGCTTGAGGTCCTCTTGCGACTCCAGTGCCTCCGGCCTGTGGGTCCACTTGAGGGTCACCGTTATTTCTTTTGGGCTCCCCTGATTGCTTGGGGCCTGCCCTGACTCCCCTGCTTTTTTGTGAGTCCCCCGGACCTTGCTAGTCCCGACGTTGCTCTTTCTCCAATTCATGCGTTGGTTGCATTTGCCAACGCTTGTTGGTGCCCCCGCCGGACACCAACCCCTCAGCACTCGACATCCTTCGTGGGACAGCTCGTGCATGGTTCCTGGTCCTCCTCACTAGCGCCTGGTCCTCACAGCTGCAGAGTCAAGGTCATCATCATCCATCCTGCAACACCAGACATCGGCGGGCATTCGTCTTCCAAGTCTCCTGGTCACCCCTGAGTGACATAGACTCTGTCCCCTCTGCTTACAGGTACCGCTCGTCTTGAATCCACCTTCGGATTCTACCGGACACTTTCTCCTTCATCAGCAGCGGCACTTTGCTGAAGTCCTCCATTTGGTTCCATGGCGGTTTCCGACACCACTTCACACGTATGCACCCGGCTTCCCTGGTGTAGATAACGTGGGTACTAGGGTATCCACAGGTGGGGTGGCTCTCCAACCTTCTGTCTTCCACGGGGTTTCTTCAGGATCCACTGGGAAGGGTCCTTAATCTTTAAAAATCCAATTGCAACTTACACGTAGAGTTGTACGGAGCACGCGGTCATGTTCCCACACTGCACACGCTCTCCATGGGGTCCCTATCAACTCACCTTGGGTGGTTTCTTGGGTCCTCAGCACTTCTACGTCCTCTCGACATTGTCTTGACCCGAGTCATGGTTCTTATACCACTTTCTTAGTATATGGTTTGCTCCCCCCCTGGGGTCCACTGTGTATTCTGTGCTATTTACTGTGTTTCTTTGCTGAAGTATTGTGTGCATTGTGCATATCTCCAGGTAGGAGATATTTCTATGTGTTAGAGAGTATTATATAATAAATACATATTTTAATAAATACTTGTGTGTTTTTGTTTTCACTTAATCTATACTATAAGATTGCATTCTGGTAAAACAAGCGGCTTTACACTCCTGGACTAAGCTTGGAGGCTGCTCTCCACAGCTACCACTCAGAGAGCTTTCTAAGGTTGTCTAAGACCTCTTAAATCACCATAAGGGTTGTCTGGACTGGTGCAAGGTGTACACTTTCATAAGTGTACATCATATACCAGGCCAGCTTCTCACAACCTCATCATGCTTCAGCATGCTAAAAGTCTTAAGGAAGGTGACTCTGCCTCCAACAGCTAGAAAGGTTGTAGTACATTACTTATTCACTCAGAGGTTGGATTAAGCTAACTCAATATACTTCAGTTTGTCATCTTATCTTATTAGGAACCTCCAATTGACCCGAAACACTGCAACACGGATGCTTCTCAACTTGCCTAAAACCTGCTCTTTCTCTGATTACCTAAGAGATGTTCACTGGCTATAAATGGAAAAAAGCATCAAATTTAGAATACCCTCTTTTATCCATAGTGGTTTCTTTAGGACTGACCCTAGCAGCCTTCAAAATCTCCTGACTCTTTACTCCTCTCAGAGAAATCTTAGCTTGGACACTGGACTTTTGCTGCTCCCTAGATTTCACCTCAAACTAGGAGAAGGTCGCTCTTTCTCAATTCTAGGCCCCAAAATGTGAAATCAGCCTCAACTGAGACTACGTACCATCTTGCATCACCTTCTCCCTCTTAACGAATTAAAAACCTGACTATTTACATCACTTTGATTTTCCGCTGACTGTCTTCTGGTAGTACAAACCTGTTCCTATCGCCTCAAAGCGCAATATTTGGATATTAGTGTGCTCTAGAAATCTCCATTACATTTACATTTGCATTACATTTATAAGAAAGAGCTGACACCAGTCTGTATTTGGTTTTTGCCAGCCTGTTCCCCGAGTCTGAAATGGTATCCAAGGTGAATACAAGTGACTTGTCATTCGATGAAAGTAGGTGTACGAAGCTGTGAAGGTTCATGTCATTAGTTCTTACTACTTTTTAGGTCGAGCCTAGCGTTGCAGCGCATGCACTGCTCGCTTTGCGAGGCATGCAGTATTCAGTATAGCGTGGAAGCTTCGTGGAAACTCCACCCACTCTCCGCCCATCTTTTTCATTGGCTTAGGTCCTAAATGCTGCCTTCCGATTGGTTTTAGGCTTGTTAGTCCCTCCTCATGACGACCATGTCGTCATTTGTATCCTTCCATGGCTACTGGCCCCTTTACTCCGAACACTATTTCCTTCCCTGTCTCCATCTCCCGCAGTCCGTGACTTCATGGCCCCCCTCACCCCACCCCCCACTCCCGTTCGTGCCTTCTCGCCCGCCCGCACTCCCGTTTCCAATGCAATAGGTCTTGCGTAAATGCGAGTCCTATTGCGTTGCAAATGCTTGTTTCTTTTTTCATCCCCGCCCTCTGGAGGAATACACTTTATTACGGCCTCTCAAGTCGTGTGGGCCGGGGTAGGGGTGCTCAATAAAGTGCGGCACATTGGTTTTACGTGCACACCATGTAACCAGGAGCCTTTAGAGCCATCTTCTCTGTTGCTGCTCGCGGCTTTAAATACTGCTGTTTGGCGCCAGGCCAGTCGATTTCCAACAGGCCAGAGACTGGACGTATTCCTACGCAGCTATGGTAAGGGGCACTTGTTTCATGGCACATTAGCATGGTGAGCCAACACGGGTTCTGTGCGGCATAGCTTTTCTACGTTTTGCATAGCTGACTTCTTCCGTTACCATTTTCCTTTCCGTTTTTCCGTGAGACTTGTTTGTTGGGTAGCACGGTCAGCATGCCTACAGCGGGGGCTGGTGCTTGTTAGGTGACTTTTTTACTGGGTAAACTGTCTTTCACAGCAATCTTATTCGTAGTGTGGTACATTTACGTTTACAAGCATTTTCGCGGCAGCGCGCGACTTTGTATCAAGGAGGCTTGGGTCAACAATGTGGGTTATGCAGGGTAGCTTCTGTTTCCCTGTGATGTCATCAGTAATCCATGTCCTATAAACTATTTCAGTGTTTAACATTCTTTTTGTTATACGGTTTGGCCGCACATTTATAAAAACCACTGCACCTTTGCAGCTAGGCAGACCGGGCATGATTTTCTGTCTTATTTTGGTCTAATAATGGCGATGGCACATGGTATTCGTGTTGCATTAATATTAGTCCTCCACCGCACTTGACCTACCTCTTGTTTCTTGCCTTTTACTTAATGAGTAAACATCATGGAGTTTTCGTGTTTGTGGCCCTTTCTCTCTACTACTTATCCTTGCACTTTGCGATCTATTTGAGTAGGGGGTTACCTTTACCCCACTTTAAAATATTGGAAGCAGTATCATTTCAGCTGTTTTAAATTCTTATTTACTGTACATCTTTTATCTTGCTGTTTAGGTATTGTTAATGGGCTAATATACCTGGAGCCCTAACATGGAGTTGTTCCGTATTGAATTTTACCAGCTCTGGTCTCTACATATGAAAGTATGGGGATATAAAGCAAGTTACACATACATCGATTTACTTTCGCTACTCAATTTGGATATTTGACCTGTTTATTACTTTAAAAAGTATGCTCTTTTCAATTATCGAAAATTATCACACAATACTATTGTAACGATTAGAAGCCTCACGCTTACCAATGCATTGATTGGGTTAACCTTTGGGTATTTCTTAGCGAATGTCACCACATTTTGGCTGCGCGGTTGACTTGCGTATCATCCATTTTTAAGAGGTATGAACATGTTTTTGCCCCAGCTTTTTTGGCTCAAACTTCACCATTTTAATTGCATGTAAGTGTTGTATATAGTAATGAGATACTTCCACTTGTGTATTTTAAATGTCGTAGTGATGGCTCCATTCTTAAACGCTAGCCCCTTAACATGGACAGGCAGTTTAACAATACGGGCCCTAGTGGGCTTTAGGTAGCCGTTTATGATCTCTTTACTGATCAATTAAATGTTATCATAAAGCCCCATGTCACTTCCCCACTAGTGTTTGTTGTTGTAGTGTTTGTGTAAATATGTGTCATCACCTAGATGATTGTTTTATCTATGTTAGTACTTGGTTTTTATAAAGTCTTTTTTGTGCCAGCTTCATATTTACATGTCATTGTCTGATGTGTTTAGGAATGTATTATAGTCCAAATTCTTTGTGACTAACTTTGTTGCATGCATTTTTGTTTAATATTGTTTATATTTTCATGTTTTTATATTGTTACTTTCAGCCCTGATGAAGTTCAATGTCATTTGAACGAAACGCGTTGGCTGGAGTATGTGTGTTGATGCAAAAACTTTGATATTTTCTGAATAAAGGAGAAACCTAAAAGGAACACTTGTCCGTATATTCTGTACTATTGTACTTTGGAAAAGAAGCTCAGTGGTGCACCATTCCAAATAGTTTTGATTCTTGATCTGCATTGCAGTTGCACCCAACGACCGCAGGTTCAGGATTTGTTGTGCACAATTATACTGATCATCGTAAATACTAACACACAAGGAACGAAGCAGTGAGGTGCGGCTAACATAGTCCGCCATCGTTTTTTCCATTTGTTAGTATTTGAAATCAAGGTTAAGATGCCTCCCTTTGCTCTTCCTCTTATTGATGGCAATGCTGGGGTTTGGAAGGAGCGAAAGCCATTTATGTATATATTATCCTCCACCCATGTTTCCTGCAAACATATTATATGTCCGTTTTTCAGTTCCTCTTGCCATTTGATGTTGTCCCTTTTATTTTTATAACCAGCTATCTTCCACGTTATGAGTGTGAGCTCATTTTCATCTCTTCTTATTGAATTTTCCTCTATTTGATTAGGGCCTATCTCGCACAAAAGTGGGTAAGATCTCTTTTCTATAAGCTCTGTATCGATATGTCTTGTAAGTTCTGTTCTGGAGTGTCTTCTTTTATCATCACCCTGGTTTACCTGATTTGTATAAGACGAGGCCTGGGCGGGGGGTATGAGTCAATCACAGCTATCCATACTCTCTAGTACGGAGAATCTGTTACTGATTGGAACACAAAGGCTATCATTCACTGGCGGTCTAAAAGGACTTCCCACTACCCTACCTGGTGGCCTATAGGATCTCAGCAAATCTGAACAAGGTGGTTTATAAAAATAACCTAACGGAACAACATACATTTGAGACTTTAGGGCGGGAGCTGATGGTAATTGGTTTAACAGGTCACCCACTAAGCAAGGATTATTGAAATTAACGATTATGCAATCGCCCTCAATTATTTTTAACGATGACTCTACCCATGGGATTCTCCAGGCCATGATCAGGTGGTCCTGTATAAGAGGGCCAGCTCTAGTGAACTTCGTTATCCAATGCTGTGCTTTGTCTATGAGTCGACCTGTGCATTCTTGTTGATTTTCTCTTAGGACTGGGACGTTTAGCATTATTAAAACATATGGGCATGCAGCAGGGGGTAAATTTATGTAATTATTTTTACTTTCTCTCCCCATGGTATGCGCATGCTGAGTCCACCTCCAAGGTCCCAGTAGGCTTCTTCGAGAAAGACCGTCACTATCTTCTGTACGTAAATTAGAGCCATGTGACACTGCCATAGCTAGATCCTCAGTTACCCTCCCCTTGATGGTGCTTACACTTTGAGTATTACTTGGTGTATGACGTGTTAATTGTGCCAGGAGGGACTTGTGGGCCTAACACCCTTTGGGCCTGGTGAGGCATTATTTGCACACCAATAACCTGGTGGTTTCCAGTGAGGTTTTCAATTGGAGTTGCATTTGATTGTGTCATAGCACCTTCTTCCCCCAACCTAACTAGTTTATTAGATGCTAAATCCCTCAACATGCGCTCTATGGAAGCCAAGCATAATGTTATTGGTTGCAATAGCAAAGACAGTTTATCACTTGAGTTTTTCACAAAGCTTATCCCACTTTTCACCCCCATTATCAGGAGACAATGCTACATTAATCGAAGGATCTCGGAGATCAACTTTAGGCTTCGTCAAAAGGCACCGCCGTGGCCTCTTTGAAATATAAGGGGGATGTTCTTTAGTAAGGCCTATTTTCCTTTTTCCAGTGTCTTTGGCTGTGGGGATCCCAGGGGTTCCGAGCTTGGAGTGGGACGGAAATTAATACAGGTCGATGACTCGGGAAGCATAGATTTTGGGGTTGCCTCGCTTGATGTCAATAGTTTGGTTACAGTCTCTGATGTTAAAGAAAGCCCAGGGTCACTATTCCCGCCCCATTTTTACTTATCCCTCCAAAGTAAATGTAAATGTAAATGTCCAGTATTTGTAAAGTGGGAACAAATACCCGAGGGTGTCAAGGCGCTGGGGGCCGTCGGGAAGATTAAGCGAGCTATTGTCCAGAGTCACATGGTGCTGGGCTGATCTGCCACCGGCGCCGGGGATCGAACCGTGAGCCCCCGGGTTCCGGTTCCGGAGTCAGTTGCCCTGGCCACTGCACCACACCTCTTCCCGAGAACCAGGTGTCAGAGGGGGGGGGGGCACAGCCTCTTCTGGGCTCTGATGGGCTGCGGGAACCAGAGCGCGCCTTTGAAGGTGCCAGGCGGCTCCTCCCACCTCCCTCAGATGAGTAGTGAGCAGTGTTTGCTGAGGGACCGAGTCCCACCCCAGCACGAAACGGCGGCGCACGCTGCCCCAGGCATAGAGCAGCAAATGGCAGGAAAACAGAGAAAAGGCGTCCGTGTACCAAATGGCAAGAGAAAGGCGTCCCGCGCTGTGGGAACCAGAGCGCCCCTTTGAAAGTGCCAGGCGGCTACTCCCACCTCCCTCAGGTGAGTAGTGAGCAGTGTTTGCTGGGGGACCGAGTCCCACCCCAGCACGAAACGGCGGCTCACACTGCGCCAGGCACAGAGCAGCAAATGGCAGGAAAACAGAGAAAAGGCGTCCCTGTACCAAATGGCAAGAGAAAGGCATCCCGCGCTGCGGGAACCAGAGCATGCCTTTGAAGGTGCCAGGCAGATCCTCCCACCTCCCTCAGGTGAGTAGTGAGCTGTGTTTGCTGGGGGACCGAGTCCCACCCCAGCACGAAACGGCGGCGCACGCTGCCCCAGGCATAGAGCAGCAAATGGCAGGAAAACAGAGGAATGGCGTCTGTGCACCAAATCGCAAGAGAAGGACATACAAGTAGGCACCTACAGCAAAGGACATATATGGTCTTAGTTCGATGATACATCACAGTTGTAAAATTCATGAGAGACTATGAGGCAGGTAGCCTTACCTCTTCTGTAAAGAGAATAATGGGTTTGTTCGTTCTGAATCAATCAGATTATATACACTGATCTGAAATGTACAAGGCTACCATTAAGGGAACGACTTTAAGCCATGTATTCAATCTTTGAATATCAGCGAAAAAAGGAACCTAAAAACATGGGGAGTGAATAAGATCATGCAAGGTACGCGAACTGGATTGGTGTAGGATGTGGAAGAAAAAGGCATGAAGGGGAACCAAGACTAGACATCCTTTGTCTTTTGCTGCTGTCCCAATTGCTGGCTTTTTTAAAACAAAATTCTGCACTTTAAAAAAATACAAATTAAGTTCTAAATTTAGGGTTCTTTTCAATTTTACGGATCATCCTGTTGCGAGCCAAGCAGCCAATGCAGGGGAGACCTAATGTCTTCCCTAACTCACCACCAGATAGGGAGTCTAAAATGATTGATGCTTTGACAAAGAAAACATTTGCTCTTTGTTAGTTGGCCTTGCCATAACGTAAAAGCACTAGTAATTTGCAGTTGAATCAGTGTATCCTTTGGCAAATAGTAGAGGTGACTATGGAAAACATGACACTGAAACAGGAAAAACCAGTAAAGCATGGAGTTTGAGTTGTCAGCTTCTAAACATCCTCAATCACAATAGAAGTCTGTTAATACAATTGCGAGCAGCATGGCTCATAAATGAGGAGTACTTTTTTTCATTGCAATTTTCACGATTTCCACACCACATTGGAATGTTTGGACACACTTTTGGCTGGAAAGAAACTCTTTGTGGCCGCAGAACGTTGTCCAGGTCCCGCCTCCGGCTCTCTTCTTAAGATGGTAGGCTTTCTGCAAGCTTTCACGAAAAGCATGCAGATCGGTACTGGGAATGCGATCACGGCGGCCTCCTTGCAATCTGTCAAAGTATTCAATTTGGACTGCTGGAATTCTCCAAAGGGAGGCAGGGCATCCTCTGGTCGCCTATCATTTAAATCCTGTTAAACCTCTTAGTACAGCTCTGCTTCTCTCGAGATCATCAATAGGAATTAAGAATGCTGCTTGTTTGATGTTCACTTGACTTTTCATTCTTTTCTAACATCATTTAAAAAGTGGCCCCTTTAAAGCAGGCTCTTGTTAAGGAAGGCAACTGCTCCTCCGCACTTTATTTACTGGCCCCATGGATGTACAATTTGAGTTGATTAGCCGCCAAACTACCGCATGGTGTAGAATTTAAAAGGGGGCTGCACCTGATTATTTGATAGAGCACTTACACAGTGAAATATTTATAGCCACGGAGATCTACGTTGCACTAATGTGCTGCATCACTAAATACTTATAAGGTCCCAAAGGCGAGACCTATTGCATTGCAAATGCTTGTTTCTTGTTGTTCTTGACAAAAAAAAGGAATTTAGTCTTGGTTGGGTTGAGCTTCAGGTAGGTGTTGGACATCCTGGTCTGTATAAGTTGCAGGTATTGTTTGAGGTTTCAGATGCCTGGAGCAGAGGAGACTTTCAGATACAGTTGTGTATCATCAGCATATTGGTGAATCCTGATGTTATTATCCGTGAATAGAGCGCCAATGGGCTTCCTGTATCATTAGAAGAAGACAGGACACCGTATTGATTCATGGGTTACTCAACAGGTGAAAGGAATCTTTTGGGTCCTGGAGGTGGCCATGTGAACAAACTGGTGCCAACTGGAAAGGTAGGAGTAGAACCGATGAAGGATACTGCCAATGAAACCCATTCAAGAGTCCTGGGTGTAGGTGAGGGCTGGATTATTGACTGCGTTGAAGGCAATGGAGAGGTCTAGGAATATCATGAGGCAGCGGTGATATTCAACTGTGATCATTGGGTCATTGTCTACTATGTATAAGACAGTGGTCTCAGTGCTGCAGGTTTTTTTAAGGCTGGCCATCATTTGAAGGAAGGTTGCCGTCTGCCTGAATAACATAAATTTTTGGTAAATCAGAAAATGTCCCATCTAGTGCCAACACAGGATCTACAATTCATTAATGTACATTTCAGGACAAAGAAACAGATGTCAATCACCTGCTTCTTCTCTCTTCGGGCCATAAATTCTCCATCCGTGCAAGAATGATTGAGGGCCCAGATGCTCATAGCGTTCCCACTAGAAATCCCCCCATTGGACTATGTTACATATGTACCCTTTGGTGAACTAACTCCAGAAGTTTTGGGGTACCAAATTCCAACAGTACTTGCAGGAAGTTCCTGTCTCACCAGAAGTTTGTCAGTCACTCCAGTGGCGGTTATGTCAGGACAATCTGAACAGAGTTTACTCTCTAGAGCTTCTCCCATACAAGTTTCAAATGACAGACTCAAGGGGGTTGTACTAGGTTGCTACTGTGGGGGACGACTCAGCTCAGGAGGAATTGACTGGGAGCAAAAGCTGAACTTTTTCAATTGGAAATAGTTGAAGGTGGTAAAGCTGGATTTTCTATATTTTGCTCTGCTAGGGAGGAGTCACAATGTGCAAGTCACAACAGATAATTGTTAGTCCTCTCTTGCATCAACCATCGGAAGGATCACTTGTGAAGACATTGTTGACTCTGGTACAAGAGATTTGTGTATGGGCAGACACCAATCTAATATCTCTGTGGAAAGTATTCTCTTCAGTGCCTCTTTCCCTGACCTCATCATGGTTCCATCAGATAACACTGAGATTTGATGTTCCGGATATAGATCTGTGTACCTACAGGGAGAAAGTCATGATTCCCCATATTGAATGTGGACCCCTTTTCTGGAAGAATGGAGGGTGGACGCACTGTTCTTTCCATGGTCCAAATGGCTGCTTTATGAATTACTGCCAATCCATGAATTTCGAAAAATGCCAGCAAAACATACATGAGGTCTGGGTAGAGGATCTGCTTGGTGTTCCGCGCTGGGCACACCGTCCTTGGTTTCCTCTCCTCCTTCAACTGTGAGTATAGGTACACTGGGCATTTATATTACTTCCTTCCCCAAATATCTCTAGCCCCCAAAAGCTGGGGCTCTGGCAATGTTGAGGGTAAATCTGTAAGCTATGGGGTGTCCTTCCTGAAGTGGTGCCATTCATTCAACAATCTAAGCTTACAATGATAAAGTCGGACTCCTTACACTGGCAGAGTTTTTAAAAATGGCGTTCATCCAGAAATGTGGGTACTACTTTTGGTGATCCATTAAGCATTCATGAATTTTTTAGAGACATTTTTTATTGGGTCTGGCAGTTCCCACTGTTCTCTCTGTGTGGTTTTAGGATTCTACAGCTGGAATCTATTGCTCCTATGGTTGCTAGACTATTGAGCAGTTTCTTTTTGAACTAATCATTAATCCACTGTCCAGAGCTCTCCCCAGATCTACCTCTGGTGGCAAATGCATTGCAGATGCTACTTTAAGAAAGTTTAACTGCAGCAAATCTTAAGTTTCTTTCTCACAAAGATGTACTGTTACTTTTTTCAACATTTGTTTTTTTGTTTTAGTGCAACGGAAGGTGCACATGTACAATTACAAAGTTAAAAGGTTTAAGCAGACCATTGCATAATGACAATAAAAAGGGGAAATACAGACAAAGACCAATGACCGGGACAGGGACACAGACGATGAATCAGACGAAGTAGGTAAAGATAGCTTCCCTACCAAACACCTACTCCTACATCAATACTAGTTAGCAGGAGTCAGACGTCAGGAAAAAGGTCTGCTAACCAAAATATTGCACAGGGGAAAGGTAGGGAGGGAAGGATGGGTAGAGAGGAATAGAGGAAAGAGGAACAGGGGGAAAGCAGGCAATTGAAATGAACGGAGAAAAGTGCAGGCCAAATTGGGCCATGATGACTGCATCATCATACAGCTCAGCAACATAGCAGAGAACAGAGGAGTACTATCTGCTGTAACAAGGTGAATGCCGTAACCGAGAACATAAGCATAGTCGTAATCACACTCCGAGTCCCAAGCAAGAGTAATGCTAGGGGTCTACAGAGGGTACCCACCCATGGCCCCATCAAAACAATTCCACAATGACACCACATATGCATGACCAGAAATGTGTCAGTGCCAATCAATGATCATCACCTTACAGAGCCAGAAACGGGCATAGACCCTCTGAAAGTTCTCATGCTTATCATTCAATGTATATGTGGTCTGTTCATGAAGCACAATCCTGTGGAGATCAAGGAGACACTCATTCAACGTGGGTTTCACAGCTTGCAGCCAATGGCATGGTAAACACAGCTTAGCTGCTGCTAGAGACGTGGCGAGTCATTGATTGGAATGAACATCCAGTTCACATATATACCTAGTATCTTGAAGGATTTATAGAGGTGCCGATGGGGGTGTTCTAAAGGAACTACATCGGCATGTATATCACCACACATCCCTCCAATAGGGCTCTAGGGCTGGGCAAGATATGATACAGGTTACAAGACACCTCATTGCACCTCCAGATGCGTTCATTGGGCAATAAGTTGACAAGTTTTAACTTCCATGGGCTCCAGTGCTTTTGAAGTACAAAAAAATCAGTTTAGATTCCCTAAGGACCCTGTGATCAAGAAACGAGGCCAACTAGTCTTCCGGTGTGCACTTTGTTGCCAAAGAGTGTTTGCCATGTTAATCTAGTCACTATGAATGTGGGGCCAGAGTGCAAGGACCTGATAAGGTTGTGAAGGAGCCGGGTTCCACATTCTAGATTTACTCTGGAACCCTAGGCGATGTCTCTTTTTATCTGCATGAAAGTGTGGAGGGGAAGAAAATTGTTAGCCAATCAATCATCACGGTTCCAGTGAACTATGACTCCGAAGAATCACAAACTCTCAATCCTGAGTTTAGTTAGTTTGTTACAAAGCCAAGAACAGTTGGGCATACAAGCACCTCAAGATGAGGGTGTAAAAATAATTCGGAACTAATACAAAGCTAGACCTGCGGGTGAAGTTGTCGGTGCAGCATACACAGAATAACCAGCTCCAGAATCCGGATACAGAATTTGATGGCCCCCACATCCAGATTTCCCTTCATTGGGGGTTCGTAGGTGAAAAGCATTAGTCTATCCCTACATTACTGCTAATGTGACATCCCTACTTAGCATTTCCCAGGCAAGTTCCGTAAAGGTGTCAGCTCGTTAAGGCCTCCTAAGAAGTCCATTCACATTGTTTGGGTCAGGTAGCATAAAGCTACAGAGCTCGTTCTAAGATGCCCTCTTCTCTCAAGGCATGGCAGAAGTCCCCGGACTCTGTCCCTAACTTCAGTTCAAGAACTTCAGGTAGTGTTCCAGAATTCACAGCGGCGCCACCCTATCCAAGCAAGGCACCTCCTTGTAGGTAACTTTCCATGCGGCAGCGATGCTCCCAGGACTTGGCTTGATGACCTTGACTCCCAGGCTCTCGCCGATGAGAAAGAACCCAGTCCCTCATTATCAGCATCGCTGTTCAATGTATCTTCTCCTTCCTAAGCCTAACTCCTAAAACAAAGACAGTATTCAAGCGAACAAGGATTAATTCCTCCACCTGCAACAGAAACGTGAGAAAGAACAAATTCCACATACACATGAAATTCACTAGCGATTCCAATACGAGAGCTTCCAGGGAGAAATACAACTCAGGCCTACAGAAATCGGCCAACATAAGAAATGGCACGTAATTTCATAGATCACACATAAAAGTGAATGTTATTACTGAGCACATTTAAATCAATGCAATACATGCACACTAATCATGGAAATGTTCGTTAGCCACATGTACAATTCTACACATTAAGGGTTACATCTAGCCACATGTAATTGCAACGTTGACCTTTTCATGTTTGTACTAAAATACCTCTAGCACTTCATTTTTTCACGTTATGATAGTACACAATCTAATGGCACAAATGTTAACACGATAAAGGATATTATGTGGGCGCAAACTACCCATGATGATAATGCACCCCCACAAATGAAAGAACAAAATCACACTCTAGCAGATGCCGTAAAGCCCAGAGACCATCCCTCTAAACGGGCACCCTGTCTGCATATATTGAAAAATGGGAGAAGTTGGTAGCTTTGTTGAGCTGTAAAGGCAGTGTGTAAGCTGACAAGATTTTCACAGGTCCATCTGGGAGAGGCCAAATTCCTCTTGACAGATTGCGAGCAGTTTTAGAAAGTCATCCTAGAACATTTGAGCAATGTATATAATCCCTATAAAATCGGAAGGACCAGTAGAATTATTTTTTGCTGTAAGCATATCTGCATTGTGCCACAGTGGGTGTTGCTCTGAAGAAGTGAGGTCATTCTTAGTAGGCTGTGTGCTACAAGTCATGCCAGTGCAGTCACTAAGAGAAGATCAAGTTCCCAGCAGTGGATGAGTGCATAGTCATGAGATAGACCGGCAGAAACATATTGGGGCACCCCAGTTTGCGACGTTCTATGTGGATCCGTATTGGTGCGTCCTTTGGGCCACCAAAATAGACAGATAACTGTGAGGGATGGAACACTAGGCTGTAAAACGTAATATATAGGAGACGAAAACCCTCAGATGTGGTGTCCACTGAGAGGCACTGAGACATGGCCTGCAGCCGCTCCAAATATATGAATGGGGGACATAATTAAATGTGGGGGCAACTGTCTTTTTAATCATCTGCATCCTCTCTCAGAGAGAATGTCCTGCCTCGTTTTGGCTATCAGTGGAAGGAGATTATCTTCCATCATTAGAGAGAGCATGGTAATACTGCACGCAGGCATGTTAGAGGTGACCCTGGCTATGGATAGCGCTTCGCACTTGGCCGAGTTAATCTTATCTCCGGAGAGGGAGGAGAATTTTTCAGTAATGCACATTACACCCTCGATGGATGAGAACGGATGGGACAATAGAAGTAAAATGTAATTTGCATATTACAAGGCCTTGACATTCTGGCCTCCCCTACCTGGATACGCCTAACTGTGGAGGGCCAGGTTATAGCTGTAAAAAGGGGTTCCAAAGCAAGCAAAAAGAGGAGTGGGGACAGCAGACACCCCAGTCTAGTAAATTTTACTTTTAGATGCGAGCTCCTCAGGTCGGAGGATTGGGGAATGGAGACACTCTTGCATTTAAAAATATTCTTCAAGATTATCCCAGAAAAGGTCATTTTTCATCAAAGGGCTTGATTTAGAGTTCGGAGGACAGGATACTCTGTCACAAATGTAGCGAATATCCCGTCTACCATATTATAAGTAGGGGAGGGCAGTAAACTCCCCTCCGCCGACGCAGTTCGCAGAGTTTTGCCCACTCCACGCTCTGGTGCCTGCCAAAAAGAGGAAGGACAAGGGGATCTGGAAACCAGTTCTTGAAACTCCCATGGTTCGGGAGGAGGCTAAACCTGATGGGGACACCCCCAAGCCTACAGGAGAGGATGATGCCACCCTAGCGAAACTACCTGAGCTGGCCAACTGGCAGAAGGAAGGGGTCCCCCCAGGGAGGAGTTCTGCAAGGCGCAGAGGGAATGCCCTACTCTTGTGGGCCCGCTAGCAACACCTCTGGTGATCCCTGGATTTACTGGGAGAATGGTCTCCTGTATAGCTAGTCTAAGGTTCCTGAGCATGGTTCAACCATGTGTTGGTGGGACCCCAGTGCTACAGGACCTTCCTACCAGAGCAGGCTCATGTTGTACCCCTAGCTGGTCATCTAGGGCAGAACAAGACCTTTGACAGGCTTGTCACCCACTTTAACTGGCCTTAAATGAGGAGGGACTCAGATGTGGTCTGCAGGTCCTGTCCTACCTGCCAGGCTTGTGGCTAGTCAGAAGGGAAGCTCAAGGCTCCCCTGCAACCTTTTCCTGTCATTGGTGCCCCTTTGAAAGGGTGGGCATCGACATTAGTGGACCTCTGGACCCCAAGCCAGTCATGGGCAACAGGTTCATCCTGGTCTCGGTGGAACATGCCACCCAGTACCCGGAGACTATCCCTTTGAGAACAGTGACTGCACCCGCAGTGGTCAGGGAACTAATGGGGATCTTACCCGTGTGGACTTCCCCAAGGAGGTGGTGTCAGACCATGGTATACCAACTTCATGTCAGCATACATGAAGGCCATATGGAAGGCATGTGGAGTAACCTACAAGTTCTCTACTCCTTACCATCCTCAAACTAATGGGCTTGTTGAAAGGTTCAACAGGACCCTAAAAATCATGATAATGGACCTGTCGGATCCCATGAGGTGGAAGTTGGACATCCTCCTGTCATGCCTTTTATTTGCCTACAGGGAGATACCACAGAAGCGGGTTGGCTTCTGTACAGACAACCTTGTGAGAGGACCTCTCAGTCTGGTGAATGAGAGCTGGGAGCAAGCTCCCCGAAAGGTTCCCAAGGATGTAGTCCGCTACATGCTGGCACTCTGTAACCAGTTGAAGTGCTTATGGAAGCAAGCACAGGCAAATCTAGAAGCCAGCCAGGAGGACATGAGATGGCGGTATGACCAGAATGCCACTCAGGCTGTTTCAGCCTGGCCAAAAAGTGTGGGTTAGGGAGCCTGTGGAGACCAGGGCCCTACAAGACCAGAGGTCTGGGCCTTATGAGGTGAAGAAGCGCAAGAGTGATGTCACCTACTTGGTGGACATCAAGACTCCCGGGAACCATTTAAGGTCCTGCATGTCAATTGTTCAAACCCCACTTCGAGAGGTTTGAGTTGACCATGCTCCTGGTCACGGACGATGGAGTGGAAAAGGAGAGTGAACCTCTCCATGACCTCCTTTCTTCCAAGGAGCAGGAGGGGTCAATGGAGAGTGTCAATCTCTCCCCTACACTGTCCCTAGACCAACAGAGAGACTGCTGCCAGTTGTTGGGGCAGTTTACCTCTTTATTCTCCCTTTCTCCTGGACTCAATATATGGTGTACCCATGATATTGACAGTGGGGACAGCATTCATGTGAAGAGTTAAATCCAAAGACTGTTTGATAAGTTGAGAGCCAGCATTAAGGAGGAGGTCTCCAAAATGCTGAAGTTAGGGGTTATTGAGTACTCAAAGAGCCCCCTGGTCCAGCCCAGTGGTGTTGGTCCCCAAAGCTGCGCCTCTAGGTGTCACTCCAGAACTTAGATTCTGTGTGGACTACTGTGGGCTCAATGCAGTCACCAAGACGGATGCACACCTCATCCCCAGAGCTGATGAGCTCATTCATCTGCTAGGAGCTGCCAAGTGCCTCAGCACATTTGATTTAATGTCTGGGTACTGGCAAATTGGCTTGACCGGAGCGGCCAAAGAGAGGTCTGCGTTCTCTACCCCAGAAAGGCGCTAACAATTCTGGGTGATGCCCTTCAGGTTGAAGAATGCCCTGCCACCTTCCAGAGGTTGGACAACCAGGTCCTGGCTGGGCTGAAGAATTCAGTGCCACCTATCCGGATGACATTGCGGTCTTCAGTTCTAGCTGGGAGTACCACCTGTGCCACCTCAGAGAAGTGCTTCAGGCTCTGCAGAGGGTAGGCCTGACTATCAAGGCCAGTAAGTACCATATAGGGCAGGGGTCAGTGGTCTACTGGGGTAACCAAGTGGGAGGAGGCACGGTGTAGCATCTCCAGGCCAAGATCAAAAGCATTCTGACTTGGGAGCCCCTAAGACCCAGACAGAGGTGAGAGTGTTCTTAATCATCACTGGCTACTACAGGGTTATGGCACCAATGTTGCACCCTTGACATAGTTGACTTCCAAGAAGCAGCCACGTCAGGTGATCTGGACAGAGGCGTGACAGGACGCTTTTGACACCCTGAAGGAGGCCTTGTGCACAGCACCCATGCTCAAGTCCCCTGACTTCTCCCAAGAATTCATTGTGCAGACAGGCGCCTCAGAACATGGCAGAGGGACTGTTCTTTCACAGCTAAATGAAGTAGGCCTGGATCAACCTGTAGCCTTCATAAGTAGACGGTTACTTCCCTGGGATAAGAGGTGGAGTACAATAGAGAGGGAAGGCTTCACAGTGGTCTAGGTGCTGAAGAAGCTGAGACTATACATGTTTTGGTGCTCACTTCCAGGTTCAGACAGACCACAGACTACTCAGATGGTTAATGCAAACTGTTGCGGTAGTGAATCTCACTACAGGGAATGGACTTTATGGTGGAACACTCTCTTAAACAGACCACGCCAATGCTGATGGTCTCTCCAGGATCTTCCACCTTAGTAAAGAAAACTCCCAAGGGGTTGGGTCGTTCACCCCAGGGACACATGTTAGACCTGGCATTCTTGGTGTGGTTTCCCCCTAACTTTTTGCCTTCAGACCTGTTTTTGCTGACTTCGGTTTTTCTGGCCTTAGGGCTCTGCACTCCTTTCCACTGTTGACCAGTACTATAGTGCTTATGCTCTTTCCCTAAAACATAATAAGATTGGCTTATATCCAATTGGCATATTTAATTCACTTGTAAGTCCCCAGTAAAGTGGCAGTACATGTGCACAGGGCCTGTAAACTAAATGCTACTAGTGGGCCTGCAGCACTGGTTGTGCCACCCACTTAAGTAGTCCTTTAAACATGCCTCAGACATGGCATTGCAGAGCCTTTGTGTGCAGTTTTAAACTGCTATTTTAACCTGGCAAAATAAACCTTTATCCAGGCCCAATCCTTCCTTTTTAACCACTTCGCCGCGATCGGAATTCCGCCCAGGTGCTGGAAATTCCGATCGCGGGTGTGGTCGTGACGAGCTCAGCTCGTCATGCGCACACGCCCACCGCGCAGCATGACGAGCTGAGCTCGTCATGCGCATCGAAGAGGTTAATACATACAAGCCACCCCTATGGTAGACCCAGGACAGATTAAGGGCAGAGTGCAGTGTATTTAAAAAGGTTGGACGTGTACGTTTTATATGTCCTGGGGTGAAAAGCGCTTACATTAGTCTTTCTTTCAAGGCCTTTCTCTCCCATAGGGTAACCTTGGAGTTATCTTATTACATTTTATAAGTGTAATTTCCAAATGGGAAGAGATAACTGGTTCAAGTTTGGTGTCTCTGGAATCCTAATTTAAAATCCTAAATTATGGTGAAGTCGGATTTTAAATTGCAATTCTGAAAATGACACTTTCAGAAAGTTGCAAAAAAATCAATTGATGGAAAGAATGCAGAACAATGTCCTACATTCACCCCAGTACAGAGATCTGGGCCTATATCCATAGTTTGTTTGCTCCCCAAGCCATTCCAGTTTGAACCCAGCCATATGCAAATCAGTCTTGACCCTGCTCCCTATGGAAACAGTACAGCCCGAACTGCCAGGCCATGTCCTCCCTGGACTGGAAACAAGCATCCTAGGACCGGTTTTGGGGTTTCACCCCTCATCAGCCAGGCTAGCTTGACTCCAGTGTCATGGAGAGTACGGTACCCACGTCTGGGCATACCAGTCCCACTCGGGGTGACAAATGCAAAAAGAACAATTGATGGACAGAATGCAGAACAATGTCATACATTCACCCCAGGACAGAGATCTGGGCATAAATCCATCGTTTGTTTGCTCCCGATGCTATTCCAGTTTAAACCCAGCCATATGTAAATCAGTCTTGACCCTGCTCCCTATGGAAACAGTACAGCCAGAACTGCCAGGCCAGGTCCTCCCTGGACTGGAAACCAGCATCCTATGACCGGTTTCGGGATTTCACCCCTCATCAGCCAGGCTAGCTTGACTCCAGTGGCATGGAGAGCACGGGACCCACGTCTGGGCATACCAGTCCCACTCGGGGTGACAAATGCAAAAAGAACAATTGATGGACAGAATGCAGAACAATGTCATACATTCACCCCAGTACATAGATCTGGGGTGGCGAAGTGAGCTAAAGGACGATGATGGATTCAACCTAGATCTGTGACTGGGGGTGAGTGTCTGAAAAGTTTCAGCGCTCCGTCCATCATCTCCTTGTGTTTGCTTTGTTCAGCCTAGGTTGGCACGGTATGCCCAGATGTGGGTCCCTTGCTCACTTTACCACTGGATTCAAGCTAGCCTGGCTGATGAGGGGTGTTACCCCGAACCCGGTCCCAGGATGCTTGTTTCCGGTCCAGGGAAGACCTGGCTTGCCAGTTCGGGCTGGACTCTTCCCATAAGGAACAGGGTCAAGACTGATTTGCATATAGCTGGGTCTGAACTGTGTTTACTTTTAGAAAGTTGGCATTTTCTTGCCTTAGTCATTTGGTGCCTGCAGCCTGTCTCTGGGCACATGACTGGGTGTAGTTGGCAGTTGGTCTTTTGTGTATTCCACCTACACAGCCACACAATGGGAGCTTAGTTGTGACTGGGTGGGCCATCACTGGCAGGATGGGAGGGAAGACCTGGACCCAGCCTCACACCTGAATAGGCTGTGTCCTGTCTCCACACAAAGGGCCTAACAACCCTGCATTGTCATTTCAGACAGCTTGGAGCCAGTGCAGGGGGGATAGGGAATTCCCTGCACTTCAAAGACACTGTCTACAACTTCCTCCCACCTTCCCGGCCCAGGGCACGGTATAAAAAGGGGACCTCAGACGCCAACTTTTCAGTACACCTCTGTACCTGTGGATGCTCTGTCAGGAAGAAGGACTGCTGTGCTGTGGAAGGAAAGCCACTCTGCTGGACTCCTGCTCTGAAGGAACTGCTGCCCTGCTGTGCTGACCTGATCCCCTCTTGCCTGGGTATGAAGGACTGGACCGGTGTCTCTTGAACCCAGAGTGACTCCAAGGGCTAGTTGGCTGGCCTCCTGATCTGAAGCCTCAGGGACATAACAGGCTTCCAACCCCCTCCACCTGGACTTTGCCGTATGTGAGTCTACCCTGCCAAGTGGTGCCACCCCAGTCCTGGACCCTTGGAAGTGGGTCTAAGGTTCTTGTCAGAGGAACTGATGTATATTCTCTGCTGAGCGATGCATCTCGAGCAGAACCAACACCGTTTTCTCAAGGTCCAGCTGAAGCTCCAAAGGACTTGGAAGTCCCAGCTTTTAGATTTTCTGGAGCAGCTCCTCTTGGCCACTTCTAAGGACCTCAGGAAAAACACTCCAGCACAGGTCACCACCAGGGTCTAGTCCAGTTCCAGTTGCTAATGGTCCTCTAGTGACTCCAGGAAAAGGCCTCTTGCAGCTTGGTGTATCCCAGGGCCACTGGAATTATGCAGCAGCCGAGTGCCTGATTATGCGGCAGGGTTCAATAAATTATGCAGCTTGATGCGACACATTTTTTGAGACTATTAGTTCATTATTTTGTCTTTTTTACAAAAGTTGACCAGTCAGGCTTTGCAAAGGGCCTTCCACAGCACAGCAACATGTGGCACTGCATTCTTAGTAACTTTTGAACCGTTTGAGCTAGAAACAAAGTTTTGTTTGTTAAAATCTGCAGATTATACAGCAGATTATGGCTTATGGGGCAAATGCGGCAAATCTATAATTATGCAAAAGCACTGTTGTGCAAAATCTCATAATTCCAGTTGCCCTGGTGTAGCCACACAGGAAGTAAGCCAACTGACATTTGGAGACCGCTTTTTATTCATGGGTATAGGTGGGAGAAGTTGCAGTCATTCAGGTCTCCATAAAGTTTGCAGTTAACAGGTCCAGTTGTCTTCTGTTCCCCACAGGTCCAGAAAGTGTTCTCATGAACTGGGCTAAGGTGCCAGTTTCGTAGAATTCACTAGACAACGGATGGAGGAGACTCCTGGACGCTCTGTAACCAACTAGACTATGAGAAAAAAAGTTCCTAAGGGCAAACCTTCCCATGCACATGTTTGCATCATATCCTGTTTGCCTTATTACAAACTGTCCCACAGTGCACTATTCAGGTAAAATTCAACATGACAGAACCCATCTGATCTTTCCCAGACAGGAGTCTGTCTAAGGAAATGAGTAATCCCCTCCTATTTAAACACTCCAAACTGTACCCTGGGTTCAAAGGGCTGCTCTTCTCCAGGTATCTCGTTACACTGAACTATGATTGGGCAGATCTCATTCTGGTGCCTTTTGAGTTTATGTAGCCAGTTTCTCCACATCTGTCCTTCCTGAGCTGAGAGAAGTTGCATAACTCGCAACCCAAAACTTCTTGCGTAAAGGCCTATGGCATTGTTTCTGCTCTGGGAAATGTTTTCTTACCTCATTAAGGGGAAATCAGTGGCAGTGGCAGCTGCTGGAAGAGTAATGCAAATCAGCTTACTGGAGCTTCAGGCAGTCAAAGTCTCACTTTCAAGAGCTACCTTTCCAGTATAGTTAGCAGAAATCCAACTTCACCATTGAATTTGATTTTAGTAAAACAAAATTAAAAAACAGTACTTCAGTCACTTTTATACCATATCCCAAACCAAAGTTAGCAAAAATAGTAATTTAAATCCACTTTAATTGTTCTCGTAGAATCAGTTACACCCATTTACAGTGAAAAAAAAACATTTGAGGGCTAGTCACTGCAGGAACATGACGACATAAATTCCTTACATGTACTTTAAATACTAGGCCCCATTCCTTGCAGACTTCAATGCCAACTAAGTATGGTTCCTTCCTGTCAAAAAAGTTTATTTTGATAAGTTCACCTACAGATTTAAAAGCTGTAACAGTCACACTACAAATATAGGCCTGAAGCTATGTTTTTCCTTGTCAGCCTAGTTTATAGCACAATAGGTGCTGCAGTCCACATGTGCCATTTAAGTCGACCTGCCTTTCCTTCAAGTAGGGGAGGGCCAGAATCCCCAGTAAGAGGATGCACTGACACTGCATCCATTTGCAGGGGAATTCTTGGGTAGTCCCACAAGTCCCTGTTGCCCCTCCCAAATGGTAACCTTGACACATGTCTTTGTGTTATGTCTTTGTGTTATGTGTCTTATGTGGCATGCATTCGGTGCATGTCCCCATAACTTTCTTGCCTCTGTGCTCATGTCTATGACATGGCCTTGACACAAAGGCAAAGTGTTCCCTCATTTACATGAGGCCACACCCAAATGAGAGAACAACCCTTTATTAACACATATTACAGAAGATGACACAAATACAACAGCAGCCCCTTCTGAAAATATCAAAGTGGCCCAGAGAAATTAAATGTGGGCACAAATGCCAATTACATCCTCGCAGCACTTTGTATAACGTGCCCTTGGTGACGTGAACATGGAGCTTTTTCAAGTAATAATTATTTCCCCAATGGCTAATAGCAATGTTTTGGTGGAAGCAGTGTTATGTAAACTAGAATGCCCCTGTTCCCATAGTATCAGTGACATAAATGTGTATATACATTGTAAATATCAAATGGGGAAATGGCACAGAAGGTTGTTAGGTAGGTGTGTAGATTTTGACTCAAGGAAAAAAAATAACAGGACAGCATGATTAACATAGTATGAACGAACAGAACAGCATGCTACTCAACCTTTATGCTACTCAGTATATAAGGTACTTCAAGCATTCACTCTGAAGATTTTTATTTTCTTCTCTGAAAATAATATTCACATCTGTTTAGAAGCAAGAGTGCAACCATAGCAATCATGGAAATGAATGACTCTATTGCCATCATGTTAAGACAACACTCTTTTCTTGTGAGCTGAGGTACCAAAGTAGCCCTCATCTAACCAAAATAAAGTTTTAATATAAATATTGTTTAAAGTTAATTTCTAAAAATGTTTAAACAAACATTTATGTTTCTAATTAAGCAAATCAAAACATATGGTTATACATTTGTTATTCTGTAACGAAGGCAATAGCTTATGCAGTCTCTGCAGAATTTCACTGGAGGGCATTGTTAAGTAAGCATATCTAAAGCTAATCACAGAAAGCATTGTTGTGTCGCCGCACACCTGTTCATTTCAACATTGTTTTGAAACAGTAGAAACAATATTCTATTGTCAGTCATTAATCATTATGAAAATAATTAAGCCACCTGTAAAAACATAGTTGATTAACTGTACCATTACATCCACCCAGGCATGAAATTACCACATGGTAGTTACATACTTCAGTATGAATCTACAGTATACTAGTGAAAAGAAAAAACAACGAAAACAAGCTAAACTTAATGAATGTGTGTTCAACACTTGGTGCGCCATTGGATTGTGGCTTTTTAATGTGATCTAGCAAATGGGCTAAGTGAGATAAATATGCTAGCTGGTGACATCTGCTGTGATCTGCAGGTCACAAGTTCAATTGTTAGCTCAGCCTTAACTCTTTTGAGGATGGTAAAATAAGAAACTTTTGACTTGGCAATAATAACACTTTGTATATACAGCACTTAGAAGTACCGGACATGGAGTAGCAAGATCTATAGTAAAAAAAAAAATACGATTGTTAATGTGGTACCACCATTCAGATAGGCATACTTTAAAACAAGGTGTTAGACTTGGCATCTTTTGGCGTGTTTCCCCTGACTTTTTGCTTTCTGACCTCCCGGTTTTGACTCTGTTTTTGCTGGTGTGATGATTCTGCGCACTTTCCTCACTGCGGTCCAGGGGGAAAGTGCAAGTGCTCCTGTATAAAATGTGTTATGGATTGGTGTTTCCATGATTGGCCTATTTGGTTTATGTGTCAGTCCCTTGTAAAGTGCACTACGAGTGCCAGGGCCTATAGACCAAATGCTGTTGGTGGGCTGCAGCACTGGATTGTGCCACCCCGCAAACAGCCCGTAAAGTGTAACTCGGGCCTGCCACCGCAGAGCCTGTGCGCAGCCTGGGGCTGCCATGTCGACTTGGCAAGTGCACACACTTGCAAGTCCCTAAACCTTCCCTTTGCTGCATGTTAGTCACCCCTAAGGTAGGCCCAAGGTACCCCTGTGGGCAGGGTGCGGTGTATGCGAAAGGTAGGACATGCCCGGGTGTGTGCGGCATGTCCTGATAGTGAATTACAGCCTAGTTCGTTTTTCACTATTGCAAGGCTACCTGTTCCCCTAGGCCAGAACGGGCGGTTTTGATTATTACAGTATATAATCCTAACTGACCCCGGGAACATGGTAGAAATTCGAGTTTAGTATGCCTGGACTCAGAATGATAAAATGCATCTTTTAGTGAAGTTGGTTTTAACATTCTGTGTTTGAAAATACCACTTTTAGAAAGAGGGTATTTTCTTGTCTAACCATCCAAGCCTGCCTCTGCGAGGTTGTGTATTCCGTGTCTGGAATGTGAGTGACAGGGGCTGGGGGATGCCAGGAGACAGGGTGAGTCAGCGCAGGGCTGAATAGCCAGATCGACCTGTAGATGGGTGGGAGGGGTCGCACCTGGGCCCTGAATAGGACAGTGCCTTCCCTCCACAATGCTGGCTCCACCGCCTGTGGTGCGTCTGATGTCCCTGGCCTACTCACTGAAAGAAGGGACGGAGACTTGTCAACAAAGTGCTCCAGAACTGGTTTGGACTAGGCAAAGGCCTCTCTGCCTTCAGAGAACAAAGGAATTTGGGATATAAATATTGGGGCCCTGACCCCATGAATTTAGATCTCGCTGGAATCAAGGAACCTGCCAAGACGAAGAGCTGGAAGAGCTGCCAGGAGGAGTACTGCCCCTTTGCTGTGTTGTTGCTTTGTTGGGTTGGCCTGCAGTTGCTGCTTCTGTCTTGGGCAGTGAAAGGACTGGACTGAACTTTCTCCAAACTTGTGCTGAGTATCTCCAAGGGCCAGAAACCGAGCTGGCCTCCTGTTAAGAAGTCTCAGGGACTGCAAAGACTTCACAAGCCTCTGGGTACCGCTTCTGGAACGCTGTTTCAGTTGCCACAGAGGAAGGGAACCGCAACCGACTCCGTCAACCGAATCCATCCCTGGCCGGTGACCTGTTTGCACCGCAGACCGCATCGCCCCGCTTCGCATCGCAACCCTGGTCTCACCGTGGGCAACGTCCAACGCCGCCAACATCGAGCCGCTGCTTGCACCGTGACCTGTGGGCACCGCAGTTCGCATCGCATCGCTTCACTGAACCAACCGGACCCGACCGACGAGGTCGCTGCAACTGGCTCAAGAGTCGAGACCGCACCGCATTTGGGGCACCGCTCGCACGTCTGCGACGCACCGCTCCGACTCGCACCGCTGTCCGACGCCAGCTCCCGCACTCCGGCTAGGTCGCCTGCATCGCAACCTGTCAGCACCGCATCGAGCATCGTCTCACCCTGCACCGCACGCCTTGGACTCACCGACTCCGTCTGCACGACGCTCATCGAGCCGCTGCCTGCACCGCATCGAGGGACACCGCACCTTGCATCGCTCCGTCTTGCACCGCAACCGCGACGAACGCCGACCGGCTCGTACACTCCGTACCAGCCACAACGAGAAAGGTACTGTAAACCGAGTCTGTTCATGACTCTGCTGGCCCGTATCGACGCGGTCGGCTGGAACTGTTAGACTCTGTGGTTTTCAGCATCACGGTAGGCTCGGACGGAGCTACCGACTCGTACGAACTTTGCTTTTGTGCTATTCTTGCAAAGAAGAAGTTATCGTATCAAGCATTCATTTTTAAAGTATCGTATTGTGGATTTTTGTCGTAATTGGTCTTGTCTTGAGTATATAAAATATTGGTTATTTTTCTAAACTGGTGTGGTGTCCGTTTGTAGTGCTTACACTGTATTACTGTTGGTTATGTGCAAATGCTTTACACACTGCCTCTGAATTAAGCCTGACTGCTCGTGCCAAGCTACCACGAGGGTGAGCAGGGGTTACTTCACGAGTGTAACAACCCTTACCCTGACTAGGAAGAAGGGTCCCTACTTGGACAAAGGTGCAAGCCCTTGCCAACTAGAGATCCCATTTCTAACATTGGTGTCAGCGGTGAGGATAGGACTTGCGTTTGCACTTGACTTACAGTGATTGGTGTGCACTACTACCATATCGCAGACCATTACGTACCACATACTGGTTCTTTTTCTTTTGGCCTATTTTTGATCTTGCCAGTTTTCAACTCACGACTATTGTCATGCCTGAATCAATTGCATCATCCGTTGCATCTCTGGAAGTTATCTTTGAGGAGGATAGGTTGGAATCCTACGCCGTAAAGGAGTTACGAGCGATTTGTAAAAACCTGAAAGTCCAAATTAAAGGCCTCACAAGGAAGGAGGAGCTACAGAAGGCGCTGAGGGCCTGGGTAGCAGCCAGACATGCCAATGGGCAGCCTGGTGATCTCAGTGAGGAGGCGGAGGAGCCTATTTCCAGGGTGGATGTGCTTTTGGGTAGGGGGAACCCGCCAGGTCAGGCAGCAGCAGTCTGTCCCCAGAGGAGCTGGAGGACAGGCGGGAGGCAAGGCAGTTCGAGCTGCAGAAGCTCAGGCTGGAGAGTGAGCGGGAGGAGAAGAGATTGGCCATAGAGGAGAGGAAGATGCTCTTAGAGCATGAGAGAGAACTGAAGGAGCTAGAACTTAGGAGTAAGTCAGGCTCAGATGGTGGCAGCAATTCGTCCA
This sequence comes from Calotriton arnoldi, assembly GCA_963921515.1. Lineage (NCBI taxonomy): Eukaryota > Metazoa > Chordata > Amphibia > Caudata > Salamandridae > Calotriton > Calotriton arnoldi. The sequence continues at coordinate 1,922,026 of CAWUFW010000937.1, forward strand.
GAAAGGCAGACAGGATTGTGCACATTCCCAAGAACGTAGGCAAGGAGTTCAAGAAGGGGGATGACATACAAAGGTGGTTCCAGGGCTATGAGGCAGCCATACACATGAATGGGGTCCCTGAGGAGAATTGGGGAGCAGGATTGTGGCCACTTTTCCCGGAAGAAGCAAGGGATGCTCTGATAGCTTTGGGTAAGGGGTATCACCTCACCTATGCTGACATGAAGGATGCCCTTCTCACGAAGTATGGTCTTACTCCTGAAAAGTACAGGGATCAGTTCAGGTCCAGTAAGAAGTCTGATGTCAACACTTGGTTGGAATGTGTGGATGTGTTCTGCAGGTCTCTGGATGGTTGGGTGAAGGGCAGTAGTGTAACAGATTTTCAGGGGCTCTACAACTTGATTGCATGGGAGCACTTGTCTAGTCTATGTTTTGCAGATCTGCGCCAGCACCTAGTTGATAGTAAGCTAACTGACCCCAGGAAGCTTGCTATGGAAGCGGACCGCTGGGTGAGTACCAGGGTCCACAAGAAAGCGTTTGGGGGAGACTCAGCCAAAGGTGGGCAGGGTCCCCAGCAGAAAGGTGGGGGGACAAGGGTAAAGCACAGGAGTTCTCTAAAGGGCCCCAAACTAGTACCCAGGGTAAAGGTTCCCAGCCCCCGGTGATAAGAAGAAAGGGGTCTCTACAGGGAAGCCTGTTGAGACCGGCCCCCGCAAGTGTTATGCATGTGACCAGGTAGGTCACTTTAAGGGGGACCCCAAGTGCCCGAAGGGGACACAGCCACCCACCGGTGGACAATCCAAAGTGTTGGCTAGTGTAGCGCTTGGGGAGGAGGGGTGCCCACAGGAGGGTGGGGATCCCGCAGAAATGACCCTTGTCTCACTCGGGGACAGTGAGATGGTCCCAGGAAACCAGGTGCCCCCTAACACAAAGAAATATAGCACCTTGGTGACCATTAACGGGAACAGGGTAGAGGCTCTCAGAGATACTGGAGCCAGTGTGACCTCAGTCCGGTGTCACCTGGTGTCTGAGAAGCAAGTAGTCCCAGGAGCATTCCACCAAGTAGTTGCTGTCGACAACTCTGAGCGCCAGTGTATGGTGGCGCAGGTTCCCTTTGAATGGGGGGGTCTCAGGTCCCTTGAGGGTGGTTGTGAGCCCTACCATGCCTGTCGATTGTCTGCTAGGAAACGACCTGGAGCAGTCCTCATGGAAGGAGGTTGAGCTCAGGTCTCACTTGGAGATGCTTGGGTTGCCAGAGTGGGCATGCGTGTCTACTCGGTCAATGGCAGCCAGAAAGGGTGATCAAGAGGACTTGGAGCCTGAAACAGTGGCCCAAGTCCCTGCCAAGAGAAAGGGCAGGGGGCGCGGGAAACCGGCCCCCGAAGTTCCCACGGACCGGGAGGAGGCGGACCTCGAGGGGGACGCCCGGTGCCTACAGGGGAGCAGGTAGCCGAACTGGGAGACATCTCTGAGCTGACCCATTGGCAGCAAGAAGGGGGTCCCACCAGGGAGGAGTTCTGCAGGGAGCAGAACGAGTGCCCTACTCTGGAGGGTCTGCGGCGGCAGGCTGCAGACCAGGCAGCTGGTAATCAGTCCGGGTCACATCTGATCTACTGGGAGAGTGGTCTCCTATACAGTGAGCCTAAGGTTGCTGAGCCTGGGTCAGCCCGTGTGCTGGTGGTACCCCAGCGCTTCAGGACCTTCCTACTGGGTCTGGCTCATGACGTGCCTTTGGCAGGACATTTGGGGCAGGACAAGACCTTTGACAGGCTTGTCACCCACTTCTTTGGCCCCAAATGCGAAGGCAGTCAGATGCACACTGTAGGTCTTGCCAAACTTGCCAGGCAAGTGGTAAGAGTGGGAGGAAGGTCAAAGCTCCTCTCCAACCTTTTCCGGTTGTTGGAACACCCTTTGAAAGGGTAGGGATGGATATAGTGGGGCCACTGGATCCCAAGACAGCCATGGGCAACAGGTACATCCTGGTCTTGGTGGACCATGCCACCCGGTACCCGGAGGCAATCCCTCTCAGGACAACGACGGCGCCAGTGGTGGGCCGGGCGTTAATGGGGATCTTTTCCCGTGTGGGATTCCCCAGAGAGAGGGTTTCCGATAGGGGGACCAATTTCATATCGAAGTATATGACATCCCTGTGGAAGGAGTGTGGGGTAACCTACAAGTTCACCACTCCTTACCACCCACAAGGAAACGGTCTGGTGGAGAGATTCAACCAGACCTTGAAAGGCATGATCAAGGGTCTAACAGAACCCATGAGGCGTAAGTGGGACGTCCTCTTGCCATGCCTACTCTTTGCGTACAGGGAGGTGCCTCAGAAGTCTCTTGGGTACAGCCCCTTTGAGCTCCTGTATGGCCACCCTGTCAGAGGACCTCTGAGTTTGGTGAAGGAAGGCTGGGAGGCGGCTCCCAGGAAAACTCCCCAGGATGTATTTAGCTACATGCTGGCCTTTAGAAACCAAACTGCCCGCTTCAGGAAACTCGCTCAGGCGAACCTAGAAGCAAGCCAGGAAGAAATGAAGAGATGGTATGACCAGAACGCCACTCTGGTCGAATTTCAACCTGGGCAAAAAGTGTGGGTAATGGCCCCAGTGGCACCTTGTGCCTTGCAGGACAAGTGGACTGGGCCATATGAGGTAAAGGAGCGCAAAAGTGACGTCACCTACCTGGTGGATTTGCAGGCTCCAAGGAACCCTTTGAGGGTCCTTCACGTGAACCGCCTCAAGCCCCACTTCGAGAGGTCCGAAGTGAGTATGCTCTTGGCGACAGATGATGGGGTGGAAGAGGAGAGCGAGCCTCTCCCTGACCTCCTGTCTACCAAGGAGCATGATGGGTCAGTAGAGGGTGTGATCCTCTCCCCTACTCTGACTCAGGAGCAGCAGGGGGACTGTCGCCAGTTGTTGGGACAGTTCGCCCCACTGTTCTCTCTGACTCCCGGTGTTACTCACTGGTGTACCCATGACGTGGACACCGGTGAAAGCCATCCTGTGAAGCACAAGATTTACAGGTTGACTGACCGGGTCAGATCCAGCATCAAGGAGGAGGTCTCTAAGATGTTGGCGTTAGGGGTGATTGAGCCCTCCCACAGTCCTTGGGCCAGCCCAGTGGTCTTGGTCCCAAAGGCTGCGGCGCCCGGTGCCACTCCAGAACTCCGGTTTGTGTGGACTACCGTGGGCTCAAGGCCGTCACCAGGACTGACGCGCACCCCATCCCCAGAGCTGATGAGCTCATTGATCGGTTGGGAGCTGCCCGGTTCCTCAGCACGTTTGATTTAACGTCTGGGTACTGGCAGATTGCCTTAACCGATGGGGCCAAGGAGAGATCAGCATTCTCAACCCCAGAAGGTCATTACCAATTCCGGGTGATGCCCTTTGGGTTGAAGAATGCCCCTGCCACCTTTCAGAGGTTGGTCAATCAGGTGTTGGCTGGGCTGGAGGATTTCAGTGCCGCCTACCTGGATGACATTGCTGTGTTCAGTTCCAGCTGGGAAGAACATTTACAGCACCTTGAGAAAGTGTTGAGGGCTCTGCAAGGTGCAGGCCTCGCGATCAAGGCCAGTAAGTGCCAGATCGGGCAGGGTTCAGTGGTATACTTGGGACACCAGGTAGGAAGCGGCCAGGTGGCGCCCCTACAACCCAAGATTGACACCATTCTGGCTTGGGAACCCCCCAAGACCCAGACAGAGGTGAGAGCCTTCTTAGGTCTCACCGGCTATTATAGGAGATTTGTTAAGGGCTATGGCACCATCGTTGCCCCCTTAACAGAGCTGACCTCTAAGAGGCAGCCCAGGAAAGTGATCTGGACTGAATCCTGCCAGAAAGCTTTTGATGCCCTGAAGGCAGCCATGTGCACGGCGCCCGTGCTCAAGGCACCTGACTTCTCCAAAGAATTTGTCGTGCAGACTGACGCTTCAGAGCATGGTGTGGGAGCGGTGCTCTCACAACTGAACGAAGAGGGCCTGGATCAGCCTGTAGTCTTCCTTAGCAGGAGACTACTTCCCAGGGAACAGAGGTGGAGTGCCATAGAAAGGGAAGCTTTTGCTGTGGTCTGGGCGCTGAAGAAGTTGAGGCCATACCTGTTTGGGACTCACTTCCGGGTTCAGACAGACCACAGGCCCCTCAGATGGTTAATGCAAATGAGGGCGAGAATCCAAAACTGCTGAGGTGGTCCATCTCCCTACAGGGAATGGACTTTACGGTGGAACACCGTCCTGGTACAGAACACGCCAACGCAGATGGTCTGTCCAGGTTCTTCCGCCTTAGTGAAGAGAACTCCAATGGGGTTGGGTAGTTCTCCCTACTTTCAGCTGGAAGGGACATGTGTTAGACTTGGCATCTTTTGGCGTGTTTCCCCTGACTTTTGCTTTCTGACCTCCCGGTTTTGACTCTGTTTTTGCTGGTGTGATGATTCTGCGCACTTTCCTCACTGCGGTCCAGGGGGAAAGTGCAAGTGCTCCTGTATAAAATGTGTTATGGATTGGTGTTTCCATGATTGGCCTATTTGGTTTATGTGTCAGTCCCTTGTAAAGTGCACTACGAGTGCCAGGGCCTATAGACCAAATGCTGTTGGTGGGCTGCAGCACTGGATTGTGCCACCCCCGCAAACAGCCCGTAAAGTGTAACTCGGGCCTGCCACCGCAGAGCCTGTGCGCAGCCTGGGGCTGCCATGTCGACTTGGCAAGTGCACACACTTGCAAGTCCCTAAACCTTCCCTTTGCTGCATGTTAGTCACCCCTAAGGTAGGCCCAAGGTACCCCTGTGGGCAGGGTGCGGTGTATGCGAAAGGTAGGACATGCCCGGGTGTGTGCGGCATGTCCTGATAGTGAATTACAGCCTAGTTCGTTTTTCACTATTGCAAGGCTACCTGTTCCCCCTAGGCCAGAACGGGTGGTTTTGATTATTACAGTATATAATCCTAACTGACCCCGGGAACATGGTAGAAATTCGAGTTTAGTATGCCTGGACTCAGAATGATAAAATGCATCTTTTAGTGAAGTTGGTTTTAACATTCTGTGTTTGAAAATACCACTTTTAGAAAGAGGGTATTTTCTTGTCTAACCATCCAAGCCTGCCTCTGCGAGGTTGTGTATTCCGTGTCTGGAATGTGAGTGACAGGGGCTGGGGGATGCCAGGAGACAGGGTGAGTCAGCGCAGGGCTGAATAGCCAGATCGACCTGTAGATGGGTGGGAGGGGTCGCACCTGGGCCCTGAATAGGACAGTGCCTTCCCTCCACAATGCTGGCTCCACCTCCTGTGGTGCGTCTGATGTCCCTGGCCTACTCACTGAAAGAAGGGACGGAGACTTGTCAACAAAGTGCTCCAGAACTGGTTTGGACTAGGCAAAGGCCTCTCTGCCTTCAGAGAACAAAGGAATTTGGGATATAAATATTGGGGCCCTGACCCCATGAATTTAGATCTCGCTGGAATCAAGGAACCTGCCAAGACGAAGAGCTGGAAGAGCTGCCAGGAGGAGTACTGCCCCTTTGCTGTGTTGTTGCTTTGTTGGGTTGGCCTGCAGTTGCTGCTTCTGTCTTGGGCAGTGAAAGGACTGGACTGAACTTTCTCCAAACTTGTGCTGAGTATCTCCAAGGGCCAGAAACCGAGCTGGCCTCCTGTTAAGAAGTCTCAGGGACTGCAAAGACTTCACAAGCCTCTGGGTACCGCTTCTGGAACGCTGTTTCAGTTGCCACAGAGGAAGGGAACCGCAACCGACTCCGTCAACCGAATCCATCCCTGGCCGGTGACCTGTTTGCACCGCAGACCGCATCGCCCCGCTTCGCATCGCAACCCTGGTCTCACCGTGGGCAACGTCCAACGCCGCCAACATCGAGCCGCTGCTTGCACCGTGACCTGTGGGCACCGCAGTTCGCATCGCATCGCTTCACTGAACCAACCGGACCCGACCGACGAGGTCGCTGCAACTGGCTCAAGAGTCGAGACCGCACCGCATTTGGGGCACCGCTCACACGTCTGCGACGCACCGCTCCGACTCGCACCGCTGTCCGACGCCAGCTCCCGCACTCCGGCTAGGTCGCCTGCATCGCAGCCTGTCAGCACCGCATCGAGCATCGTCTCACCCTGCACCGCACGCCTTGGACTCACCGACTCCGTCTGCACGACGCTCATCGAGCCGCTGCCTGCACCGCATCGAGGGACACCGCACCTTGCATCGCTCCGTCTTGCACCGCAACCGCGACGAACGCCGACCGGCTCGTACACTCCGTACCAGCCACAACGAGAAAGGTACTGTAAACCGAGTCTGTTCATGACTCTGCTGGCCCGTATCGACGCGGTCGGCTGGAACTGTTAGACTCTGTGGTTTTCAGCATCACGGTAGGCTCGGACGGAGCTACCGACTCGTACGAACTTTGCTTTTGTGCTATTCTTGCAAAGAAGAAGTTATCGTATCAAGCATTCATTTTTAAAGTATCGTATTGTGGATTTTTGTCGTAATTGGTCTTGTCTTGAGTATATAAAATATTGGTTATTTTTCTAAACTGGTGTGGTGTCCGTTTGTAGTGCTTACACTGTATTACTGTTGGTTATGTGCAAATGCTTTACACACTGCCTCTGAATTAAGCCTGACTGCTCGTGCCAAGCTACCACGAGGGTGAGCAGGGGTTACTTCACGAGTGTAACAACCCTTACCCTGACTAGGAAGAAGGGTCCCTACTTGGACAAAGGTGCAAGCCCTTGCCAACTAGAGATCCCATTTCTAACACAAGGCGTTGTATTTTATTGGAACAGTTATGTAACGCTGACTACCCCTATGTGGGGCACTGAAGCACTTCCAACATGGGTGGCTAGCTACATCGTGTAGGGTGTTTGGTTGGAAGTGTGTTGTCTTTGTTTTGTAATCCTATGTGGGCGGTTTTGTGATCCTATGTGGGAAGTATTTCCATGTTGTGCGTGTGGACCAACGAGTTGTGGTTACTGTCCTTTGTGAGTCAGTGTGATGAATAAAGTAGTGTGAGAGATAGGCACACATTTTATGGTTTTCAGTAAGCTGGCAGCTCTGAGCAGCTCTGCAGGTCCTTTTTGGTATTTCTTACTTTCATAGTGTTAGACCTGGCACCATTGGCATGGGACTCCCCTGCATTTTTTGCCTTTGCCTCCTGTGTTTTTGCTGTGTGTTGGACTCCATTTTGCTTGTCTAGATGCTTTGGGCACTTTGCCACTGCTGTTCAGTGTCAAAGTGCAAGTGCTCCCTTTGTAAATTGTTGTTATGGATTGGTGTTTCCATGATTGGCTGATTTGATTTACTAGTCAGTCCCTAGTCCAGTGCACTGTGTGTGCCCAGGGCCTGTAAATCAAATGCTGCTAGTGGGCTGCAGCACTGATTGTGCAACCCACATAAGCAGCCTGTAAATGTAACTCTGGCCTGCCATTGCAGAGCCTGTGAACAGTCTAGGACTGCTATGTCGACGTGGCAAGTGTACCCACCTGCCAGGCCCTGACCTTCCCTTTTCTTACATGTTAGTCACCCCTAAGGTAGGCCCAAGGTACCCCTGTGGGCTGGGTGCATTGTATGTGAAAGGTAGGACATGCCCTGGTGTGTGTGGCATGTCCTGATAGTGAATTACTGCCAATTTCACTTTTCACTATTGCAAGGCTACCTGTTCCCATAGGATAGAATGGGGAATTTATTGATAACATCTTATAAACATAACTACCCCTGGGAACAAGGTAGGAAAATAAAGTTTGATATGCCTGAACTTAGAATGTTAAAATGCATCTTTTAGTGAGGGTGATTTTTACAATCTGTGTTTGGAAATACAACTTTTAGAAAGTAGGTATTTTCTTGCTTAGCCATCCAGTGTGCCTCTGCTAGGTTTGTGTATTGCATGTCTGGCTTTTGGATGACAGGGGCTGGGGAGGAGCAGTGGCTCAAGAGAGCCTGATGAGTCACGGCTGGGCTGAATAGACCTGGGCTGCATTTAGAGTAGGGGGAGGAGATTTCCTTTCGCCTGAATGGGCCTGGTCTGCCAAGGACAATGCTGTCGCCACCTCCTGCCAGGAAGCTGCACCAGAGAGGACAGAACCGGTTTTGACCAAGCACAGGGCTTCTCTGTCACAGAGAACAAAGGATTTTGTAGTATAAATATTGGGGCCCAGACCCCAGAACTTTAGATCACTTCTGGGAATCAAGAGGAACCTTTGCCAAGGAGAAGAGCCGGAGAAGCTGAGGAGAAATACTGCCCCTGTGCTGTTTGCTGTCTGGGTTTGGCCTGCAGTGGCTACCTGCTGCCAAGGAAAGGAGAAAAGTACTTTGCTGTGTGCTGTGTCCCCTGCTTGAGGAAGATCTCCAAGGGCTTTAAGTGGAACTTGCCCCCTGTTCACGAGGTCTCAGGAACATCCAAGATCTCACCAAACTTCTGGGCACCGTCTCTGGAACCGCTGGTTTCAGTTGCCGGTAGAAGAAAAGGGTAACCGACTCAGTCGCTGAGTCTGTCGCAGGATTCGTTTCCTGAAGGCACCGCAGAGAGCACCGCCTCGTTTTGCAACGCAACCCTGGCCTCACTGACTCTGTCAACAAGCCGCTGCTTGCACCGTGTCCTGTGGGCATCGCACACCGCAACGCTTCGCTTCACGCTGCACTGACGTCATTGAGTCCGTCGCTTCCCGACTCGAACATCGACCGGCTCAGTCGCCGCATCGTGACCTGCCAGCACCGCACCGAGCATTGCCTCACCTTGCGACGCAAGCCTTGGTCTCACCGACTTTGTCAACGAGCCGCTGCCTGTACCGAGCAGTGAGGACATCGCACGCTGCAACGCTTCCATCTCGCATCGTAACTGCAACAGTTGCCCGGGACCAACTCGTACCATTGTGTCGGCCGCAACAACAAAAGGTACTGTCTCCGAGTCTGTCGACGCTTTTGCTAACCCGTCGCAGTTGGCCGGAATTGTTAGACTCTGTCGTATTCAGTATTGTGGTAGCCCCGGACGGAGCTACCAAGTCAGAGGAACTGTATTTTCATGTTTTTCCTGCAATTTAAAGGTTATTTTTCACAGTAACTATTTTTAAGAGTATTGTATGTTGGATTTTTGTCGTTTTGGGTTTTGTTGGTTTAGATAAAGTTTACTTATTTTTCTAAACTGGCGTGGTGTCCATTTGTAGTATTTTCACTGTATTGCTGTATGTGTTCACAAATGCTTTACACGCTGCCTCTGAGATAAGCCTGTCTGCTCGTGCCAAGCTACCAAGGGGGTGAGCAGGGGTTATTTTAGAAGTATATCCCCCTTACCCTGACTAGGAAGAAGGGTCCCTACTTGGACAAAGGTACCTACCTCTGCCAACTAGAGACCCCCATTTCTAACACATAGTCTAATTAGTTGGTTAATACACTGGTTTATCCATTCTGAGATATTTTGTTTAACTTATCATATAAAATCTGATTGTCATTGTGAATCTGATTGTCATTGTGAGATGCCAAAAAGTAGCCGTAGTATGTTGCTAGTCCAGACCTGCAGTGTTGAACTAAATTAGAGCCCTCCGTTGGCTAGCATTGTGTGGCAGATATCTTCAGTTATTCTGTGCCTGTTCAATTGGTGACGGGTGGTTTATTGCTGTGGAATGGTATAGTACTGAGTGATGTATATGACCCTTAGCAGTTTTGTTTTATCGGAGTGTGTAAGACATTGGATCACTGGTCAAGGGAGGTGAAACTCTACTGAAGCAGCAGCCACAATCCTTGTTAGGGTGCAGTCACAAGCAAACCCCACATTAACCTGTGCTTAACCCTTAGAGGCAATGGGCCTGATTCAGAAAGAGCCTATGAAGTTGTGGAGGGGTCACCGCACTAGTAGAGGAATGTCCACACTGCAGTTTCTCACTGTAGAGATTCCACCACAAGTGCGGAGACTCTGCCATTGTTGCGGAGCCTCTGCCATAACTGTGGAGGCTCTTTGTGAATCAGGACCAATGTATAAAGTATGTATGCAGCACTGCAAACAGTAATAACATGAAACACAACAGAAGAAAAATACCACACCAATTTAGAAAAATAGAGTAAAATGTAGCAAATAATTTATGATCAAAATAACAAACATTCAATAGGTAGAACCAGGAAATGACATTTTTAAGATTTAAGTGAAAATAGCGCCAAAATCACAAAGCGGCAACTGTGGTTATCAGATTTTGCAGGAATGGGACAAAGTCACAATTTTAGGTTGACCACGATGGAGCGTGAGCTGGGTACAGAGACCCAGTTAGGCCCACTGAATGAAAGTACCATAAATTGCAGAGCGATGCAGAGTTCTGCGTTGAGGATGTGTTGTGCAGCAGTGATTCCTAGGAGCTGCACAGCTGCGAGGTGGAGTCCTGCGTCGTCAAGGATGCCATTGATGAGGGGCTTGTGATGCGAAGGCTTGGTTCGAGGATGTATTGTGCAGCAGTGGGTCCTGGATGACTAGCAGCGGTGATGCAAAGTCCTACACCGGGGATGCGTCAAGCAGGGACCCAGTGGAGAGTTTGGAGAGGCAACACGTTGCGCAGCGGTTCAAATGCAGAGTTTCATGGAGACGATGCATTGTGGTGTGTCAGTTCTGCTGGGACCACAGCTGGGCTGGCAGAGTGCTTTCAGGCCCACTTCCAAGGGTCCAGGACTGAGGGGCACCATTTGGGAGGGCATGTCTCACAGCTGGCAGAGTCCTTGTGCTGGTTACAAGATGGAAGAAGCCAGTTTTGTCCTTGAGGTTTCTGATCAGAAGGCCAGCCAACTAGTCCTTGAAGTCACTCTGGTGGTACTGGGTTCAAGATACAGGTCCAGTTCTTCACTCAGGCAGGAGGGTGCAGGGCGGCAAGGCAACACAGCGGGCAGCAGAGTAGCAGTCCTTCTTGCAGCAAATCAACACAGCAGTCTTGAGTCTTTCACAGGTCGAGAGGTGTACTGAAGAGTTGGTGTCTTAGGTGCAATATTTACACCTGGTGTTCACCTTAAAATAGGAGAAGTTTCTAGAGGTTTCCACCCCACAGAGGTGTTTGGAATTTCTTGTCTCCCTGCCCTGGCCTCAGCTTGTCCTTGGTCACAAAAGACTGGTGTCAAACCAGTGTTTTAAACTCTGCCGGTACACGATGAAGCAGTAATTTGACCTAATTAGGGTGAGTGTGTATTTTTATAGAATAAGTTGACGATCTTGGTTGCTGTTTACATATACATTTTTGCCGAATGTTTTTTACTTGAATCACAGCCATCTTGCATGGTCACAAACAACCTTGTGTGATGCATGCGTTAGTAGCACGAGTAAGTTTCACTTACTGAACACTACATCAACAATGTAATGATTACAATTCATGTTGAATCAACTTTTTATGAATTTTTCTCCATAGGTTGATGCTCTAATTCAACAGGTACCACTTTTTAGGGTGCTGTATGAGTGGACACTTATTTTACTATTGGGATCCACCACCAAAAAGTGTAGTTAGATTTTAAATTGATCCTGAAGAATTGCCTTCTAATTGAATTAATGGCAAGAAACATGTTGATCTCTTTGGCACACATCCCCATTACCTTATAAGAGGGGTGCGCACTAATCACGTTTTTTAATTAAGAGAGCAACCACGTTCATTAAAATAATTCTGAGTGGACTGCTTCCTCTTACTTTTAATTTCACCTCTGCACCTTCCACATCTACACTTTTCACAAAGGCCTTACACACACTACATTTTACGGCAACAGGAATAAAGATCTCTGTTAAAAGGCCCCGATTCGGGCGCCGATCGGGTATTGCAGCACCGACCCGATAAGGAGCAGACCCGATGATGAGGCAATACATCCTGTGACTTGGGTGTGTGAGGGTCTTTTTCCGAAAGGAGGATATTTTCGCCTGCCTGTCGTGATTTAACAATCATATATCACTACTTGGACATCAACCAACAGTGTTCATTAGGAACAGCATACCATTTGGTTTCTTGAACTTCATATGGGCTTGTATGCTGGACCTGTTTAAATATAGCCCACAATCCCCTCCTTATTGTATTATATTTCCGCACGGGTGACCCCCGCGGGACGTATTTGATTTCAGGTTACCGGGGAGATACTAGTGGTTCCCCTGGCCCATTATTAGGACACTGGAAGTACTTCTTCCCGTGACCCTCTCTCACAAGTCATCTGATACCTCAACACCACTAAGATGGATGAGTATCAGGGACTCAGCTTTGGCGATGATGTAGCAACCGAGATTCTCAGAACACCGTCCATATTGGGGGGTGATGGTAACTCCGCTTCTGGGAGCCAGTCAGAAGACTGGACCTCCCTTTCAACCATGAAGCGCGAATGGCTCAAAATAACATTACACGGGGCTATGATGACAGAATATTTGCGGGCGAATATAGCCCCTAATGGCCTTTTGGTCAGCAATTTCCCTCGCCTATTTCTGGAGGATGTGGTCTTTAAAAAAAGAGGGTCCCTAGTTGCATGGAATTGCACTAGGGACTGGCTCATCATCAATATAAATACTGCTAAGAAAATTGCAGATGCATTATTAATAAGGATTCAGACTGCAGAAGGGGCAATTAAGGTGACTGTCCAAACCACCGTGTTTAAGACCAAACTGACAGAGATTAATGCAGAAATTGCAGATAATAAAGAGTATTTGATGAAGCAGAAAATAGCTAAGCTTCAAAAAGACATTACCAAATTTGACAAAGAAAGAATATACCCATACCTCAGGGCAGATTACATCACGCCCGGGGGATCATATTCTTCGGATGAGAGTTCCAATCCTTCTAGGAGAGGCTCCTCCAATAGTGATTCCAGCAACGGGAGCTGGAATAACAGAAATGTCCGACAGAATACGCGCCAAACGTATCCCCAATATGGTCCACCACCATACCAGGGACCACATTACCAAGGACCTCATTTTCAGGGACCCCAATTTTGGCAATACCCTATGTACCACCATGGACCGCCTCCATTTCCTCAACAAGGCAATGCACCTTCTTTTTTGGACAGAGGTTGGGGCATTGGAAAAGGGCGCAGAAGAGGTCACCAAAAAACAATACAGTGGCAAGATCAATCGACACTTTCAATGGAGACAAGGAGCCAGACAAGAGGCAGGAGAGTTTAGTAATCAACCTCTCTCCTAGACCTCTCAGTCCAACGGAAGAGGCGGTACTACAGAAAGGATTGGGGTTTGTCCCCACTCCAAGAAATGACAAATTTCGTGACACTTGTGAGATACAAGGCTTCTTCAGAAAAATACGCTTTCAAGCCTTTTTTCAGGACTGATTAAGACTACCAGAGGAGGATTCTGGGCTAAGCAACCCCTCCACTTTTACACCTAATAGTGGTATGGTTCCCCATGAAGTCCTAACTTTCGAGCAAGCAGTCCTGACTGATCTTCAGAACCATACTGCGCCCACTCCCTTTCAAAACCTATCTTCTAATGAACAGGTTGCAGTTAAGGCATTGTCAGATGACCCCTCGATTATCATCAAACAGGCTGATAAGGGTGGGGCAACTGTCATCATGTCCACCGCTGACTACGACAGGGAATGCTTGCGTCAATTGAGTGACCGAAAATACTACACACCTATTAGAGAAGACCCTACATCACGGCTCACTACAGTAATTGCCACTATGGTCCATACAGCAGAGACTGAGGGCTGGGTTTCAAACAAAGAAGCCACCTTTCTAACCCAGAATAATCCAAAGACTCCCTATTTTTACATCTTGCCTAAAGTGCATAAAGGGATCACCCCAGTCCCTGGCAGACCTATTGTGTCGGGGATTGGCTCGATCCTCGAGCCGCTTTCTAAGTTCTGTGATCACTTTCTCCAGCCTCTGGTCAGGAATACTTCCTCGTTTGTAAAAGACACCACAGACGTGCTCCGCTTACTTGAGGGGCTCCAACATCCAGAGGAGGTGAACCTATTAGTCACTCTGGATGCTGAGGCCCTATATACTAACATCCCGCAACAGGCTACTTTGGAGGTAATAGAGGATGCACTGAGTCACACAGAGTGGAACTCCCCAACCCCATTAGCCTTCATACTCGAATGTGCTTTCTTAGCCCTTATAGAAAATTTCTTTGAATATAACAAACAATTATACCATCAAACACAGGGCACCTCCATGGGTAGCACATTCGCCCCGAGCCTGGCATGCCTCTACATGGCGGCGTTTGAGGAAAGGGAGATCCTCTGCGCCAATAACCCACATCTGGCGAATGTGCTCCTATGGAAGCGGTTTATTGACGATATCTTGATCCTGTGGAAAGGAAACCGCACCGAGTGCAAAGATTTCTGTAAGTGGATCAACACATTGAACCCACACTTGAGGTTCTCCAGCACTATTTCGGAGTCTGAAATACCATTTCTGGATCTATTGGTTAGGTTAGGGGGAGGAGGAATTACAACGACCCTTTACCGAAAACCAACAGACAAAAATAGCCTGCTACTTTTTAGCAGTCACCATCCAAGAGCCTTGAAACAGAATCTACCGTTTGGACAGTTCCTCCGTATACGAAGGAACTGTAGCACGATTACTGACTTTGAGAAAGAATCTAAGGTCCTTGCTACACATTTATGCATGAGACAATATCCACAAAGGGCTGTGTCTCGCTCTTTGAAAAGAGCAAGAAACAACAACAGAGAAGGTCTACTTGACCCTGTACAAAAAGAACCCAATGACCAGCTTACGTGTGTTACTACATTCACACCTAATTCCAATCGAATAAAGAATGTCATTAAAAAACACTTGGGTATTTTGAATACAGGTAGCCTCAACCTTCCAGCCCCGAGGTTTGCTTTCAAACGCACTAGCAACCTTAAGGATATGTTAGTCCATACAAGACCCAAAAATCAAAATATGGGCATACAGAGGTCCTTGTGGGACCTACCACCAGTGAAGGGACACCATCCATGTGGCACTTGTAGTGTTTGCCCGTTTACAAAGACGACAAAAGAGATTACATTCCCCAAATGATTCAAATGGATAATCAACAGACACACGAACTGTAACACTACTAACTGTATATACATGCTAAAATGCCCCTGTAATCTCTTTTACATAGGGATGACCACCAGATCAATAAAAACCCGTATTACAGAACACCGGAGTAATATCCGTTGCCATAAAACTAACACTAAAATGACGTACCATTACGAACAGATGCAACATCCACCAGACTCAATCAGATGGTGTGTCCTTGAAACACATCCGGGCATGACCAAGGACACCCTTTTCAGATTTGAGCAAAGATGGGTGTTGAGATTAGCCTCGGACAAGGAGGGATTGAACGAAGATATCCCCTGGTCATCACTGATTAAATAATACCTTAATGAATCCCTTGACCATCTAGAGATTAATCTGTATGGAACCAGTTGTGGTTGAACTCTGGTTCATCAATCTGGGGGGTTAACCACTGGTCATTCCTTCCGTGATTGCCATATTGACTTCTCCCATCCCAAATAACTGGGTACTCCACCAGTGGATATTACTATTGATACACTCTCTAAACTTAATGAAACAACTCCCTTGGCTTTATAAAATGTGTAGATTCACATAATTGTATTCTCTTCCTACTTTACATTGCCAATTCCAATATGGCGCTCTTCTTGGTGTCTAGAGAAGCACAAATTGAACACACCCTACTAACACCCCTTGATACTGTCTAATAATCTCGAGTCCCCCACTCCTAAGATGGCGCCCATTTTGGGAAACAAAGGGTGACACATTAATAAGAGCCCGTTTTGACCGCTCTAACTTAACGAACAATTTTTTAAGATTAATAATTATGCAGACTTACATAATTACACTGCCTCCCAGACTCCAGTCTGCCTATTTCATTATGGCATTCATCGTTATGTTTAGAGTGGTACTTGATTAACACACCTTTATACCGCCAATAATACCGAGACTCCCACCCCTAAGATGGTGCCTGGTTTTGGGCGAGAGAGGTTTACGCACTAGCAGGAGCTCGCTCTGATACGGGAGTCACCGCCCACTGCACGTGTTACCAGGAAGTATAACTAAGCGTCTCCACCACGGTCATATACCTCCCGGGATCGGCAGACTGTGGGTAGGTGTTGACCCGCCAGTAGCTGTGGACTGCAATTGTGAGTATACCGCTAACGCGATATAATAGTCTCTCTGCTAAACAGCTTAAGTATGCAAAAGTCGTCCTACCGGCTGTTGAACACGGGCAACACAGACTGAGGCGCCTCCTGTAGCTCCGACATTGTACTCTGGCAATGCCGGTTTTATTTGAGTAATGGGACCAGTCGGTTCTTGAGGTTAAATCACCGACTATTGTCAAACGGGCCTGGCAAGAACTCTTACTTGAGCTCCATTCGCAATGCTGGTTTTATTTGAGCAATGGGACCGATTGACCACCATGGTTAAATGACTGGTAACTATTAAACGGACACGGCAAGAATCCTTGCTTGAGCTCCTGGCGACACCTCTGTTTCTGGTTCCCTGATGTGGGACGCTGCTGGTGTTTTGGGGTGGGTTGTCGGCGCATGAAGCGAGGTACAGCCACACCGTCTGACCCAGTCCAGGTTCTACGGACAGGACCATTCATGGGGTTGCGCTCGATTTCGTGAGGCTCTGACGGACCTCATTCTCATTACATTATTGCAGATACCCCCACACCGGGGGTGGTCTAACTTAGAGTAAGCCTCCCTCAACAGCAGACTATTATAATACTAATCTATCTCCCCCCAAAAAATTTCATCTACTCATGACCAGGGCACTGCACTATTCAGTGTTTTAAACTCTGCCGGTACACGATGAAGCAGTAATTTGACCTAATTAGGGTGAGTGTGTATTTTTATAGAATAAGTTGACGATCTTGGTTGCTGTTTAAATATACATTTTTGCCGAATGTTTTTTACTTGAATCACAGCCATCTTGCATGGTCACAAACAACCTTGTGTGATGCATGCGTTTGTAGCACGAGTAAGTTTCACTTACTGAACACTACATCAGCAATGTAATGATTACAATTCATGTTGAATCAACTTTTTATGATTTTTTCTCCATAGGTTGATGCTCTAATTCAACAGGTACCACTTTTTAGGGTGCTGTATGAGTGGACACTTATTTTACTATTGGGATCCACCACCAAAAAGTGTAGTTAGATTTTAAATTGATCCTGAAGAATTGCCTTCTAATTGAATTAATGGCAAGAAACATGTTGATCTCTTTGGCGCACATCCCCAATACCTTATAAGAGGGGTGCGCACTAATCACGTTTTTTAATTGAGAGAGCAACCACGTTCATTAAAATAATTCTGAGTGGACTGCTTCCTCTTACTTTTAATTTCACCTCTGCACCTTCCACATCTACACTTTTCACAAAGCCCTTACACACACTACATTTTAAGGCAACAGGAATAAAGATCTCCGTTAAAAGGCCCCGATTCGGGCGCCGATCGGGTATTGCAGCGCCGACGCAATAAGGAGCACACCCGATGATGAGGCAATACATCCTGTGACTTGGGTGTGTGAGGGTCTTTTTCCGAAAGGAGGATATTTTCTCCTGCCTGTCGTGATTTAACAATCATATATCACTACTTGGACATCAACCAACAGTGTTCATTAGGAACAGCATACCATTTGGTTTCTTGAACTTCATATGGGCTTGTATGCTGGACCTGTTTAAATATAGCCCACAGTCCCCTCCTTATTGTATTATATTTCCGCACGGGTGACCCCCGCGGGACGTATTTGATTTCAGGTTACCGGGGAGATACTAGTGGTTCCCCTGGCCCATTATTAGGACACTGGAAGTACTTCTTCCCGTGACCCTCTCTCACAAGTCATCTGATACCTCAACACCACTAAGATGGATGAGTATCAGGGACTCAGCTTTGGCGATGATGTAGCAACCGAGATTCTCAGAACACCGTCCATATTGGGGGGTGATGGTAACTCCGCTTCTGGGAGCCAGTCAGAAGACTGGACCTCCCTTTCCACCATGAAGCGCGAATGGCTCAAAATAACATTACACGGGGCTATGATGACAGAATATTTGCGGGCGAATATAGCCCCTAATGGCCTTTTGGTCAGCAATTTCCTCGCCTATTTCTGGAGGATGTGGTCTTTAAAAGAGTGGTCCCTAGTTGCATGGAAATGCACTAGGGACTGGCTCATCCTCATTATCAATACTGCTAAGAGGATTGCAGATGCATTATTAATAAGGATTCAGACTGCAGAAGGGGCAATTAAGGTGACTGTCCAAACCACCGTGTTTAAGACCAAACTGGCAGAGATTAATGCAGAAATTGCAGATAATAAAGAGTATTTGATGAAGCAGAAAATAGCTAAGCTTCAAAAAGACATTACCAAATTTGACAAAGAAAGAATATACCCATACCTCAGGGCAGATTACATCGCGCCCGGGGGATCATATTCTTCGGATGAGAGTTCCAATCCTTCTAGGAGAGGCTCCTCCAATAGTGATTCCAGCAACGGGAGCTGGAATAACAGAAATGTCCGACAGAATACGTGCCAAACGTATCCCCAATATGGTCCACCACCATACCAGGGACCACATTACCAAGGACCTCATTTTCAGGGACCCCAATTTTGGCAATACCCTATGTACCACCATGGACCGCCTCCATTTCCTCAACAAGGCAATGCACCTTCTTTTTTGGACAGAGGTTGGGGCAGAGGAAAAGGGCGCAGAAGAGGTCACCAAAAAACAATACAGTGGCAAGATCAATCGACACTTTCAATGGAGACAAGGAGCCAGACAAGAGGCAGGAGAGTTTAGTAATCAACCTCTCTCCTAGACCTCTCAGTCCAAAGGAAGAGGCGGTGCTACAGAAAGGATTGGGGTTTGTCCCCACTCCAAGAAATGACAAATTTCGTGACACTTGTGAGATACAAGGCTTCTTCAGAAAAATACGCTTGCAAGCCTTTTTTCAGGACAGATTAAGACTACCAGAGGAGGATTCTGGGCTACGCAACCCCTCCACTTTTACACCTAATAGTGGTATGGTTCCCCATGAAGTCCTAACTTTCGAGCAAGCAGTCCTGACTGATCTTCAGAACCATACTGCGCCCACTCCCTTTCAAAACCTATCTTCTAATGAACAGGTTGCAGTTAAGGCATTGTCAGATGACCCCTCGATTATCATCAAACAGGCTGATAAGGGTGGGGCAACTGTCATCATGTCCACCGCTGACTACGACAGGGAATGCTTGCGTCAATTGAGTGACCGAAAATACTACACACCTATTAGAGAAGACCCTACATCACGGCTCACTACAGT
The DNA here is from genome assembly GCA_963921515.1 of Calotriton arnoldi. Classification (NCBI taxonomy): domain Eukaryota; kingdom Metazoa; phylum Chordata; class Amphibia; order Caudata; family Salamandridae; genus Calotriton; species Calotriton arnoldi. Next base: position 1,941,264 of record CAWUFW010000937.1, read on the forward strand.
AATTGCCACTATGGTCCATACAGCAGAGACTGAGGGCTGGGTTTCAAACAAAGAAGCCACCTTTCTAACCCAGAATAATCCAAAGACTCCCTATTTTTACATCTTGCCTAAAGTGCATAAAGGGATCACCCCAGTCCCTGGCAGACCTATTGTGTCGGGGATTGGCTCGATCCTCGAGCCGCTTTCTAAGTTCTGTGATCACTTTCTCCAGCCTCTGGTCAGGAATACTTCCTCGTTTGTAAAAAACACCACAGACGTGCTCCGCTTACTTGAGGGGCTCCAACATCCAGAGGAGGTGAACCTATTAGTCACTCTGGATGTTGAGGCCCTATATACTAACATCCCGCAACAGGCTACTTTGGAGGTAATAGAGGATGCACTGAGTCACACAGAGTGGAACTCCCCAACCCCATTAGCCTTCATACTCAAATGTGCTTTCTTAGCCCTTACAGAAAATTTCTTTGAATATAACAAACAATTATACCATCAAACACAGGGCACTTCCATGGGTAGCACATTCGCCCCGAGCCTGGCATGCCTCTACATGGCGGGGTTTGAGGAAAGGGAGATCCTCTGCGCCAATAACCCACATCTGGCGAATGTGCTCCTATGGAAGCGGTTTATTGACGATATCTTGATCCTGTGGAAAGGAAACCGCACCGAGTGCGAAGATTTCTGTAAGTGGATCAACACATTGAACCCACACTTGAGGTTCTCCAGCACTATTTCGGAGTCTGAAATACCATTTCTGGATCTATTGGTTAGGTTAGGGGGAGGAGGAATTACAACGACCCATTACCGAAAACCAACAGACAAAAATAGCCTGCTACTTTTTAGCAGTCACCATCCAAGAGCCTTGAAACAGAATCTACTGTTTGGACAGTTCCTCCGTATACGAAGGAACTGTAGCACGATTACTGACTTTGAGAAAGAATCTAAGGTCCTTGCTACACATTTATGCATGAGACAATATCCACAAAGGGATGTGTCTCGCTCTATGAAAAGAGCAAGAAACAACAACAGAGAAGGTCTACTTGACCCTGTACAAAAAGAACCCAATGACCAGCTTACGTGTGTTACTACATTCACACCTAATTCCAATCAAATAAAGAATGTCATTAAAAAACACTGGGGTATTTTGAATACAGGTAGCCTCAACCTTCCAGCCCCGAGGTTTGCTTTCAAACGCACTAGCAACCTTAAGGATATGTTAGTCCATACAAGACCCAAAAATCAAAATATGGGCATACAGAGGTCCTTGTGGGACCTACCAGCAGTGAAGGGACACCATCCATGTGGCACTTGTAGTGTTTGCCCGTTTACAAAGACGACAAAAGAGATTACATTCCCCAATGGATTCAAATGGATAATCAACAGACACACGAACTGTAACACTACTAACTGTATATACATGCTAAAATGCCCCTGTAATCTCTTTTACATAGGGATGACCACCAGATCAATAAAAACCCGTATTACAGAACACCGGAGTAATATCCGTTGCCATAAAACTAACACTAAAATGACGTACCATTACGAACAGATGCAACATCCACCAGACTCAATCAGATGGTGTGTCCTTGAAACACATCCGGGCATGACCAAGGACACCCTTTTCAGAATTGAGCAAAGATGGGTGTTGAGATTAGCCTCGGACAAGGAGGGATTGAACGAAGATATCCCCTGGTCATCACTGATTAAATAATACCTTAATGTATCCCTTGACCATCTAGAGATTAATCTGTATGGAACCAGTTGTGGTTGAACTCTGATAACGTGTTCATCAATCTGGGAGGGTTAACCACTGGTCATTCCTTCCGTGATTGCCATATTGACTTCTTCCATCCCAAATAACTGGGTACTCCACCAGTGGATATTACTATTGATACACTCTCTAAACTTAATGAAACAACTCCCTTGGCTTTATAAAATGTGTAGATTCACATAATTTTATTCTCTTCCTACTTTACATTGCCAATTCCAATATGGCGCTTTTCTTGGTGTCTAGAGAAGCACAAATTGAACACACCCTACTAACACCCCTTGATACTGTCTAATAATCTCGAGTCCCCCACTCCTAAGATGGCGCCCATTTTGGGAAACAAAGGGTGACACATTAATAAGAGCCCGTTTTGACCGCTCTAACTTAACGAACAATTTTTTAAGATTAATAATTATGTAGACTTACATAATTACACTGCCTCCCAGACTCCAGTCTGCCTATTTCATTATGGCATTCATCGTTATGTTTAGAGTGGTACTTGATTAACACACCTTTATACCGCCAATAATACCGAGACTCCCACCCCTAAGATGGCGCCTGGTTTTGGGCGAGAGAGGTTTACGCACTAGCAGGAGCTCGCTCTGATACGGGAGTCACCGCCCACTGCACGTGTTACCAGGAAGTATAACTAAGCGTCTCCACCACGGTCATATACCTCCCGGGATCGGCAGACTGTGGGTAGGTGTTGACCCGCCAGTAGCTGTGGACTGCAATTGTGAGTATACCGCTAACGCGATATAATAGTCTCTCTGCTAAACAGCTTAAGTATGCAAAAGCCGTCCTACCGGCTGTTGAACACGGGCAACACAGACTGAGGCGCCTCCTGTAGCTCCGACATTGTACTCTGGCAATGCCGGTTTTATTTGAGTAATGGGACCAGTCGGTTCTTGAGGTTAAATCACCGACTATTGTCAAACGGGCCTGGCAAGAACTCTTACTTGAGCTCTATTCGCAATGCTGGTTTTATTTGAGCAATGGGACCGATTGACCACCATGGTTAAATGACTGGTAACTATTAAACGGACACGGCAAGAATCCTTGCTTGAGCTCCTGGCGACACCTCTGTTTCTGGTTCCCTGATGTGGGACGCTGCTGGTGTTTTGGGGTGGGTTGTCAGCGCATGAAGCGAGGTACAGCCACACCGTCTGACCCAGTCCAGGTTCTACGGACAGGACCATTCATGGGGTTGCGCTCGATTTCGTGAGGCTCTGACGGACCTCATTCTCATTACATTATTGCAGATACCCCCACACCGGGGGTGGTCTAACTTAGAGTAAGCCTCCCTCAACAGCAGACTATTATAATACTAATCTATCTCCCCAAATTTTTTTTTCATCTACTCATGACCAGGGCACTGCACTATTCAGTGTTTTAAACTCTGCCGGTACACGATGAAGCAGTAATTTGACCTAATTAGGGTGAGTGTGTATTTTTATAGAATAAGTTGACGATCTTGGTTGCTGTTTACATATACATTTTTGCTGAATGTTTTTTACTTGAATCACAGCCATCTTGCATGGTCACAAACAACCTTGTGTGATGCATGCGTTAGTAGCACGAGTAAGTTTCACTTACTGAACACTACATCAGCAATGTAATGATTACAATTCATGTTGAATCAACTTTTTATGATTTTTTCTCCATAGGTTGATGCTCTAATTCAACAGGTACCACTTTTTAGGGTGCTGTATGAGTGGATACTTATTTTACTATTGGGATCCACCACCAAAAAGTGTAGTTAGATTTTAAATTTATCCTGAAGAATTGCCTTCTAATTGAATTAATGGCAAGAAACATGTTGATCTCTTTGGCGCACATCCCCAATACCTTATAAGAGGGGTGCGCACTAATCACGTTTTTTAATTAAGAGAGCAACCAAGTTCATTAAAATAATTCTGAGTGGACTGCTTCCTCTTACTATTATTTTCAACTCTGCACCTTCCACATCTACACTTTTCACAAAGCCCTTACACACACTACATTTTACGGCAACAGGAATAAAGATCTCCGTTAAAAGGCCCCGATTCGGGCGCCGATCAGGTATTGCAGCGCCGACCCGATAAGGAGCAGACCCGATGATGAGGCAATACATCCTGTGACTTGGGTGTGTGAGGGTCTTTTCCGAAAGGAGGATATTTTCTCCTACCTGTCGTGATTTAACAATCATATATCACTACTTGGACATCAACCAACAGTGTTCATTAGGAACAGCATACCATTTGGTTTCTTGAACTTCATATGGGCTTGTATGCTGGACCTGTTTAAATATAGCCCACAGTCCCCTCCTTATTGTATTATAAGTGTCCAGGTGGAGCCTTTGTGATGTGCAAGTATGGTAGGTGACAGCTCCTTCCCCTCATTAACTCAGAGTGGCTCATACTGCCAACATCTAGATTCCCTTTGTCTAACTATCTAGGAGCAATACACAAGGACCAACTGCCAGCTACATTTAGTCATGTGACCCAGGGACAGGCTGCATGCATCAAATGGTTAGGACTAGAAAATGCCAACTTGCTAAAAGTGCCATTTTCAGAATTGTCACTAAAAACAAACTTTACCATTAAAGAGGGCTTTTAATTACAATTCTTTAGACACCAAACTTGAACTGTCTGCCTGCACCCAATTGAAAGTTATAACTTATTAAATGTAATAAGGTAACCCAATGTTATCCTATGGGAAAGGGAGGCCTGCAGTAGTGAAAAACAAATGTAGGAGTTTTTTACTACCAGGACATGTAGAACTTTGAAGTACATGTCCAGCTTTTTTAATACACTTCACCCTGCTCACTGGGCTGTGTAGGGCCGACCTTAAGGGTGACTTATATATATTAAAAGGGAAGATTTGGGACTGGCAAAAGGTTTACTTTTCCAGGTTGAAATGGCAGGTTAAAACTTCACACACATGCTGCAATGACAGGCCTGAGACATGTTTGCAGGGCTACTTAACTAGGTAGCACAATAAGTGCTGCAGGCCCACTTGCAGCTTTTAATTTACAGGCCCTTGGTACAAGTAGTACCACTGTACTAGGGACTACAAGTAAATTAAATGTGGTAACTGGGTGAAAGGCAATGTTACCATGTTTAAAGGAGTGAGCATAAGCAGTTTGTGCACTTTACCACTGCTAACCAGTGCTAGAGTCCTAAGCGTGCAAAAACAAAGTCAGCAAAAACAGGATGTTGGAAGGCAAAATGTTGGGGGAAAATCACACCAAGGATGTCAGGTCCAACAGCTGCTAATTGCGAGAGAAGGAAAATGCAGCATTTAAAAGAGACCTCCTTGGCACATCCCGTCTAATGTTTTCTTATAGGTACAGTTCTATTAAGGTTCTATGAATGAGACCCAGAGTTTTAAAACGTGAGGGCATTGAAATTCTTGTGCACTTAAAACCAATGCCAATGGTGTTACAAAGTGTGAGCACTAATCACTATTTAGACATGCAGTAAATGCTCCAAACTTGTCATCTCCAAATGTTTTCAAATGTAATCTAACTCTGAAAGCCAACTATACACACTCCACTTCATTGCTCTGTCATTTATTTTATTTTAGTCAATAATTTACTTTGTCAGTAATGGAATAGCAAGACTACCGTTACTCAAGTTAAAACGAATTCCCATGCACCTGGACCATGTTTTTGCGCACCTAGGTTTTGCTTAGGTGCACAAAATATGTAATCTGTGGAATAATTCTTAAGTTGTGATTCGTTGAATGAGGATCTGTCAATATTTACACCCACAGGTGACTATGCCAGAGAGAATCCTCCAGTATGGAGATTTTGTTGAAGCAGTAAGTTAGGGTTAAAGGGTCAATTGGTGTGCTTAGGGGAGGATCACATATGTGACCATTGAGAGGGTGTGGAACAACCACAACATTGCAACATTTTGGGTATTCACACACCGTTTTTTAGCTTAATTACATATACAAATGAACTTCAAAACCTGGTGGAAAGAGAAAGAAAAATGTAGGCCCAGATTTATCAATGCAATGCATTGTCCTTGGATCCTGCATAGTGACACAAGTTCAATGCAAAGATTTCAGTAATATTTACAAAGCCGCGCTGCATTACATCACATTTTAAGTTGTGAGGCATTCCATGGGTGGAACATGGGCATTCCCATGACTCCATCCATGGTTTTTGGCACATTCCCAGATTTACTAAAGCGAGTAAACCTGGGAAGGCCTCAAAATGCTACACCTTCTCCAGTGAGGCGTAATGAGGAGAAATATCTTTATTTCTCCTCGTTATTTACTCTTTTCAAATGTGCTGTATTCTGCAGAACACATAGGAAGAGGGAAATGCCTCTAAGGATTGTTTTTGTGCAGGAAGGTGTCCCTGCACAAAAACAATCTTGCCTGTACCATGGGCTCCCTTGCACTATGGTGCAAGGGAGCCTGTGTTGCAGCTAGGCAGCACACAGTGCACCAGCGCTGGGAGACAGAAGAAATGCTCCATATCTTTGTAAATATGGAGCATTTCTGATCTCTCCCTTTCACGCTATGCAGCACAGCAACATTGCTTGATGCCCTGTGTTGCATGAAAGATTAGTAAATATGTCCCTTAATCCTCTAATTCACATTTATGCTGTACATAAATCTGAGGATCTTCTGCCCTCCAGACAGTCCGCAGCTGTATGCATGCTCCATGATCCCTCTAAAAAAGTTTTTGAGTACTCACAAACTTGCAAGTTTGACTTTTGTCACATACTTTCCACGTCCTGTAACTCCAAATTCCCACGACTGGAGCTCATTTCCTCAAGTGTAATATTAAACCCTCTGGGTCTAATATTGCCAGTGATACATCATGTTTTCAAGAGTATATTCACATTTTGTAAATATAAAATATGACTTTATAGTTGTATAAAATAAGCCCTTTGTTAAGAGTAGGAGGGGTATTTTTACGGAAATCTCACACAACGCAGTGCACTAACCAAAAATGCTGCGGTGTAATGCATGAGACTGTCCTGCTCTCTCCTCACCTGTGGTGTAGAATCATGCTGCATAGCACCACACACACCTTTGCACCATAGGGCAAGGGTGTCTGTGTGAGTCTAGCATTGCTTTTGTACTGGAAAGGTACTCTTCCTGCAAAAAAATCTATGCTTAGACTAATTTGAAAACGTTTTCTACTTTGTAAGCGTGCTATGTAGTGCAGCACACATGCAAAGTTGGAGACAAAAGGAATTTTCCTTAATAACACCTATGTCAAAAGGGTGTTATTTTTTATGTATAACCCTGTCTCCTTTTTCTAGTACATAGGGTTTTGTGTCCAAAACTTTAAGTGGTTGCATGGGAATGCCCATGTACCACCTATGGGACGTCACCTTGAAGCAAAGTAATGCAAAGCAGCGCTAGGCACTGATTTATGTTACTTCCAGGTGACTTTCCGGTGCAAAACTGTTTTGCGCTGGAAAGCAAATTTTAAATTAACATTATGCATTGATTTGTGTCACTTTTGTGATACAAACTCAGTGCAAAATATTAGTGAATATGCCCCCTAATGGCTTTGTAAAGTGTACCCATGAGATTTCGGACTTTTAAAATAATGTTCTTAAATCGGCTCCTTAGTTTCAAAAAAGTGAAACAAATGTAGAAAAGCTCTTTAAATATTAGCCTCACATTGCAATGTTCTTCCAACATTGGAACTGGGTGAAACTGAGCACTGCTCTGCGTAACCAGATTAATACAGTTAATGCTTATGTGCTTCTAAATGCTATTTTCTCTTAAATCTTTTAAACTGCATATCCCCAGTTATACTGATTGGATTTTTGTCATTTTATTAAATTTTACCCTCTTTTCCTAAATTAGTTTGGGGTATTTCTTGTGTTGTGTTTTCACTTTAATACTGTTTGAAGTGCTGCATAAATGCTTCACATATTGCCTCTAAATTAAGCCTGACAGCTTTTGTGCCAAGCTACCAGAGGGTTGAACAAAGGTTAATTTGGGGTTTGGCAGGAATTGTGGTTGCTGCTCGAGTAGGGTTTCATCTCACCTCAACCAGTAACCAAACTTCCTACAGCAGCTACCTGGGGCAGAGATGCCTATGCATTGGTCAATGGTTTCAGCAACTCCCAGAGTACTTGTGATCAGGGTGTGTGTGTGTGCGTGTGTGTGCGCACGTGCGCAAATATGTGTGCGTGTGTGTGTGTCCGTCCTTATCACTGCTCCCAGTCCAGACCACCCATGATGACTGGGGAACTGCTCAATCAATAGGCAAGGGAGTACTCAGAACAACAAAATACCCTCCACTTTGAAGCAAACTTCTCATGATCCCATGTGAGCGAAGCAAGTAAGCCCGACTGCCAGAGTTCCTTTCACCTTTTCATCCATCCATCTATGGATCTATCATTGCTTCTACAGACCCACATGTCCTTACATCCACCATTTCATCTGTCCATCCTTTCGCCAGTCTATCATAAATCCATCCATCCATCTACCCATCAATCCATTTCACAAAAGGCATGATCGCTCTGCCCTAACAAACGTGCACTGCCTAACAGGCCTGAAGAATATTAATGTAGAAGGATTGTTCCTTAAATAGGCAACACCCACTCTCTTTTTAGGCTGATTTAGCTAGTCATTCATGGTTTCATTCACAAAGGGGTAATCCTGAAAGCCTAATATCTGTCTCATTGAGTTACGCAGGAGCTTATTTACAGTCCTCTTGCGCTGCTGGTACATCACTTTTTCTCATTTTAAAAGTGACGCTTCGCGGCACAAGGGTCTTGTAAATAAGTCCCACAGAGCATAAGCGGAGGGTGGACATAAGTGGATGGAGTTACTTTTCTATAGTGTAGGTAGTCCCCCTTTGCTGAAGGCAGATGCAGCACTGAATAATGAGCACTTAACGTGAGTGGAGCTGCAGCACATACTTACATTTTCACATCACAGGGTGTTTTAAGTCCTTAAGCTTTATTCACATTACCTCTGAGGAAGGCAGAGGAAAATGACATATATATATAGAGCTCCTAGTCATCTCAAGGGAATGGCCTTTTGTGATAAATGCAGTTCTGACCCAATTTAATCCTCTAGATATTTTTGCTTCTGGACCACCCAGTTATTGTGTCTCTGCTGTGAGTGAGTCTCCTTCACTGTAGGATCTGGTAGAATTGATTTGACTGCTAACCGCCAGTGCCTGCCTTTTAAAATAGGAGGCGCAGGGTGGGTTTCCCATAATAATGTGTGCATATGTGTGTGGGCAAATACACATTGTCTCAGACTAGAAAAAGTTTATAGCTTAACTGTTTTTTTATTAGGTTTCAAACTACACAACCTTCTGGTTGGCAAAGAATTTGCTTGTTTGTATCGGTTACAGGCCCTCAACGATGAAACAAAGAAAATCTCCCCCACCTCCCTCCCAGGCCAGACGACTTGTGGTGATTGAAATGGAATCCATGGGATCTGTATTAGTATGTGTGTTGCTACTCCTACATTTGGGCCCAGTGTGAGGTTGTCTATCAGTCTATTCATTTCGATGATGCCTCATCTGTGAGATTTCTCTTGGCATAAGGCACAGAACCCTAAGATATCAAGGGCAGGTTAGCTCCCTTTAGCCTCTAGAGAGAAGTGTAATCATTGTTGTCCAGTCCGTCTTATACAAATAGAGTTTGCATTCTGATGCTAGAGTGAGATTTTTCATTGCAAGAGTTCCCCAGAGTCTGGCGACCCACAACTCCACTGATGATGTAACTGGTTGACCCTATTTTACCAGGATATTCTGGAGGGCAGTGACAAGGGCATCTGTTAATTGTTTTAAAATGTTATCTAGAGAAACTTCAATGTGCGCTTCTCTATGTTCCACCAGTAGCAAAATGAATTATCCATTTTCAAAATAGCCCAACATAATAATTAATTTCTACAACTATAACAAAGTGTGGATGATGTGTATCAAGATACACCAATATGCTGATGATATACAACTGCGCTTGAAACTCTCCTCTGTTTCAAACATCCAATGATCAAACACTGCCTGCACATCATCCACACCTGGATTTTCAGCGCCCACTTGAAAGCTCAACCCATCCAAGACAGGCTTCCTATTATTTGTCAAACAACAAACAAGAAACTGTACAAACCAGGCTCAATGACATGAACCTTGCTGTCTTTGATCCCCAACTTTCACTGAATGCCAAGTCACTTGGATTCACCCTGGACTGGAATTGTTTCTTCCAGAAAGCAAACTCAGACCCATATTTCTCTAGGAAATTATGGATCTGAACTTGCCCACTAAAGCATTTTCGCACAAATATCCTGATGTTACATTATTTCAACCTTGGGTTGACATCCCAAGGAACAAAGAAACAAGAAGTTCAACAAAAACATTCCTTAGACTTTACTTATATTATCTCAACTCCAATCCACACTACAGACCATACCTGGACGTGGCTTTTACTTGTGACTTAGACAGGACATGACAGCAGTCCAAACTCCTTGTCAGATCACTGTTTGATCAATTTCACAATAGATTCACAATTGAAATATCTGTACCTCAAAAGGCTTATTTATGAGAGCCCTGCGTCACTTTTGCACCATGTAAAATGGTACATACATGATGCAGAGCTCTCAATCAAATTTATGAAGCCACACAAAGCCACCCCAGATTGTTGCTGCTACAATGCCGATAAAGTCATGCTTGCCCTTAAAGACATAATTTCAGTGCAGTTATTGAGACAAAGTGTTTGACCTCTAAATTTTGATGTTGAATTTTAAAAGTTCAAGAATGTCCAGGATGAGCTGTCTGTCACTAAAGAAGGCATTGTGTTAAGAGGCTCACGGATTGTCTTATCCAAGAGTCTCAGAAAGCAAGTCGTTGAACTTGCTCCCGAAGGACATCATGACATTGTTGCCACCAAAAGAACCCTGAGAGATCAGGTGTGGTTCCTGTGCTTAGACGAGAAAGTTGAGCGGTAACTAAAGGAGTGCCACTCTTTCCCCTAAAGTGACACAGCATCCACTAACCATGTTTGATCTTCCTGCACGTGCGAGGGAAAGAGTGACTGTTGATTTCTTTGGGCCCCTCGCGAATGGATATCATCTCATGGTAGTTATTGATGAGTATTCTCATTTTCCTCTGGTGGATGAAATGTCATCAACAACACGTGACAAGGTCATTGAGTGGCTAGACAACATCTTTGCAGTATGGGGCATCCCAGACATCCTTAAATCTGACAATGATCCACTGTTTAATAGCAAGGAGTTCAAGGAGTTTCTAACTAGCCTCGATGTCAAGCACCAAAGAATTACACCCCTGTGTCTCCAAGCCAAAGGTGTTATGGAACGATTTATGGGCACTGTTGGACTTGGCCCTTTTGGCAGGTTCACCCCTAAACTTTTTGCCTGTCTCCTAGCCTTTTCTCTGTGTAGTGTGGGTGGATTTAGGCCTCTAGGCACTTTAACACTGCTGTCCAGTGTAAAGTGCGTGCGTTCTCGGTGTACTTGTGGTAAGATTGGCCTACCCTCCCATAGGAATGCATGGGGGATAAGTGTGTCCATGGTAATTCCTGGTATGAGAGGAGCAGTGTGGTCAAGTCTGGTATGTATGAATTTGTGTGAATAAATGCTGCACAATGGTGTGCGCAGATTTATTATGACTGGTGTAGAAATGCCACTTTTAGAAGTTGGCATTTATGTGTGCTCTGTGTCTGCCTGCCTGATGTGAATTGCATGTCTGGCTTGTGAGTGACAGGGGCTGGGAGGTGTGTGTGGCTCCAGGAGGGGCAGGGTGAGTCAGCGCAGGGCTGAATAGAGAGATCTGCATCTAGATGGGAGGGAGGAGTTGCACCTGGGACCTGAATAGGGTTGTGCCTTCCCTCCCCAATGCTGGCTCCGCCCCCTGTGGTGCGTCTGATGTCCCTAGCCTACCCTCTGAAAGGGAAGAGGAGCTTGGGCAAAACAAAGTGCTCCAAAGCTCCCCCAAACCAGTTGCATCTGGTTTTTCCCCCAGCCCTGTGCTGTGTCACAAAGGAAAAGGGTGTATAAAAGAAGGGGCTGTGACCCCATGAAAATGTTCTGGTGTGCTATTCCTGACTGCGGGGGGGGCCTGCTGCTGCTGGGCTCCAGGAGGAACCGCCACTGGGAACTGCCTCCCTGCGGGAGGGCCCTGTGAGCTGGCCTGCCTGAGCCCAGCCTTTGCCTCCCTGAAACTTGCTTTTATTCTAGGGAAGAGCGCTTCATTTTGACCCCGGACTTGGATTAGAGCGCTTCCCTGATTTCCTCAAGCGCTTTTATTTTTAGCCGGCAGCGCGGAGCTGCGATCATTTGGGAGGGAATCCCGACGTAGGGATTCCCCCGCTTGTGCTGATTTTTTAGCGGGAGCCCACCCCGCGTCATGGCTGCAGTGCTGATTTATTAAGTAGCGGGAGCCCACCCCGCTTATCTGATTTATTGTCCTCGCGGGTGCCTACCCCGCATCTTGAGAGGAATCACCGCCGCGGCACCAAGCCGCACAGAAGGAGAAGCCGCCGGCCGCCGCTCGCGGCGAAACAGGAAGACAGGCATTCGGAAGGCCTGGTTGTGGGCGGGCCGACCTGCGGCCGGAAACGAAGAGGTGCGGTTGTTGTCGGCGGGGCTCCTGGAGGAACGAGGAGAGCCCCGCGTGTAGCCGCAAGCGGGAGCGTGTGGGTCCAGCGGGAGCCCACCCCACCTTCGTGGTCCTGCCCGCGAGCCTGATAGAGGAGTCCCGGGTCCCAGGAGGGAGCCCGGGTGAAGTCCGGAGAGCCTCCGCAGCCCCAGAGAAGTCGGAGCGTTGAAGGCTCCATTCCAGCCGCCCGCCGCCAGCAAGAGGAGACCGGTGAGTGAGCCCAAGTGCCAGTGTGGGGTGCATCTTCCCCGCGGCGCCGCAGTTGCGGGCCCCTGCAACGTCTGGCACTCTTGTGGTTCTGAGTCCCAGAGCGGGACTCCAACGTTGGAGACATTTGTTTCCTAGAGTCCCCCGAGGGGGGGGCTCCCAGGCACAGTTGTGCCCGTTCTTCCTTTGGCTTCCCAGCGGCGCCGCAGTTGCGGGCCGCTGCAACGTGGGGCCAGATTTTGTTGAGAAGCCCCAGTGGGGGCCCAAGAGGCACGAGGAGTGCCAGACTTTATTGGCGCATTTTGCCAGCTGCCCTGCGAGAGCGCAGGCAGCTGCGACCTTGGGGGACAGTTTCATTTTTCAAGTTGCGAGTCCCAGAGAGGGGCTCAGGGGGCATGCTGGTGCCCGTGCTCATTTTCACAGCTGCCCAGCAAGTAGTGGGCAGCTGCCACGTTTAGGCTTGCGCAATTGCGCACTTTGTGTTTGCTGCTGAGGCAGCCAGGGGGCCCCTGTGTGAGGTCCCCTTACAGCCCGGACATTGGGTTTTGGAGCCCTTGTGAGAGGCCAGTTGGCCTGGGGCCAGTTTCAGTGCGTTGTTCCCCGATTGGGGCACACTGTTTTTATGCCAATTATTTCCTAAGGTGTTTATGCTGGTGATGCCTACTGTAATGCCTAGTGCGTAATGTGTGATGCTAAGGAGGTTTGGGCCTAATGTAGTTTATGCCTAAGGTGATTCATGCGCAAGGTAGTTTATGCATCCTCTGTTTTACATTGCAGGATCTCATGCTAAGTTCCTAACTTTACCAGTAGTTACTGGTCGTGCGCTACATTTACTATTTGTGCTACATTTACCATTGGTGATTTGTGATGGTTTGGACAGTGGCCCAATTGGCCCTGTCATGTGTAAATAATCCCCTGTAAATACTGCCTAGTGCCAGTTGGCACAGTGTACCTTGTGTGATTATATTCTAAGGTGTTTATGACAATACAAAGGCTATTTTTATATATAACCTTGTGTGGAGTTCCTTTTGTGGTGTGCCTAGTGTGTTGCTGCTGTGAGAGTGTGTTGCGCAAACGCTCTACACATTGCCTCCGGGATAGGCCTGACTGCTCGTGCCAAGCTACCAAGGGGGTGAGCAGGGGTTATCTTGGGTGTGTAACTCCCTTGCCCTGACTAGAGTGGTGGTCTCTGCCTGGCTTTGGCGCAAGCCTTAGCCAACCAGAGATCCCATTTCTAACAGGCACCCTAAAAATAGTGTCCCAACATGCATCAATGGAGGAAATCGAGCTAAGTCAGGCCTTATGTCAAGCTCTCCGTGCCTATTGTTTGACTCCTCACTTCATCACTGGTGAGAGGCCTGCCACCTTGCTGTTTGGGTGAGCTGTAATACAGAATGCAGCACACATAGAAAGAGGAAAACTCCTCATAGGATTGTTTTTATGCAGGAAGGTGCCCCTTTCTTCACAAAACACTCCTGGATGCAACGGAGGGATCCTTGCATCATGATGCAAGGGTGTCTACATTTGCGCTAGACTGTTGAAATGGCACCAGCGCAGGGAGAAAGGACAGGAATGAACCGTATTGAATAAATACTGTGCATTCCTGCCCTTTCACTTTGGCATATGGCAGCCCAGTAAGGTGCCTTGCTGCAATGCCTTATGCCAAAATCCCATAAATGAGGCCTCAAGTGGCTAGTACAGTCAACTCTGCTTAATTCTGCAGAAAGGTCTCTCTGAAAACTTTTAAAGAGATCAAACCACATGACTAGGCTGATACTACCCATCAACGAACTTCAGCCATCTTACCATTATCAAGACCCTGTAGTTCTCCTTGGGGGGGAAAAAACGAATCAATTAGCTGGCAGCAAGTGGTTTGACATACCCCTGCCCAACATGAAAAGACAAGGACAGAAACTGAAGTATCATTGAGGTAAACTCAACATACCTCCGGGAGAGATATCTGAGATCTGATATGATTAGATATCACAATGCTGTTTGGAGAGCAAATAAGGCTCATTATGCTCAATGTATCAGCAGAGTTACAAATCAGGCAAAGAACTTTTAAAATTTGTCCAGGAATGACTTAACTTGATACTGTCTGAGATATCAGATTTTTCCCAATTTCATTATATTGTAGCACTTATCAATCAGTCACACTTCTTAATCTTCTTAATCATGGGTTTTGAACAAATATGCAAGACACCAGGCAAGGCTGAAGATTCTAACTTCCTTGTTAACCCTTGTTTAGCATCTTCTATCAAAAACCATTTGTATCCTCTAGGACTGGACATCACAAGAATAATAAACACTTCACTCTGAAAAGGCATACTTCCCAAGCAGCTTTCACCTCACTTCTGAAGAAACTAACTGCTGTCTCTTTGGAAGTGACAGCTTACAGACCATCTCCCTTTTTCTGCGTAGAATCTTAGATCATATGCCAGCTTCAAGAATACATTGAAACGAAGAGCGCATGACAGACAATCCTGTGGTGCAGAAACTGTGACTGTTGACAGAGAAGATATAATGTTTTCTTTTGGCCCATACCCGATTAAAATTCTTAATCTAGTCAACCTATCTGCATCCCGTGACACAGTAGGCCAGACACCTTCTAGAACGCGTCAAAAATAGGCCAGAGTTAACACAACAGTTCTTTACTGATGTTAATCATTCCTTTCCCAGCACAACCAACAAATTGGAAATGCGGTCATTCTCACTGTGTTTGAAACCCAACACTAGTAGAGTCCCCAAAGGATTTCCTTTGACCATTGCACATCTTGACACAGACTGAAATTCAACCTGTATGCAGATGATATTCAAATTTGCATTTGCTGGGTGACCTTCCAGCCAAGAAAGCATATACTGCAATCTCCCAAAATTACCTGAATCCTATCTACTACTTGATTCTGGTGAACTATCTCTACTTGAATGGTATAAAGAATACAATTCTAATCACTGGCAATGCGGCAACCGGCAGCCTAAACCTTTCAGATGTCTGACAGAGTAAACATTAAAATGATCAATCACCAACTGATGCAGCTTAGAAGGATCTTCCCCCAACTCTAACCAAGATATTGGATTGAATTTTCCTTGGTCCTGCTTCTATTGCACTTTGATTACTGCAACATAATCTAGGCTGGAGCACTCAAGAAAGACATTTTTCATTTTCAATGCATGCTGAACCATAGGGTTTCAAGGTGAAGAAGTCAGAACACATCTCCAAGGTCCTCAAAGATATTTACTTGCTCTGAAGACCCAGATAATTAAGTTCAAATTACTCTGTCCTATTTTCAAAGCATGGAGTAGCATCCTCTCCAGCCCGGGAGTATGCAAAATGAACATGCCACACACGGAGCTCATAACTGACGTCTTCATTCATCAGTGTACAACATTCAACTGAATTATCTATTAACCATTAATAACCACACCTTAACACCTCCCCAAACGATTGCATAATTCTCTCATTGAGTCCGCCCAGAACCGCGGGGTCCTGGCGCTCATAGTCTTAAGACACAACATCCCTCCCCTTGTGAAATAAAAAGGTGTAAACAATACCAGCATTTTATATTTCTTTGACAAGTTGTCTAGGTACTCGCACTGTTCGGGCGGATTGGCTGGTATGAATTAGTTGAGATGCACCCTAAGTGGACACCGAGGGCACAGGATGTGATGTTTGATCTGGGCCATCAAGTGGGGCAGCCCTATCTGAGATTACATGGTCTGATAGATCCCTTGTGATGGATTTTCCAGGATGTTGCACCATTATCATATGTACCTTGTGCGTTACAACTCTCAGAGGTTCAGCAGCAAACAGAGGGTCTGTTTTCCTCTTCTGGTTTGTTTGACAAGAACCCTGTCACCTTTGTTGAAGACGAGTTCCTGAGTTCTCCGAGGTTGATCAACATATGTCTTCATTTGACGTTTTCGAGCAGTGTCAGTGGCACAAACCTCGTCAGCAATTGAGTTTTTCAGTAGAACGTGGTGGTAGCTTGGTTTTTACAGCTCTCCCAAAGAGCAAGGTGGCAGGCCTCTCACCAGTGGTGGAGTGAGGAGTCAAACGATAGACACAGAGGGCGTGACATAATGCCTGACCCAGCTCGATTCCCTCCATTGTGGATCACTCTCTTTGGGGTGTCTGTAAATCATTCCACAATACCATTGGCTTGGGGACACAAGGGTGTACTTTTTAGGTGCTTGACATTGAGCCTAGTTAGAAACTCCTTGCTATTGAACAGTGAACCATTGGCAGATTTTAGATGTCTGAGATGTCCCATGCTGCAAAGATGTCGTCTAGCCTCTCAATGACCTTGTCATGTGTTGTTGATGACATTTCCTCCACCAGAGGAAAGCGGGAATACTCATCAATGACTACCATGAGCTGATGTCCATTTGGTAGGGGCCCAAAGAAATCAATAGCCACTCTTTCTCGCGTACGTGCAGGAAGATGATAAATGGTTAGTGGATGCTGTACCACTTTAGGGGCAAGGTAATTACATAAGTGGCGCTCCTTTGGTTCCCTCTCAACTCTCTCATCCAAGCTCAGGAACCACAATCGATCTTTCAGGGCTCTTTCAGTGGTGTCAATGGCACAATGTCCTTCGTCAGAAAGTTCAATGATTTGCTGTCTGAGACTCTCGGGTATGACAATCTGTGAGCCTCTTAAAGCAATGCCTTCTTTAGTGACAGACAGTTAATCCTGGACATTCTTGAACTTTAAAAATTCACCATCATCACTTAGAGGTCGAACACTTTGTCTACATGACTGTGCTGAAAATGTCTCTAAAGGTAAGCATGTCTTTATCGGCATTTGTAGAAGCAACAATCTGTTCAATAGATAAGGCCGCTGGCATACTGGACCTTACCATGAAGTTGATGTGCTCTTCAGCTGTTTTTTATATTGTGCTGTGCCGCTATAAGGGTACTTGTGAGAAGTAATCTGCAGGGTTTTGGTTCTTGCCTAGCCTATGCACAATTGGATGGTTGTACTTCTGTAACACAACACGACCTCTCAATGCGAGGGGGCATCTTAACTCTTGGGTTTCCGAATATGGTGTGCAGTGCTTGGTGGTCTGTAACAATCGTGAACGTAAAAAAAACTTGAAAGTGTTCGTAGGCCCACATCACAGGCATACTTCCTTTCTCTGGCTGAGAATAGGCACATTCTGTGGCAGACAGACTTTGGCTAGCATACATCACAATGTGTCTCTGAGCATTTGGGTGCCCATTATGCTGAGCAAGGATTACTCTCAGCCCCACCGGGTTCGCATCCACAGAAATCTAAGTATGTAATTTAGGATCAAAGTAAGCCATCTCAGTGACATTTTCAATGGCATGCTATATCCTTTTGAAGCTTTAGTCGCATTTAGAGGACCATCATAACTGGGCATTTCGTTTAGTCAGGTCTCTCAATGGGACACTCACTGTGGCAAAGTTATGAATGTACCGCGAAAAATAGCTGGCCGTGGCCAAGAAAGGTCGTAGCATGGTGACATCTTGTGGTGGTTGGGTGGCTAACAGTGCTTGTACTTTATCTGGGTCAGGAGTCATTCTCCCATCACAATATATATTATTCTAAAGAACTTGAGTTTGGTTTTGTGAAATTCACACCTTTCTGCATTTATATTGAGACACGCATTTGTAAGCAACTGGCACACTTGTTTGAGAGACTTGTCATGCTCCTTCCGTGTTGTCCCAAATACCAATAATTCATCACTGTAATTGAAAGCATGTGCGACAGGTTGAATTATTCTACGTGTGACATCTTGGAATAGTTATGCAGCAGACGACACTCCAAAACTCAACCTTTTATATCTGAACAAACCAACATGAGTCGAAAACGTGGTAATGTACCTACAGTTTTCTTCCAATTTGAGTTGAGGGTATCCCTTGTTCAGGTCAAGACAGGAGAAGACTTTGGCACTATTCAGCTGCATGACCATGTCTGCAATATGCAGACCCAAATGTCTTCCTCTCGATTACATTTTTGGCCTGGCACATATCCATGCAAGTGCACACTGCACCTCCACTGTCCTTTTTTGGCACTACCACTATGGGCGAAACCGACGGTGTGGTACCAGTAGAGCGCTCAATTATGTCATGCTTCAACAGCATTTCTAGTTCTTTTCCTACCACTTTTTGCAGCTGAAATGCTATTCTGCAGTGTCCTTTGCAACAGGCCAGATGTCTTTGTTGATGTGAAGTTGCTCCTTCATTGTCTTGAACTTTCCTAGGCCATGAAATAACAACGGGCCTGAATCACAATCTCAGATTGCGTATGCAGTTTATAATTAATAGATATTAGTCCCATGTCAGCAGCAGTTGCAAAGCTGAGTAGACATGCCTTGGACGGAGTTCCTTGAAGAACATGAATTGTGGCTTGCACAGATGTCCTCTTATGTCATAAAGTCATCGTGAATGATACTTGAATCAGCAACAGTTTCGAACCAGACCATGTTTACTCCTTTGTGTTTTATGCGCTGAGTCACGGTAAGGGTGACAAATTGTTAAACTGTTCGATTGTCATGATGTTTATCAATGCACCGCTGTCAATTACAAAGTTTATGGGGCAACCGCAGCCCTTTGGTGTGATCTTGGGACAATGTTCACATGAACTCTTTTGTTGTGTTGGCTCACCTGTTCTTGTTGTTCATTTGTCTTTGTAAGCAGCAAGACCCACGTGTGCATGTCATCTTTTGGTGGATATGATCATCACACATTCACCCTCTTTACTGTCGCTCGATTGTTACATCGAAGACCTTTTGCTGGATGAACTTGATGATGATCTTCTTTGTTTATTTTCCACCTGTTGCAATTGAGGTTGCTTTTTGTCTCTGTAGGTGTGGCGAGAATACTTCTGAAACTTTCTGGTATCCATTTTCTTGTCTCACCATGATGCACTTGGTTTCTCTTTTGCCTTGCACAACATTATGATGAGGCTTTCCTTTCTTCAACCTTTGCACTTTAGCCCGATTGCTGAACATTTGCTTTCATGTGGAAATAAAATACACATCAGAAACACAGCTTTCCTTTCTTTGAAGATGTCGACTTACGTGTATCAGCTCTTTGCTTGAGTTTGCTCTTCATGATTAGTGCTGATTCACTTTTTGCTGTTCCAGCTACAGTCAGCAGCTTGTCGATCTGCTCTTTCTTCGGCTCTTGCAGCCATGAGCAGTTTTTTAAACTGAGGGCCTCTTTCAACATGCGTATTCTGAAGGAGTTTGAAAGACAGCCATCAATTACTCTAAGCCGCATGGCTTCTTCATCATTAAATTCACTAAATTTACAATGTTTGATAAGCACATCAAGTCTCTCAACAAACTCATCCATCGTTTCACCAACTTGTTGTCTCGCTTGATTGAAATTGTTTTTTCATAGTCGATATTTGGCATTGGATTGAACTTGGCTTCCAACGCTTCCTTAATTTGATGGTATGATGCTTTATCAGCATGTGATATTTTCTTTGGCACTTCTTTTACTCTATTAGCGACAAGGTTCTTAAGGCACTTAGTGCCTCATTTATGGGTTATTTGCCATAGGGCAGCGCAGCAGGCCTTGCTGCTGCGCTGTTCTACGTCAAAAGAGAAGAGCAGGAATGCGCCATATCTATTAAATATGGTGCATTCATGTCCTTTTTCCCTGCACCAGCACACAATGGGTTGCCATGCGCCAATGCAGGAACCTTTGAACCATGGTGCAATGGTGCCTGCGTTGTGGGGATGATAATTTTCTTGCACAAAATCAATCACAAGAGGCTTTATCCTCTTTCTAAGTGTGCTGCAGAATGCAGCACTCATAGAAAGAGGAAATAAAGATATTTCTCCTCGTTGTGCCTCCACAGGGGAGGCGTAAGTTTTTGGTGCTGCCTCAGACTTAGGATTTCTCGTAAATCTTGGGCAGTGTCAAAAAGCCCATCGATGTTGCTGGGAACGCCCCCAGCAACACCCATGGAACGCCACTTTCACGCAGTTTTCTGGTGAAAGAGGCACACAGGGGTGTAGGAGACACAAAAGTTCTGGGGGGGGACAGGGACAGCCTTGGGGACTTTCGATTGACCCTATAAAAATTTCCCGTGGTCCGTGAGCCGCAGATTCTGATAAACATATACAATCATACTTTTGAAGGAAAATAGAAAGGCAGGCATGTAATCACAGTGTGCAAGTATGTTTTATTGTCATTTACAACTTACCTACAATCTGCAAAGTAATTACATTAAATGTGAAAAAACATGTTTCTGTTTACAAGGGTTCTGGGTGTTAAGGATTTTAAAGAGGTTTTAGGGTTCAGATGTGGGTTAAGAAAGAGGATAGTAAGACCAGTAAAGGTGTTTTTAGCATTCAGACGTGGGTAAGGTATCGGGTACTAAGGGGTTTTAGGGTTCAGTGTTGGGTAGTGATAAATGGTGGTAAGGGTATTTTAGGTTTCAATTGGCAGGTCGAGGTAAAAGGAGGTAGGAGGTGTTGGAAATTTGCCCTTTCTGCAGGGCCACACCAATGATCTTTTTGGCCGTTGTGCAGAGCTCTACTTTTACTGGCTATAGAACTCTGTACACTTTACCCCTGATAACCATTGATAAAATGCTTGTGCTCATTCTTTCAACATGGTAAAATTGGTACACTCCTGATTGGAATATTTACCTTATCTATAAGTCCCTAATATATGGTACCCACAGTCTATCTAGAGCCTGTAACTTAATTGTCACCAGTGGGCTGCAGCACTCATTGTGATAACTACTATAGTGACAGAGTAAAGCATGCTTCCAGGCTTGCCACTGAAGCCTGGTTTTGCTGTTTTAAACTGCCAATTTGGCCTGTCAAACTAAACCCTTTTAGCAGGCCTAACCCGTCCTTTTAAATATTAATAAGTCACCCCTAAGGTAGGCCTTATTGCCCAAAGGGTATGGTACATGGTATTTAAAAGGGATCACTGACAAAATATCGAAGGTCAAAAAATCGACCTACAAAAATATTGCAACAAAAATATCGATGTCAATAATATCGAAATCCTATCTACAACATGGTAAGTACAAAAATATCGAAAAAACAATATCGATTGTCAAAAATATCGTTATCAAAAATATCGGTTTTTTTTGTTAAAAATAATATGTAAAATAAACTAAATAATACTTATAATTAAAATAAACATAGTTAAAAATATTTTATAATTTTTAAAATTAATAAGTAACATATATAATTAAATAAAACATTAATTAAACATATACATATAATATATAATATATATACTTACTTTATAATGAGTTTCAATAATTATTTTAATAAATTATAAATTATTAAAAAATATTATAAATTACAAATACATCTATACACATAAAACAATAACATAAATAAAAATTAAATAATTATAATAACAAAATAAAAAAATTAAATTTACTTTTAATATTTTGAAAATTAATTATATACTATATTAACTAAAATGATACAAAAAATATTAAATAGCGTAGGGAATAAAACTACTATTACAACCCCCAAAAAAACAACAGTAAGATAAATGTTGGATAGCGTAGGGGTAAAAATTACTATTCCCACTCCAGAGAGTGCAACAGAAGGGAAAGTGTTGGATAGCGTAGGGGTAAAAATTACTATTCCAACTCCAGAGAGTGCAACAGTAGGGGAAGTGTTGGATAGCGTAGAAGTTACAAATAACATACTTATAAATAAATTAATTTTTTTTAAATAATTAATTAATTATTAAATAACTCTAAACTATTTACCAATACCAATAAATAATTATTAAAAACACAATTACCAATAGAAAATGTATTAACAATAAATTAATAATAAATACCAATAAATAATAATTAATAAATATTAATTACTAAATAATAAATATTGAACAATAAAATATTTTTAATAACAAAAAACATATAAATTATTAAAACGTAATTACCAATTAACTAATATTAAACAATTAAATGCTTTTTTATACCAATAATAATAATAATAATTAAACATTAATTATCAATTAATAAATAATTCTTAATATATTGATTAAATTTATCAATAAATAATATTTAATAATATTTATTTACCAATTAATAATAAAACAACAATAAATTAATTTTTAGAACCAAAAAATTGTAATTTAAAAAAATGACCTATTAATAATTAATATCCAATAAATTAATTATCAATACCCAAAAATAAATTTAATAATTACTTAATTAGATTTCAATTACTTCCAAAAGTATTCCCCTATAAACGCACAACACACTCCAATGATAAAATAATACACTTAACATAATAATCAATTAATCAATTAATAAAAATTAATAACTAATTAATAATAATTAATTACCAATTAATAATAATTGATTACCAATTATCAATTAATTAACAATAATATAATTATCAATACCAATTACTTAAAATAAATTATAAGTTAATTACATTTAAATTACATGATGATCAATTAATGAATTAATAAAAATTAATCACCAATTAATAAAAATTAATTACCAATAATTAATTAACAATTATATAATTATCAATAAGAATTAATTAAAATAAATTATAACTTAATTACAATTAAATTACTTCCCACCCTATTCCCCTATAAACCCACAACCCGCTACAGAACTTAAACGCAAAAAATAATTAAAATTAATTTATAATTCCTAAAAATTAATAATTAATTTAGTATAATTAAATTACTTCCCACCCTATTCCCCTATAAACCCACAACCCGCTACAGTACAAAAAAAAATTTTTACTTACATTTTTTTTTATTAACATATAAAAATTGTATACATATATTTTTAAACAAGTAGAACACTTAACAAAAACACATATAACACATACATATTAAAAACATAAAATACATAACAATAATACAAATATCGATATTAGTAACATCGATTTTAAAAAATTCGATATTACTTACCTTAGGGTCGATATTCTGTCCATCGATATTCTGTCCCTTCGATATTCTGTCCCTTCGATATTTTAACTTCGATATTTTTGTATATCGATATATTATTTTCGATATTTTGTCTGCTCACCATTTAAAAGTAGGACATGTAGAAGTTCAGTATTCCATATGCTCTTACAGCGAAAAATCATAAAAGCTATTTTCTCTGTAGCAAGGCTGGTTGCTTCCATAAAGAAATAAGGGATTACGGGGCCCATTACGATACCCGGCGTAAAAGAATCCGCCAGGCATGGAAGCGGCAAAAATCCGCCCGCACACACCGTCTGAACACCGACCACGCCATTACGATTACACAAACCGAAAACCGCCATCGGCGGAAAAATCACACAAAATACCGCCCGCCATCGTTCGAGTCGGAGTCAAACCGCCCGCCACGGACGGAAACACGCACGACAACACAAAACCGCCCGCCCTCACGGCCGACACACCGCACGTGAGATTACGATCGCACCGCCATGAGCGCGGGAAAACTACAAATATACCGCCCGCCTGCGCAAACAACGCCGATGAGAATCGACACGGCAGAAGCCATGGCGCCCACGTCCCTGCACAGAAACCATCCGCTGACAAAAACAATCGCACACAACATGGCCAACAAGTCCTCACAGCAAGGCACGCACAAATACACAAGCACAGTACACATCCCGAAAACACCCCCCTGGACAAACAAAAACTACAAAGGCCAGAACCCCAGACACAACACACCTGAAAACAACAGACCATGAGGACACACCCACATAGGTAAGTACAAAAGCAGCACTCCCACAGACCACAACCCCTTGCAACATTGCAAACTAGAGAGGAGAGGACACAGTGACACAGCAAGGACAGCAGCACACCACAGAAACGCACACATCACAACCACCACCACCACCACCACCAAACACCGGCACCACAAACCCCCTGCACATTACACAACACACACCGCACCAGCACCACAAACACCATGGCACCACAAAGAATGCCCAAGTTCACGCCCATTGAGCTGACGGTCATGGTCGACGAGATCATCAAGGTGCACCCACAAATCTATGGGAACCTGGTCCAGCACACACCACTAGCCACCAGAAACAGAATGTGGAACCGGATCGTAGACCAGGTCAATGCAGTCGGGACCCTGCCCAGGAACAGAGTCGAAATAAACAAACGGTGGAATGACGTCAAGAGCCTGGTCAAGAAGAAGGAGACCAAGAACAGAGAGCTGGCTGCCGTCACTGGCGGAGGGAATCCCGCGCTCTTCAAGACCTTCAAAGCGTGGGAGGAGAAGGTGCGAGTCATCATACATCCCGAGATCCTCGCCGGATTAGCAGGGGGAGTGGAGGCTGGTAAGTACAAACTAATGTATACCAGCACACCGCTATGTACTCACATGCACTACCACCATGCCACAGCTCCCAGGGACAAACACCCCCATATCCAGCACACAATACACAACACATCACACACACATGCAACAGACACCACCACACACAGCCCAAACAGAACAACTGTAAGATGCGTGGGGACATGTGTACACTCAGCCAGCCACGTAACCACCAACAGGTCCCCAAATATGCCAGAAGCGCCACAACGAGCACCCACCACACCCATGTGTCCGCCACAGCTGCACTAACCGACAAGTAACAGGTAAGTGGCAGGAACACAAAGTGCAGTGGGTGGGAGGGTGGACAGCCCAAGTACAACACACACCAGGCCCCTAGTCCCACAGCACAGCAAGGAGGAGCATCCCCCACACCCCACAGCCACGTGTCAGCCACCGCAGTGCACAACGACAGCCGAAAGGTAGACATCACGGTCCACAGCAATCGGTGTCAGTGGGTGTCCAGCCACCACCACGACCCACAACACCCCCCACCCCCACAGACCTGCAACATGGAGCACCCCCGCTTAGAACCATGTGGCATCCAGTACAGTGCACGCCCGAACAACCTGCAGGTGGGAAACTGGACAGGGCTGGATTACTGGAGGCATGAGGACCGTAACACGACCAACACATGGGACATGTCACGTAGCAGACGAACACGCAGCACCGCCCACCGTCACGAACAAGTGAACAATGTGCACACGGACATGAACCACAGACTCACACCTCACATGACCCATCACAGACACAGCAACACCCAAGGAGCCACGTCTGCATGCACAAGCCACACTGAATATAGTACCACACGGCAGCCACTGTGCAACTCATCACACACAACCGAAACACCATTGAAGTCCTGTCCATGTAGCCCCTACTGCCTGTCAACCACACACCCCACAACTACGCCTATGTAAGACAAACAACACTAGACGCAACAGAGCGGAACAACATAAATGCACACGAACACCACTGAACCCATCAAACACACAGACACACCATGCACATACAACATACCATCCATCCCATCCGTCAGCCCCAGTCTCATGAAAGGCATGTCATCCGCACAGCTGCCACACATACAGCAGTCACGCTAAGATACATGCCCATGACCAACCATGTGCCAGAAGTCAATGAAGCGCACGACACACTGTGAGCAACAACACACAACATGGGCCACACCCCCCCACGAGCACTGCAGTGATGCACATGGCACAGGGCAGCACGCACACCAAGGAGATGGGACAACTGCAATACGTTGGCTGGCACACAACCATCACTCACTCATAACGATGCGTCCAATGCCATGTCCAGTAATCACAACAGACAGCAAATATGCAGGCCATGTCAGGCATGCACACACCTCAGACCATGCACTGTCATGCTGCCACAACACATGTCACGTTCGGCACCCATGGCTCACAGCATGTACCCCAAAAGCATATTCCCTCCCAAATGCGAATCTGGGGCATGGCCCCCATGTTGCCATATGCGTTCCTAAGCGTCCCATTTGAACCCCAAAAGCATATTCCCTCCCAAATGCGAATCTGGGGCATGGCCCCCATGTTGCCATATGCGTTCCTAAGCGTCCCATTTGAACCCCAAAAGCATATTCCCTCCCAAATGCGAATCTGGGGTATGGCCCCCATGTTGCCATATGCGTTCCTAAGCGTCCCATTTGAACCCCAAAAGCATATTCCCTCCCAAATGCGAATCTGGGGCATGGCCCCCATGTTGCCATATGCGTTCCTAAGCGTCCCATTTGAACACCAAAAGCAAAGTACAAACCAGACCCAGGATGGGCCAGGAGCCCGCATACACCAGAGTCACAATAAGTAGGGGCACAGCAACACACCCATCGGCATGGCCAATCCGTCCCATGCCACATGTGCACAGCACACAGTCCCATTGCCAAGCACACACAACTACAAATGGTACAGCCACACACACGCCTCCGGGAAACCCATGTACGAGATTGCACGAACTGTGAATGTCAGACGACAAATACATACTTCGCCAGGTGCAACACAATAACAAATCTCATTCTCTCCACAGGTGACGAACTGCTGGATGCTGGGGATGGAGACAGCAGCCAGCACAGCCAGCCTACAAGCCCCCAACGAGGACACACGGATGTGGAGGATCTGTCCACCTCTTCGGACACGGACCACCAAGCAGGCCCATCTGGTGTGGCAGGGCCCAGCCGCTCCCCAGGACCCCTCCTACCCACCAACCCATCATCCAGGGCTGCTGAACATTCCCAGCCCCCTGCTGCCACTGTCGTTGCGGCCACACCCACGGTCATTGCGGCCACACCCACGGTCATTGCGGCCACACCCACGGTCATTGCGGCCACTACCACTGCCGCAACCGCCACCATCGCCGCACCGACCACCACCGCCGCCACCACCACCACGTCTTCGCTGGCACCAGCCCCAGCGCAGGTGGTGGCCCGGCCGACTGGATCCACCCTGGGAGCCACAGCGAGGACCGTGGTGAGCAATGTGGCTAGTGGGCAGGCCGGTGGCAGCAGGACTGGTAGGAGGAGCAGGGTCAGGGAAACGCCAGCCTCCCCTGGGAGCCATGCCCTGCCTCAAATGGCCAGAGTCCTTGGGGCCTATGAAGAGGCCCAAGGACAATGGGCCAGGTCAGCTACAGACACGCGTGAGGTGCTGGGGGTGCTGAGGTCCATGGACGCCCGTATGGGCCAACTCGTGGACCTCATGGGCCAGCTGGTGGTGGCGGTGAGGTCACAGCCAGGGACAGCAGCTCCCCCTCCGCCACCACCTGCCGGGGCGCAGGGTCGAGCAGCAGTGTCCAGTTCCCCTGCGTCCACAGCCAGTGAGCACACCTCAACCACCAGCATGTCGCAAGCAGGCACCCCCCTCGCAAACGTGGAAGGGGCCGTCCGAAGTGGAAACAGATCTCCCGGGAGGACTTCGCACGCTCCAGACGCAAGTGAGGCAGCCAGCCAGCCTTCCTTGACCACCCACTGCATTGACTTGGACTACGATCCCACTCCACACAGCCATCTGGATGGCATGTGTGTGTTGGACTATGGACATAGAACCAGTGGGTACACCCTGAGCATCACGCAGCCATGACCGACAGCTCATTGTCACTGCACGCACCACTTTTGTCATCACCTTACACACAATCACATGTCACAGTTTGAAATAAATGCACCTCTTACACAAACTGCTGTTTGTGCCCTGTGTTTTATTTGTACGGAATACAACGGCCACCTTGGGCGGAAAGGCACCTGATGCGTGGCATGGCAATGGAACCGGAGGGCCTGTAGGGACCTAGGGGTGGGAGACAGAACAGGAGCACATTCAATGAGTGTGTCACACACCCATCACACAGTACATGTCAACAACTACAAGCAATGTACACACATCGCACAGAGCAATAGGGCACAATGCCACAGCCACCAACAGTGGCATACAACCCTGGCCATGGAGCGTTGACACACAGCACGCAGTGAACAAACGGCCACCCTGACACAGCACACACACACCTGCACAGATACAGCCACATCAGCCGTCGTACATGGACACTCACCGTCAAGTGAAGTAGTGGGCGATGAGCTGCTGCCGCACATTACCAGCTTCCTCCTCTCCGCTGTCCTCCTCACTCGAGCTGTCCTGGTCTGCGGGCTGGGGCCCTGGTTGATCTCCGTCATCCACGATGAGGGGGATCTGCTTCCGAATGGCCAGATTGTGCAGCATGCAGCACGCCACCACTATCTGGCACACCTTCTGTGGGGAGTACGCCAGCGCACCCCCGGTGCGGTCCAGGCACCTGAACCTGGACTTGAGGAGGCCAAAGGTACGCTCGACCACACGTCTGGTCCTCCCATGTGCCTCATTGTAGCGATCGTCTGCTGGGGTGCGAGGATTCCTCAATGGACTGAGCAGCCATGCCCCATTCGGGTACGCAGAGTCACCTGGGTGTGAGGGACACAGAGAACCGTTGCTATTCCAACTGGACAGGGGACAGCATCGCACAACCAGCACGCTACACCACTCCACATACTCACCGACAATACAGCCACGATCCTGTTGCAGATTGGACATCAGTCGTGGCAAGATGCTGTTGCGCATTATGTGTGTGTCATGGGCCGAGCCTGGGAACTTTGCACACACGTGGGTGATCACCATGTCCGCAAGGCACACCACTTGCACATTCAGGGAGTGCGTGTGCTTCCTGTTGCGGTACAGGTGCTCAGTGGCCTGTGGTGGAACAAGGCCAACATGTGTGCAGTCAATGGCTCCAACGACGTGTGGGATTCTGCCAAGGGCATAGAATGCACCCTTCACTGCCGCCAATTCACGAGCCCTGGGGAAGCGGATGTACCTGTTTCGGTACAGCATCATGGCTGCCAGTACATCCCTCAGCACCTTGCTGAACATGGGCTGGGACATCCCTCCTCCACTGCCCACTGTGTGCTGGAATGACCCAGTGGCGAAGAAATGCATGGCGGCCATCACCTTAGCCGTGGGGGTGACAGCTGTCGGATACACCCTGCGGGGACGGAGATGGGGTTCCAACATGGCACACAGTCGATGCAGGGTTGGCCTGTCCAGCCGAAACTTCCTAATGACCTCTGTATCGTCCATGTCCGCCAGCAATTGGTATGGGCGGTCAATGTTCGGTCTCCGCCTAGGGAAATTGGCAGTGGACACATGTCAAAGCAACACAACACATAGCAATTTCGCATACACATCACTGACATGACTGAGCAAGCACATGAGCCACAGCCCAGCTGTCAAGCTGGGACGGCACGGCCACAATACACTTACACAGGTCTCCCAACAATGGCAATGGCTAGTGATACAAACCACTGCCATGTGCATGCACATGGGGATCTAGGCCCCAATGACTTGCGGGGCGTGCTGATGGGGACTGACTGCATATTCGTCAAGCGGCAACGCCACGGCAACATGAATGTCTGCTGAGCATGGAACTGCTTCCGAGGCTGGATGAGTATGGCACACGACGACGACGATGTGGGCACAGGCTGAGCGGCCAAAACAAGTGGGACCTGTGGCACGAGGGGATATGAGACAGTAGTAGGTGTCAGCACTGCACCCTATGTACAGCACTGTACGGATCACACCTCCCGAAACATTGACAGGTGTCCACATTGACAGCCCCATGCCAAGACGGCTGTGTGCTTGCAGTCACACGTCACAGGTGAGAGGTTACATTGCACGTGCCAGGTGGCAGACGTACATAGTGGGAGCTGGCATGTGTGTGCATGTGTCTCCTGTTCAGGATCCACCAGATGGGCGCTGACTCTGTACTGACCATTGGACACAGCATGTTCCGTGGAAGGCTTGTGTGTGTGGGATGGTGGCACTGGATGTGCCTCCGTTGGGTGGGGGGCCATGCACAGGGCGGGTACGTCGATGATTGCGCATTGTTGGTCACGGTGGGTGCACCAACTAAGATGTGTTGCCCTGTGTTCAATTCCTATGTCCGCATGATGATGGACTGTAGATGTGGGCAGACTACACATTGGTCGATGTGCTGTCTATTTGCATGTGCCTTCACACCAGGCACAGCTGCCCCTGCACATGTGACCCCTGCTGGACTCGCTGCTGGGTCTGTGGAGCTGATGCACCTTCTGTGCGTGGGGCGGACAGCTCTCCTCACTTCCCTCATTGCGCATGTCATGACTTTGCCGCAGGTGACATGGATCATGGAGGGCCCACATGTACGCGTGGGTAGGCTACACATGATTGTTCACTGGTCGCCACCCCCAGTCAGTGTTTCGAATGGGAAGGTTGTCGTGCTGGTGGTATGTTCGATGTGGCGGATGGGCGGGCCTAGGTGCGGGCTTACATTCCGGACATGGGGGGGTAGTTGGATTGGCGACTAGTTGCAGTACACACGGGACACGTCTCTTCCTTTCCACATCTGGGTCATCCCTTGTACTCACTGACAGTGATACAGTCATCTTCGCCCCAGCCCTCATGTCCTCCCCTCGCTCCCCCAATATGCATGTGCACCTGCGAGGCTAGCGCTTGCACAGGCAGCCCCAAGCTCGCACCAGAGAGGGCAAGGAGTGTATGTGTGGGTCCAGTTGCACGAGTGGGCTGTCTCAGGGTATGATGTGTTGCGGGACGCCGTCCACCTGCGTGGTGCCCCAAATGGAGACCCGGCCTGCATGGACTATGCATCACAGTCTTCGCCTTCCGGATCCGCCACCTGCGACACCCAGTGGCTGTGGCTGCCCTTGCGGCCAGGCCGCGTCCGTCTGTGACTGATGGCCCACACATTCACTCTTTGGCCTCTCTGGGGAGGGCTCGGGGGTGGTGGCACACGCGCTTGCACTTAGTCGCAATGGCATGTGGCGTGGTTGGTATAATGGGCAATGGATGGGATGGTGCGAGCCACCTCCCGTGACGTCAGTGCTGCTCGTGCTGTGGTGCGTCCCCCTACACTTCCATTTGACTTGTGCCATGCTAGACGTTGAGGTTCTATTGCCTGCGTGATATGACCAGGAGGAGTGCGAGGAGACCTCTCACACACCATGCTCCACTGCCATCCCGTGCCCTGTATCGCCTGTGCGGATTGACTATGTTGGGGTTACACCTGGTCGACTGGGGCTGTGTGTGCCTTGTCAAGGGGCATGGCGGGCGCACAACAGGATCCAGCTTGTCCACAGAGGGTGGGCTGAGGTGCGCCTGGTACCGCTTTGTACGTGTGCCCGGCTGCTGTGCACACACGTGTTCACTCCTCCCCCGACAGGTGTCCTCTCACAATGCCCAGGGAAGCGGTGGTGTACTGTTCATGACCCCTCCCGACACGGCGTGCTCCAACTTGGAATGTGCGCATCTACCCGTCACACCCACCCACCTGAGCACTGCGTCCATACGACTTCACACGACACATGTGTGTCTTCCACAGTTGTGCTACTCATTTGCGTTGACATCCAATACCAGTGGACTACATGGTCATGTCACGACTGCCGTGTACTTCACATACTCTCATCCTCTCTCATTCGTACTTGTGAAATGAGTCAGCGGAGACAGTTTTGGTTTCAAACATTATATTGAGTCTTCTGTCCTCTGTGATGCAGTATAGTGGACACTACTGGCAGCGGAATACATGTTGAGGATATACTGAGCATGATTGCAAATGGGATAGGGTGTGGGGTTACATGTGATTGGCTGTTGCATGTGGGATGTGGGCTTCAGAGTTACATCTGCTTGGCCAAGGCTGTGCTAATGTACATTTACGTATAGCTGCGGAGCTGCGGACTTTGACACAGACGGTATACATGTAGCCTACCAGACCGCTTGGCATCATGGGCACAGTCCATCTCAGTTCCATGTGACAGGTTTGCTGCGGTTGTTCCTCATGCACGCGTGCATGTGTGATGACATCAGGGCATGTGCTTGCGTGCATGCAGCGGCGTGCCACTTGTTGTTGCACTGTGGTGGTTACTGGACATGTCACAGTCACTGGGGTCGTGTTGTTGTTGTATGCACTTGTCGTCCATGCAAAGGTCCTGGTATGGGATTCCCGGGGCGGGGGTGGGAGGGGTGCAGCACCCACAGACTCCAGGCGACCTATTCATGTCCACTGAGCGGTGTGTGTGTCCATGGGCGCTGGATCCATGTCGTGTCCTGGTTGTTCGTGCAGTTCCGTCCATGTGGGTGCGATACACAGACCCCATGCCACTGCCTCCCACGATGCATGCGGTGTTCCTGGATGTGATGGGGAACAGTGTGCATGTCCCGGTCATATCCGATGTCATGGCGATGTCGTTGATGGTGTGGTTACAGTTGCCGGTCGTTTGGTATGGCTGTTGTGGTGGTGACTGGCCAGTCCGTGCGGAAGCTAAGCATGGGTGCGGGGTTGGACATCATAGGTCAATCGGGGAACCTGCGTTGTGGTCCGACGAATTTACAGGTTGTCAGGTATGCGATGCCGTCCAGCAGGGCTTCCATGTCATTGGTGGTGTACATGTTTGCCAGCCAATGTAGCGGATGGTGGCTGTCAAGGTGTTGTTCGTAAGTTGTCCCTTGGAGGACCATGATGGGGCATGCTGGGTGACATTCGATGTAGCTGTTCTCGATGATCCGTCGTGTGGAGGCACAGTGGTCCCATTTCAATGCGGGTGCGATGTTGGCCACATACGCCATGCCCCCATAGGCAGAGCAGGCCCTGTCGTGTGCGTCCAGAGGGAGGAGTAGTGGTAGCAGGTCCGCCTTTAGACATGCCGGGTTGGAGAGGCATATCTCCACGGGATGCTGGTAGGGACACCTCCGACAGTAGAAGACGGGCATGACGCAGCTGAACAATGTGATGCGGTAAGTCAGTCGGTAACTTACGTTCAGCAGGGACAGGAGATCGCATCCCAATATATGTAACAGGTTGGTTTTGTACAGCTTGAGCTGTCCGGCGTAGTTGGGTAGGTGTGTTGCGGTTGCCATTTCGCAGCGGTGCGTTGTGGTGGCGTGCTCCGGATGTGTGTGCAGTCTGCAATGTGCACGCTCCGAGGTTGCTGTGAGCTCTGTGTAGTCGTAGGGAGACAGGACTTGTTTTCTGTTGGCTTGTTTGGAGGACACGGGCCCTCATCCCACATGCTTCTCAGACAGTTCAAGGTCAGTGATGTGTGACTCCTTCCAATTAACTTGCATGTGGCCGACATGGGGGAGTGTTTTCTTCTTTCTTCCCCGTCCGTTGTGTGCTTCTGTGATATGCGCTATCTGCCCTGTGGTCGGTCTCCTCGGCATGCCTGTGTTGGTCTATTCTTGGACAATGGCTGTATTCACCGGCTTCTGTCGTAGGGCTGTGGTTTCGGAGTTGGAATGGAAGGTCATTCAGTGCTGTCTGCTCTCCCTTGTGTGGGCGGCAGGCTGCCTTTCCGCTCTGCGTTGGGCCTTGTGTGTGAATGTTATTCTTGGGCCACCTGTTGTCGGTCCCCGGGCTCTTTGGTGTTCCGTTTTATATGTCTTGTTCATATGTGCAGGGTGGTATGGGTGTTTCAGTGTGGTACTGGCGTTCCTCTTCCCGAAGGGGCCCTGCTTCTCCTAGTTGGTGTTGCCGCCGCTGTGTGCTACGCCATGTTTGTTACACTGGGGTGTGTCCTGCTGTTGCGTGACTTCACTGACATGTGTGCGTCGGTTGTGTGGCGTTGGGTGTTGTCCGTGAATTGGGCGTTGGGGACATGTCTGTGGCAGGCCTGTCACGTGTCATGTGCGTTCGGGGTGGGGCTGATGTGTGTGCTGCTTGGTTGTGTCCCTGTGTCTGTGTGCGACGCATGCATGGCGCTGCGGTTGGCCTCTGCGTTGTGCGCATGTGTGGCGGCGTCATCGCCGCTTTGGGGCCGTGACGGGGTCGTTGGTTCCTAGTCCCAGGTGGTGTGTACACATGTGTTACGCGATGTTACGATTTGGCCTGTGTGTCATATGTGGATGCAATGGTGGATGTGTAGTGTACACGCGCTGGTGGGGGGTGTCCGCTTTTTCCGCCCTTGCACTGTGTGCGCTGTTTGCGTGCACTTGTTGTGTGTGTGCCTACCTGCGTCTCCGCGGTACGTTGCGTCCTTGGTGGTGCATCAGCAGGAGCATGGGGAGGGCCTGCAGTGCTGGATTCATGCTCGGGGAGCCGCTTCTTCGTTGTCCGTGCTCGGCGTCCGTGTTACCGCTTCGGTTTGTCGTACGGTATCTCTTGGCCGTGGGAGCCGTTTGTTTGCGGCATCGTAATTTATACGCCGGGCGGGACGTGTTTCGTCGGACGGTGTGTGTCAATTGGGCTGCGCCGCTACGTGTACGGGCGCACTTTGATGGCGGACGGTGTTGCTGGCTTGCCGGCGGTGTTTGGCCTACTTTTCGCATCGTAATTGGGCGGGCGTGTGGACTGCTGCGTGCCGGCGGTAACTGGTGGTTTTTGCCTCCGCCAGCACGGCGGTTGTGCTTCCGCCCGCCATCGTAATGGGCCCCTACATTATAACACCTTATAATACTAATTTCTGATTGGTAATAGCTACAGAAATATTTCAAGGACTCTTTTTAATAGTTAAACAAAATCCAATTAAATGGTCAAGTTGAATATTTTCAAACTAGTATGGAAAAGGTATTTTTGAAAAATTACATTTTGCCTGCCTAAAACCTCTGGAGGCCCTTCTATAAGAATTCAACAGTCACCTGGCAGCTTGGGGGCTCCCCTTGGGTGAACAGTGTACTGCTCCTAGGACAGAAACAATGAACATTGGGTATGGGGACGTATTTTCCTCCACCTTGACAGGATTGTCTGGGGGCTGTGTTCAGTACCAGGGTGCACTTCAAAGGGTTGGCCAAGCAAGGACCTTAATAAATATTTTATCAGGGTCCTCCACTGTCGCAGGCAGATGTAGCTCACAACTGGGACTGCCTTCCTTTTGTCCTTCTAGTCAGCCAGGCACCAGAGAGATGCCCCAGAAGTGGCTTAGAGAGGCCACTGGGTTGGAGCTGTGAGAATTCTCTTTGAGATTGGAGTGTCAAATCTTGCTTGAATGTCACTTCCTGCTTGACAGGTCTGCTGGGGTTTAACATATAACATTTGGGTGTGTACTACAAAGAAGGGAAACAGAATGCCAAAACATGTTGTGGGTATCTACGGTCTGGCTGTTGAAACCTCAGCTTTGATTTTACCAAACTTCGGTCTCTCTGTTGGATGGGGTACAGAAACTGCCAAAAACTGGATTTTAGTGTTAGATGTAGGAGGACACTAGGTTTACCATTGTATATTCACAACGCACACCCCCAGACCTCAGAGCCCAAGTTTAGTGTGGCTGAAGACTTCAGCCATCTTGCAAAATGCCCAAAGTGGGTAGGGTTAGCCCTGGGAACCTTACATCATTGGTTAGGGCATCCCCTGGTATCATTCTCACCCACAAGCTTGAGCCTGGCATTAACGTAAATTCTCCAACAACCCACTTCAGAACACTCCTTGACCTGTAGAAAATCAGAAGAGGGCTGAACCTGCTGTCTGAGACCCGAGAAGAGCCCTAAAGGACTGGACCTGCTCACTCTTGTACCAAAACAAAGAAGTGGACTCCATGGGTCGTATGGCTGACCTCCTGTTCAAGCTACAGAGATGCTGAAAGCTACAAGAGGCCTTTCCTGCAACTGCCCAGCTGATCAGTGGCACCTCGACTGGAATGGTCTCTGCCTGCCATCTTGTGCATCTTTAAGTGCCTTCCCTGGTGTCCTGGGGGGATTTAGAAGTGTACTCATGTGGTGGATTGGGATATGAAAGACTAAAGTCAGAAGATAAAATCTTTGACAGGACAAACCTCGTTGGTGCATCTGACCTGTGCTCCATTGCGGTCCGCGTCAAATTGCGCCTAGGTCCCTATCTATCATGACCATTAACATTCATTAGCACTTTAAGCTTCTTGGTGCTATTTTACTTAAAACTTTAAAAATAATATCTCCAGTTCTCCTTATTGGGTTTTTGTCATGTGGGTGTATTTTTGTTTATTACATTTTACTCTATTTTTCTAATGTTGGCATTTTTATTGGTTTGGATTTCAACTTTATTATTGTTTTAGTACTGCCTAAATACTTTACACATTACCTCTAAGTTAAGCCCATCTGCTCTGTGAAATAGCTACCAGTGGGTTACCTCAGGTTTAATTAGTGACATGAACTGTGATTATTACATGAGGTGGGTACTTACCCCCTCAGATACTTTTTGACAAGGAGGGTTTAGGGATTAGAAGCAGTGGTAGAAGTAGTGGTAAAGGGAGGTAAAGCTTTTTGTAGCATACAGGGGCAGGAAGTGGTAAAGGGTGTTTAGGGTTCAGGGGTGGGTAAAAGGAGGTAAGGTGTTTTTATGGTTCAGGACTTGTAGAGGTAAACGGAGGTAAGAGGTTTTTAGGGTTATGGGGTGGGTAGAGATAAAGGGCAGTACAGTGATTTAGGCTTTAGCAGTGGGTAGAGGTAGAGGAAAGTAAGGAGTATTTAGAGTTCGGGTGGGTTGAGGTAAAGGGGAGTAAGGGGGTTTTAGGGTTCAGAGGTGGGTAGTGGCAAAAGGAGGAAAGGTTTTTTTGGGGTCATGGGATGAAAAAGTTGAAGGGTGCCAAGGGGATTTTAGGGTTCAGGGGTGGGTAGAGTAAAGGGAAGTCAGAGATGTTTAGGGTTCTGGGACAGGTAGAGGGAAAGGGAGGTAAGGGGTTTCTAGGGTTCGGGGTGGATAGAAGTAAAGAGAGGTGAGGAGTTTTAGGATTCAGAGGTGGGTAGAGGTAAAAAGTTTTTGAGGCTCAGTGGCGGTGGAGGAAAAGAGCAGTGAGGGGGTTTTAAGGTTCAGGAGAAGAAAGAGGTAAAGGGTGCCAAGGGGGTTTGGGGTTCAGGAGTGGGTAGAGGTAAAGGGTGAGAAGGATTTTTGGAGGGATTTAGGGCCAGGTAAGGTTAAAGGAAGGTAAGGGTTTAGTGGGATGTAGCGGTAAAGGGAGGTAAGGGCTTTTGAAGGTTAAGGGTTGAGTAGCGGTAAAAGGAGGGAAGGGATTTTTAAGGTTCAGGGGAGAGAAGAGTTAAAGGGTACCAAGGGGGTTTTAGGGTTCAAGGGTGGGTAGAGGTAAGGGTTTTTAGGATTCAGTGGCAAGTAGAGGTAAAGAGAGGTTAAATTTGTTTATGGTTCGTGCCGGCAGCGTTAAAGGATGGTAATAGGCAGTGCTTTTAATGGGAACTGCAGATACTCACTAAATTGAGCTGTGAACAAGGGGGTGGGTTTGGAGCAGAGGTAGGGGCGGGGCTAGGAGGAGGGAAAATGGTAAAAAATTAAATGGATCGAGAATTTAAACAGGCATTTCTGGTATTTGGAATATTCTTTTTGTATATATGTGTAAAAAAGTGTAAATTTAATATATCTTTCAGATTTTCCTTGTGTACGGATTACCTCAATACATGACACATAAAAAAATTGGTAATTCTATACCATGCAACGTAACAAATAGTGTGGGCACTTAAGAAAGAAAACTTGACAAATTATATACCATGAGCTCATTCTAACATCTGTGGTTTTCTACTGTATTATCACTACGGTGCCCAAAAACCTCAAACCACATTACACCGACCACGCTGTCTTTATGTAGTTTTCTCGACTCCATGACATATACATTGGAGATTATAAACCATAGGAAAAGTAAGGTAATACCACTGGCCTTGTCCCTAGAATTAAACAAGGCTCTTTGCAATAAATGGTTCACCCCAACCCAGTACTATACCGCACTTGCACCTCCAAGAATACCTGGGCTGTTTTTTCATTAAGATGAAACGTAAATACATTTACAAACCATCAGCATCACAGCCTCAAACTATATGCCAACAGGTGTCTTTTAATGCAAGCAATAGATTCCAATGAGCAGGAGGGTAGTTTAAACAAAATGGCCAGCTTTAAGTGCATGCCTGCAGAGCAGCCCTACTGAGTATCCCATGTATGGCTTTTAAACGTGTATGGCTAGTACAAACCTTAACCTGTTTTAGAAATGTTTAACCACTTTAGACCCTACCAGGAGAAAAAGTCTGTTATAACCTTTCAAAGGGAATGGCCCCTTAGAGCCAAGGGACATTCGTTTTGAGCCAGTGCGCACCTCCCTCCCCAAAGAGAAAGGTAGACCCCCACTGGTGAGATCTGGAGGTTCTGTACTGCTACAAGCTAACCTTGGTGAGTGGGATTCAGAGACAGGACAGGCTGACTTGATGCAAGGCATGTGGGGGCTGGTATCTATATACCAGCGAAGGTGACTGGAAACAACAGCACCTGCACACGCAAACACGCACAGGAACATACTGGCGTTCCCACGCGCTTACATATCAGTTGATACATTTCTTTTTACAAATACTTATCTTCGCTGATGTCTGCTCTGCTGTGCCTCGATTGCCACCCGCTCTGCTTCACTGTCACTTTTTCACCCCTTTACACCTCAGCCTGGCTACAGAGATGTGCTGGCGCAGCCTGCTGCAACATCATGTTGTCATCGCTTAGGTTTCCTGTGAATAGGGGAAGCAGCAGATTCGGCCTCTGAGACTGACATGCTTCTCAGCAGCTGTTCAGCAGCACCTTTATATTCCACTGAGCTAAGCTTGCTTTGCAACCCGTATGAGTACTGGTACTCTCCTTGGCCAAGGAGAAGTGCCGGTATTCAAGGGGTGAAAATTCAGAAGTGCCGGTACTCAGTACCGGTGAGTAACGGCCCATTTAAAGCACTGGTAATAGGGTTTAAGGCTTCAGTGGTGGGTAGCGGTAAAGGGTTTTTAGGGGTTCAGATGTGGGTAGAAGTAAAGGTGGGTAAGGGGTTTTAGGGTTCAAGATTGCATAGAAGCAAAAGGAGGTAAGGGGTTTTAGGGTTTAGGGGAAAAAGTGGGAGGAGTAAGGGATTTAAATAAAATGGTGGGATTTGGGGGTGTTAAATCCCCAAAACAAAGAAAAAAACGGGAAAAAAGAACAGTGGAGTTGGCCGTGCTAACATGTTAACTAACAATTTATTTCAGATCCACAGCAGATGTTAGCAGCGAGTGTTTATCTTGATGTTCCATCTTGTCAGAGATGGGTGCTTTGGTCATTGCGCTGCGGAAGGTTGATGCCAGATTCCCTAAAACAATCGGCCTGATGTTTTTCGCCCCATTTTGCAGGGCTACTTTTTAATAAAGTGAGGCTTGAGTTATTCATAAAGCTCCTGTCATCAGCTTACCTGTTGATCTGGCTCCTGCCTTCTTCTGGGGACAAGCATCACCAGGGCTGCAGCTTCCTCATTGCCCTGCAGGCTCATATACAAGTTGCAGATAGGGAAGTGCTGAGAAGGGGCTGGGCGCCAGAGATCCTTAGCCAGCCAGCCAGCAGGTGGTGCATAAAGATCCCAGTCCTTCTCAATAGCCTGTGCAGGATACAGACAGCAAATGCATGTTTCTCCTCCTCTTCCTTTGTTCTCACCCGTGAGGGTTGCAAGCAGCTGTAACAGGACGCTTTGAAGGAGCTCTGTGGGCGGTGGCAGGTCAAGAGCACTGCCTTGATCTGTAGACCTTTCTCTTGCTAATGGCTCGCTAATGGTCGTTCAAATGGTTTAGATAAGCGGGGAAAGTTCTTCTGTCCCCTCGTCTCCCCACTCCTGTCCCCCGTGTCCCCCTCACTCCAAAATCTGGGGGGGATACATCCCCTGAGTCCCCCACACTTCCTACGGCAATGGAGGCACATATTTATTAGGTCATGAAAAGCCACGTAACGTGGCTTTATGTGGCCTTATAAATATGCCAGTGGCACATTGCACCACTAGAATGTAAAAAAAGTGATGTTCCGGTGGTGCAAAAGTGGTGCTTAATGATTCACTTTTCATCTATGAAATCATCAAATGTGTCATTCCATGCAGTCCATCTGGCACTAATATTCTGCTTTTTGCAGTGTCAAATTGTAGAGCTCTTTTCTCCTGCAGTTGAGAGTATATTGTGTTCAGGTGATGGCAGCTGTCCTATTAGACCTGCACCTCCTTCAAACACTGGCCATGTGCTTGTACTTTGGTCATCGGATCCCCGATTGGAGGTCGTAAGGAACCATCTTCTTTTGTGACGGTATTGAAGGTTTCGGCTTTCACACTTGTTTGTCGCTGCTTTAAGCTTTCTGCATCACCCCTGGCTTTGGATGCATTTAGCACTTCGCTTTGTATCTATGATGGCTCTGTGTTAGGCTGAGACGCATTAGCTCTTCTTTTGGCCTTACCAGTGGATTTCTGGCAGGCTTTTCGAGTGTGCTTCTCTTCAGGACCGGCAGCTTCTTCGAGGGCTGTATATGGGCTGGAGCGGGCTTCAATTCTACACACGCCAACTTCAAACTGCTTCTCATCAAAGAGGCACACATGAGTAGTTTGCTGTAGCATTGCAAACTCTCAGGGAGACAAGTCTTGTTTCTTCGGGGAACAGATCCCGCACTTGTTGCCAGTTGCAGTGTCTTCCCTACCCTGGGAGAATGCAAAATGAACACGCCACACATGGAGCTTGTAATTGACGTCTTTATTCGTCAGAGTAGAACATTCAACTGAACTTCTCATCTACTAATCATTAATAACCACACCTTAACACTTCCTCAAATGATTCTCTCATTGAGTCTGTTCAGAACTGCGTGGGCCTGCCACTGATAGTCTTAAGACACTACACGTGGGTGGGTTGGGTCCGAACTACCTGCAGAAGTTAACACCACTCTCTATCCCAAGCTGCAGTCTCAGATGAAATAAGGCAGAACTGAAACCACGGAAATCTGAAAAACCATCCATGAAAGAACAATTAAGGTTACAGGTGCACAAATCATCTGACACTCACTAAGCCAAGACCTGAGGAAACA
Source organism: Calotriton arnoldi (assembly GCA_963921515.1). Taxonomy (NCBI): domain Eukaryota; kingdom Metazoa; phylum Chordata; class Amphibia; order Caudata; family Salamandridae; genus Calotriton; species Calotriton arnoldi. The sequence continues at coordinate 1,982,460 of CAWUFW010000937.1, forward strand.
GCCAAACCTATCATTGTTTAAAACAAATCTGAAAACGAGACACTTCAGAGAAGTGTTCTCTCCTTCACCATTCAATATGGGGCCACCACTCTCTGCAGAAGAGGACAGGCCCCCCAAGAAAATCAACACAGCCTTTTCCATAACTCCACAATAATGATACACCAGAGGAGCCGTTGCTCTTCCTAGTGAATTACATCTTTCAATGACAGATGAAGACATGATAATAGAAATTAGCACAATAAAACCCATCAAAGTTGCCTCTTGTCACGGATAAGTAAATTAATAAGCATTGGAAATAGAATAGGTCTCGCATTTGTTGGAGTTGCAGCTATTGACTTTGTAAATGACAATGTTTTTTACTAATGCAATAGGTCTAGAATTTGTTGGAGCTATTGGCATTGTAAATGGCAATGCTTTTTACTCATGTGTTATGGAGTGTATGTATGTAGTGTGTTGTGGAATTATGCAGATTGGATTGGGGTATTTAGTTGTGTAATTGTGTGGCATGGAATTGTGTGGTGTGGAGTGGATTTGTGTATTGGAATTATGTGGCATGGTGTGCTGTGGAATTATGTGGATAATAATTTTAGGGGGCCAGCATTTTTGATTGTTACAGCAGAGACTGAGTAGCGGTCGATGGGATTGGTTAAAGCTCATATTGTAGATACATGAAGTCTTGCAGAACAGCTCATGTGCGCTGACTCTAGGCTCGACCTAAAAAGTTGAAAATCTTAAAACTGCTGATCAGGCTTCTCCCTCAGGAAAATCAATTGGATGATCCTAGACAGCTCTGTGTAAACCTTCAGTTACTAAAGAGGTTGAAGGAGGGTGTGGGAGAATGGAGCTGTTTTTCTTTTCCTATTCCTTCAGATAAGAGATAAATATTGGCGTTTTACATGCTGTAAATACCCCGTCATCTAGTCATTAAGCTCAAAATGTCATCTTGTTTCTTAAATCAAAGACACGATTCTAGGGTTTGGCTAAATTCTCAGTGTCCTGATCCCTTTCGATTTTTTCCCAATGGGGTAATTACTGGGTCCCATAAATATCATATGCCCTCACAATTTTCCTGAAGACAAATTTGACAAGTCAAACCTGCTGAAATTCTCACTGAGACAATGCCCTGTGATTTCTTAGACTTGTAACTCAATACAGTTTTCACTTAATTTTTCATGCCATGGTCCATTTCAGAGTTAGAGCTCAGAATATTAGGTTATTCACCAGGTCCTGTAAATACCTCGCACCGCGATATCGACATTTACCAGCATCACTAAAGTACCTCAAGCCCTTCGGGACTGGTAATTGAGTCCATAACACGAAAACCATATTACGGGACTCATAAAATGGAACGAAGCCCGCCGATGCATGACTGCCTCATGGAGTTGTCCAGCAAAATGTTTGCTTCTAGTAAAGATGTCCACACAATATTCTTGGGTTCTTTTGATGGATGCTTGCCTTAATCTTTATTACTGTATTTCTGCCAATTGCCAAAATTTCATTCCAAAATTTCGAAAATCACAATCTCTCAGCATAAAATAGCCAAATCTCATCTATCACATCTGTTATCAGTGGCGGTTTCTCCGTTAGGGCAGTGGGGTGTTGCCCCACTTATAATTATTATACCATTTCAACTTTCAAACTTTTAAATAAAGTACATATTTAAAAGTTTGAAGGTTGAAATGGTATAAATATTTTAAACCAGCTGTCTCGCGTCGCGCGACGGCGTCACGTCACAGTTACATGATGAGCCGAGCGGCGCGCACTGTCAGCAAATAATGAGTGGCAGTGCGGCACGACGGCAGTGCGCATGTTGGGTTTGGCCAGCTGACTTTCCTCGGCCAGGAACCCAAAATGCGCACAGTGGCTTCTCTGCAGCATGCAGGTGACTGGGGGTTGCCCAAAACCGCAGACCCCAATAGTCACTAAATGAGCAGTGAGTTTGCCTGCTCACCCCAATCCTGGTGCTGCTCTCTGTAAGAGCAGCGTCTGGATTGGCTGCTGCATGTAGAGCGCGGTTCAGCGGTTGCCAGTCTAGTCTCGCACAGCAGGAGGCAGCCGCAGGCCTGACTTGGCACCGCGGGTTGGGAGGGCCCGGCCCAACGTAGCAATGGCCAATCAGTGTAATGGCTTATTGTTAAGCCATGCAGTGATTGGTCATCGGTGGCTGCAGCAGCATCAACGTCCTGGGTAGGTCTGTGAGAGATTTAACACTGCCCTGTTACTGTTCTTGAACATCGTAAATAGTTGAGATAGTGGTGTTACCTTCTGACCTTGCCCCTTCCCCATCCTCCCTCTCCCCCAAACCTGGAAGGCGAAAATACAGTCTTCCGCTTCTTTTTCACTGCGCGCTCCTGTAGATGCGGCCGAGGGGACCAGAGTCCAGAGAAGGGGGTACGAGGAGGTGAGTACTGCTGCCCACCCCAGAAGAGCCGGGTGCACCTCTCACTAGACCCCTCTGGGTCTGAAAACGTCATATGACGACCTCCTAGTGAGGATTGTGCCAGGCCAGACACGCATGACTGCTCCCATACATGCCATTTGACCCAACAGCAGGGAGAATTACTTCTGATTCAATAGAAATCAAAGGGGGAAATACATTCCTCCTCGAATATATTTTTAAAAACCTCCCACTTCCCTCTACTAAAATGTTGGCATGTATGTAGCCTTCTTCCTGTTAGGTGTGATAGATGAGTGCATGGTGGGAAGATAGCTCAGCTGATTAATGCGCCTGTACCTGGCTCAGTGCTCTGTATGGAAACGCTCCCCTCCGACTGGCAATTAGAAACAATGCCACGGCTGGCCTACTGATCATTCTTCTTTGGTTTTAAAGAAGACAGTCGGGCCGGGAACGTGCAGCAGACTCCAGATGAATACCTCCAGGGAGCACAGTAGGAGTCCGAGTCATGATCCCTTCAGCAGTGGTTGTGATTTGGTTAGTCGGTCCGTTTTCCCATCAGTGTTTGCTGCTTTTAGTCCATTGCCTGTCACAGGTGAAATAATAAGAAATGTTTTTGCCCCTGTTCCCTTTTCGCACCAGCGCAGATTTTGTGTAACGTTGGCCTCTGGACAGTTAACCCGACTGAAACGTCTGCGTGCACGCTGCTCTCTGTGGCATGAGAGCTAATGAAAGGGATGCCTCGTGGTACCAAACCTGCAGGACCTCTTTGCGGCTGAGCTTGTCTGACTGCCCTTTTTGTTATTATTATATGTAAGTGAAATAAACTCGGTTTTCTTTTGTAGTGAAGTGTGTTTTCTATTGACTCAATAGAAAACACAATTCACTACAAAAGAAAACCAAGTTCATTTCAATTACACATAATATTGACGGTTATTTGTGTGGAGTTCGACTGTGCCCCTCGGCCTGCACAGTGCACACATGTATTTATAACACCCCCAGCTCTTGTCAATAGGGCCGAGCGCGCAAGAGGGGAAAGTGCCTCTGTATTTAAATGCAGGGCACCTTTCTTCGGTGCCTAAAAAGAGCGGTCTCTGCCTCGGGCACAAGCCCTTCACATGTCCGTACTAATCCATGAGAGGGGTCCAGATGATAATATCTTGTGAACGTGACAAGCCCCCTCCCCGCGTGCTTCCTGAGCTGTTCTCACATACCTGACCCAAATATATACTTTCATTTAAAAAACAAATCTTCCCAGAATCTTGAACAACAAAGACTCAAAGTCACGCTTTTGCGTCCAACGTTGCGCTTTTTTTTAAAATGCACATTAAAATGCAGCCTTTATTTAGTATCCGGGAGTCTGTGTGCGTGGTTTATATGGGGTATAGTGTCCACGAATCCCTGTAGTGTGCGTGTGTACGTGCGCGCGCAGCCTGTTGTGAAGCAGCCTTCCTGCTTTCTCAAAATTGCTTGAAAATGCACCATTTGTCCACTCTTTTTTCAAACTTTTCTCGGGGGTGAACCCCCCCGAGGCCCCCGTAGGTTGGCTACGCTCGCTCACTGCAGTGCAGTCCAACAATAATTTTACACCCACCACTTTCAAATGTCACCAGCCGCCACTGGTTATCACCAACCATCTACATGAACTCGCTTATCCTCCCCAGTAAGAATCATACCTACCTCCTGTTAATTTAAGCCATCGCAAAGAAACTTAACTTAATGCATGGAATGATTTTCTTTAATACACAAGACTGTTCCCAAAAACGAATGGATTAACCCCTAACCTTGAGTTCCGGAACAGCACGCGGCCCATCGTAAATGTTTCTCCAGTCAGCCAGGCGTTACTGCGGAGACTGATGTCTGACAGACACATAGGAAGTTACGTACTGCAGAACAGGAAGTGGTAATGAAATGAAGTACAGACTCCATCTGCACAGGCATAAATCGAAGCATATGTTGACTTTTCTTTACCAGCCCCCACTCAGTGGCATGGAGAGGGTGGCATAGCCCCCATAGCAAGCAAAGATAATGGGATCCGTGACTGCTGCCTGGGTAATTAAATCCAAAAAAACTCAGGGTTCATTGGAACCCTCAGGTCACTGGGCCTCAGTGCTTGCTGCTCCATTGATAGCTATGTCCGTTCCACCGTCGACCCATAAGACCACACCAGTATTTGCTTTTTAAGCCCCTCTCGAACTGATTTGCAGACATTTCTCTGGGGACGCTCGGTGGTATTCCCTCCTGCAGAATTTACTGCTCCCCATGGGCCCGATTCACAGAACTAACTTAAGACAAAATACTAAACTTACTACCATTTTGGTATTCACAGAAGGCACTTACTTACTCATTTTGAGTAACTTACTCATTTTGAGTAACTTACACATTTTGTGTAACTTACTCATTTTGGTATTCACAGAAGGCACTTACTCATTAATGAGTAAGTGCCTTCTGTGAATACCAAAATGAGTAAGTTACACAAAATGAGTAAGTTACACAAAATGAGTAGTTACTCATTTTAGTATTCACAGAAGGCACTTACTCATTTATGAGTAAGTGCCTTCTGTGAATACCAAAATGAGAAAGTTACACAAAATGAGTAAGTTACTCAAAATGAGTAAGTAAGTGCCTTCTGTGAATACCAAAATGAGTAAGTTACACAAAATGAGTAAGTAAGTGCCTTCTGTGAATACCAAAATGAGTAAGTGCCTTCTGTGAATACCAAAATGGTAGTAAGTTTAGGATTTTGTCTTAAGTTAGTTCTGTGAATCGGGCCCCATGTTATTAGTAATTTTGACAATGGGAGTATCAATGTGGGACTCTGAACCCTTTCATAATGGGACCCCATGTGGAGGGCCAGTGTTCCTTGTAGAGGTGAGTCTTCAGCTTCTTTCTGATTCACACGAGTCTTGGGGCAGTTCTGTCATGGGTGGGCTTACTCTTCCCCATCCCTGGAGCTGAGACAGAGAAGGCCTGCCTTCTGGTGTTTTCCTCCTTGCACTTTTCTGGCCCCACCTGCGCAATGTCATAGCTGCTGGTATGGTATTGTCTTCCTGATGTAATTAGTTATTTGACCAGGTAAGTCAGGGCCTTGTGTCTGGCATCTTGAAAGTGATGATGATGCTCTTGATGATAATGCCGGCTTGTAGAGGGCGCCAATGTCATTTCTCCATAGACTAGGGGTAAACTGGGCATATGGACTTCTCTGCCGCAGCATTGCTGGGGCCTCATTTATGAGGCCCCTTGCATTGCCAGAACATCACTGTTTGTGACGTTCCGTGGCGCAGGAGCCTGCTCCATTTTTATGAAGCAGCATTAAGCCACTTTTTTGAGCTTAATGCTGCCTCACAAATATCGTTCCCTTTAACACAGTTTTCTGCATTAAAGGGGTGTGCAATGAGTGTTGCTGGGGGATTTCCCAGCAACATCCATGGCTTTTTGACATTGCCCCAAATTTACGAGAAATCCTAAATCTGAGACAGTGCCAAAGAGGTACGCCTCCTCAGGAGAGGCGTAAGGCAGGCACAACTAAGAGAAATATCTTTATTTCTCCTTGTTATTCCTTTTTCTAAGTGCGCGGCATTCTGCGGTACACATAGAAGGAGGAAAAAACCTCTTTTGATTGTTTTCGTGCAGGACGGTTTACCTTCCTGCACAAAAAGAATCATCCCCACAACGCAGGCACTCTTGCACCATGGTGCAAAGGTACCTGCATTGGCGCACAGCAGCCCAATGCGCGTCGGCGCAGGGGAAAAGGACAGGAATGCGCCGTATCTGATAGATATGGTGCATTCCTGCCCTTTTCTTTTGCCGTAGGGCAGCGCAGAAGGAAGGTCTGCGGCCCTGCCCCACGGCAAAATCTCATAAATGAGGCCCTGCTGGTGTGTAGGGACGGTTTCTGGCAAGGGGCAAGCTGGGCCCATGCCCAGGGCACCAATTTTCAGAGGGGGTGTAAAGAGCTGTATGCATTAAGGTCATGAAGACAGCAAAGTCCCTGTCACCTGGCTCCAGGGCTGCAGGAGCAGTTTATAACACTTCACAAGCCTGCATTCTTGCACTCCCTTCTACTCTCACCCCCTGCTGCCATACACTACAAATCCTCCTCCAACCCTCAACTTGTCACCAGCATTAGAGATGCTGCTTTGTGCATGATTCAGGTGAGTGGGGGAGGGGTGCAGGGATGTGTTTAGAGGCCATTCATTACTCTGAAGCAACCAGTGATGGGCTGACCTCTGACCACAAAAGGGGCTCCCTGCCACCTCAGTTTATTCATAAGCAGCAGCCAGGGCGCCACATTTGTTTCCGCCAAGGATGCTACTCTGGAAAAGGCCGACTCTGCAAAGGGTCTTTCCAACTTAATGGGAAGAGCACTAGTCCATGAATCACCTCACTAGCACCAGTTCAACACCGGTTTGGATTGGGATCACAATTCGGCCCAGGCACTCACCAAAAAAGTGGCCCACATTCCCGGATCGTCCCTTTCATGGATCACCATCTGGTTAGTCTCATTAGACTACTTTTTTTGAGAAATGTTTGCTAAATTAAATATTTTAAAGTTTCTAGAGGCACACTGGTTCAGGAACACCTTTCTATGGATGCATAACATCTTTTCTGTCTGACAGCATAGGAGCCTCCGAAAATTAGATCTACCAAGCTTGTCTTTTTGCTCACAGTTTACAGGTGACGTTCAGTTCATGATATAATACTCTGCTTAATTCAGCTTTACTCAGTTTCCTCCAATCAGGGGCCCATCTGGTTTTGCCACATGAGTGCACTTACTTTAGGCCTCCCTGACATCTTCCTGTACTGTACTGTTCATTTAAGTCATATTGTAAATGCTCGTTTAAAGCACTGACATTGTTCCACTCAGTGCTTTCTGTACATTTGTAGGCACAGTTTTGTGCAGCGCTTCAGAATTGACCTTAAAGCCATATCTATTTAGTTAAGCCCCGCACTCCCAACAAAGCCTAAAAGACACTGGGGCTGAGGTGACAACATCTGGCCGCTTTTCTTACCCCCTCCCAGCCCACCATAGCCTGAGGTGAGAATGGCACAAAGGCCACAAAATCACCTCCTCCCTCTGCCCCCCATGGAGGCCCCTGCATATTCACACCCTCCCCATAACCTGAAGATCATGGAATGACACTGCTTCTAACCAGGCAGGCCCCACGAGGCAGTGGGGCGGGCCGAGGCGAGAATGCCCTAAAGTCCAGAGCAACACCAGGCCCCCAGCCTCGAATTACAGCAGGTCAGCAGGTCAGCAGGAGAGTGCCCGTGATGCTGGCGCCGCTTTACAGGGGCCTGGCGGGGATTAGGGAAGACAGTAAGGGCCATATGTACAATGAAGTGACGGAGAGAGATGTTAGCCTTCCTGGCTTAACGCCTCATAAAGTCTCACAGAGCAGCGAATGTGCGCTGACTCTAGGCTCGACCTAAAAATGAATTACATATCTCCTTAGACCATGGCTTCAGATTTCGCATAAATAAAATACAACGGAAACTAATAGAAATGCTAATCATGCCAATATTATTTAAGGGAAAATTGGTTTTCCACTGAGCCTGCTTTTCACACTTTCGACTTGCTCTGGCAGCAGGCGCTTACAAGTCAAAATTCAAGTGTAAAAATGTATTAGAGCAAAGCAGTCATGTCATTTTCTTATTACAGGCTGCTATGTTATGCTCACTGCGCAGCGGACATGCGCAGCGGGCGCGCCGAAGGCGTGCCAAAGGCAAGCCTGTCTGCGTCCGTCCGCATCCGGATAGCAAATGGATAGTGGAAAGACCATTAAATAGGTGAACTATACTCTCTTGGCCTTGAAAGGTGAGCTGTGCTTAGGTATGCCTCGCTTTGACCTTGGGGCGGGGTGCTTGGAGTATTGCTGCTCAGTCTGTGATTTTGCTCTCGAAGTACGACCGGAGCTAAATGTGGAAAAAGCAGCACATTTTACTCTCCAGACCTCTAGATTCACGGCCGTTAAAGCCTGTCTAATCAACTGCAGGTCTTTACCTAGGCATGCTGATGATATTTACCAATCCCTTATGGACAATGCATGTTCCTAACTGAGACCTGGTTGAAGAAAGGAACCAACCCAGATGTGGCCCTTGCGACTCCCCCAGGCCTTCGAATTGTGTGTGCCAACAGGGGTGGACATAGGTTAGGGGGAGGGGTGGCCATTATTTTTAAGGGTACATGGGAGGTTTCCACCTCCAATTTGGGCCATGTCGGCAATATTGAAGGCCTAATTTTTTGTATTAAAATATCCCCCACACACAGTCACACGCTGGAACTGACTAATAATATTGGCCAGATATCCTTACATTATGCCAATTTTACAGTGTTGGGAGATCTTAATCTCCATGTTGATCATCCTAGCTGCCTTCAGGCTGCACACTTTATATTAGCACTTAATGGCTGTAATCTAACCCAGTTGGTCACATCACCTACCCATAGAGCAGGCCATTTGTTAGATCTTATCTGCTCAAATATGAAGGATTTGAGAGTCAAGGAGCCGCTGCGTATGGTTTGGATGGACCATTTTTTGGTGCCTTTTAGGTTTAGTCTTAAGACTAAATGCTTGGGAAGCATAAAATTATCAGAAGTTAAGAGGAACTGGAGTAGGGTCACCACTAACACCCTGGGGCCAGTCCTTGATGGAACAAGGCCACAATTATCAGGCAACCCCGATAGTGACGCCACCTGCTTCAATGCCTGGTTGATGTCTGCTCTTGATATGGTTGCTCCACTGAGGTCATTTACTTCCTCCAGAACCACCCCTTCAGCCCCTTGGTTTTCAGCAGAACTCAGACAGGAGAAAAGCAGCTGCAAAAGGTTGGAAAGTGAGTGGAGAAAGTCCGATTTGCCCGCTGCTAAAAGTGTCTATAAAGAGGCCTTCAAAAAATTCCACAAATGGCTAAGATGTAAGAGGAAGGAACATCTGGCCAGTTGTATTGAGAGTGCAGAAAACTCCTCTAAAGAAATTTTTAGGATCGTAAAATCCTTCACCAAACCTACAGCGTTGGATCGTAATTACCTCTCCTCCCAGGCTTTAGGCTCAAGCCTGTCCGAATTCTTTGAAGATAAAATACAAAAGTTGTATTCTTCATTCGCGCCAGTGGCAGAGTCCCTGAAAATCAAGGACCACATAGTTCCTCAGAACGGACCGCATGTTTTCTCGGAATTCCTCTCGATAACAGCAGAGGAGACACTGGGCGCACTCATGAAATGCAAATCAGGTTCTCCGGGAGATCCTTGTCCTGCTCAGTGGTTTAGATTACTGGCCTCCTGGCTTAATCCCGTACTAAACCAAATCTGGAATGCGTCTTTTATGATGGAAATTTTTCCAGCCACTTGGAAACAGGCCTATCTGTTACCGCTGCTGAAGAAACCTAATGCTGACCCCGATGTACTTAGCAATTTTAGACCGATTTCCCTGTTATCTGCACCGGCCAGAGTCCTAGAGAAATTGGCTCAGCAACAACTAGCCGACTATGTAAAAGCCAAGGTTTCGTGTCGGGCCCGGTAGAAACGACACCGACAACAGGTATCTGGGGACACGTCTTTATTCACCTTCTTCGTATCCCTATCTGCCTCCTTTCTTCCCCCGCCCCTCTCCTTCCGCCTCCGCTATGCCTGACCCTGACGTCACAGGTCAGGTCAGGCACGGCGATGCTACATCTCCCCCCTTTTTATTTTAAGTGTTCTAGATTTGCTTTCTCAAAGTTCCTCGATGAGCCTGGTGGGCCTCCGGATAATTCTCCGTGGTCGGCGAGAGAGACGCTCTTCTCTCAGCTCACTTGAACTCATCGTCGGTTGGGATTCTTCTTGATCTTCACTTTCTCGGTTTGTCTCGTCCGTGTCCCATTCAGGTTCATCTGTTTGAGTGTACACCACAGGATTGCATTTCTTGAAGTGTGACACATTTCGTGTTGTCCTCTTGGTCCCAGAGGCGGCCGTGATCATGGTTCCTTTCCGCCTCGTCACTTGTAATGGTTGAGCACAGTATCGACTGTCAGCCTTGGTTTTCCACTCCTGTCTTACTAGTACCCAGTCTCCTTCTTGGATGTCGGATACCTTGGCATGTCGACGATTGTCTGCATACTCTTTCATTTTTGCTTTCTTGGTCTTGTCAATGTTCACTAGGGTTTCAAGGTCCGAGGTCGGGACTCTGGATTGTATGGCGACATCTGCAGTTGGTATTCTGGTGCGCGGTGTTCTTCCAAGCATCAGCGTGGCAGGGCATCTGTTGGTGGTGCTGTGTGGTGTGGTCCTGTATGCTCGTAGTACTTCATTCAGCGCTGGTTGGATGTCGTGTCGAGTCAGTTCAGCTTGTTGTATCGTTTTCTTTATGGTGGCCATGAATCTTTCGACCATCCCATTGGCCTGAGGCCACAGGGGCGTAATCTTTCTGTGTCTGAAATTCAGGTGACTCGCAAATTCTGCAAACTCATGCCCGTTGAATGGTGGCCCATTGCCCGTCTTCACTACTGTGGGGATTCCCCAAGCAGCAAACGCTTCATCAATGACAGGTATGACTGCAGCTGCTCTTGTGGATGAGATTTGCTGCGCAATAGGGAATCTGGAATATTCATCCATGATGACGATGATGTATTTCCCGCACTTCAGTGGACCAAAGAAGTCGACAGCTGCGTGTTGCCATACACTGTCTGGGAGGTCAGACATTTGTAGCGGGGAGGGTGGTTCTTCACATCCTGCCAATTGGCATTGAGGGCAGTCTTGGAGTGTGGCTTCTACCATCTGGTCAAGGGATGGGAACCAGACTCGCTCCCGCAATGCTTTCTTCGTTGCCACCACTCCTCTGTGTCCTTCGTGTGCTAGGTTGACAGTTCCTTGTCTCAGTTTTTGAGGGACGACGATTCTCCTGTCTCTCAGTAATAGTCCATTGGCGCTGATCGTGAGATCGTCTTTGACGTGTCTGAACGATATGAGTTCTTGCATGTCGACACTGTCATCGCATGGCGGGTTCTCTAGATGTCTCCACGAGTCCGTGCGGATGTGATGCATAACGTTTTGTAGCGTGGCGTCATTGGCTGTGGCTTCTGTGATGGCCTCGAGTGGGACGGCAGGTGGTCGTGCTTGGTAAATAAAAAATGGAGATATTCTTCCGCTAGTGAGCAGCTTGTTCGCGTCGAGGCCTGGGGATGTTGCGATATATAGTCTGCCGGGTTCTCCGCCTTCCCCGGTTTGTGAATGATGGTATATGTGTAGTCCTGGAGGCGAATTCCCCATCTTTCGGTCCGTGGTGGCATCTTCGCACAGGGATTTCCGAAGATTGTTATTAGGGCCTGGTGATCAGTGATTATCGTGAAATGTTTCCCATAGACGAACAGGTGGAATTGCTCACACGCCCACACAACCGCCAGGCTCTCTTTTTCGGGCTGAGAGTAAGCTCTCTCCGTGTCGGTGAGGCTGCGACTGGCGTATGCCACGATGTGACGTTGTTCTCCTTCATCATCATACTGGGCTAGGATAGCTCCAAGTCCGACAGGGCTTGCGTCTACTGTGATCTCCATCTTTCTCCGAGGGTTGAAATATGCTAGGTTGATGGCAGAACTCACAGCTGTTTTGATTTGATTAAAGGCGTGCTCACACTTGGTTGATCAGTGAAAACTTTGACCTTGCTTTGTGAGTTCTCGCAATGGATAGTTGATAGTTGCATAGTCTTTAATGTAGCGGGCACAGTAACTAGCCATGCCTAGGAAGGAACGTACGTCACTGACATCTCGGGGCTGTGGCGTGTCAGCTAGCGCTGAGACTTTTTCAGGATCAGGTCTCATTCCATCTTTGGAGAAGATGTGACCATAGAATTTGAGGGTGGACTTGTGGAACTCGCATTTGTCTTGGTTGAGTGTGAGGTTGACATCAAGAAGGGCATGGCATACCCGATCGAGTGCTTTGTCATGGTCCTTGCGAGTTTCGCCGAACTCCAGAATGTCGTCGCTGTAGTTGAAGGAGTTCGGGATGTGCTGAATGATGCGCCGTACAGCCTCTTGAAAGATTTCCGCTGCTGAGGAAATTCCGAAATTAAGGCGCTTGTATCTGAAAAGCCCTTGATGTGTGGTGAAAGTGGTAATGTATCGAGATTTCTCGTGGAGCTCAAGTTGGTGGTACCCCTTGTTCAAGTCTAGTTTCGAGAAGACTTTAGCTCCATTCAGGCGAGTGATCATGTCGCTGATGTGAGGTCCCGGATGCCGCTCCAGTTCGAGGGCTGTTTTTGGGGCTCGCATGTCCACACACAGGAGCACTTTGTTTTCTTGTCCTCGTTTGGGCACAACCACCACCGGTGATATCCACGGAGTGGGTCCCATTGACCTCTCTATGATGTCTGCTCTCAGTAAGTCCTGTAGCTCTTCATCCACTGCTTGCTGGAGGTGGAACGGTACTTTTCGGTGGTGCTGGGCCACAGGCGTCACTTGTTCATTAATGTGCAGTCGAACTTTGAAGTGAGCTAGTTTTCCTAGACCAGAGAATAGTTTTGGGAACTTGCTGATGATATCAGGCGAGTCGTCCACTTTATATAGAATTTCCACTAGTTTCAGACGTTCGGCTGTAGGTAGGCTGAGGAGGCAATCAGCCGCTTCCGGGCCTTCTATCACGTGGATTTGCGCATGAACTGTTCTGTCTTTGTATGTCAGAGACGTGCGAAACCGTCCCAGGCATGGCAGCGGTTCTTTGGACATCCACGTGTAGACATGCACAGCGGCCGGTTCTAGCTTGGGCTTCGGGTTCATCTTCTTGTATTCAGTCGTGCATATGTAATTGAGTGACGCTCCCGTATCTAGGACAAATTTCGCTGAGTGACTTCCCATTTGAATGTGTAGCTGGGGATATTTTTTTAGTCGAGCGGGGTCTGCTACCATGCATACGTATTTGTCACTGTCTTGTGATATGGGGGTAAGGGCTGACGATTCTCTTGAGGACGATCGTCGGGACCGGTATGAGCTTCACGACTGGGTGCTGGATCTCGATGAGCTCGTTGAGCGATCCCTTCTCCCTTGCACTGCCCTTGCATGGTGACGGGGCCCTGTGCTTCGCTTGGGTGGCCCGGACTCTTTGCTGCGGGTTTGGCACACCGCCTCGAAGTGGTTGTCTTGCCCACATCGGTGGCACTGTTGTCCGAAGGCTGGACATGAACCTGTGTGGGGGTAGTCCTGGCCGCAGCGATAGCATTGTGGCGGTTGTTTCCGGGGGTTGCTGTTCTTGTTTCCACCACGGGGTGAACTTGTGAATTTCAAAGGTTTCCGGCGATCCGATTGACGTCTTGAGTCTGTTTGGGACTGTATTCGGAAAGCTTGTTCTCGCTTCTCTGTCTTGCTAGCTTCCATCTTTTTTGCATGTTCTTCCGCTTGGTCGTTTATTCGTGTGAGCTCCTCAATATCGTCGAGCGAGTAGCGCTTCTTCAGCAGACGACGGCGCAGTGACTCCGATTGGCATCCCTCAATGATTCGTAGGCGAAGGGCGTCTTCAGTGCTAAAGTTGTCAAATTCACAGTAGCGGGCTAAACGCTTGAGGCGCGAGATAAAGTCGCCCACTGATTCATCCTTTTCTTGAGACGCAAGATTGAAAGTATAGCGCTCATAGTCCAGGTTTCGCTTATGGAGGAATTTTCAATTTAATGCTTCCCTCACATCTGTGTATGACGCAGTTGGCCTGCGGTAGTTCTTTAATGATCTGTCCGACGTCCTTGCCCACTAGGTTTCTCAAAGCAATGAGTTGTTGATCGGGGCTGCTAACCTGCGAACCCTTCATGAAGTCCTCAAAGTCTTCCAGCCAGCTTTGACACTTCTGCCCATGCTGTTTCCTGAAGTCAGCATTAGGTGTTCAGGGGGACGCAGAAACGATACCCCCATCAGCACTGGTCCGGGCAGTGCGGTTCGCTCTGGACCAGGTGGTGCATCTTGCGAGGAATCTTGTAGCGTGGACATGATGAGGTGCAGATGACTCCGCTCCCTTTCCTGTCTCAACGGGCAGTGGGGCGTCTGGTAATATGAGGATGCAGTAACCCACCGTGATGCTTATGGGAGTCGCGATCTGTCTTTGGGCGGGAGCAGTAAAGTTTTCTCTTTCGCCTGACCTTAAGATGGCCGCCAGACTGGTGACCAGGCCTCTTTATTAGTGTGGGCCTGACTTTAAGATGGCCGCCGGACACTATGGCTGCATGTCATGCCAGACATTCATTAGTGAGGCTTCCCCTGCTCAGCATTGGCATTTGTCCCTTCAAAGCTCCGGGGTATCGTCAGGGCTTGGGCGGCAGGCGAGGTTGACCGGCGGCGCTCAAATTCAGCGCGATCCGCTGCGCGCACTCAACTTTTCCGAATTACGGCGTCCTGGTCACAACGCGCGCTGCAGCGCGTCGTCGCCGTGTGTAGATTCGAGGGGGGTGTCTGCAATCCCACCCTCGTCGCCAGGTTTCGTGTCGGGCCCGGTAAAAACGACACCGACAACAGGTATCTGGGGACACGTCTTTATTCACCTTCCTCGTATCCCTATCTGCCTCCTTTCTTCCCCCGCCCCTCTCCTTCCGCCTCCGCTATGCCTGACCCTGACGTCACAGGTCAGGTCAGGCACGGCGATGCTACACAAGGGTCTCTTACCCAATTCCCAATCAGGCTTTCCGTTAGGCTATAGTACGGAGACAGCATTGGTAGAAGTAGCTGATTCGGTGAGATTGTCAGTGGATGGCGGTTTTTCTGCCATGTTAGTGCTGTTGGACCTCTCAGCAGCATTTGATACGGTATCTCATTCAATTTTGCTGGAAAGACTAAAACATATTGGTGTACAGGGGGTGGCACTTGATTGGGTCCGGTCTTATCTTGAAGACTGCGATCAACAAGATTTCCTTCGCCCTTTCTCATCACCAGTCAAACAACTTACATGTGGAGTTCCCCAGGGTTCAGTCTTAAGCCCCTCTGCTCTTTAATATCTACCTGGCCCCGCTGGCGGCTCTCATTTCCATGTGGGGCGTAAAGGTGGTTTCCTATGCGGATGACACTGAGTTGGTGTTCTCTTTTAAAGAACAATCCACGGCAGCCTTTTCTAAATTTAAGGAATGCCTGAAGGACATTGCTGGCTGGATGAACGAAAATTGCTTGAAGCTTAATGCAGACAAGACGGAGGTCTTGTTATTCAATCAAGTATCTCCTACCCCATCATGCCTTTGGTGGCCAAGGGAGTACTGCTCCCCACCCACTCCTAAGGACTAGGTTAGAAATCCTGGAGTTAGGTGTGAGAAGGACTTTGCCCTCATGGCACAAGTCCGGCACATTTCCGCGGCCTGTTTTGGGAAAATGAGATTGAGCAGGAAATTTTAAACTTTCCTGCCAGAAGAGAGCCGTAGGATCATGGTCCATGCATTGGTAACCTCCCAGCTAGATTATGCCAACTGTCTCTACCTTGGGTTGCCTGGCTACCTGACCCACAGGCTACAGACAGTGCAGAATGCGGCTGCAAGGCTTATCTGTAGGGCCCCTTCGCGCTAGCACATTTCCCCCCACCTAAGACAGCTTCACTGGCTCCCTGATGTCAGGAGGATTGAGTTTAAGGCACTCACCCTCGCTTTTCGAGCCATCCATGGCAAGGGCCCAATCTACCTCAGGTCGAGGCTTAGCCTATATCGCCGGGAGCGGACCTTGAGATCGAATCAGCAGTGTCTCCTCAATGTCCCTCGCTTTGCTAAAATTCGACAAGGGGGCAGGTCCTTCACAGATAGGACTGCCAAACTTTGGAATGCCTTGCCTAGCCACCTGCACATGTTAGAAACAGAACTTGAGTTCAGAATGGCTTTAAAAACCTGGCTCTTTAGGCAGGTGGATTAGTATCTTGAGACTTTTAGTCTCTCTAGTCCATTTTTTATCAGCGCCTGGACACCTTGGTTGAGGTAGCCGTGCGCTCTATAAATGGTCATTGATTGATTGATTGATTAGTAATGTAACCCCCTAAACTGTATTATGAAAATTGTGGACAGATTGTTTATTTTTATTTTTTCGATTTTATATAGTGCGGACATGGCCCAGAGGCATCAGAGAGCTGTACAAGAGAACATTTACCAAACAAGCACCGCTGGAGTACAATTCAGATACAATATCAGGTTAAACTCCTTTTTCTCCCACTTGCTCTTGAACGTGTGCTTTGATTTTTTAAAGTGTTTTTCAAAGAAAATAGTGTTGAGATCTTTTTTGAAGGAAGCATGGCATGTGGTCATACGGAGGGTCAGAGGGAGGGAGTTCCAAATTATTCTGGTGCTTCCGGAGACTGTTTCATGAATTGCTCGCGTTTGAAGGTGGGGGGGCCTGCACCTAGTTTTGCCAGTATTCCAGGTTCCATCTTTGCACAATGGCTAATAAATATGGGAAACTACTTTTGCAAGTAAGTAGAGTTACATATTAAAGCAATGACAAGAACATTTCTGAAGGCTGCCCTTAGAAAATGATTCTAATAGTGAGGAGAGGAAATAAGCTATGCACTTTGGCAAATACACCACTAGATGGTAATGTTGCTTTCATAATAAACTATGTTGCTCAACAAAGTGTATTTCGGGTTTAAACATAGTTTGTATTGAGAAAAAACGTGATAAATGGCACCTGTACATGAATTCCGCTTAGGTGAATTATGTACTAACCTTTGTATTTATAGGGCATACTGTATAACGTTAATTTTTTTTTTAAAAAGTCATAGGTATGTTATATTATACGAGGGCAAAGACAAAAGATGTGATAGAATCCTTGTGTGCAATCGAATGTTACAATAAATACATTTCAAATACATTGCATCTTTTTCTATCATTAACATCGAATTTTCACTTGGCCATTTTTTGTGCATGTGCATACACACACAGACAGGGCCGGTCCTTGGATACGTGGGGCCCCGGGCAGAGTAGGAACATGTGGGGCCCCTAAGCAGATACGACGCGGGATCGGATCAGGCCGGCTAAGAAAGTTATTTTTTTCCTTTAAATTAAAATTACCCCTGCCCCCACAGTTAACAGCTAACAACCATTGACTAAAACGCAGCCGCGTCGACTCATGCCGGCCGCGACTGGGTTTTGTCAATGGTTGTTAGCAGTTTAAGCTAAATGAGTAACTACAATAAATGATTTTACTTTCACCTTGTTGTTTTGACCAATAAGTAGCTCCTTCACACACACTTGCATAGAATCACAACTGCAATGCAGGACCATTGATCTTTGTGCTCTGCAGAGAGGCCATATTTTGAATGGTCATGTAATCTGAACACCTTTTTACCCACAGACAGGCACAGTGTGAAAGTTGTACTGCCTGCAGCCTCAACTCCAAAGTGCTCAACTGTAGCCTGTTATAAACACCTGGAGGCGACTCAGTACAAAGGGTGCATCATCCAAGAGTAATATGCTGTGAAATAAAATACACAAACACACACATGCTGGAAATAGCTAGCACTCTTGGGGAATGCAAGATTCAGTAAAGCATGGGAAATATAAACAGGAACAAAATTACTGCCATGGATTACCCTAACAGCAGGACCACTGGAATTATGTGGCAGGAGAGGGTTAAATTATGTGGCAGGGTGAGTAAATTATGTGGCAAGAAAAGGCAAATTATGCGGCATAACCCGGCACATTTTGAAATAGTATTACTTCATTTTGTTGCCATTTTTAAACTTGGTAACACTGTTTGGGCACTGGTTGCACCCCATTAGTACCAATTTAACACTCAAATTTAGTAGTGGGAAACAGAAAGTTGACTATTCCAGCTTTTCAAAGGGCCTTCCCACATGCGGCAAGACGTGTCGCTGCATTTTTAGTAACTTTTGAACTGTTTGAGATAGAAAGCAATTTTGTTGTTAAAATCTGTAGATTATGCAGCAGCTGATGGATTATGTGGCAAATGCGTCAAATGCATAATTATGCAGAAATCGCCTCCACCGCACTAATCGCATAATTCCAGTGGCCCTGCCTAACATGCAGCATCAGACTGGGACAGAAAATAGGCCTCTGTACCAAAAATAAAAGGGGCCTCCATTAGGAAGTTAGTTATCTAGAAAAGTGTCCCATGTTTACAAACTAGGGCAGTTTTCAGCTTGTAAAGACATGCGGTATAAGTTTTTGTAAGGTATGGAAGACTGCATTGATTTGAGTTTGCTGCAGGCAATGTTTGCTTTATTATCATAAAAATCAACAGTAAAAACTGCTCACTTGACCGTAAAGCAGGTCAACAACTAACCAAAAAACGGCCTACATACTGACCTGAGAGCAGGGCTTTAAGCGGGTTGAAAAAACCTGTCATTGCCTCCAGATAAATATTACAACAAGTAAAATTACACCTAAAACAAGCCAGTACTATTGGCTTTGTCAGTGGTTATTAGTTGCATAAGATGAATAAGCAGCATCTACAGCTTCCTTGTATCTAATATTGAAAATGCTCCAGTTCTGACAAGATGAGACTGTGAAAGAACTATAACGAGTCTCACTGAAGTTGCATTAAAGGTAGCGAAGGGTGGCACTGCTGCAGAGTTAAGATTTGTTTTTCCCTCTGAGGGTGAGGGCAAAAATGGAGAGCGGGCCCATCTCATCACCTGCTTTTCAGAACTTTCATTCATTGTGCAGATACTGGATCAATGTTTTTGCAGGCAAAGTTAAGGACATGAATATACGGCCCCTTTTCAATGTCCATTTTAGTTTACTACCGGGTCTAAGACTCGAGTGACCCAGCACACTTCAAACCCTGCTCCATCCACTTTTGCATGCGGATTCTGCTCCTCTGCGTGCACCTCTTGTCTCAATGCCGCGCACACACCTATCTGCCCCCCCCACTGTATTCCATTTGTCTTGCCCCTTTTATTCCCTCTCTGCTCCCTTTCCACTTGTCCTTGGTGAGCAGCTTCCATTGTGATGCGCCGCCATCGCCACTCTATCCTTTGCTGTGCCCCTGCAGGATATTCGGTCTTTTATTCATACAGGGGCAGGGCCACTTCACAGGCAAGGGCACTCAAATGACCTGTCTGATTGCTGTCATCAACATGCTGATGCAGCCATTAGGCCCACAGAGACGGGCCAGCAGGGGAGATTGACATAAAGAAAAATATAAACTCTCAGGGGGCCCCCTGGGCCTCGGATCTCCTGATGTCTTTAAAGGTGCGAGGCCCCATGGCTGCGAGCAGGCGCGGGGCCCTGGGCAGCTGCCCACGCTGCCCATGCCTAGCGCCGGCCCTGCACACAGACACACACACACGCGCGCGCGCACACACACACACACACACCAGTTAGAAAATAAGTAAACAAGAGGGAAAGAAGGAGCACAAAACCACAGACTGTTCCACAACTGATATCTCTGTATAATTTAAGCAGCAATTTGGGTCCAGGCAGGAACACCATGACTAGCATTTAACATGCCTTTGTGTTGTCCTTGCATACCGCAAGGCAGAGCAAAGACAACACAAAGGCTTCAGTAATACTTACAAAGCCACGCAAGAGGAAATTTGCACCACCTTGCACGGCTTTGTAAAGAAATGTAATGCAACACAGTGGCTTGCACTGTGTACATTACATTTTAAGCTGGAAGGCGTTTTCTGGGTGGAGCGTTCCCATACATCCAGCCATGAATTTTGGCACATTCCAAGATTTACTAAAGCTAGTAAACCTGAGAATGAGTAAAAATGTTACGCCTTCCCCAGTGAGGAGTAACGGGGAGAAACCTGGGACTTAGAAATGATTTGGCTTCAAAGACCTTCAGAGGACTAGTACAAATCTGCCAAGCTGATCCGATGAAGGTGTGTTGCAGCTGGGCTGAAGACTCAGGTTTCCCCCACTCAGAGCTTTTCTGCAACAACAAATCTAATTCAACATGACCTCTTGGAGAAGATATCGGGCCCCATGGAGCCCTTTTCAGCTGCAACCTGCAGCCTTACTCTGCTGAAAGAGTCCGAGCTCCAAAAACGTGACTGTGCACAGTTGCCAAATGTGTCACCAGGTGACGGACATTCCTTGGGTGTGAAATTCAAATTTCTCCCTCAGACCTTTCCCACCAAATGTGAGCAATTTCACCGGGACCTTGTCCGACACCTATCAGAACTTGTCACAATTGTCTGTATTGGCGCATGGAATCGTAAAGTTTGCCAGTGCAGGGAGAGAGCAGAACAGTGCCACATCTTAGTAGATATGGCCCCTGTTCTGCTCTCTTCCATTCACGCAAGGCAGCAGGCTGTGGCCAAGAAGCTCTCCACAAGTTGTGGAGAGCTTCTTGGCCACAGCCGGCTGCATTGTGCGAATGGAAGAGAGCAGAACAGTGCCATATCTACTAAGATGTGGCACTGTTCTGCTCTCTCCCTGCACTGGCAAACTTTACGATTCCATGCGCCAATACAGACAATAGTGCAAGGGTGTCTGCTTTGTGGTCCCTTTCTGCACAAAAACTATGCTGAAAGGCAATTCGCAATTTGCATGTGTGCTGAAAATTGCAAAAGACATGCAAAGAGGAAAAAACAAGGAGACATAAAAATATTTCTTCTCATTATGCCAGCTTCTGGGAAGATATTGGGGCAAATCCATGTCTACAAGTCTTTGTTGATAGGGATTTGTGTCAAAATCTATGGGTGGATGCACGGTAACGTAACGTCCATGCACCGCCCAAGGAATGCCTCCATGAGGCAAAGTAATGCAAGGCAGTGTATTGTGCTGCACTGTGTTACTTTTGGTTATGAACCAAAACAAATCGCCATTTCCTTTCATTTGTAAATACCAACCAGGATTTTGCATCCAGTCGGAATAAAAAAAAATGCTAACCTGACACAAAACCTTTGTAAATCTGGGCCTCCATCCCAAAATAAAACTTGTGACTGGGTTGAACCTGGATTGTGTAGTCGACCAGAGTTCCATTGTGGTTGGCCTCAAAACCATTTCGGTATACCATAAACAGTTGACTGCTGTTGGCACTTAACACTTTTTGGCCCTATTTTTAACCTTAAACTTAAAAACATGAATACCTGGTTTCCCTTATAGGATTTTTGCCGTATTGGGGTAATTTATTAAAATTGAATTCTAATTGTCTAAAATTGGTTTGGGATTTTTCTATTGTGGTATGTTCTTTATAACTGTTGCATAACCCTTCACATATAACCTCTAAGTTAAGCCTGTCTGCTCTCTGCCATAACTCCCAGGGGTTTGAGCTCAGCGTAATTTAGAGACTTTGACGGTTCACTCTGACAGGGGTTGTGATCAGGGCCGGACTGGCCATAGCGGGCATCGGGCATTTCCCCGGTAGGCCGCTAGGGTGGGGGCCGGTTTTGGGCCCCTGGGGGGCCGTTTTTGTTACCGGGGGTCGGCAATATCGGCCCCCGGTAACAAAATCGGCCGAAACCGGCCCTCGCAAACTGCTCGGCTGCACTGCCCCTCACCCCAGGGGGGGCCAGCTGAGCAGTTTGCCAGGGCCGGTTTCTGTTCCCAGTCCGGCCCTGGTTGTGATTATTCCTTGAGGTGGGTAGTCATCTTTCCCATATGATAATTCAATTTATTACAGCTGGTTTCTGTACTGGGTTAAATTGTGAGATAATTTGTTTGAAGTTTGTGGTCCTGTGCAGGCATCAGTTGAAGGGAGAAGGATGGATACCTGCCACCACCACCCTTGGATGTTAAACTTTAGGCCTCATCATATGAATAATATGTACCTACAGATCACAGTCTAGGGGAAATATTTCTGATGAATCTGCCCCCATTTATAGTATAGGTGAATGCCTGTGCATTGCTATTTAGAGATTGGCGCTTTTGTGGCATTTCAATGTGAAAAATGATAGGTGAGAGCTCAGCGGTGTTGGCATGTCCTTAATGAAACTTATGAGTAAACAACCAAAATCTAAAACAGTGACTTTCGATTAATACTTGATTCATTTACAGAAGAAACCGCCCTAGTCATACATATGGGACACCACCTTCATATTAACTGAAGTCCAGAGACAATTATCTTCTCATGTATTTCATTTCCGGGGCACATTTAAAATCCAAATGAGAAAGCAGGCCTCTCTCTTCTATTGACTTAAATCAGTGTTTCCCAATAAGAACAGAATGAGGCCCCTCATGGCCCCCAGTAACTATCAAAAATATCAAATCTGTATTTTGTTTATTGTGACATGTATTTCATGATTCAAAATATGACTTTTTATTCTTTTGATACTTCTAGCTATAAATATGAATTCACTTTTTCACTGTCCCGCTCCTGTGCATAATCAACTCTTGCTATGGTGAACACCTTTCACAGCAAATATACTACAATGTCACACAATGCAGTGGAGCAACCAAAGTTGCTGCGTTGTGAGAGAGAAAAAAGGGCACAGCCATCAGAGCCATATATAATAAAATATATGGTGTTGCTGCTGTGTTCCCAGCATTGAGACAATTTCAGTCAGCCTAGCGGCACGTACACACCTTTCATCATAGTGCAAAGGTGTGTGTGAGTCTAGCATAGGTTTTCCACTGAAATGGTACCCTTCCATTAAAAAGCACTATACTTGGACTAACTTTAAAACTTTTCCCACTTTGTATGAGTGGTGTACAGTACATCACACACACAACGTTTGGCAAGTTTGGGTCAAAAAACATTTCTCCTGCTTTGCACCTGCCTCAAGGAGGTGTAATCTTTTGGAGGAAAGCCTTGTCTGCCATTGTTATTAGATATGACTTTGCTTCGCACACTAAGATTGGTAGCATGGGCATGCCCTCTTTACTCAATAACGTAAATTAGCAATTACTTTGTGTTACCTTTAGGCAACTTTCCAGAAAGGAAATAAGTCCACACTTTTTGCAGGTTTGTCTCACTTTTGGTGACTGCACTGGCTCAAAGTGTTGATAAATGTGGCCCCTCATGTTCTAATAGTGTTCTTTTCTCTTGGCTCAGAGCGAGAAAAAAGAAAGGTCCTTCACATTGTTTCACAGGAAGAGAAAAGAGAGTTAATTCATCCTCGCTTGTATGTGTTTCTTGAATTGAGGTGCACTGAAGGTGAGTGGAAGAAAGTCTGTAGCTGAAGGGCTTATGTTTACAGAATGGGTGCAGGTCTGATTTCTACAGTGTGTCACTGTAAAAATATGACACTATCTTTAGTCACCTGTGTGGCTACAGCCAATCTTTTTACCGTGCCATCTTCTGAAATTGGTCCAATTTCAAAGGATGCTTTGTGTGGATGTGTGTAAACAAACCAAAGACACAAAAGGTGATAGGAGAAAAGTTTGCAAATAATCTAACCTACATCAGTTAGGCAGCTTGGAAGCAATCAAATCTAGCAATGCATGAGCCGTGGATCATTGAGGGTGGGTATTATCTGGCCATCACTCTCGCTATCTTTACTCTCTTACAAGGCACCAGCTTCTTCCCTCCATGTAAGTGCCAATGTAGTTAGCTTGCCGCAGTTGACATCAATCGGCAGAGTAGTGTTCTGAAATTGTGTGAGCATAAATGTAATTGCACCGTCTTTCGGCTCAGGCGTAGGTTCATGTATGTCAGTCTATAGCACAAGCCATCGGCCATAGTAGAGCAAGTTGACTCGGAGCTCAGGCAAAGCGCTGCAAACTACTGAGCTCACTGCCCACCTTACATTATCAACAAAACAAAAAGAGTGACACTTTCTAGACAAAAGAGATGGGGTAAATTCTACCATAAACAAGAGATTCTCTTGGGTGCAAACCTGTTTCGTATGTGCACCCAAGTTTAAATATCAATAGCCCAGTAAGGGTGCACTAAACATAACATTCCATCAATATTCATAATATATAAAACTACATAGCACTTTGCCTCCTTATTTTTTTTTTTTATGTATTATTTTATTTGTGTGCTTCAAAATAAATACAATAATGTCTGCTATTCACATATTCAATGTCATACACAATTTTAAAAACCATAAAAACAACACGCATAACCATATATTATATATTCCTTTCAAATCAGAATATGCATCATGGAATCATATTTTTCAAAACCTTTACATTAATAAACACACTTCTCTTTATTAACACTTCATATATGTAGATTATTAACGAGAATTATTCAATTCAGAAAACCAACAACAATCAATATTGATTACATAAAATTGTACATTCAGTCATTCTTAAAAACTCTGTTGACGCGATGTTTCGGCGGTTCCTATAATAGACCCCCCCCGCCTTCTTTGGGACAAATTTATATAAAAAAAAGACCTTTTTCTTACAATAAAACATTATATTCTAGGAGACAAAAAACATAAAAGACCACAGTACATTGTTATATTAAATATTATCACTTTGTACATCCTTAATTCTTGTGCAAACTACTGGCTAGAGATAAACCATCCCCTTCCATACTTGTGGTGGTCATTCCTCAATTAATTAATCAAGGGCCGACAATAGGGCTGTTTTTAGTACGACCACACCCCACTTATTAATCATTGTGTGGGGGCATTTTGAATTTCAAATCTAGATTCCAAAAATAGACTTTTTAAGGAGTCCCAAACAGACATTCATTTTAATTTGTCTACATATTAATGCCAGATCCCCAATCCCTATCCCCTTACTCTCTGGGATTTGGTGGGCGAACATTAATCAAATTTGATATTTAAAAACTAGGCAATACCTTTCTTTAGATCCCTCACATTAGAGGTAGTCTTCCTGGGTTTTTACACAATCACCTCCAGATGTTTGTGTATCCTATAATATATTATGATTGATTTAGAAAGGACTACTTATCAATGTTATCACTGGGGTAAAAAAAAACCTATTACCAATTACTTACTTAATAGTTTGATGCAGACGTTAGGGATTATTTCATAAATCCAATCCATTATTCCCTCGTGGTTTCTTCACAGAGGATATCTATAGTGTCATATATTTGAAAAAGGCGTCCAGCCGAAACCGGTCATGCCGTCTGTTTTTCCAATAAACAACCATTGAAACCCCGCTGGGTCCTCTGCTCATCTCGGAAAGGAGGGGAGTTTTTGTGTCATATGAAGCGCACTGCTCGTGGTGCGCACAGAGGACCCTTCCGCAAAGAGGTCTCGATTGCATGAGCAAATGGAACTGTTTATTTAGCCGAGGGATCGGATGCTCGAGACCCGCCATCTCTACTCAAGGGAACCGAGATGCTGCTGTCAATTGGCGGCCCAAGACTGCTTGGGGAGACGCTGGCACTGTCCTTACGTCTCCAGCCTTGGTTTCAGTGGATCGGGCTGGCTGGAAGTTGGGGACTCGAGGTTGTTTATGCCCTGTATTTTCTTCGAGTTCCACCTGCTGCAACAAGATACTTACCATCACGCTGCATCATGGTACATGTAGTTCTGACATTGGACTGCTGTGACGTCTTGCCGGCAAAGGTGTTGCAGGTGAGCCCTTCATCATTGGATAGGAGGGGCCTATTTTAGAAACCTACTAGGGAACTTGACTTTGGAACCGTGGCATTTGAAAAAGGCGTCCAGCCGAAACCGGTCATGCCGTCTGTTTTTCCAATAAACAACCATTGAAACCCCGCTGTGTCCTCTGCTCATCTCGGAAAGGAGGGGAGTTTTTGTGTCATATGAAGCGCACAGCTCGTGGTGCGCACAGAGGACCCTTCCGCAAAGAGGTCTCGATTACATGAGCAAATGGAACTGTTTATTTAGCCGAGGGATCGGATGCTCGAGACCCGCCATCTCTACTCAAGGGAACCGAGATGCTGCTGTCAATTGGCGGCCCAAGACTGCTTGGGGAGACGCTGGCACTGTCCTTACGTCTCCAGCCCTGGTTTCAGTGGATCGGGCTAGCTGGAAGTTGGGGACTCGAGGTTGTTTATGCCCTGTATTTTCTTCGAGTTCCACCTGCTGCAACAAGATACTTACCATCACGCTGCATCATGGTACATGTAGTTCTGACATTGGACTGCTGTGACGTCTTGCAGGCAAAGGTGTTGCAGGTGAGCCCTTCATCATTGGATAGGAGGGGCCTATTTTAGAAACCTACCAGGGAACTTGACTTTGGAACTGTGGCATTTGAAAAAGGCCTCAGCTGAAACCGGTCATGCCGTCTGTTTTTCCAATAAACAACCATTGAAACCCCGTTGTGTCCTCTGCTCATCTCAGGAAGGAGGGGAGTTTTAGTGTTATATATATATATATATATATATATATATATATATATATATATATATATATATATATATATTCTGATTATCTACAGTTTACTCGCTTTGATATTTATATTTTTAATTTTATAGTTGTTACCCTCTGTCTCTTACTGACCAACTTTTTTTCCCCACTATTCTTGCTCCCCTTCAACAACAAATGTACATAAGGTCCTCCCAGATGGTATGAAATCCTTATTCTCCGTAATTTTCTACGTGAACTTCTCTCTGATCACTTGTAATCCAATGTGTGCTGAAAATAAATGGATGCTGATTTTAAGAAAATCTATCAATCTAATAGTACTCCAGTCTTTTTTTATCCTTATATACTCTCCACAAGGGTCAGGCATCCTAGTGCCTAATATATAAACCCTTACTCACATTTCCTCTCAGTGTATCCGTTGACTCATTGATAAAATCAAGATCTAGTTGTCCACGTCTCATCCGGTGGTCTCTCCACATACTGAGGACCACATATAATTTTCCTAAGTGGACTTGACAGCTTGGGCCGCTTTATGAATATATAAAGCACTGGCCTCCTATTCTAGGGTCATAGACAACACTACTAAGCATGCTTGTTGCATAGACTTTTACCATTCTCAATATCAAATTTAAAATTTAAAATTTAATTCTGCTGGCCTTATTGTCAGTTTTAGACCGCCAACCACATACAGCTACAGCGGGCAACCAGCGGGCAAATAAAGCCTCCATGGCCGGCCCGACGAGGACCGAAGAGCACATCAGGATGGACCCCCTGCAACTAAAGGTGAGGCTCGCACAGCTAGGGCAGAGCACATGTCACACATGAATATGGTGGGTGCAGGGCAGGATGAGGAAGAGGCACAGCCCAGGACAGGGACCACAGATCAGAGGGGCGACGCACATGGGGCAGCCAATTATGGGACACAAGTCAGGGTAGTTAACTTAGCAGCTACTTCACAAGGGCAGCATGCAGGGCCCATGTAGTATTTACACCCCCCAATGGTACCCCCGGCGTCGTGGCCATAGCAGGGGGTCTAGGGCCACCCCCACCACCACTCCTTGCTTGGCGAGGGCATTATTTCTGGCCTGAGGAGCCACAGGATATGGGGCAAGGCAGTGCAGCACTCATGAACACAAAGAAAGGCACCAGGGCAAGTGTGCCAGGGCTGGCACAGCCGGTGCAGCCTATAAACTAGACAGAGCAGCAGGGGGTGCAACTGACAAAAGTGCAGGACACCCAGGGACCTGAGACATAGAACACTTGGGAGGCAGATCCAACAGCAGCAATGGAAGGAAGCACCACACTGGGAGGGACAAATGGCAAGCCAGCCTGCAAATATATCAGGTCTTCAACCGGGGACTGACCGATGCTAGCAGGCAGCCGCTGCAGGTAAGAGCGGTGGGGTGGTGGGGCCATGTTGGGGGGATTTCGAGAGACGACCACGAGGGAAAATTAATTATTTATTTAATTTTCCTTCGTGGTCGTCTTTAAAAATCCCCGCCCACCCGGCCCCACCACCCCACCGAACTTACCTGCAGCAGCCACGGCTGCTAGCAGGGAGACTGGACTGGCACGTTTGGCTCCCTTGGCAGCTAAGGAGCACATATGATGCAAGGAGTTCATAGATATATATTCACTGATGGAGGCCAAACAGACAGTGCTGAACCTGTAACTGCATGACAAAAAAGATGAGGACAAGCGAGAGAGGCGCAAACCCAGGCTAGAGAGGTCTATTGAGAATTGGTTGCATGCATTTCGCACATTCGCTTGTGTATTTGTTAAATAAAGCCCGCACAGCAGCATTGTTATTGTATGAGCACAAAGTGCATGCAGTGCAGTGAAAGTATCAAGGGGAAGCCTGGCTAAAGTATGATGAGGGTTTTAGAGCAAAAATGCAGACCTTGCCCATCATTGACTGAGACCACCAGGACATGGCTGGGTTTACTGAGCACATACTCGCAGCACTGGAGGGGGGTGGAGACTCACAAGCAGTCCTTTTGTTCTTATGAAGGCAGGAGGAGGTTGAATTGGTACCAACAGGGCAGCAAAGCAAAACGGTATGCAGGTAACAAACAGGCAAGGCCGCAGCTCGCCGCCTGTTGGAAGTTCAAAAAGTGGAAGTGCGAATAGGTTGCAGCATGCAAATTCAAACACGCTTGCAACAGTTGCAGAGGGAGCCAGCGAGTGTAGGAAAGGGAAATGGGGTAGTGACAAGAATCCACCTTTCAAAAAATGAAAGAGAATCCAAAGAGGGGCAAATGGGAGACGGGGATTGGTGCCCACTCTAATAAAATGTCACTATATGATCCAATTGCTCAACCATTGCCCTAAAAAAGACGATGCACACTTGGTAGCAGACAGTTTCAGGATTGGCTTTAGCATCCCCTATGTGGGGCCGGTGGAGGGGACACTGCAACAATCTAAAATCCATTACAGACAACACAGAGGTGGCTGTACGTAAAATGTCCAAAGAACTAGAAATGGGTCGTGTGGCTGACCCATTTAGAAAGCCCAGCTAGACAATTTTATAGTATCTCTACTAGGGGTAGTGCCCAAGAAGGAGCCGGGCCAGTTCTGGCTCATCCACCATGTATCTTACCCAGACGGGGAGTCAGTTATTGATGGGTTGGATCAGGAGCGGTGCTCAGTTTTCCTATGCCTCGCTGGATGAAACAATTGACATGCTAAGGATACCGGGCAGGGGGTCCCTGATAGCAAAGACTGACATTGAATTCGCCATCTGTCTCCTCCCTGTGCATCCTTGTAGTAGTGAGCCTCAGCAAGGCCTACCAGTGCTTATGGGTTCACCCTTCTCTGCACAGAGTCCTCAGACACTTAGGAAGAAGTTGGCATAGAAACTGGAATAAGAAAGACAGAGTTTATTAAACCTCATGAGGTGGAGCTAAATCCGCACATCACCCTTCAGTAATGCATGAAGTAGCACACTGAATGGAAGGACCATGGTCCTTTTATACCCACACAGGGGCTCAAATGAAGGCGGTACAAACACAAATGCTGGTTTTAGATACATATAAGGTCATACAGAAAATGCACAGTCGACAAGTGGGTGGAGCTAACAGTTTCTACTTCTAGTAGACACATCCTGACATTTATAAACTCGGAACAGCTGCAAGCTCAACTGAGCATGTGCAAAGCAAGAGGAACTAAATATAACTTGTCTCTAGGCAGATTTCAAGAGCAGTTAACAGGAAGGTAGGACAGAGCACATGGTGAGCACATGGCAGCACATGGCAACCAAAATGGCTGCCAGAAATACAAAATGGTTTCCACAAAGAGGACAATTTAGCCTCTAAATACAGGCTGTCTTTAGCCAATGCTTAACTTAAGTGCTGCCAAATTACAACAGACGACCCTTTCAGCATTGGCTGAAGACATTCGTTTATCTGGGGTAATCTAAATATTCATCCCGTACATCTATTAACATTATTTCGGCTACCTCTTCATTCAACATTTGTTGGGCCTTTGTTTCAGCAACGTTCCCTTTGGGAGGTATACAAGCAGAGATGCAAATGGAGCAAAGCATTGGACCACATTAGATACATACACAGCATGTAAAAAGTATCAACATTACATACAGGATAGTCAGTAGCTTCCAGCCCTAAGCAGAAACAAGAGTCCAAAACCATCTAGTCTAATTCTAAGTTTCAGGGCTCTGATGTATTTCAGTGACTATCTATTTCAATTTCAGAATAGCCAACAGCACATACCTAATAAAAACATTTTCAATAGACTTTTTCAGTATTTCTTTTATGAGGGCTAGAGTATCAATTAATATACTTAAGGAAAGAGTAAAGTAACATTTGGTAACTGCTCAGGAAAATGTTTTTCGTGTAGAATAAGCATGATAAGTAATACAAATATCAGGGAAGTCAGACAGATTATTACAAAAACAATCCTGGCTCCGGGGGACCAGGAGGACCAGGAGGACCACACAGGGCCATAGGAATTAGGACAAGGAGCAGCAAAGGGCTGCTCCTCCTCAAAAATGGGACGACCAAAGGGTCACATTACTAACAAAAAAAAGAGTCCTTGGGAAATTGTAGCCGCTGTACAAACCAGCCAGAGGGGAGTCTTCTCCCTGTGTCCGTTTGAGCCTCACAGGCAGGCTCTTGTTGTTCCCACGGTGGAGCTGCACAACTCGCAACTCAAGAATCACGGCCCAGTTTGAGAAGAAAAAGTCTTTCTTTCAGAATAGGGCAATCACCCCCCCAGGGCAAATACCCTCAACGATCCTGTCCAGTGTCTCAGGCAGTGCATCAGTTTTCTTCACTTTAATCTAACAGGCACCAAGGGCACAGCACCTGTACCCTAAACTCAAGTCCTTCCCTAACTCCTGTATTGTTCCGCTGGCGCCCTGCTCTTTTGTTGGGGCCACTGATTGTAGCCAATATGCTCAGGCATCCCTTGATCAACAAACAAAGGCGTAGACTTGCATTCACTTTGGGACCAGGACTCAAGGCCTGAAGCAACCCTTGTTTCAAAGGGGGTCACCTCAAGCAAAAGCCTCCTTGCCGTCCTTGTCGGTCTGTGACTCTCTCAGCTGGGCGGCATCAAAAACTGGATCCACAGAAAGATTTCTTCATCCTGATTTGTGACCCCGTCTTTCACCTAAGACAGTGGCAGGGGTACACACTTTACGTCCCAGTGCTTCCGGCCTTCACTGAGGTCCTAGTTGCCAGCAACGTCTGTGCTGGTTCCCTTTATCTTGACTGTAGGCTGGACTGGTGCTGACTCCCAGGCTGGATCTGATGTCTGGGCCCCTCTGGCAATGGTTGTAGAGCAGCAAATATCTATTGGTGGGCAAAACAAAAAGATCTTTAGACAAGGCACAGAAATAATCTATCAACAGAGAGGATAGTCTCAGAATACTCTCTTAGTCCTGGGGCGCCCCATACATTAGCAAGGCACCCAAGAACCACTTCATCCATCTGAGAGTAAAAAAAACACCCTAGACCTATTGGCAAGTATAAAAGGAACTTTTGGTGAGCTGACAAGAGTAATACGTCACCCAATCCCAAGCAGCCAAGGAAGTCTGTGTTCATTTACTAAATTCTGAGGAAAAAAGAAAAACAATACAGACATACTCCAAATCCTTACATTTGTGCATTCCTATATTATTCATCTGAAGAACCTCAAGAAAAAGGAACTTTTCCTACACTTCTACTTATGAACCTTGCATTACTTGTACAGGACTGCAGACACTGCTAAAATACTTTCTCTTAATAAAAACACCTACATGTTACATTTAGGGTCATGCTATGCTTTCATGTTATAGGCGCAGCAGGAAAATCTAAAACCGCTAATGTAACAGGGATTCTTATTTCATAAATAATTTTTAAAAAACCTCAACATAGGGGGTACATAAATTTCTCCAGCAGAACATGTTGTGACAAACAAACTCCTATAAAACAATATTTTCCTTCAAAATGTTTGCTAAGGATCACATGGGCGTCTTTCCTGCATTCTACTGTTCACGATGCGGACTATGCAACATCATTTTCAAAAGGAAAAAAACCCCTATCTCCAGCTCTAATAAGGGCTGTCAGCTCAATTACACAGACTAGCTAATAAAAGACTAGCAATGCCCTTGCAAAACTGTATAGAACATGAGAATAACATAAACAATAATGGTATTGCCACCTGAGATTTTTGAACAGAAACCCCCACTATACAGTTCCCCTTTAAAGGTCAAATAAGGGAACATCAATCTGTTCTACTCATTCTTTCATACAGGATGGGCAGTAACATAGCATATATTTTCATCATTTTATTAATTCTAACAATTTTAAAACAGTATTACAGAATAGCCAATAACTGTCTCATGGCCATTTCCTAGACAGCTTAGACAGACTCAAGAAAGAGTGAGAAAAGAAGAGAGAAAACATAATTTTGCCTACCCTTAATTTGCCCAGGAGCTAACCTCCTTCCCCCATTTTGACAGTAGGAAAACCTGAAAACAGGTTTACCTTCTGTCAACACTATTTATCCCTATTTGTGGCAACTGGGCACAAACAACTTGTAGGACATATCATAGAAAGTGGCTATTTTCTGATTCAGCCTAACACAAGCACATTGAGTACTTGAGAAAGCGTTAATAACCAATTTACCAATTCCTTGAGCAATTGTACTAGATTAACATGAGGGCGCATGAATGCAAACTAAAATCCATTTCCTCCTTATCTTAGCCCTTGCACAGTATTCTTTAAACTAAAACCATTATTTTTATATACATGGCAGATCAATGCTCTACTCAAGGCTGCTTTTCCTTCGTTTCATATGACTGCGCAAAACGTGCGTTTGCCAAAAATAGGAAGCAAAGCTTCTCTTCCTCTCTCTGCGCTGTCATCTCCTCTTTCAAAAACTTTTCGGAGGTCGAAGTGTCCAAGCAAATCTTACCCTTCCCCCTGCTAGATTGCTAAATGCAGATCTCCGACCTTTGACCCTTTTCACCAGCTGTCCATTTTTGTTTGCAAGGCTTTCCATGCGGTCTTTGCAAGTCAAAGCAACTCTGGAGAATCACGGCTGAAAGGCAGTCCTGTCCGGTGTGTTTGCCAATAATTTAAAGGTAGGAGAATAACTTCTGCTGTGTTTTTTTTGTTTCAATACTTGTCTCTATCTGTGTACAATGTATGGTGTGCATTCTAGCAGGTTAAAGGTCAGCTTTTTATACTTAAATGTGTGCATTTAGTAAAGCCTAAGAGCAGTGTAAAAGCTGCTCTGCTTGGCAAAACTTCCATTAAATAGTGAATTTGTCCCAATTTCGACTTTGGTGGTAGGGGCACTTAAAAATGAATATCCTACAATATTTTGGCATATTAGGGATCACCAGGGTGTCCTCTAGATATCCCAGAGATGGGGGATCAGAAATGTATAAGGTATACCCTTAAAAAATAGGTTTTTATATGCCTAGATAAAGTGAAATTTCACATTGTACTCCCCACATCATGGTAAAGTGCTACTCAAATCCAACTTTGATGCTAGGAGCTATATATTATTCACAATATGATTATCAGACATTACAAAAGATCAAAAACAATTTTATGGCAATTATTTTTAAGAAACATTTTTTCCCTTCATAGAATCAAAATTCTCCTCCTTTTTTTTTTTTTTTTTAAACTAATGATCACAAACCCTTTTGATGGTTCCATATATGAAAAGCAAGCCTCATTCCTTTCCTATCACCTTTAAATGTATTCATTTATAATACAAAGCACAGAAGCCTTAC
The DNA here is from genome assembly GCA_963921515.1 of Calotriton arnoldi. NCBI lineage: Eukaryota > Metazoa > Chordata > Amphibia > Caudata > Salamandridae > Calotriton > Calotriton arnoldi. The sequence goes on from CAWUFW010000937.1 coordinate 2,016,180, forward strand.
TAAAACTGAAAAAGTCTGCGCCACTTTTAAAGGACAGTTATTATTTAACAGCAGAACCACAGATGTACTTATGTAAAAAGGCATTAAGAAAGGAAATCCCTTTTAATCTTTTTCTCTGTTATCCAAAATAATGAAACTATCTTTTCTGACTTATAAAATCAGCAGTTTTTAATGCACGCCTTTATACCGTGTTTGCGCTAACTGAAAATGTAGTCGACTCGGCCTCATGGCTTGGGACCAAAAATAGCCATGTGTTGTTGACACAGCTGTGTTCTGACCAGCAGGCGTCAACATCTCACGCTTTTCAAGCCAGCACAAATCTATCGTTCTGTAATGTGGTGTTTATTTCAGCAACAATTAATTCACTCAGATAATATGAATGGCTTTCAATATTAATATATAAGGATAAAACTGTAACATTTTGCATTTTAGTCCTAATTGTGTGAAAGCACACAAATTCGTTTTTTCCTACCTTTCTATGAGGCCTATTTTATTTCTACTGAGTGTAAATTCTGATTTATCTGTACCAGTGTGGCAATTTGCACATATCTATAATTTCTTACTTTATCAAGTTTAATGGTAGCGTGCAGCTATTTAGCATATGTTACATTATTCATTCCCTAAATTTAAAAAAAATTTAGTTTTTTTAAATGACATTTGCATAACAGAATGACAACAAAAACCAATTTTAGCTCATTCCAGACATTTTCAGAAGGGGGTCATACACTCATAACACACAACACAGCGCGCTTAATGCTAGCCATTCTTACACAAAAAACATAGTCTATTTTACTGAAACAAGCCTACAGACTGTACGCAAAACCAAACTATTTGTAAATACTAATTGTAAGTCATATTTACAAGAAGAGCTCTAAAAAGTAGTCCAAAAAATCTGCATCAAAAACAGCCCAAAAGAGTGCTCCATGTTAAAAAAGACCAAAATACACCAAATTTGCCAGTTTTGGCTGGTAAAACACTCAAAAAGCGCTCTGCATATCACCACTTATGAATGTTACTAAGTGCACAGATCAGGATCCGTTTTATGTACATATTTAGTTCCATGGGGTACTTAGTCACCAAGAAAGAAATATCTTTTTACTATATCTAAACCTATTTAGGTATCCCCTCTGAGGGAGTCAACTGAGTACTTACTAAATCCCTATTGGTACCTCCAAAACAGCAACACTTTCTGCGAAGTGTGCTAGAAACAGGCATGCCAAAAATAGTGCAGAATATGCAGTATTATAATCAAAGTAGCGCTTAAGGTACTCTTCGTACGTTGCGCTGTTCAAACAATTTCAAATAGAGAAAAATCTCCTCATTACCTGCCTATATGTATTGCAATGCATATATAACTTACAAAACAAATTCCAAAATTGACCAATCATACAAACAAAGCCACAGTAAGTGTTACTAAAACTACCTTACCAATCAAAGGCATCAAACCAACAGCAAGTGCCGCAAAACGGCTCTTACCAATCAAATGGTGTCCAGGTTCCAACTGCCAAGTTCTCAAATCGACCAAATGGTCACTGCACGGCGAATCAACAAAAGAGATCTCAGTCAAGGACCGGCGCTGCCGGGATGGTCAGATCAGAAAGAAAGGAAAACGCCGTGGGTGCCAAGACTCAGGTCTCCTCAGGCAGCGATCGCGTCCAAGAGCGAGATTCCAATCCTTCATCTCGACCAGTCCTTCGGGCATCCGAGTCGCTGATGAGTCCCACGTTGGAAGCGCCAATTTGTAGTAGTGAGCCTCAGCAAGGCCTACCAGTGCTTAGGGGTTCACCCTTCTCTGCACAGAGTCCTCAGACACTTAGGAAGAAGTTGGCATAGAAACTGGAATAAGAAAGACAGAGTTTATTAAACCTCATGAGGTGGAGCTAAATTCGCACATCACCCTTCAGTAATGCATGAAGTAGCACACTGAATGGAAGGACCATGGTCCTTTTATACCCACACAGGGGCTCAAATGAAGGCGGTACAAACACAAATGCTGGTTTTAGATACATATAAGGTCATACAGAAAATGCACAGTCGACAAGTGGGTGGAGCTAACAGTTTCTACTTCTAGTAGACACATCCTGACATTTATAAACTCGGAACAGCTGCAAGCTCAACTGAGCATGTGCAAAGCAAGAGGAACTAAATATAACTTGTCTCTAGGCAGATTTCAAGAGCAGTTAACAGGAAGGTAGGACAGAGCACATGGTGAGCACATGGCAGCACATGGCAACCAAAATGGCTGCCAGAAATACAAAATGGTTTCCACAAAGAGGACAATTTAGCCTCTAAATACAGGCTGTCTTTAGCCAATGCTTAACTTAAGTGCTGCCAAATTACAACATCCTGATAGTCACCATCTCCTGGGTTTCCAACTGGATGGAGCCTTTAATTGCCTTCCCATGGGCTGTTCCATATCCTGTGCGTACTTTGAGACATTTAGCACATTCTTGGAATAGGCGCTGAGCAAAAGATGCCCAGAGGGTGGAAAACTCCACTACCTGGACGACTTCCTGTTTGTGGGCAAGCCAAACACTAAGCAGTGTAAAATAATGATGGAACAATTTCAGGTATTGGCGGAACAACTCGGGTTCCCGCTAGCACAAGATAGGACACAACACCCCACTACGCATCTGACATTTCTGGGATAGAGCTGGATTCAAAGGAGGGGGTCTGTAAGCTCCCAAAACAGAAAGTAGTGGACATAAGGTGGGGTATTGATGGGCTAATAGTCAAGAAGAAGGCAATGCTCCAAGAACTGCAGCAGCTGCTAGGAAAGTTCAACTTTGCAGCCAGGGTTATGCCGGCGGAACGCACGTTCACGAGGCGGTTGGCATGGCTGAAAAAGGGCACTACACGAAAACATCACACAGTAAGGCTAACTAAGGGGGTCAGAAGGGACTTGCAGCAGTGGCAGAAGTTCCTGGTGAGTTCAATAGTACCCAGGTATGGCGGGCCCCTTGGGTGACAGCAGAGCAACTGAGCCTGAACATGGGCAGGGAGTGAGGTGTTCAACGCCATTCTAGGTTCTGCCGGGTGCGCCACCAGGTGGCCCAGGGGCTGGCATAAGACAGGTCTGACAAAGAATGTGGCGCTACTGGAGCTATTTCCAATAGTGGTGGCGTTTACAGTGTGGCAGTGCAACTGGCAAACAGGCAGGTGACTTTGTGGTCAGACAACCACGCAGTAGTTCAAGGATTGTGCTGCTCAAGAGTGCTGGGACTGCTATAACACTTAGGGGCATATTCACAAGGAGCTATCGCCGAATTAACGGACCTTTATCGCAACCAAAGTCGTGATAAATTTACCCCCCCATTCACAAGCCGGTGTTAACAGCCCACAGCACCAGTTTACCTGCGATAGCAGCCGCAAAAAACATCGCCACAGAGGACCCTCGCAAATATCGCTAATGAGATGCAGAATAGGCGTTCCCGTGAGAAAAGCTGAGACAACAGCACACCTCAACATTCACAACGACCAGCCACATCCGCGATAAAAACACAAAACCGGCGATAAGGCGCGTTAGCACCAGGAAATCTACACCTGCTCTGACCTGGTGTAAAGTCGGACGGCAGCCAGCACCACAAAAGGGAGCACAGCCCAGGGCCACATCCCAAGGGCAACAGATGCCATGGAGCAACTCATCATGCGGCCCGGACACCCAAGAGGGCCACAACACCCACCACCACCACCCCAGGACCCCATCCCACACCCGGAACCCCCCCCCGGGACCACCCCCGGACTAAGAAATTGCACACCAACACCACGAATCCCGAAACAAACATCTTGCCTGATGTCGCACAAGCAGGAAAATAAACATACATGCGTGGCCAGAAAATGGAGAATCAGTCATACAGCAATGCAACCACCAACACAAAACACCAGACAAACAAAAGCAGAAACAACCCCTAGGATGAGTCCTAGCTGCTCCCACTGGACAATCCGTAGCACACAGCCCGGTAGACCAAATCCAAGAGAAGAAGGTGTGCCATGCGCGCAACAAAGGAAAGAGAGGGAGAGAGCGAGGGAGAGAGACGGAGTGAGATAGCACAAGCAGCGCAAGGCCGCACGGGCACCTGGCTCCACATGCCAACATGTGGGTGTGCATCGCCATCCGTACACCATGAGCCCAAGGCCGTGTCCCAATCTCAGCGCCAAAGCCACATCACATTCCAAAAACGCAAGTAGTAGTCAGACAAACATCAGGGATGAAAGCACCATTGTCCCAATGCAGAAGGCGGGAGGACACCTGCACCTCTGACCTTGGTCCCGAACGCGCCTGGAACACCCTGATAGAGATGCAATGGCAGATGGGGGCGACTCCCACATCACGCATTCTGCAAATGAACCATCCGACTCATCCACAGCCCACACATAGAAGCCCCTGCCTGTGGTACCCCCGCATGGGATGCCCTTGACACCCACAGAAACAGCAACCCATGCCCCACAACGTTGCACACACATTCGAATCATTGCTCAGAGCTGTGGCATATCCTCCACACAACAGCCGCAGTCCAGAAGAGTGCCTGTTCACGAGACGCACCAATGCAATGGCAGGCCATTCCGGGCACATGCACAACCCCCATCACGTGGAACAGTACCGTGCACGTATGCTGTATTTACTGGTTGCACTGCCACTGGCAGTGCTGCGGATCAGTTACAGGCTCAGCTTCCGCATTGCCCACGTCACCTGCGTCCAGCCCTGGTTCCACTGCCGAACATGCACATTTGAGTGTCCCATGGATGTCTGCCTATCCAACACAACTGTTGATGAATTGGACTATGACTTGTGTCTGCGCCCCCTGTTGGATCACGAACAGGAGTGTAACCGAGACAGCCGTGCATGGGATGCCTTGACATACTGCGTATGTATTGGTAGTTGTGCATGGGAGATGGCACAATTTCTCGTGTGCAGTGACTACATCGAGACGCTCCCCTATTGGGCTGTGTTGTGGATCGGTGAGACGGCGTGGGCTGAGCACACCTGCCCGGACCACCTAATGGATTGGCTCACCCTGGTGTTCCTTGAACACGAGAACGACGTACTATTGGAACACATTGCACATGAAGCTGCACGGGCATTCATGGACGAGTAACTACGTACCTGCAGCCACATCCTATTGCCACCCACAGCACATGGCCCAACAACTTGTTGCACAGTGGGGATTGCTCACATATCCCACCAAAACAGAGGACACGTCTGCCTTCGGTCGTGCTCTGGATGCATGTGCGTGGAATAACGCGTGTGCACACACACCTGTGCAAGGCGACGCAGGTCCATGGTCCGAGCAACACAGTGTCATCTGGCAACGTTGCCAATTCGGACACACTGCTGGGTGAGAGCAGACACATGGCGATGTAGCACGACATGTGAACCTGTCGGACCCTCACACCTGATCACTGTCGGCAGAGCCGACAATCGGCGCACCCCGGAGGCAGAGCACCATGCAGACCCCACATGCAGTGAGTCGTGCCCCCTCACACAGGGCACTGTGCAGACGCCAAACAACACATGACTCGTCCAGCAAGGCAAGGTGGGCTGTGAGCGTTGCCATCCGTGATGAATCTTGTCCTTTTCAGCCCCAACATTATCTGCCCCTCGACATGTACCCATGCTGCGTGTAAGTTTCTTAAGCATGTCCCTGCCTGTTGTGGCTGTTGCCTCGTCCGTACTGACACGCACATGCCAATAAAGCCTATGCCACTCCACTGGTGTCTAACTGTGAGGTGTGTTGTTAAGATTGTCCACTCGTGTGCCACAATGAGCCTCGTCCCAACACAGGGAGGAACTGACTGTCGCATGTGCAATGGGGGTGTGTCCCTTTGGCAAGCTCCGCCTCTGTGAGCCAGACATTGTTTTGGGATAGGTGCTGGACGACATGTGCACTTACGTGACTCCAGCCATGTGTGTATGGTGTCCAACCTCTGCCCATGTGGAGCAATGTCATACATCACAACAGAATGTGTCCACACAGATGTGTGTAAGTCGGTATGCGACGTGAAGTTCTGCTGTCACACGTGGCGTGGGATACCACTCCTGGCCTGCCACCATTTTGGTCACTCCTACACACGGCCCTATTCAACACATGGACGTGTGCCTAAGTTGGGGTGTTGTGAGATTGCTGTTGATGTGCAATGGGGTCACAGCTAGTACTCACCTTCACAGTCATCCAATTGGCCATGTGTCTCAGGGATAGACATGCGCATAGATGTCAGTTAGGAGGGTGTACCTTCATGTGCAATCATCGTCCCCACATCCAGCCATACTTCCATACGTGAGTGAACATAGGTATGACACATCTGTGTGATTCAGAATGTTTTATTCACATTCAGCTGATTGACGGAGCTGGAGCTGTAGCTGCCCATCCAAGCCCACAACACATGGAAGCCCAGTGGTGGCCCAACCAGAGTCCTTTGGGGAATGCACAGTGATTGGGAAGAGGGAGAGTGCAGTCTGCAGCAGGATTTCTGTGTGATTGTCCAGCGGTGAAGCAATGGCAGTCCGTGTCGGGGTCCGGGTGAATGTCCCAGGGTGTTCCGGAGGTCAGTAGGAGGTATTTCCCAGGGCATGATGCATAGGTCATGACCAGGCAGGGACAGGCCATATGGCGGTGATGGATGCTACTGCCTCCTTCCTCACACAGTAGTTCCCATCCCCTTCTCACTCCCCTGATACGGGTTCTGTGTCCGGTGTGTCCGGTGTGTGTGGCGGGGTGATGGCTGCATGGCTGTGTGCCCCTGACACATCAGACTGCGTAGGTGATGGGGCAGCATCACGGTGTGCCAGGGGCACATCAGGATTCGGAGCTGTGTGTGTCGATGTTCCCGCTGCAGTCATCTGGGAAGGGCTCAGTGGCAGCAATGGCAAGTTGGAGTACTGCAGGGCGTTGCTGTTCCCAGCCACTACTCACTGGTGTCCAGCAGTGGCAGACATACTTCCGGCCTGCATCTGCTCCATGGTGTCCATTGCCCTCCGCATCCGTGCCAACTCTGTGCTGTCATGGCTGGTGCCTGTCTGACTAGACAGTGCTTGTATTAGACTCATGGCACCAGCGAGGTTAGCCAAGGTCTGTGGCGGAGCATGGTGCGTACAGGGGGTGTCCGATAGGGACTGTACGTGGTCGCTAATGGGACTCAGACACCTCGTATGGCATCGAGTTTGGCTGCCACGAGCTCGAAACCCACCCGCAGCTGATGAGCCAACTCCACCTGGCAACCCAACACACGACGTTGGAATTCCATGTATTGGTCAGGGGGAGTCCTGGGAGACAGCCGTGGTGCTGTGTGTTTCCTGCGGTGTGGTCTGTGCAGGTGGTGGGGTCACCTCTAGGCAGCTGGCCTGGCCTGCTCCTGGGGGTGGGGTGCAGAGGCTGTCCAGCATCTGTTGGAGGGTGTCTTGACATGTGTGCAAGTTGTCCTGTTCATCATCAATGGTGGGATGTGTGGTGTGCTCTGCAGGGGGTGTTGTTTGTCCCTCTGCAGTGTAGAGGGGAGATGCAGGTTAACAGAGTTTCACATGTATGGTGATGCTTTGCAGATGTTCACATTCAGACTGCATGCCAATGTACATTGTGACTGTTTTGGGGGAGCTGGCTATCTGATGGCAGTCAGTGTGTTTTTCGACTACATGACGGATGTGTGGTAGTACCCGTACATTATCATCACACAGTGTCAGGCAATGCCAGATGTGGGTGGACAGTTACTACGCACGAGAGGAACCTGTTGTGGGCTCTGTCCTGTGGTGCTGGTGTTGCACTTTGTACCACATTGCCTTCATTGCGGATGTCCTGTGATTGCTATGTGTGTGTGCTGCATTGTGGGGAGTTGCCCCTGCAGCTCTGATTTCGTGTAGCCTTCTCCCTTTGAGGCGGGGTGCCTTTGAATTGTGTGCTTTTTGGGGCCTGATTTGCTTTTGACTTGGGTCATGTGTGCTCGCGGACTGTTTTTGTGGCCTGGTGCATTGTTCGTCTGCTGCGTGTATTGTAAGGCATGGGTTGTGGGTGCACGTGGACACGTCGGAGTGTGACCTGCTCCTTTATGGATGTGATCCGCACTTGGCTATCTCCATGTCGCTTCGTGGGCCATGTCATTTTTTTGGGGCAGCTGCCATGCTATCGGACATGCAGTGTTACTTGCATAGTCAGTGTGGGTCACGGAGCCGCTCCTTTGCTGGATTCAGCACATGTGCACGGGTCGGTTGTGATATTGGTGATAAGGGGGGGCCCCTCTGTGCACATTGTGGATGAGGGCCTACTTGGCGTTTCTATGTGTGCTGCAGTGTGCCATGGCATTCAGGGACATCTTCCACGGTCATTGTGGGTGTGCTGTGTGCTGCGCGTAATTGTGCATGTGTGCCATTGTGCCCATCTCCCCCCGTCCTCCCCATCCCTAGTGGTTACTCACCCTGTTGCTGTTGGGTCAGGTCGTATCTTGCTGTGTCCAAGCCCCCCAATCCTGCCACCGTCTCCTCACTGCTGACTGTGGCCACCATTTGCTCCAGCTCATCCAGCTCCTCCTGTGTCGCAGGACTCCCACCTCCAGTCGCCGTTGCTGCCTCCCTGTTGGCGTCGAGCTTATGTTTGGTCTGCCTTTTCAGATCATGCCAGTGCCTCTTGACCTCCTCCAGTGACCTCCTGGACACTCCGACTGCATTGACATTGGTGACGATGGCCTGCCATATTTCGGTTTGGGTTGCCAGTGCCGCAGTGGAGGTGCCGAACAGTTGTTGATGGTGTTCAGTCACCCCCGTGACGATGATCTGGTCTTCCTGCGGACTGTACCCGGTCTTCCTCTTGCTCTTGTCCTTGCCCTTCCCCAACAGCGGGGTTCCTGGATGGTCCTCCGTAGGGCTAGTGGTGTTCGGCTTGTCCTCTGCACTTGTTCCGGGTGCATCCATGTTGCTACGCAGTTTGAATTGTTTTTGGGCTTTTTTTTCCCGTTCTTTTATGGTGCTTTTTCCCGCCTGGCGCGTGGGATTTACAGGCCTGTGGCTGGTGTACGCTGATTTCTGTACCGCGATTGGCCACATCGCATTATTTCTCGCGTTCACGTTTCGCATTTTTTCGGCGTGGTGTTGATTTTCACGCTGGCATTTGACGCGTTATCTGGTGCCTATTGCATGGTACCGCCTTGTTGTGAATTCCATGTTGACAAGGGGTTATTTTCCCGTGATAGGCTGCGTTATTGAAAGTTGCGTTACGCTACTCTTGGGGTAGTTATCGCACGTTCTTGTGAATATACCCCTTAGTGGACTGCCAACTGGGAAACAACATTGCAATAAAAGCTAGGCATGTGTCAGGATGTGAGAACTCAATCACTGACACTCTCTTTTGCTTTCAGTGGTAAAGGTTCTGCCAACTGACACCTTGGGCAGACGAACAGATGATAGAGGTATCGGGAGACATATGGGACATGGTGGAGCTGACCTAGCATTACTCCTGGACCAAGCCATAGCCCTGAAAACCACAAGCACTTACCGTAAGTGTTTTGAGCATGTCAGGAGGGCACAGGGGGCGACATCAGCGACAGAGTAGTAGAATTAATACAATGGCTTTATGAGGAGGGTAAGTCTAGGATGTGGGCGCAGTCGCATCTGAGTGCCATAGCATACCACTCTAAGTTATACGGGGGTGAGGACCCAACAAACATGTTTTACTACCGTGCTGCAATGAGTGGCTGGGGCCGAATGCAACCAAGGACCCCCAATACCAGACTACCGATAGACTTTGAGAGGCTGTAGGCGATCTTACTGTTATATTCCCGGGTGAGGCTCATGTAGCGAAGCAGCTTCTTCCTTACATTATCCTAGAAAATAACATTTCAGCAGTGAATTTTTGCACACATTTGCATGCATGGCAATGTTGGATTAGTTTCTCCGAAACTAATTTGTTTACACATCCAGCTTTGCCCACATTATCACGATGCCTTGAACATCATGTACTAGGCCTCTCTATGCACTATGTACAAAAGTCGTCCTATCTTCATCCATGGGGCGACAGCGCTATCTACATTTCCATAAAATCACTAATCTAGTGTGCACATCGAGTAGGCTTCTTTTTATTATAAATATTAGGCATCAAGATAGATTGTTAGAGGAGGCACTTCTGCTGACACCGAATGTCCCTGCATGCTGAGAAATCACCACGCACCGGTCTGACATTCCATGAGGGGTGTCTAACTCGAGACCAAGACGGGGTCTTTCACTCTCTCCTATCGGGTAATGGGGTTGGATCGTTCCTTGGGGGGATTCTTGGCTCTTCACCCATACACACTCTAGGTACACCTAGTGTAGGGTCTGCATCGTAGGAGTACGTCAGATTACCATACTGCATTTATGCCTGCATATATTCATTGCTTCAGCACCATGGTAGAAATGTATCTACTCTTTACTCTTTTGGTGCTTGTAATCTCCTTTATTTGCTTCTGTCTCCTAACAATTGCAGCACATGTTTTTTATACAAGAATAACATTGGTTCAATAAATATATTGAAAACGTCCCACTGTGTATTCTGTATACTTCTTGGAGAGAAAGTAAGCACGAGTGACTGAGCAAAAGATTCTGTACTGTTTCCACGATCCCTGAGTGTTCAGGGTTGTCATGTTTAGTAGTTGCCAGAAACTGTTCGCTCCTGGTAGGTTAGGGGGGCTTACAGTGGCACTGTGAGCTAGCTGGTTTATAGGCCAACATATCCTGTGGGGGTGTTCGGAATCAGTCTTGACACCAAGCACGTAGTTTATGTTGTACAAAAAATGCGCAGATCCTACAGATTAGTAGGAACTACACGACATTACTGACCCTACTGGGAATATGTAGATCCTTGAGGGAGACACACCTGTTCAAAGTAGTTTTTCCCCTGGCGTTCTTTGGTGCATTTAGGGTGAGCGAGCTGGTGACACCAGCGGGGGCTATTCCAGGCTTGCCTCTGGGTTGAGGACCTGCACCTAGGAAAAATGCATCTGGTAGTATCCCTGAGACGGTCAAAAACTGATCAGGAAGGGAAAGGGAAGCACACACAGCTGGAGTGTCTCATGGCAAGCGAGCACTGCCCGGTCTGCTTGACCCGCAGTTACATGCAGGTCAAGGCGGAAGGTGGCCCCCTCTATTCAACATGAGGACGGCAGTTACCTTAGCAGGTTCCAATTCACAGCTGTAATGCACCAGACCCTGGCAAAGGCGGGTCTCATGCCAGCACGCTTTGGGTCAAACTCCTTCCACATCGGGGCAGCCATCATGGCCGCAGCGCATGGCATGGTGGACGAAGGTCTTAAGGGCATAGGGAGATGGCAATCCTCAGCATTTAAAATGTACATTAGGTCATTGTCATACTAACACGGGGCAAATCTTTCACCACAGGCGGCGGACCAAAAGAACAGATGGTATGGATAGTGGGACATTCATAAATTACGAGGGCGCAGCAGTGGGCAGGTGCCAGGAAGCTGTATGGTGGCATATGGCTGCACAACACCAAGGTTATATGGTTGGGTAAACCAAGCATGAAATGGAGCCAGCTCCTCCCTGTGGTGCAGAATGCGCAGAGGGCTCACAGGAACCCTGCCGCGGTGGTCGTTCACTTGGGGGGAAACTATCTCACAGAAATGGGGCAGAAAGCCCTGTTAAGCCATCCGTACTGACCTGACAACCCTGGCGAGGTTGGTGTGCCCGGCCTTTATACTGTGGTCAGAGATCATTGCACGATAAGAGTGGCGGGGTGGTGAGCCAGGGAGCAGTGGAGAGATTGAGGAGGAAGCTGAACATAACAATAAGCAAGTTCTGCAGGGCCATGGGTTGGGAGTATGTGAGGCATGGCCTCATCAACCTCAGGATGCCAGGCTATTATGCAGATGGCATGGTCCATTTGTCTAGCGTAGGGATCAATATGTTCCTCCTGAACATCGTGGTGGCATTGGAGCTGCTGGGTTTCTCCTAATCTTGGGAGGAGGGTGTCAGAGGTCGAAAAAAAAACTCCAGCATGGCAGGTAGCTACAAGGTTCAACAAAAACATATAGTCACTCGAGCACATAAAAGGACAATTCCCCGAACGAGGTCCTTGGGATACCTCATGACCGGGATACTCGAGGGCAGACAAAGACGAACATAAAGGAAAATTGCCCAAACAAGATCCTTGGGAAGCCGCACGGCAGGGACTCTTGAGGGCACACAAAAAGGGTAAGAAATGGACAGCACTGGGCGGATAAAGCACTAGCAGCCTTGGCATGGCCCACGGGCCACGAATGACAGACATTTGGTAGCAAGGGAAGCCTCGAAACCACAGCCCGCTGTGCCAAATTAATCACCGGAAGGTGAGCTGTCACATTAGCTGACAAACAGTGCTTTATGACACCCCGTCAAGAGACTTTCAGTTTGCAGGATAACGCAGTGCGAATTATGTGTGTTATGTTTCATATGCAGTAAAGATAAGATTATACTGTAGAGCAAGTATGAACTGAGGGTTGTACAGAGCTGAACATAATAATGACCTATGCAATCGTGATAACTTATGTACCAGCTTACGATGTGCATAAACTGTGGCAGTTCTAACACCCCAATGGTCTTGGTGTCCACAATTAATGGGAGAATTGAATGGCGGGTGGGCCCGTGGGATGCTCGCACAGCTGGGGGGGCGGGGTATAGTGCTTATTGCACTCCTATTGGCTCCCAAGCGGGTTTCCCCTCACTTGCCATGGCCGCTGCTTTCAAATGTAATGATGTGGAGGCACACACAGGGAAAACCCTCTGCAATGTTGCACTGCTAATTGCTGAGACGGTTTTCATTCACCTGAGATGGTAACCATGTTTAAACGTCATGATGCTGCATCATGCAAGAAGAAGCCCTCGAGGCAGTGGTAGAGCTGAAGGTTCCTATTCTTGAGGAAGACATACAAAGGCAGCTAACATGGCTCTCTGCTGTCCAGCAGGTTTGAGTAGCCAAAGCCAAAAGGTCTGGCTTTAGAGCATTGATAACAGCTGCCTTCACTGAGACTCCATAATGAGGCGAGTGCTCAAAGCATGCAGCTCACCTCACCTTTGCAGTGGCCCCCTGGTTAAAAGCAGCACTCTGACTCAACTTAGCACTGAACATTAAAAAGATGTTCAATAAACAGGTAAGCATTTTTTTAAAGTTAATTTAAGTTAAAGAAAGAACTTGGCTAGGGTGTCCTGCACAGCTTAATTTTAGAAACACCTTTATTTTTAAAGACATCTTGCAACAAATGTGCAAAAATATTATAAAGTTTGTTCAAAATTCAAAAGTGAATATCATTAACATGCAGAACCGTTTCAACTTAGTACATCAGAATATATCAGTGCATTGAGAAGTTTTTTTTTTTAAGTGATAGTTTTCAAACATGAATTTAGAAAGTTTCATTCTCCACCCCCACACCCTGACAACAATGTCAATAGTGAACTGAGGCAAGTCAGTTGTAATGTGCACTCTTTGGGTAGCCTGGGTTTATATTATACATGAACAACATTATGGTTTATTAAATCAAACACAGGAGAAGGTTTTGTACAACACGCATCCCGAAGTCATGTATTTTCGAGGTCCTCATATATGATAATGAAAAAGGAGGGAAAGTAACAAAAAACAATTGCCTAGGATCACACAATTTAGTTAAGTGGAGAAGCTCGGATTAATCCCAAGTTTTTGGTTTCACATTGTGCAATTTAGACACTTAGGTGATTATAACAAGAGCCTTTTGCCACCAGAACATCACTTTTTGTGATGTTCTGGTGGCGATAAGCCATTCGCCTTAATTACAAGGTGGCATTAAGCCACTTAACATGGCTTAATGCTACCGTGTGAATAAGGCCCCCTTTCACGCAGCACTTAGCGTGAAAGGGGCGGGCAATTGGTGTTGTTGTGGGCGTTCCGCTCCAACACCCATTGCTTTTTGACGCTGCCCCCTATTTACAAGGGTGGCATAAATAGGAGGCAGCGCCAAAAATAAGACCAGTGAAAACCTGGTCTTAACCTGGCGAAACGAGGAGAAATTATTAATTTCTCCTCGTTTTTGCTGTTTCTATGTGAGCTGCATTATGCAGCACACATAGAAACAGCAAATCACCACTAGTGATTGTTCATGTGCAGGAAGGTGTCCTTTCCTGCACATAAACAATCATTAAAAAATGACGAGTTGCAACTTCTATGTGTATGTCACTTTTTTTGATGCACTGGCGGCGCAGTGTGCCTGCCTATATTTACAAGGCCACGTAAAGTCACCCTGCGTGACATTTCATGGGCTTATAAATATGGGCCCCTTTCACACATTATTCTGCATGAAAGGGGCGTTCCATCGGTGTTGTTGTGGATGTTCCCACGCTCCATCCATAAAACCTGACACATTTCCAGATTTACAAAGTTTTGTAAAACTGGGAATGTGTCAGAATCCTATGTCTCAGTTTTTTCCTCTTTCTATGCATGCAGCATTCTGCAACATGCAAAGATAGAGGAAAATGCCATCAATGATCTTCCCTACAACACAGGCACCCTTGCACCATGGTGCAAGGGTGCCTGCATCGGCGCCAGGCTGGCAAAATGGCACCATTGCAAGGGAAAAGGACAAGAATGTGCCGTATTGGATAAATATGGCGAATTCCTGCCCTTTCCCTGTTTTGTAGGGCAGCACAGCAAGGTGACTTGCTGCGCTGCCCTGCGCCACTAAATTCATAAATATCCCCCTCGATGTATAGGCTTCGCTTCCCCTACCCCCACCTTAATGCCAATCCCCCCTAACCCCTGACCACCACCCTGCTGGCATCAATGTGGCCCTCCGTCGCATCACAGCAGTGGCGGCTCCTCCACTAAGACGGAGGATCGTCACCCCACTGCTTCGCATCAGTGAAGTAAAGGAAACATAAGATGATAACTCGCGTTATTATAATTTTATGTCTCCTTCTGCTGCAGCTTTGCATTTGGGGCCGGGCTGCTCCGACGACAGAGGAGTAGGGGAGGAGGGGTTTGCCAACTCCTAAGTGCACATGACTGTTTGCCCGGCCCTTACGGGCTGGCCAAACATTCATGCGCACTTTGCATGTTGCATTACAGCCTGCGTGGAGAACATGCCCAGGCCCCCATTCCCTGGCTGAGCGCCGATCCACGGCGCTCAGACCAATCACAACGCATTGTGATTGGCTATCGGGAGGCTGGGAGCCGGGTGCATCTACTGCTTCCTGCATCCTGCTGCGGGACAGGAGTCAGGAAGAAGAGGACGAAGGAGAGGTAAGTGCACCTTTGAGAAGCAGAACGGGAGCACCAACCATTGCTGCTTTATAGTATTGTAAAGACATTTTATTTATAAAGGACTTTCTACCTCTGATGAGGCCTTGAAGCACTTTCTTTGAAGAGAAGCATGCCACTCTGGGAATCCAGGGTTAGCGGTTAATCTGCTATTTCCTTTATTGATTTCACCCATGTTCTTTGTCTTTTGTTCTTAAGAAGAGCCACTATATGCATAAACAATAAGTTCTTGATTTTGAGATTAGATCAGTTTAAGAGCTTTAGGTAAGAGATGGAAAGTAGGTGATTAATCAACTATAATTAGAGAAGGTGAGCAGAACAAAGATCAACATAAGTAGTAATGTTGTGCTATCATGCAAGTGAATATTTATCCGGTGGGGATGGTTACCATAGAGTAAGGAAAAGTTGTGCTGTAGTGGAAGAGTTTTTATTGGCGGACAGGAAAACATAACAGGAGGTTTAACTTAGGGTGGTTAAAGGTGGTCCGTGTAGAAATAGATAGTGGCAGGAGAGATATTTAGTATAAAAGTTAATTTTCCTGCAGGGAACATAAAAGGATCGTTGGTTGTTGCAGGAAGGGGCTACATCATGTACAGATCATGGTAGTGTGTTTGGTGGTTGATGGTGCTGAGTTCCAAATCCTTGAATTGGTGACCAATGATATGATGGGATTGGTCCCATACTTCTTGACTTCATATTTGGTGCCTTTGTAATTAGGGCGATGTCTCACATGATATGCACAAATTCTTTTATTTTCACAGAGGGGTGTTTCATCTTTACAATTTGTTTGGATTTCCGTTGTCTGCAAGTTTGTGAGGACAACTTGTTTACAGCTGATGGAATTGATCTGAATATAGCTGTGTCTTTGATAGTAGTGCACTGGGTATCTCTTGATAGACAAAGAGGCCAGGATTAGTTTTCACACTTTTACTAGTTGTAAAAAAATAATACAAAAGTTATTTTGGAGAACCAAGTTGTAAATATACCCCTCCTAAAGTCCTCAATTCCAAGTGATTCTCCATGGGCTTTGAGGTTCTCTCCATTGATTGAGCCCCATGGGTAACAGCTGTCGCCTCCATGTGAGGAATCTAGTCTCAGAGTGGTCAGAGTAAGTAATTTGTGATAGTAACACACAGCTGTCAAGGGAGAGCGAGTCTGACAAAGCGAGTGATGTCAGACTGCACACATTGTGGGCGGTGTTTGGCCTTAGAATGGATGTTGCCTAATTATTCTAAGCATATTATGAAAGCCATAATAACAACAGTAAAAGAAAATGTTATTTTCCCAAAGTTTGTGACTCTTGCTTGAGTCAACTTGCAGGCCCGACAAGGTTGAAATAACCACAAACAAATTTTACCCTGGTTGTAGTTCCTCGAATGATGTTATCAATATGCATTGGGTTTTCATGAAGTTTGAGAGGTGATTAAACAAAGAATCTCAGTGATGCCACATATATTAAACATGGCCATTTATTGCCAAAACTTAGCCGTCTCCAGGAAGACGCTGTTTATTCCTCTGCACCAGTGGCGTCACTAGGGTTGGTGTCACCCAGTGCGGTAACTCCCGAGTCCGGGGGTGCGGGGGGTGCGGACCGCACCGGGTGACACCATCACATGGGGTGACACCGTGAGCCTCTGCTCACCCCATGTGATGGTGTCACCCGCCCCGGTCCGCACCCCCCGCACCCTCCTAGTGACGCCACTGCTCTGCACAGCAGTCTCTCAGAGTTAACGCTCTCCCAATCATGTTCCTTTGCTGTCACATTGCTCCAGGTAGTTTTCCTCTCCTCTCAGCCTCTTTTTAGGTATAGCATTAGCCAAGACCTTTTAATTTCACTGAAGTTATATCTATAAAATACTTACTTAAAGGGGCTTTCAGTCACCTCTCGTCATCCATTGGTCTGTTCTTGTGTCATTCACATTTTGCTTCCGTCCACTGCAGCAGACAGAATGATGCAATGGGTCAGCCTACTTCAGCCACTGTCTAACTTCTCTTTGAGTGACTGCATTTAGCCCTTTCAAAAGGAGGACATCTGCACACAATGAAATTGCCTTCAGTACCTGTGTTTTTGTTTTGACTTTACTATTATTACTTTAATGTTGCCATTGTTTGTAGTCTGATGTGATAACAGGACCCTTTCTACCAGATGTGATTACAAGGCACTTTCCAGCTGTGTCAGTTCTTGTCTCCTGCCAATGCTGTTGTACAGTCGTTTTAAAGTGACATTTATATCTCTGACTGCTGCTTTTTTGACACGATACCACCAGCTCACGTGAACTATGAATATAAGCTCATGATCTTGCTCTATCTTTGAACCATGGCTATCAATCATTCCTTCTCTCTTTTCTCTTTTCTTACCTTCTTTATACTTACCGCTTTCTTTCTTTTTTTCTTTCTTACTTCCTTTCCTCTTTCTTTTTTTCTTTCCTTCTTTCTCGAATGCAAGAGACTGGCAGCCAATGCCAGACTGATTGGCTTATTTTTTAAGTGTGTGTTAGCCTAGACCTTTTGATTTTATTAAAATTATGTGTATAACATTGTTACTTAAAGGGGTTTTCAGACAGACTTCATCCATTAGTCTGTAGCTGTGCCATTCATTTTGTCCTTCCACCCATTCAGCATGCATTAAGAGGCAAAGTGTCAGTCCACTTCAGGCATTGGCTGACTTCACTATGAGTTACAGCATGCTGCTTTTCACAAGGAGCACATCAATGCACAAAGTAGTTTCCATCAGCAATGTGTGCTTTTGGAAATCAAAAAAACATTTTTGCCTTTAGCCAATCTTTTCTTTGTTTTTTTTTGATTGATGAGGGCCTGGCAGTTTCCCTAACAATAACTTTTTGCGAAAATCATGCCAAAACAAAAAAAGAATCACCAAAAGGCTGGCAGCCAACGCCAATACTTGTTTTACACAGCAGCTTCTCACGCTCACCCCAGTGTTCACATCTCTGTTGTCTTCACTGACCATCTCCCAGTATGGCAATTTCTACTTGTCTCTACCTGGTTGCCTCAGCCACAGTTCCATCTCTGTTACTGCTGTTTGCCTCTTCTTTCAGTCCCTTTTTTTGTGCAACAGTTTCCCATGATTAAAGGACTCTCAGCCCCGTTCCCCATCACTGTTATCTCCACTTAACTGTCTCCCAGCTGTGGCAATTTCTATTTTCCTCTGCAAGGATGCCTCAGCTCTAGTTCCCTCGCTGGTCAGTCTCTTTTTATATGGAGCGTACCAGACAGTGCAAGCTGTCTGCCTTGAAAAGACCTATTATTGGCTTACCAAGCTCTTACAGTGGTCTTACAGCCATCCCATTGCCTACCACTGGTTGGCTTTACTGTCACTCTCATTTGCTTGCTTCTTATTCAATGCATCTCAATGCCCATTTTGCATTTGTACCCCCCTCCTCCCTTCACCAGACCATAATATTTTTTACCATCCTTGGATTGGGTGACTTGTATCCTTCCACTGCTCACTTTTAGTGAACTACTTTTTTATCTTTGCTTAAGCAGTCCATGAGAGTGCATGAGCCCGAATCACAAAGGGCCTACACACTTGTGACAGAGACCCCAGGTTTGCACTTGTGGTGGGGGCCTCGTACTCACGGCGGGACCTCCGTATTGCAGTTACCCATTGTGCAGGGCTCGTCACGAGTGCGGTGTACCCGCCATGAGTGTAGGGCCTCCGCCATGAGTGTGGAGACCCTATGTGAATCGGCCCCATGTGCTTTCCAGGTCTCTCCCTCGTGTGCTTCTCCGCTGACAAATTCTATCCCTGAGCTCCATGTTGCTGTCTCCATCATGTTGTAAGCTGTTCGCTGTGTGATTCTCCTCTCTGGCAAACTCCCCTGTGCTTTGTGTTGCTTTCATGCTTATGTCCATCTCTTCTGACCACTGTGTTTCTCTCCCTTGTGTGCTGATTACACCCACCCCCAGTCAATCCCCATTGGGCCCACGCCATTGTCTCTAACCCCAACTAGGGTGTATTTTTGTTTTTAAATATTTTATTTTTTATATAATTTTTAGGTGAAGGACCAAGCAGAAAATTATTGCTGACTCTGCTGCCATAAAAAAAGCAATTTTGTATTACTTCTATTTCATAGTTTTTTATATACCGTTCCATCTTGGACAGGGAAAAAAAAAATATGACACCTGTGTCATTTTGTAGGCACGCACATGCATTATGATGTATGGATGCTCAGAAGTTATGACGCAAGCATGAGTCTACAAAATGATGCAGCTGCTGCGGCCGTCTCATCATTCCTATTTTTTCTTCTTTTGTCCATGCTGCATAGCATCTTGCCGATGCTGTACACCATCGCAAAAAGACATATGCAAAGTCAATAGATCCCACCAAAGGCAAGTCCTGTTAGCTTTACCAATGCTTGTTTTGTAGCGCTATCATCACAAAGTTAGCAAGGATTTCTTTAATCTGCTTGCTTACTCCACATGACCCTGTCCTTCCTAGCTGCTTGTAATTTAATCAAATATGCCATATATTTGTATGTGCTTCCAAAGGGTTTCCTTTCCCTCAATTCCATTTCTCCTGTGTGCTGCTAAGTCCAGCAAAGGTAGCTTATGGGTGAACACTGTGCTTTTAAGTCAATTTGTTGGAAGTTTTAAAAGATACTGCTTGATTTTTGTATGTGCTTTTTTTTTTTAATATAAATGTCACCCATGAATAGCCGATATAATCAGTAGCCTGATGTTTTTTTTTGTTTTTTTTTGCAGATTTATATATCGCGAACTCGACCCGAAGGTATTGGAGCGCTTTACATGAGCACCAGTTACGTTACACAAGGACACATTAATTTTTTTGGTAGGCACAGGAAGATTAAGTGATTTGCCCAGAATCACAGGATGTGGAGTCGACCCCGAAGCTCGAACCTTGGTTTCCCCGCTCCAAAGTCGGCAGTCTAGCCGTGAGACACACGTGGAACTGAGGGGTTACAGGTCTGTGTAATCAGGCCTAACGTAGCCACTTGTTTTTATTAGGTTAATAAACATAGCAGGGTATAGCTCAGACTGACAAATATATAAGATCAACTAACCTTGTTGAAGCCCAACAAACATTGGTGAAGCCAACAGTTTTGACTTTAACATGCTAGGACATGCAAGCACAGACATGCACAAATCAGCACAGACTATCTGTGCCATGCAACTGTGCAATATACCACTTTCTGTGGCAGTGGCGCCTACCATGTATGGAGGGAGGGGCTGCAAAAAATAAATAAATAAATAAAACAAAACAGACCAACCTTCCGATGTGACGTTTTCCTTCGGTCTTCTGGTAGGCTCCAACGTGGGACCCAGCAGCAGACTCCCCTAACCTATCCTGGTGCTGCTTTCACCAGCATGAGAGCAGCGCCAGGATTGGAAGGACCGGCCTCACTCAGTGCTCCTAAGAGCACTGGAGGCATGTGCTTTCTCTAGGCCAGCTGTCTAAGACAGCTGGGTTAGAGAAGTTTAAAATGCGCATGTCTCGCTGGCCATCCTAAGACTGCCGGCCAAAGAGACATACACATTTTAAAGCGAACAGCTCCTTGCTGCTGCCACTCAGCACGGCAGCACTGGCCGTGCCCCGTCCTGCCACTCAGTTCAGGACGGGTCGGTTGCTGAAAAATAAACGAGTAATATATAAACTTTATTACCGTTTTATTTTTCAGCTCTGGTCTGGGGCTTTCTTAGTGGGGCTCAAACGAAGGAGCAGCCCCTGTGGCTCTTCTGCCTGTGCTCTTTGTTTATAGTCCAAGGTTGTGGTGCTGAATTACACCATAACTGCAAGCATAGGCAACAATAACTTATAGAACCGCAGCCTTGGGAAATAAGAAACAGACAGTTGGCGCACACACCCAGCGTGAATTTGTGTCTGTTTCTGTCTGCATGAGCTAGCATATTAAAGCCAGACCTATTGTCTTTGCCAGTGTTTTCTTTACAAAGTAAGCCCTGTGGAGGATGTACTGCTGTATGTCTATTGTCTGACACAGTGTGCATTGCTCTTTCCTATATTGTAAGGCATAAATAACCCTCAATTAATATATGTTTACATGTAATTTTTTATAGATAGTTTTATCTGACAAATAGCACATACATGAATGTTTTAATATCAGGAAATGCATACATACAATGACATGAAAAGAGCTATAAAAGTTTTATAACGTTCCACAAAATGCTAGACTCTAGCCAGTTTCACAAAATGTTGTTAGTTTTTAAATCATTTTTACTGTATAAATTCTCAGTATTTATAAAACCTGGTACAATTTCCTGAGGGCTGTAAGCTAGTGAGCTAAATACTATTTCTGACACGTCTTCCTTGCGGAGCCCAGAATCCTGCACCTCCGCATACACACAATGCACAAGCCCGTTCCCAAATCATCATTTTAGAATACAAATGTAACAGAAACAGTTCAGACCCCACCAACGACAGTTACATCACTAAACAGGCCCCTGACTCTCCAGCCATATGGATGATGAGAACCAAAGAGGAACTGTTTGACATGGACTGGACTAATCAAGTTTCATGATTGGGGGTGAGTGCAGTCTTGTACAGTTGGCCCTACCATAACTTGCAACCCTCATTATGAATCAGGGATTTGTGCGTGGTATGCTGCCCTAGTCACAAGGGTGATAAATACACTGTGCAAACAGTGGTCTCCAACCTTTTCGGTAACAAGAGCTACTTATGTTCAATGAAAATCATCCCGAGCTACTAATATTAGTGATGTAGTAGTGGCCACCCTATCCAAGATTGTCAGCAGTCATCACATCAGTGCATTAGGCAGGGTTACCAGCAGTATTACTGTCTACACGGGTAATATATAACAGCTAGAGCTGCCCCCCCACCCAACCTGGTGCCAAGGTAATAATGGGAGCAATAAATCTCTCCAACTCAAATAACAACTTTCAATACATTTTGGAAATTCAAACACTTTTCTCCTAACAGCAGCTTATGATTTCTGAAAATACAAATATTTTCATTTCAAATATATGCCTTTTAATATTGGCATACATAAAATAATTCAAAAACAAAACATTCTATTGTAGTTGGCTGGGCTGCACACAGGGGAGCTACTCACAAGGATCTGGAGAGCCACAGGTAGCTCACGAGCTACTTTTTGGAGAAGCCTAGATTAGGCTCTGTGTAAATCAGACCTGATATGTTCAATATGGCTCCACTGATTGACTTGGGAAAACGAAACAATATCATCAATTTCTAGGGGCACGTATAGGCTGTCAAGACTACCCAAGTGAAACTTCTCTAATTAGTACAGTTGTCAAATGTACCGGCAACAGAAAATGAGTATTTAACATTGAATTTTGATGAAAAGTTGACTATGCCATTTTTTAGCAATTGGCCACACATTATAATTCATAATTTCGTATGCAAATGTGAATCTAAATTTTGAAAAATTACATTGTTGTTTGTTAGATCTTCGAAATCCAATATTTTGCCGCAAGTTATATTCATATTAATTAGTTGTAATTGAGCATGATAATGTTACAACTTTTTTGACTCGAGTTTCTATTTTGTGTAAATTACTTAATCGATCTGTAGGATGCTTGTTATTTTAAAACTACGAAAACGTATGTAAACATACACAATCGACAAAGTCTCCACGGACATTTATAAATAGGGAAAAATATAATTTCTCTTTGATATTCAACAACAATATTGATTGAAACAGACTAGAGATTGAATTGACATTGCAGCAGACAACTTGCACCACACATTGCACGAAAGCTTAGACGCCATCACTTGAGATTTGAATCAAGAGGAAACCTATATCCCACATTTAGCATAAGTGTACATGAAAAAATAGTAGAGAACTATGAATGAATATCATGAATTTACATTGTATCAACAGGTTCGTTTTTTTTTTTTCTTTCTATACATATGGTGTATTTATCAACATAGTCCTCATGTGACTGGTTAATGCATGGCTAAGCATCACTTTATTGTATTTGTAGGTCCCCATGTTTTTTTTGTTTGCCCGTGTTAGTCTTAAAAGAGGCAGGAGCCTATTAAATAAATCTCACCGAAGCCCTCTTTCAGCGCCCTAGATAAAGATTTTGCAACGTTGTACTGTGCTGCTTTACATGCTGAGACATAAGAGGGAATTCCCATAACAACTGCACTCCAAAGAATTTGTGGACCTTATCTTTGAAGTTGGATTCCTGCTAGGAATTCCAGGGATGCAGGCATTCCTTGAGCAGCAGATTACCCCAGTGTAGATATAGTATGTATATGGAACTACTATGGCCGGGCTTCACATTACAGGAAGGTTTTCATCTGGGATTAAGTCCTTTTAGGCATGTTGCCTCAGGGAAGTGGAGTGAATCTTTATTTAAATTAAGTCATAACTGTAAATCAGACATTAGCGGCTGCTACCGGACGAGGGTGGTGGAGCGGGGGGCGGGGTTAATGAATAAAAAAAGACTACTTACCTTAGAACGGCCAGCCGCCGCCTTCCCTGCGTCCTCTTCCTACTTCCTCTGCAGTCCGGCCCGTAGCAGGAAGCACCCGGCACACGGGCTCCCCTGAGCCAAACACAATGCTGCAATGCAGCGTTGTGATTGGTCTGAGCGCATTGGATCGGCGTTCAGACTCAAACAGGGAGCCTGTGCATGTTCCTCACCAGGCTGTGTAATGCAGCCTGGTAGGAAAATGCAACGTGCGCATGAACTGTTTGGTCGGCCCAAGAGGGCCTGCCAAAGAGTACATGCGCACTTTGGGCGTGCAAACCACTCCTCCCCTGCTCTGGCCAGCCCTGCCCACCCCACACTGCACACAGGCTACTGACTGCATGCAATTGGAAAAATAAAATGACAATAACGATACGGTATTGTCATTTTATTTTTCCTTTCTACTCAGTGGGGCAACACTTCTCCGCCTTAGCAGAGGAGCCACTACTGATCTCAGACAATAATTTTCATAGCTACATGACTTGTTTCCTGTTAGTGTAAGTGCCGGGCTGTGATATGCTCTAATGCCAGGGTATTTCAGATTGTGTAGTGTGGGTTTTTACTGGCAAACGAACTCTCTATGTGGAGTCAGGCAATTAAGATCTGAATCTTTAAACTTTTGAATTACCATACTAGGATTTTGCAGGATCATAAAACACATTTTCACTTTCAAAATGTTTTTAATTGTAGGAACCATAAATCTTCCTTATTGGGCGACTCACACATCTATAGCATCTCTAGGCAGGTGGACCGCCAAGCATCCCACTGTTAGTATCGATGTTCAATAATGGTGCTCTACTGGTGAAGAAGGCATGGTAAGGCTACAGAGGGCCAGGTCTATCTCTCTCTGGAGTAGAATTATGGAGTTGAGTCAAACCTCTGGGTCTGATTTAGATCTTGGCAGACGGGTTACTCCATCAAAAGGTGACAGTTATCCCATCCAACGAAATAATAATCCTATCATATCCAATGGTATATATATGTCAGCGGACGGGATATTCGTCACCGTTGTAACGGAGTAACCTGTCCTCCAAGATCTAAATCAGGCCTTCTGCCAGCATGTATAAATGTGACAAGTTGGATAAACCTTCTGATAATAGGAGGAGAAATATTAGCTTCCTGGAGTCACATCAATTTGTGACAGCCTATTTGGAGCCTATTGGGCCCTGTACACCTACATCTCAATACTCATCACTTGAATGGCTATGAATATTGTCCACTTTGTGTGCGACCTGTCCTTATAAAATGAAGGTTCCTAAAGCAATATTTATCATAACACAAAAAGGCTATATTTTCTTGCGTTTAAGAAATAATCATCCTCGGGATGCCAAGCCATCAGATATCCTTAAGGAAGCCATTAACAAGTATGAATTTCACTCTGTTCTGTGCAGATGAAACAGTAAAGCTTGCTATTTCCAGATAATGAAAATGCAACGGTGGGTTCTGAAACAGTACATTGTGGAACAAAGCTACCTTAAATTCTGACTATGAAAACTGACTTTTACCACCTCCTGTTTGTATCTGCCTTATAAAAGCCATCAGCTACGACCAATGTACCATGCTTAGGAGAGTACAATGTACTAGGTATTCATATTGCTAGGTTTAACTACCTTCAGAAAGGGCTGTGCACACAACTGAAGATATGTCGGTTTATTATTGAACATGTATCAGGGAGGAATGCAGGTATGAAAAGAGGGGGATTGCGTATGTTAGTTTGCTGTGCTTCAATTCGAGAATTTGATTAACATTTACCGTTAATCAGCATTTGGTTTGATTAACATTTATGGGTCTCTGTATTTACATGCTTATGTAGTGCGTAGTTATAATTTTGACAAATTGCAAAACAAGTGAACAACGTTGAACCTAGAATGGAGCACATACAGGACAGTTTTGGACTACATCAGAATCAGGACAGGCCAGATTTCTTTGTTTTTTTTTATTCATGATCCCTTAGGCCATGTAGAGGAAGCCGTTCTTTAAATAAAATCAGACAATGCTGTTCACACCTTTGTGGATGATTTCATTTTTGTCTGTTTTTCACCAAAATACCGGCAGTGTTCTCCACCATCAGCCTTGGAGGAGTAGAGTGGGTGTGATGATGTGCAGTAGAGGTACACAATCGGAGGAGAACTCAAACATATCTTCTAAGAGGACTACATTGAGAGAGAAGTATGCTGATGACCCTAAGACTCTAATTGAATTGAATATAATGTCTTTATCGATGAAACTGAAGCAAATCACTTATTAGCTGTCACACATCTTAAGAAATATTGTCTTATAAACAAAAAATGCAGTTCCTTGACCTATTTCTAAAATTATTAGCAATAAACAACTATGTATTTATTTTACAATAACAGGTCTGCAAAGATATGCAGGATAAAGTTAGGTATTCAAGTTTTCCTCTTCTTCATCTTCTGCAATTGTTCGTCCTCCTTCTTTAAGATCTTTATCAAGTTTACAACCTATAAAACAAAAATATATTAAAGGTGTGATTTTTTTAAACTTTCATGTACATATGACATGCAAATAGTTAAATAGAACTTTGGTTCAGAGTTTGAAAATGTAAAGACCAATATTTGAAATATATAAAGTGAGACTTAGTAGACTAAGCCACTGCACTTGAGGCTCTCCCCATTATATGCCCCTCATTCTGGGGAAAGTAGGGTCTTATGGTAGAACTGGGATTAAGAATCATGTGCAAAATTTGCACACATTGGGAGCGTTATCCCTCCACAAATTTCACCAGGTAAAAACTGGCGAAATTTGTGGGATGAATAAGAGCAAGATTACGAGATCTGCATCCATGCTATCCCACATTCCAACCTGCGTAACTGGTAACAGGGTCGTAATTTCACCGTAAAGGAATATCAGACTCTTCAGTACCAGTCTTTCCCTGGTAGAGAGAAAAGGCCACAAATCCCACTGTACTTGGAATGATTTCTTGTTTCTTCTGCCAACAATATTGTATTCTATTACCTCAATAGTATCACCAGTCTCAATAATAAAAGCACCTCTGAAATCAATTTTTTTAAAACATGGCTTCACTTCATTTGATTGAACATATTCTAATACTGTTTATGAAAATTTGATTTGATGGATGATTCCATAACCTTTGTTCAATTTCAAGCTTGCGCAATAACCATGCTATGAAAGTAAAGTCGAGCAGTTTATAGATCCACGAAGTTCATTTGTACTCGCAAACCCATAGCAGGAAGTGACCTGACTGAGCTTGCATGATGTTCAGGAAAGGTTTGCTATTATGGTTGGTAAAATGCCATATATTAATTGCCTTGTTTCCAACAGTAAAAATGTAGGAAACTCAACAGGCAGGATGGGAGTGAGAGGCCATTGTCTTGAAGTGAGCTGTGGCCAGCTCTCATTTTTCAGAAAACTCCTCAATGCCCAGCAAATTTCAATAAATGTAAGTGCACGGCAATGTTAAAAGAAAATGTGAAGTATTATGTGTAACAATCAAATCAAACAGAGAGAACATTATTGAAATTAATACCATAAAGGTCCACACCAAGTTTAATCATGAAGAGAAATATGTAAAAGCAAAGCAAAACAAAAATGTGAATGAATCTGTCATGACATTCAAATTAGGCAACAAGAAAAACATTTCCATTGCAACAAAAAAAGTATTGAAATGACAATCAATGGGAAAGGTGAAAATATCCCAAAATAGCTTGCTGTGCTTCTAAGATCGTGCTGAAACTTAGGCACCACAAGCTATTGAACCAAGTGCACACAAGTGCAGATTGATATTGTTGATTTGGCCCAATTAATATTTGTACCAGAGCAGTTGAAATATTTTAGAGTAAATAATATAAAATGAATTGCAGCAGCAAATCTGTTGGTGTGATATTCACTAGTGTGAGCTAATGTGCAAAAGCATAAATCTCATGTAGTTATTTTCAAATATTCTTCTAGCAACCTCCTACAAAGTTGATGTGCTTCCCTCCTCCATCATCAAGTTGTTGCAAGGAGAAGACCACAAACCCCTTCAACACATTTCCAGGGCCTTGCTAACCTAAGGCACCTTCCCGGATAGCCTCAAGACCAGATAGATCCTCCCCCAGTGAAAAAGCCTACTATAGATCCACCTGACCATGCCAACGTCCATCCTATAACCAACATCCCATTTATTGGAAAAATGAGCGAAAAGGCAGTCACCCAACCCACAATACGAAAGCCAACATAGTTAACCTAACATACTTACCATATCTACCATACCTAAGCTACAGTACCTAATCTACATACACCTCTGCATTGCACATATCTTACAAATGGCCCAAAGAATCAGTTTTCTAAGTAATGGGCAAGTTATGTTTAATTTGGTTTTGTTGACAATCAAGAAGTCATCAAACACTTGCCTATTAAAACTGTAAGTCTTTTGCAATGGCTTTATGCCTAAAATTTTCAATCTCTGTGATTTAATTACAAACCCACACACACCAATCACATACTTTTCACATCCTAACATTTTGTACTTTTATAAAAACTAACATTTATGTGTCATCTTACAAACTTACAAGCACCAAGTATAGCACTTTACATACACCCTGTGCTCCACCAAAATATCATGGAAAGAATACCATGAGAGAGAAATATCATGTTTTAAATATCACGATGTAAAAAATATCATAGGTCAGAATACTGCTGGTAAGATTATATTTTTTAGTATTTTCTAAAATTGTTTTTAAAAAGCAATATAAATTAGACAGCAATATGTTTAGGTGTACTATGTGTGTTTTGCAATAATATTCTTTTACTTTTTTTGTATAATAATTTGAGTGGCGGGATGTTGACTTAATAGGGAAACAGTGTGGGCAGTAAATGAAAGTATTAATTTTATACGTTTGTTATGGTTAAAATTGTTGTGTGAATTGTTTTACATTTTAAATTAGTTCTAAAAACAATTTTTAGGAAATTATATTTGCAAGTTTTATTTTTTAACTTTCAAGTATGTAAAGTTTAAAATTTTATATGCAATAGTTTTACAAATAATAATTTTGTTTTAATATTATTTTTTTTACAATTTTAAGAAGTATATTTGAATATAATATAAAACAACTTTTGTTCCTTGTTATTTAAAATTATTTTGATAGCTTCTGTAAATAAAATAAATGTATTTTATTATTTATTATATATTTTTTGGTTTTAAATAAAGGTGTGTATGCAAATTATGTTTTTTTTTATCCAGAGCAAAAATTTTGTATGATTTCATTTTAAAATTAAGAATATTGGTAATGTTTTATTTTGCTTAGTTAAAAATGTATGTTACTTAGAAAAGTAATTATACTTACAAATTATACAGTTATAGCAAATATTTCATTTGTTTTTGCACTACTTTCAATTAACAGTACTTATGTCATGTGGTTTATTTTTCAGAATAATTAAAATGTCTTACTGTAATGTTTTATTTTTAGTGTAATGTCTAACATAATTTTGTGGGAGTAGAACCTTTTTAACCCTAAAAGTCAAGCTCTTTTCCCAACCTGTTTAAGTAGTGGTGGGAATGGTACATTTGATCCCCCAACCTTCAAAACCCAATGCTTTCCCCAACCTGATTATGTTTGAAGTGGTAATAGTAAATCTAAAGCCCTTGAAGTCCAACATTTTCCCCAATGCGGTTACATCTGGAGTAGGAATAGTAAATGGCAGCTGTTGGAAGTGACACTTTCTGGTTGGCTCAGGCGGGACCTACCACTCCCGTCAGGGGTGGGTGATTACACTCACTGTATAACTTGCGCTCACCCTTGGGTAGATTGGCACTGAGCAGTCAGGCTTATCACAGAGGCAATATGAAAAGCATTGGCACAACACTCACTCACAATAGATACACTGAGAGTCACAAAAGAGACTTCACACGTGATGTATGTAAATAACATTTGTATTCAACTCACTCAATAATCAACACAACATGACCATCCTGTATTCAGGGGCATAAATCACAATTGGAAATATTACTAGCAGTACTAAGCCCAACCGTGTTGAGATGACATCAATAATATGCACACTTGGGAAAGATCCTATTCTAACCCCCTCCCCAGCACCATTATGCAGTGCAACACGTTGTCAACTCCTTGGCCCATCCTAGTAATTCTTATAATTCAATACTACACAGTTATAGGGTGCACCCCAGGTCACAACGATTTCAGAAATATGTACATGCAAAGAATTATAACACTTTTTAGCAGCACCGCG
Organism: Calotriton arnoldi; assembly: GCA_963921515.1. Lineage (NCBI taxonomy): Eukaryota > Metazoa > Chordata > Amphibia > Caudata > Salamandridae > Calotriton > Calotriton arnoldi. Next base: position 2,046,077 of record CAWUFW010000937.1, read on the forward strand.
GGCGAGGCCACACGGGTAAAACCAATGTCAAACGTTGTTCTTCTGGCAAGAAATCAACGTGTGAAACAACATCACCGACGAGTGTCATTAATTACAGGCGGTCCGCAGACTGTCACTCCCACACACACACACTCACTTAACACCGATATTTGGTGCAACGGATATTAGGCAGGTCCATACGGAACACGCTATCACACATATACCCACAGCACCGTAACGGGGTGCAATTGATACCCAGCAAGTCAATTGATAGAACCCTCCAGACCTCGTGGCTCAAACCTCCCTCCACCCTCCAACTCACCCTGACTACCCTACGCACACAGATTGGAGATAACCAGCCCCCCACCTGGATACTAGGCTGTATGTGGCCGAACTCACACTTAGTCAGGGTCCCAGGGAAGTAGGTGGGGGTAGGTGACAGGACTAATTAGGAGGCAGTGGTCAAATGGGGGATTGGCAGCCACTCAGGAAGTTCACCCACAGGACGCGGAGCAGAAGCAGGCTGAGAGCAATAGTCAGTCACTCAAAAGAGTTCCACAAGGGCCTTCTGAGACCAGCCCAGTTCCTCAAAGTACAGTGGGATCACGCAGTCTCTTGACCTGCTTCCGATCGCTCTCGGAAGCGTTCCTTCAGCCAGTCATTCACTCTCACTACCCAATCCCGAGCCGGCCAATACTTCCTGGAAACATAATGTCATCGGGGCCGGGTGACGAGAGGGCAGTTGGTCCGCCGCACTGAGGGCCAAAAAGGGAACCATCGATGAATGGGGAATGAAGCTGGGGAGTCTCTCGGAAGAAGAAGGCACCCCGTGAAAGCACATGCCCTGCCCCTGTCACTCCAAAACCAGACAGTCAATACACAAACAGGCAGAGGCACACATAATGGTTAAAGAAGAAAATGCCTACTTACTGAAAGTCGCATTTTCAAACACACAACTTAAAAACCATCTTTACTGAAAGATGTGTTATTAAATTCTGAGTTCAGAGAACCTAATCTTTATATTTCTATCTTGTCCCAATGAGAAGTTATGCTTGTAAGATGTTAAAAACTATCTCCCATGCTATCCTATGTTGCAGAAAGCCTTTCAATTGTGAAAAACGAAATACACTGTATTTCACTATCAGGACATGCCACACACACCAATACATGTCCTAACTTTCCCATACACTGCACCCTGCCCGTGGGGGTACCTTGGCCCTACCTGAGGGGTGCCTTACATGTAAGAAAAGTGAAGGTTTAGGGGCTGGCAAGTGGGGGCACTTGCCAAGTCGACATGGCAATTTAAAACTGCGCACAGACACTGAAATTGCAGGTCTGAGATACCTTTTCAGGGCTACTCATGTAGCTGGCACAATCAGTGCTGCAGGCCCACAAGTAGCATTTGATTTACAGGCACTGGCGCACTCAGTGCACTTTACTAGGGACTTACCAGTAAATCAAATATGCCAATCATGGAGAACCAATCATAATTACAGTTTACTCAGGGAGCACTTGCACTTTGACACTGATCAGCAGTAGCAAAGTGCCCAAAGCATCTAAGCCAGCAAAAACGAAATCCAGCACAGCATCATAAAATACAGGAAGTAGAGGCAAAAAGTCAGGGGAAATCACGCCAAAGATGTCAAGTCTAACAGTGGGCATTCATTATCTTCCCAATAACCACACCCAGCCCATGCTGTCTATGGAGTACTATCATCTTCCTCCTTCTTGTACTACAATTAATACCATTGCAAAATCTGTCACAATGGCACGTTTAATTTGATAGTAAGTTACATATAAAGGGCTTAAATGTTCTCAAACCTGCCATTTACAAATCTGATATGTGCAATTTTATTTTTGGTGCAACTAATTCTGATTTGGGAGCACAAAAATAATTGTGAATAGGGTGTGCAGAGTTTTGTTTTCATGATGTCTGTTTTAACCAAGTTCAAACTGAAATAATTTGTGTGCATATAAGATGATAATAATCACAATAATACCCTTTACTATATAGCGTTCTTTACCATTACAAGTGCTCAGAATATTTATCCAGGTTAACATTTATCCAGTTTAATGGCAGGCAATTTATTACCTTCTTATTATCTTCGCGCAAAAAAATAAATACGTTGATTTAAAGATGATGTGCCAGATGTACTAAGCCATTTTGCAGTTGCGTGTGGATTTGCAAAATCATAGGGTTTGCAACCATGCATTTGCTTTTTAGCATGTACTAGACCCATTTTGTGTTTCACGAAAGGGTTATAGAATCAAAAAATGGATTTAGAAATGGATACCAAATTGCAATTTGGAAGGTACATATTTAGGGTCTCTTCTAAATTATGATTTGGTATGTTAATCCATTTGCAAAGTGGAAGGTTCCTCTCTGGGGACACTTTCTCCTTTGTGAATGCTGGTAAAAGTTTGTCTAGGAGTAAGCAACCAACTCTTGATCACACTTTTTTTTTTAAATAATTTTTTTTAAGTAGCCTTGTTTCCTTTAAGAAAAAGGAGCGCATTTAAAAACCACACGTTTATTTTATTGGAAGGCAATCACAGGCATGTGAGACTAGCAGGCCATCATCCCTGTGTTGTCTCCAATCAAAGTGCCTAGCAATTTGTGACCTACTTCCAGTGGTGGCTGGTGCATTTTAAAAGTGGTGAGGCAGAAAGCTGTGAGTGGGATACACAGGCACACTGCACACCTTGCACTCATACAGCATCCCCACTCACCCTGCACTCATAAAGGCACACCACTCACACTGCACTAATATAAACACACCATTCCTCCTGCCTTCATACAGGCACACCACCCACCCTGCACTCATACAGCATACCCACTCACCCTGTACTCATACTGGGTACCCACTCATGCTTCACTCATGCAGGTGTTGGAATGGCTAGTATCTGGTTGGCTAAAGGGAAGCCCCCAGCCAAGCAGAACCTACCACCCCCATCAAGGGCAACCCATGTTCACTCTTGGGTAGCATGGCACTGAGCAGTCAGGGTTTATCAGAGGCAATGTGTAAAGCAAAGGCCCACCAGTCACTCGAAAGAAATACATCGAGCTTCACAAAAGAGACTTCACACAGGATGTATGTAAAAACGATGATATTCAACACACGTATTTAATTATTATAACATTAACATCATATACTTTCTGGGCATAAATACATTTGGAAATATTACTAGCAGTACTAGGCCCACTTGCATTGTTATGACATCAATAGTATTCACACTGTGGACCATTCCTAATCTAACCCAATTGAGTGAGTGTACCCTTATGCGGTGCACGATATTCACCATATGTAGAAACACGAAAATAGAACACTTTTTAGCAGCACCGCAGGCCAGAGCCACGTGGGTAAACCCAATGTCAAATCTATTGTGCTTTTGGCATACAATCAACAAATGAAGCGGCACCACTGACCAGTGTCGTGAATCACAGGCGGTTCGCACATGATCACTCCCACTCACACACACTCACTCTGTACCACTAAGTGGTGCGGCAGGTATCAGCTAGTCCATACGGAATGCTCTTACACACATACGCACTCAGCACCCTAATGCAATGCCAGTGGTACTCAGCAGGTCAATGGTTCACCCTCTGCAGACTCCGTGGACCAAGCCTCCCTTCACCATCTAGTTCACTCCAATTGTCCTATACCGTGCCTCCCGGACACTGGGCCACACGCGGCCGAAGTCACACTTAGTCTGGGTCTTCGGGAAGCAGGTGGGAATATGTAGCAGTTCTAATTAGGAGGTAGACGTAAACAAGGGAAGGTTAGCAGCCAATCTGGAAGTTCATCCACAGGTCTCAAAACACAAATGAGTCACTTATTCTCTTGACCCACCTCCAAACTATCTCGTAAGCGTTCCTTCAACCCAGTCAATCTCTCTCTCCTGACTACCTGGTGCCAAGATGTCTTCAGGAGGGGCCTTTGTGGCAGTTGGTCTGCCGCGATGAGGGTTAGAAGGGGGAAACTGATCAATGAGGAGTTACACAGGGGAGCCTCTTGATAGGAGGAAGTACCCCGATTGGTATACAATGATCCAGGTCATGCCCAGGCAATCTGGACACAATGTCTAATGCGAGTTGACATGAGTCACACCAGGCACTTCAGATTTCAAACAAGATGAGTTGCAAATTCTGCACCTCCTTGAAAATGAGGCAAAATGACCAGTGCACGTTGAGATGAGTTGCAGCAGGCAATTCCAGTCACACACACAGAGAAGAGTTGCAATTCCTTACCTCCCTGGAAATGAGGCACAATGTCTAGTGCACGATGATACTGGTTGCACAAGACCAGTCTGGTCGCACACACACAGGCGCAGGTTCAGCAGAGCCACATGAGGTAGAAAGAGGCACTACTACGGGTACACCCCCACCTCTGAGGGCCGCACCCTGTGAATCGGACACTGCACGCAATGAGCATGCAGTCGGCATGTTGCATGAGAGAGATGCGGCACGATTGGCGAAATGGGCCACGCTGGGTTCCGCAACCGGTGAATCCGCTAAACACCAACTAGACACATATGAGTGGCAAGGTCCCCGCTGTACAGGAACTGCACACCTTAGATGTGGGCAACATTTCTGGGGCTTCGCACTAGACAATCCAGTCTCCAGACACATGTCTTAGTTCCACGTTCACACCATGCTACCAGATGGTATTCAGTAGCTGATGTGGGCCCTTCATAGTTCACCCCTCTCCAGATGTCACTGTTAGATGGTGTATGTCCCTCAGGGGAGATCTTTGATGTCCCTGAGATCTCCGGGAGAACAGGCAGCCCGCAGACAGACTCTTGGAGAGAACACTTCAGGGTGCTACACTTCACTTCCACTATTCGGACATTTATCTTTCATGTGCTCAACAGAGCCCTCTGACAATGTGCACAAGCAGTCCGGGTTCTCCGTTCCCTCGTCCCCACAAGCGTATCTCACCCTTTGCTGAAGGATGGCACCCAAAGTTATACTGTTGTGTGTCTTTGAAGTTAGGGGTGGTTTATGGGGTTTCCCTTTGATACCAATGAAAACCAGAACGAATGTACCCGTTGCTAAGCGCGCGTTCCTGCCCAAAGGCTACAATTTTATCAATTATTAATCAATACAAAATGATCATTGGATCAAAAATACATCAGTGAGCATATATATTTCTTTAAAAGACTGTACAAATGCTTTTTTAACAATGTTCAAGAAAAAGAAGCGGAACGAAGATTTCTTCATGGAATCAATTTTACTTTTGTTCTTGAAATAGTTCATAAATGTTATGTGGTCACTTTCAAGACATCGGATGACAATTTGAAATTTTGAATTTTCTTCAATAAGAGTACTTGATGCATTTCAGGCCACAAGGACCCTTCTGCAGGGGTCACTATGATCAAAGAGAATATGCAATGCTTAATAATCATGTGCTAAACTTAATTCATTTACGGTCAAGTACACTCAATGACCCATCAAGAGAAATGAAAATAAAAAATAAAAGAAAGTTAAATGAATACATGGGTGAAATTGAAAGTAAATAAAAAATAGATATGAACGTGTATAAGTGTAACTTATTGTCAATAGAAACCGGTATAGAGGGATGATCCATTAAAAACAAATGGAGGGAGATAATCAGTTAAAAAACTACATTTCCCAGCATGCACCAGGCGGACACCCAGTGAAACCGTTGTTCTTAACTCATCATAGTCATGCCTTACGTGTCTAAAGTGACCATGCTGGACATGCAATTTAAGTGGGAATAATGTGAATATTATTATCCCCGAGTTTCAGGTACCTAAAAGCGTCAGGTTTCCGACTTTTCTACTCAAGGCTGTATTATCAGAAAGATATCCGGTTCTAGAAGAAAGAAATGAACATGAACCAACTACTATCCATGACCAGCATTACGTGCATTAATGAAGCAGTCTCCATACTGAACTTAGCTTGGATGACAGAAAGTTATTCAAATGCCAATGTTGCGCTGTATTCCAATACTTACCTATCTCGCTCTGCGAGTTTCAATGTAAAGTATACCTCATGGTTCCCTATAAGGACAAGGTACTAGTCTTAACCGTGAACGTGTACACACAAACACTGTGCTTCGTATGTAAATCAATTAGCTGTCTGTAGTATCCGGGCTTTAATGTTATTCATGTCACCTCATGCTCTGCCGGTGGAATGTTCCAAGGATGATGTATTACAGAATGTTGGGAGTCAAAAGTCACAGTTGAGAAGGGCTGAGCAGCATGCTGGCTGCTCCTGGTGGGGTCTGTACTAGACTTATCTACATCTCTTGTAACTATCTACAAATAAACATCTGAAGATCCTCTACACGTCTGGACCTCGTTACTACATTTTATTGGAGTTATGGTGAAAGGGTGCACACTGTGCACTGTAGTGATGGGACAAAACCCATATGACACACCACGTAAAACGTTTGTGCAAGGACAACCTCGGTTAGAGGTTCAAATGTTGTGCACTGTTGTGATGGGACTACAACCCATACAACACACCCTAAGTAGGGCAAAACGTAAAAAATGTGTGCAAGGGCAACCTCGGGTAGAGGTTCAAATGTTGTGCACTGTTGTGATGGGACTACAACCCATACGACACACCCTGAGTAGGGTAAAGGCGACCTAGTGTAATGGTCTGTTGCTGTGCACCGTAGTATTGGGACAGGACCTCATACTACACACCCTGTGTAAGGTAAAAAGAAAACTAGAAGACTGAACACAAACGTAAAACTTACCCGAAATGTGAGGGAACATAACTGAAGTCAGGTAACGTATATGAGTATGAACCCATGACCAATTTCACAACTATGAAATTAAGTTTTGATAACTAGTATATATGGGTGTGAACCCATGACTTCCCTCTAAAATAGAGTAGTGTAAGAGATGCAAATAGGACTAACACCCAATGCATAAATATCCTGAAAACAGGAACCAAATATAAAAAAACTGCAAACAATAAAGACCTAAAACACCTAGTCAAATGTGCAAGGGAAACGCACCCATTGGACAAACACCCAAAGGGTCAAGTAATGCACTGTGTGTGATTGGGACTAGTACCCATCCCCACGCCCCAACAGCAGTAGTCTGTAAAATCAATAAGCACGCCGGTGAGCGACCTCTCACCCGAGTTGTACTAAATGGACACACTCTAGTCTAAAAACATTAAGAAACAAAGTAATGCATGGCAAAATGTGACTCCCTGCACTTTGGCAGCACTGGAACAGTCTTAACAGAAACCATAAGCATTTCAAACATATCAAAACTACAAATTTGAAAAGGTTAATTGACTTTCATGTAAAGTTACAAACACTGTTGAACAACATATCCAACAAAAATATTTTCCGTCTTGAGATATTCACTGTACTTTACCCACAGACACTTCAAGCAGCAGTGAGTCATGAATCAGAAATGTGATAAAGTTAAGTTCGAGATGCCAATGATGTAGCCCCAAACACCAAACATGATTCAGCTTGAGATAGGCATGACTAGACACCGCATGACTCGTAGCTTGAATGGAGCAAAGAAAACACACCGTACTCAAATGTACCTTCTGTGTGCAATTTGGTCGCGCGTATCTTTCCCGCAAAGTGTCCGATCAATGCCACTGCGAAGATCTGGGAAAGTGGTGAAAGCTGGTGAAGTGGCATTAATTGCTGCAGAGAGTCCGACAATCCCAGACCGAAGATCCGTAAGCTGGTCCACGGGTGAAAAGAGAGGAAGAACCAAGATGGGGGCACGCTGTCACGGTTGTGCCGGGTGGCAGACAGTAAAAGCATGCTGCCCAACGTTGCACACAAGCAGACTATGCGGTGAAGAAGAATCAACGTCACAGAAGGTCCTTGGCAGGCGGCAGGACGCAGGTAGGAGTGTGCGCACTCTCATTGTGACTCGTGCCTCCGTTTTGAAATAACACAAAACGGATAAACTGGTACTGTGGACAAAAAGGCTCAATAGACAGTAAACAATAAGAGACAACTTATGTCTCACCTCCAATGTCCCTCGAAATGCGCCGACATCGTGTAAAATTCCTTGAAGATGTTAAGACACTCAAAGTAGCAAGACATCCAAGTCATGTAGAATAACCAAAAACGTAGTGACTTATTAATTGAAGGAAGAGTTCTCTCTCTTTCAAAGTGGCAGGAGAACAGAATACAACACGCTTTGACTGGCACACATATTAAGAGGTTGAAAGGCATGTCCAAGAGTATCTCAGTGTGTGCAACGTGGCTATAGTAAGAGTCCACATGTAGGATATAAAAACGAAAAGGCTTACCCTCACTGAAGGTGCAGCACTCGTAAAAGTGGTCCATAGAAACGGTATACATCACGCTTGTGCTGGGGTTGTCCAGATAACAGTGACACCGAGGCTGGCTTGCAAATACAATAGCACACTTCTTCCCCAGACAGTGCAGACGTCGCTATGTGGCAGGTGAACACAATACATCAGGCTTACCCTCACTGAAGGCGCAGCACTGATAATGTGGTCCAAAGAATAACATTGACAGGAAACAGTTGTTGTTCCTTACTTTGTTTGAGTAGGTAATTCCAGTAGATGTGGCCACAGAGAAAGAGGACAGCACGCTTGAATGGGGCTTGTCCGATGTATGGACAACTGGTGGGTATACAAGCCGTGCTGTTGGAGTTAGTCTTCTCTTGAGTTTCTGTTTCTTGTTTCTTTTCAAACATCTGTGACCTCTGTGAGAATATCCTCTTTGTAGAGCAAGTAGCACGAGGGTCAGTTACCAGATCGTCGCCAATAAAATGTAGTAACGAGGTCCAGACGTATAGAGGATCTTCAGATGTTTATTTGTAGATAGCTGCAAGAGATGTAGCTAAGTCTAGTACAGACCCCACCAGGAGCATCCAGCATGCTGCTCAGCCCTTCTCAACTGTAACTTTTGACTCCCAACATTCTGTAATACATCATCCTTGGAACATTCCACTGGCAGAGCATGAGGTGACATGAATAACATTAAAGCCAGGATACTACACTTTCTTACCCGCACGAGAACGACAATCATGCCGGAGTCGAACAAACCACCAGTGTGGAACAGTCTACCGGTGTAGAAAACCTCCAAACCAATTTGAAACGATGTGTGCTAGTATGGCGTACTGAGATGTGAAAGTGACAAGGTTAAACAGTGGTGAGCGCGATCATGTGACACAGATAGTGCTCATGTGACTCAAACAGTGAAAACAGATTACTATGAATGAAAAGCAAGAGTTAGAGAAGGTACAAGAAGGAATGCTTCAATAACATAAACCACTTTGAACCACAGATGTCTCCCCTAAATTGTAGGCCTGTCTGCCATGGAGCCATGGAATGCAGATCTCAGGGCCACATGTATGTACCTTTGTTAAGGTCACAGATGATCCGTTTCACAGAATCGGGTGATTTGGGACTGGAAAAAAGGCTTTCCCAATGTACAATGTACCGATGTGGGCACTTCATAGTGCACTACTCTCCAGATGTCACTGTTAGATGGTGTATGTCCCTCATGAGAGATCTTTGATGTCCCTGAGCTCTCAGGGAGAACAGGCGGGCCGCAGACAGACCCTTGGAGAGCACACTTCAGGATGCCACACTTCACTTCCACTATTCGGACATTTATCTTTCATGTGCTCAACAGAGTCCTCTGACAATGTGCACAAGCAGTCCGGGTTCTCCGGTCCCTCGTCCCCACAAGCGTATCTCACCCTTTGCTGAAGGATGGCACCCGAAGTTATACTATTGTGTGTCTTTGAAGCTAGGGGTGGTTTATGGGGTTTCCCTTTGATACCAATGAAAACCAGAACGAATGTACCCGTTGCTAAGCGCACGTTCCTGCCCAAAGGCTACAATTTTATCAATTATTATTCAATACAAAATGAGTATTGCATCAAAAATACATCAGCGAGCATATATATTTCTTTAAAAGACTGTGCAAATGCTTATTTAACAATGTTCAAGAAAAAGAAGAGGAACGAAGATTTCTTCATGGAATCAATTTGACTTTTGTTCTTGAAATAGTTCATAAATGTTATTTAGTCACATTCATGACATTGGATGACAATTCGAAATTTTGAATTTTCGTCAATAAGAGTACCCAATGCATTTCAAGCCACAAGGACCCTTCTTCAGGGGTCACTATGATCAAAGAGAATACGCAATGTTTAATATGCATGTGCTAAACTTTATTCATTAACGGTCAAGTACATTCAATGACCCATCAAGAGAAATGAAAATAAAAAATAAAAGAAAGTTAAATGAATACAAGGGTGAAATTGAAAGTAAATCAAAAAATACATATGAACGTGTATAAGTGTAACTTATTGTCAATAGAAACCGGTGTAGAGGGATGATCCATTAAAAAACGAATGGAGGGAGATAATCAGTTAAAAAACTACATTTCCCAGCATGCACCAGGCGGACACCCAGTGAAACCATTGTTCTTAACTCATCATAGTCATGCCTTACGTGTCTAAAGTGACCATGCTGGACATGCAATTTAAATGAGAATAATGTGAATATTATTATCCCTGAGTTTTAGGTACCTAAAAGCGTCAGGCTTCCGACTTTTCTACTCAAGGCTGTATTATCAGAAAGATATCCGGTTCTAGAAGAAAGAAATGAACATGAACCAACTACTATCCTTGACCAGCATTACGTGCATTAATGAAGCAGTCTCCATACTGAACTTACCACGGGTGACAGAAAGATATTCAAAATGCCAATGTCGCGCTGTATTCCAATACTTATCTATCTCACTCTGCGAGTTTCAATGTAAAGTATACCTCATGGTTTCCTATAAGGACAAGGTACTAGTCTTAACCGTGAACATGTACACACAAACACTGCACTTCGTATGTAAAACAATTAGCTCTCTTACCCGCACGAGAACGACAATCATGCCAGAGTCGAACAAACCACCCGTGTGGAACAGCCTACCGGTGTAGAAAAACCTCCAACCCAATTTGAAACGATGCGTGCTAGTCGGACGTACTGAGATGTGAAAGTAACAAGGTTAGACAGTGGTGAGCGCGATCATGTGACACAGATAGTGCTCATGTGACTCAAACAATGAAAACACATTACTATGAATGAAAAGCAAGAGTTAGAGAAGGTACAAGAAGGAATGCTTCAATAACATAAACCCCTTTGAACCACAGATGTCTCCCCTAAATTGTAGGCCTGTCTGCCATGGAGCCATGGAATGCAGATCTCAGGGCCACATGTAAGTACCTTTTTTAAGGTCACAAATGGCCCGTTTCACAGAATCTGGTGATTTGGGACTGGAAACAAGGCTTTCCCAATGTACCAAAACCTATTTTGCGATTAGGTAACCTATTACCGAATCGCAAAATGGGTTAGCGAATCGCTATTAGGGAGGGGCGTGTTTAGGACGTCCCTTCTTAATACCGAATTGCATCGGTATGTAGGAATGTTTTGTGACCGAAATGTGGTCGCAAAACATTCGCATTTTACGATCTACTTGAAGTAGGTGGTAACCCATTCGCAAATGCGAAGGGGTCTCCCCTTTGTGAATGTATGCAAAAACATTTTTGGAGAGCAGGCAGTGGTCCCACGGACCACTGCCTACTCTTAAAAAAAAATAGAAAACTTTTCCTTTTTTTTCTAAACACAAGGAAAACGTGCCTCATTTAAAAAAAAAAGATTGCTTTATTTAAAAGCAATCATGGACATGGTGGTCTGCTGACTCCAGCAGGCCACCATCCCCATGATTTCAGCGATTCCTAGGGAGCTGCAAATTGTGACCTACCTCATTAAGATTAATGAGGTAGGTCGATTTGCGACCCCCTCCGAATTGCTATATGAAAATCTTTGAGTTTCATACATTTGTAATAGTGATTACCTAATTGCAATTCACAGAAAATCACAATTAGGTAATCACTATTAGAAATGTTGATACATGTGGCCCTTAGCCGCATCGCCGCGATCGGAATTCCGCCCAGGTGCTGGACATTCCGATCGCGGGTGTGGTCGTGACGAGCTCAGCTCGTCATGAGCATCAAAGGGGTTAATCTTTAGTGGGGCCATTATCAGGCCCATAGAGGCTAAGTGTCAAAACTGCTCTCTCCAATCTTTCCCATTCGGCCCTCAAATGCCAGAGGTCTGCTGTTCTTGTGGGATGCCCATTGTTTATGGCAGAATGCACAGATGTGCTCCCCCCACCCCCGGTGTCCACTGGAGACAGGCACCACGGCACACAAGACTCTTAGAGCATAGAAATGTCCATATTCTTTAAGTGACATTTCTAAGCGAGTTATGCCGAAACCCCATTTACCAATGGAAAGGGTTTGCATGGAAAATCCATTAATAGGAAACAGCATGAGGCTGGTACCCTGCAACCCACTACTGCAGCCCGAAGTAATGTCAACCACTTCCCCATGTTAACCTATAGGAAGAGCAGGCCTCATAGGTAGTGAAAACACACATAGTTATTCCTCACTACCCGGGCACACGTGCGCTATTGCGCACACTGATCTGCGTTGGCAGGTTGGACACAGTCCCCAGCATCAGGGGTGCAAGTGCGCCTGCCCGGGTCTGCACAGCAGACTGGACACATGTTTAACTAATAAGTCTGTTTCGCTAACGCACAAGCCTGCGATGGCAGACGGCACACGCATTCATGGGCAAAATAGGTGTTGGTACGTACATACAGAGGCCTACAATGGCAAGCTGCCTGTGAGTTTACTCATGACAACTGCCAGTGCGCACCCACCTATCTGCAAGGAAAGATTAGCCCATGTTTCAGAACATTGAATTGTCATGTGTTTCTTGCATGGCCCATTGTGGTTTTCCTTATGTTAGCCTTACTGTACACATTGTAGGCCTAATTTTCCTTTGCACACATTACTATATAAACATGCTTGCCTTTGTGCCACATTGTACTTTCACACAAAACCTGCATATGTTTTCGTGTTCTATTCTTTTCCTGGGATTTAGTCTGAGCACCGCCGACAAGGTCAAACAATATTGTCCCTTGTTATTCTTTCTGGCCAGGCACTAGCACCTAGACATAACACAACAATGCAGCTGTTGTTTATGCACACATATGTCCTATCATATAGATGAGTACATGAGCCACAAACAGACACATGGAATGAGAGTTCTGGGACAAGAGCACTGCATCCGCTGAGATGTACAGCGTCCATCTGTGCATGCTAAGGTACGAGATCTGCCAGTTATCCCAGAGATGTTTTATATAATCATTTATCTTTAGTAGCAATGGAGGGGGCTTGGTCACTCTGTCCTTTAAAATGACAGCACTTTCATGTTTTCTAATTGTGGCACGTATACTGCATTTCAGGGCACGATAGTTTGAATAAATATTCTAAACTTTCTTGGTTCCTGGTTATCTCATTGTGGACAAGTACGAGTGGGAGAGCGAAAGGGTGTGTCCTGTTACCGCAATCCAGAGAGGGTCAAGAGTGTTATGTTCTGGGGGTACCAATTCACTTGTTTCTCTGGTAAGTTTAGGAGTGCAAGTGAGGCACTATGGACACTGAGGTGGTATGGTGACTCAGCCCCTACATACTGATGTTCTATGGTTCCAAGCATAGTTCTGTTCCAGAGCAGAATCCCTGCAACAGAATCAGCAACACTTCCCCACACTGGTAGGAAGGGCGCACACACTTTTGCGCCGTATTTACAGTGGGAAAGTGCCCAGTGGCCACATATGAGAATCAGTAAAACCCAGGCAGAAAAAGCAAAAAAGTTCAGGGAAACGCTACCTGATAAGTATCACCCTGCACTCATTCAGGCACACCACCCACCCTGAACTTATACAGCATCCTCACTCACTGTGCACTCTTACAGGCACAACACTCACCCTGCACTAATACAGGCACTCCACTCAACCTGCGCTAATACAGGCACACCACTCACCCAGCACTCATACAGTATCCCAACTCACCCTGCACTCATGCAGCATCCCCATTTAGCCTACACTCGTACAGGCATACCACTCACCATGCACTCATTTAGGCACACCACGCACCCTGCATTCATACAGCATCCCCACTGGCCCTGCACTCCTACAGCATCCCCACTCACCCTGCACTCATACAGCAACCTCACTAACCCTGCAATCATATGGGCACACCACCCACCCTGCACTCATACAGTGTCCCCATTCACCCGGCACTCATACTTGTGCAAGCTTCTCTTTCAATGCCTTGGCATAGGTGTGGGGAGGCCAGGACATTGTTTAACTCACTTTGGATGGCAGAGGATAAAGACATGGGTCTGTCCCGATCAGCGCTCAGTCTTTCATTTTGTTTCAGTACAATAAGTCAGTGTGCCACTGGGCATTAGTGTGGCCCATTTAACTCTCAAACCAATCAAGGTATATTACTTGGGTACATATAAGACAGCTGGCCCACTTGAATGGAATTGGATTTACATACTTTTCGACAAACACAATTACTCTGCATATGTTCATGAAAACGGCACAGCATTGTGTAATTGCTGCCTGCATTTGACTTCTCTCTGGAAGTACACAACATTTTAACTCCTAGCAGTTATTATTTTCCTACCTAATGCAGATGTCCAGCTACCCCATGAGGCAGCCAGCAAATCAATGGAGACGTGAGGGTTGGAGCTGCAGCCTGGCTCCAAACCACAAAGGCTCTCGCAGCTCCAAAACAGTGGGCCTGGGCAGCACTGATACCTGTGGAATCCTGCTGTCAAGGCGACGATTGTGGCAGTAGGAAAGCGCACCATGTTAAGATAAAGATGCACTTTGCACAAAACAATATGGGCTTCACCCGTTACTTCTTCCCTCATGTGTGTCAACTGCCAACTACACTGTGGGCCCCTCCTCCAGTCCATCCTCTTCGAAACATAGCAGCATACCAGCATGGGATTGAGGGGGGCTCGCATGTTTGCTGACATCTAGTCAACCGTGCCTCTCTTGTCTCCGGCGATATGTGGACCACACCCAAGGTCCCAGGCCTTTACGCCCAAAATTAAACAAATACACTGGCATTGACAAATGCCACGCCCACCACCCTCATGACACAACACTGCCTTTTGGCTCCACAGCGAGTAACCTGTCGCCCAGCCCAGCCCAGCACATGAGCAGCTGTGTTCACTTTTCCAGCTCTTAAAAAAAGAGTTTCAGGTTACCTACTGCCTATAACAAACCACAATGGAGTCTTTCATTAAAGCAACTCTGTGTTTTTTTTTTTTACTGTTAGTGGGGCAATGCCCACTTTGCCTCTTAATACCAGCAGTCCCTCCATACTTCAAGCATGTTATTGATAGAAGTTGAATTGCGATCCACTCTGAATACAAAATATTTCATTCACAAAAAGTGGTAGTGAAATTTGCGACCACTTTTTGCAAATAAAATGTTTGTACATCTGACCCTAAATTATCTGCCTAACCCTGGACTCCAATCAAGGAAGAGCTATTTTTATCAGGGGTGAGTCCTCCATGTGGGCGGAGGAGCGTCGCCCCACTGCTTTCTCGCAGTGCGAGAAGCAGAAACATAAAATGGTATTATGAATAGCAGAAAGAAGGGTTTGGTTGGGGACGGGCGGGTGGGCGGTCCTGCTGAGGGGCGGGGGAGGAGTGGCTTGCCCACTGTTGTGGGCGCTGACTGTTAGGTTGGCCCCAGGGCCAACTAAACCAGTCATACGCACTCTCTCTTTTTCTCCATGTAGGCTGCATGCAGCCTGCATTGAGAAAACGGCCTCCCCATAGACGCCTGTGCGGTCGGCGTCCCAGCCAATCACA
This sequence comes from Calotriton arnoldi, assembly GCA_963921515.1. NCBI lineage: Eukaryota > Metazoa > Chordata > Amphibia > Caudata > Salamandridae > Calotriton > Calotriton arnoldi. The sequence goes on from CAWUFW010000937.1 coordinate 2,061,792, forward strand.
ATGCTGCCATTGCAGCGTTGTGATTGGCTTAGGGGAGGAGAGGGAGGCTGCCTGCTTCCTCGGTCTCGGAGCAGAGAGAGAAGGAGACGTGACTCGGGACTGGATGTGAAGGTAAGTTTTAATTTTTTTTTTTAAATTAACCCCCCCCTCCTCGTGCGACCCCCTCCCCGCGCGACCCCCGCACCCTCCACCCACGAGTCATGCAGGCCGCGACTGATGTTTATGGTTATTAGGATTACACATATGTGATCAGACATAACACATGGACTCTCTCACTCACAAAACCATAATTTTAGTAACACCACTTGCAACGTGGCTTGACCAGTGGTTAGTTTGAACCAGAGGAAGCGGTTGGGCCTCACCAGTTTTCATTTGTTGAAGATCACTTATTCTGCTTACCTGCCTGGTGACAGACCAACTAGACGTAAACAAACACAAGCATTGGCAAAGCCAATAGGTCTCGCCTATGCAAAATATTGGCTTTTTCAGTGCTTTTCATCAAATTGCATAGCAGCATGGCAGCTGTGTAGCATGGCTGAAAGTTTTAAACAAAAGTGCTATGACACGGGCAGGAGACATCTACACCCTCTTTGCTGCATGCCCTCCCTCCGTAGTGCGCTGTCAATCCAATGTGATTTTCAGCAATTACATTATATTGATACTGTTTTTAATGCCACTGGACAGCTATAAAAGATGTGATTGTATGTGAATATGCAGAGCAGCATCTGAAGCAAGTTAATATATTCTTGCACCATTGCTTAATTTGAGCCGGTGGTTTCTGTGCACGGCACTGGCACTTAATTGCCATCACCGGCAATTAATTGCCAGAAACTGCACTTATGACAGCTGCCACATGGTGGCACTGTTTGTGCAATTTGAAGATGAACAAAAAACAGTTGTTTGTTAATTCAATGTACATTAAAAGCAACTAATACCTGCCACCCAAGCCATTGTTAAAGTTTTGGCGGCCTTGAACAGCCTGAATTGTCAACTTGTAGCAGTTTGATGATTACTAGTTGTTTAAGTACAGTGGCAATGTGTGGCACACACTGCGGTGGCCTACTGACGAGGGCCCGGCACTTTTATTTTTACAAATTAAGCACTGTCTTGTACGCAGTGAACACAGCCTTGCCCAGTCATATGCCTTACCAAACCACCCACCATAAGGACCTATATAAAAATAGACTGTGACGCAGGACATAAAGAATAAGAACATACACTCTGGTATGCCAGTGAGCATGTTTCCGCCTATACCAGCATCTCAAATTATTCAATTAAGGATGGATGATGAGTGCTTGGGATTTCGTTCTATTAATGAGAAATTGGGCATTCAGAATTTTTAGTTTTGGGATACTATTTGATACTGTACATAAGGAGATGCTACCGGAGGGGCACTTTGTGACTCTTTAGCTCTCACTATTAATTAAGGGTGGGCGGTGAGGTCCGCTCCCCCCTGGCGGAGTTCACAGAGTTTTTGTCACTCCGCCCTCCGCTTGGAGTGCGTACTTCATCGAAAAATTCCACCGACCACCAGCGGAGTGGAGTTTACTGGCACCCCAAGTTACCCGTACCTTAGTAGACAGCACGTGATCGTTCGCTTGCACCTGGTGTCCTGTTTGGGAAAAAAATACACAAGGGGTCTCCTGCACTGCCTTATGCAGGCACTTTAGCTCCTGTTTCCTCTTCATTTCCCCTCCCCCGAAATTGAGCCCAGTCTGCGCAGAATGCCCATCCCCTGCCTTCTGCCGTTGGAAGAGGCAGAGTGCGGGCCCAGAACAGTGAGCCTGGGCCGCCTGGGAAAGCGCATGCACACTCACAGCTCAATCCAGCCAGAATTCCGCTGTCCCCGGCGACACCTGTTATTGCAGCAGTGGTGCAGATGGAAGGTAAGAGTCTAGACCATGGCCCACGCGCCAACCCGTCCGTTGCACTGAGGAGCAGTGCGGGAAGAGAAAGTGCTGGGAGCCGAGGTATGCGGACTGTTTAAAGGTACAGGCAAGCGACTGAGCTCACCCTCCCCACGCTGAATTGTGAAAACGTACAGAGATGACCCGGTGGAAAGGGATCTTGTGTATATTCGGGGTGCTGCACGCTTTTGTGTTCCCATGAAGTGTCTGAGTAGAGTCCAGTGCAGGTTGGTCCGCGGTGATGCTGATCGTGACTCTGCTGCCTTGGAAGCTGTTTGATGGTCCTGCTTTGTGCTTTTGAAATGCTCCTGCATGCAGTTTGCTTTTGCTTCTGCAGCTGCTTCTCCTGCTTAAGGTGCTTCTGTGTTGTGGTCTGTGATATCCATGTGTTGCTGCTTGATAACTGCTGTAGTCTGATGCCTACATCTGATTCCTTTGTGTTCTCCCCGCATGTTGTGCCTGTATGTGTGCTACACTCTCAGGATAGTCTGTACACCGTTGCTCCTGCTTTTGAGATAGACACTCATTACCTCGCAGAGTGTACCCTCATTACCCTCGGGTAACCTGGGCTCTGCCAATCTATTCCGGTGGGTTATTTGCTATGTCTGCTGCTTGGAATGCAACGTGTGTTCACCCTTTTCCTTTCCTCCGAATTACCTTAATTGTGTCTACTCATCTTACTCTACCAAAGTTCTTCTGTGGTACAATCCCACACGTCTCGCCAGTGATGAGGTGCCCTGAGTGCAACGAAGTCCTAATTCCTCCACTCACATCACAGCCAGATCCGGAACGCATGGACGTGCAATTCATTCAGGGCCCACAAAGTGTTTAGAAAGAGGCCTGAATGTTCCCCCTCACAAAATGACAGGGATGGTTTGTGAATAGAGGGAACTCCGCTTGCCCGTGGAACTCTGCGGAATTCCACTGAGTTTTTTATGACTCCGTGGAATTCCGCGGAGTGAAACTTCACGAGCTCCGCCCAGGCCTATCAAGTCATCTCAGTAATAAGGGGTTAACATAGTCTCATGTCCAATCTCTAGTTCTCCATACTAAGGGGATGCAATTTATCACTAATTCGTAAGGTGAAAGCAAAATAATCTCTGCAACATAATAATCTATTCAGCATTAACTAAAAAAAACACTAAAACTAATTATTAATTGGAGACATTGTTATAGTGTGATTTCTTGTCTTCTTTCTTTACACCAATAATCTCCCTTCTGTTCAGCCTGATTGACTGGAGAATGTTGTATGATGTCACGGAATGTTGGTGTGTGGGCTGGGTGAGAGTGTCAGTTGAAGATGAGAGTCTGAGCAGAGGGAGGCTGCTCCTGGTGGGGCTATTACAGCTATTACTAGTATTTACCATCTTACTACAATCTACCATCTATCTACTTACCTGGAACTTAATATAATAAATTACATCTTGGAACCTACCACCTTGTCTACGATCTGGACTGCTTTACTTAGTACATTTTGGCGACGATTTGGACTACTAACCTGCGTGTATTGGAATACAATTTACATATGAATTTGCTGTGGAAACCTGGATCTTGCTACGCGGGAAGTCTATCAAGGAACTGTACTACGTGAAACTGCCAAAGAAATCCAAAGAAACTCGAATCCTGGTGATAAAGAACGCCCTCACTAGCCCCACCAGTGTCCTTTATCAACTGGACAGCCTGTTTGAGGCGTTTCATCTCCTTTACTTCAACAGATTTCATGAACATTTCTGTGTGCTGTGTGGCGCAAGGCGTCACTGAATTTTCATCTAAGCTCTGAAGTAAGCTGTCTACTTTAAACTTAATTGTGCCAACTACGTGTTCTGGGTAGTGTTTGATGGATCTTACAGCTACGGCAGTTTTTTTTTTATTATTGGGAACTTTGGCCATTGGAAAGGAGCTTGCTTTACACTCTTCCACCCTGACGTTTACGTTTCTTTTCCTCGACAAGCTATGTTCTGTGGAGTATTGTGGTATTAATCTTCAAAACTGTAAGTCGTTACCCCATGTGGTGTTGTATTGCCTGCGCGCTGCAAGCCCAACAACTTAAAAGTCAGTTGTTGTATCATTTACTTTCAAATCCGCTGTGTTGCTTTGCCAATGTGTCCGTTAAAGGTTTGAGTTTTGAATCTTTGCTCGCGTGCCCTTACCTTGTCTCCTGCGGGGGCGCTTGGAGCACTTCAGTGGCGCATGAAGTAGTTGCGAGTTGTCCGCGCATGCCGGGGAATCCTCCAGCGTCATGAAGCTTTTAGCAAAGACGGAGCCGGTTATGACGTTGTTCCTGCAAGGGCCGGTCGTGCACGCCCGTGCTGCGAGCCATCCGGCGCAGCGTGAAGTACGTGCCGCCATCTTGAATGCACGTCATTACTCAAGATACTGTCAATTGCAGCTGTTCCAAGTGCCGGAAGCCTACTTTACTCTCATGCCTTTCAACAATCACACGTAGCGTGTTTTACGAGGAATTGGTGAGATTCTTTGGTGAGATTGTCTTGAGAAACTTTAATTAATCCTGCGCACTGCTCTACGTCGAATCTCTGAGATTGTTTTGAGAGACTTTAATTAATCTGGCACACTGCTCTAAGTTCAAGCAAAACATTACACCCGGTGTTTTAAAGTGAACAACGTAATTTGTTTTTCAACTGCGTGTGGAAATTATTGACCTTTATCTACCATTGGCATCATATTGTCTCACATGTGGGATATAATTTTAAACTTTGATTCGTCCACTGTTTTTTTGTTCCCACTCTTCAATTCTTCATCAATGACATTGTTGTTTGCCATTTCTTTTTTATTATATAGTTCTTGTTTTTTATTGCTGCCATTTCTTATTGCACACTATTCTTATATTACCACCTTGTATGCCATGTTCCAATTGGGTGTGCTTTTGACCATTTTGTTCTTAAGTTACTTTTCCACGCTGCTGCTGGGTATTTTGCAAACTTACCTTTTATTTTGGTTGCTGTCTGTCATGCAAACTTAGTATGTGCTGCCATATTGTGTTATGCTTTGCCAGTTTTTTTTTTTTAATTAATAGGGAGGTGTGTATTGTTCTCCTATTACGTGGAGGTTGTGGGAGTACATCCCAGTTCACTTAGTTTCTGTTTCCATGGGTGAGTGTATCCCATTACTTCTTATGATGTTTTCTTGGGTGAGTGCATCCCAGTTCTCTTCATTCTGTTTTGTGGGTGAGTGTATCCCACCTTATTTTATGCTGTTTTCTTGGGTGAGTGTATCCCTTTACATTTTTCTCTGTTTCATGGGTGAGTGTATCCCTGTACTTTTCATGGGTTGTGGGTGAGGGTATCCCACCTTATTTTATGCTGTTTTCATGGGTGAGTGTATCCCTTTACATTTTTCTCTGTTTCATGGGTGAGTGTATCCCTGTATTTTTCATGGGTGAGTGTATCCCTGTACATCTCCTGCTGTCTTCTTGTTGAGTACCATTTGTCACGTATGTACTTTTCTATGTTCCGGTTTTGGTCCTGTCAGTTTTTTTCACTGCTGGTTCGCTGTTTATTTCACGGCTGTTGCTTGTCCACCTATTCTTGTGTTGCCGTTGATGGGATCTTCGGAGTGTAGGGGTGCCTGAGACGTCAGGCGTACGAGTGTTGTACGTGCTTTGCTTTTCTTGCTTTATTGCTTTGCCTGAGACTGTTTGTCCCTTCAGGTGTGCGCATTTCTTGGCATATGTTTTGTTTTCTCGGTTTTGCCTTCCTTTGTGAGAAAAGGGGATGGTGTGCGTGCCATTGTTTTGCTGCAATTTTCTTGTTATTGTATTATTGCATTCTATGCTGTTTTATTATTGCATTGTATTTTTATGCTATTGCATTATGCATTTAATGCTGTTATATTATTGCATTGCATTTTTATGTTATTGCATTATTGCATTTTCTTAATATGTATTATTACGTTTAAGATAGTACTCCTTGCTATCTTTTACCCTGTTTCATATTCTTTTCTTTTTCTTTTGTTGATGTAAAGAAAGAGGATATGTTATAGTGTGATTTCTTGTCTTCTTTCTTTACACCAATAATCTCCCTTCTGTTCAGCCTGATTGACTGGAGAATGTTGTATGATGTCACGGAATGTTGGTGTGTGGGCTGGGTGAGAGTGTCAGTTGAAGATGAGAGGCTGAGCAGAGGGAGGCTGCTCCTGGTGGGGCTATTACAGCTATTACTAGTATTTACCATCTTACTACAATCTACCATCTATCTACTTACCTGGAACTTAATATAATAAATTACATCTTGGAACCTACCACCTTGTCTACGATCTGGACTTCTTTACTTAGTACAAACATCATCTGGGATTTACACTGATTGCATCAGAGTAGGGAAACGTAAACGTAAGAATCCAAACTAAATAGCCTTACTGATACTGAGAGGGTCTAAAAGGGGTGCATGCTGCACCCAGATTCTGTCAAGATATAGACAAAGTAAATCCAGTATTCAAAAGTATCTATATTCTAAAAGTGTAAATGTATACCACTACACAAGTAGTACATCAATTTAAGGCTTGTTTCTTCTCCAGGTCTAGGAGCATCTCTAGGGGCAAGGGAGTAATGAGTGGTACACAGACTGCCCATGGAAAAAGAAAGTCATAGATACTAATAATTGATGCTTTGTGGGTACATGCCCTAAGATTTACAACATATTATGGTTATTTTTTGATCCACCTCTCATCCATACAGGGGTGAATGAAATGAGTACCACTGACTAGGATTCCGTGACACAAGTCTTAACGCAGAGCGCATCAGTAGTGCCCTAACTCGTACAGGCATGTGACATTACCAGTCAGCACACAACTAGCGCAAAAAGCCCAAAAAGCCCAAAAGAAGATCAAAGGAGGCGCCTGAAGATAATGGACAGTCTGTTGTGCCCCAGCACAAGCCACTGTGGTCGGAACTGCCACCCTATGGTGTATGTCTATAAGGACACCTTACAACCCCTTCTGGCAGCAACCACCTCAGGGGCGGTGACCCGGCCTATGACGCATGCTGACCTCTTCAAATGTTAGGTGCTAACTGACAATATCATAAATGCAATTCATTGCATTTGTTACGCACTTCATCAGACCTCTCTAGCTGTCTTAAGGGAGGTGGGAGACGTTCTGCGACAGTTGTTTTTTATTTGGCTCACATCATTTTGTTTTCTGGTATTTACCTTCCTGTATTTATTATATAGGGAACGTAGAGCAAGTGACACAAAGCTAAGCAACCCAAGTTAAGAAGGCCAGGACTGAATGAAGCATTCAAGGAAAGAATGGAACAACGTGAAACATCTATTCCAGCAATTTGATGGGTACAGGAAAATAACATGCAGATAGAAGTAACATATTCATAGGTGCTTGAACTAACTGCGCAGTTCATCACAAGTCTCTGGAGGCATCAAATGAACTTGAACTATTCCACGAACAAAAGAAAGAATGAAAGATGCCCAAGGGTTCTCATTGAACATTAGAAAACCCGAACTCACATGCTACTTTGTCTACTAAGCAACGGGTACGTTACTTACTGCTACAAATCAGGGATTTAACAAGAAAAGTGCACCAAACTGAAACAGGTGGCAAATGCAAAACACTCCTAAGAATTCTTTTGAAATGCCATTTAATATATAGTCCAATCTTCCGGAGACATTCCTAGCTAGATAAATCACCCTTCCCAGTGGCGGCTCCTCCGCTAATGCGGAGGAGCATCGCCCCACTGCTCTTAGAGCAGTGATAAAGGGAAAAACAAAATGAAAACAAAGTTATTATCATTTTATTTTTCGTTGCTGTGGGGCTGGGTTAGGGCAGGGCGGGGCTGGTGGCTCAGAGAGGAGGAGTGCTTTGTGCATAGTAAGTGCGCATGACTGCTTGGCCGGCTGTCTTGGCCCGGCCAAACAGTCATGCATACTTTGCATATTCCCCACCAGGCTGTACTACTCAGCCTGGTAGGGAACATGCACAGGCTCCCTGTCCCCGTCTGAGTGCCGATCCACGGCACTCAGACCAATCACAATGCTGCCTTGCAGCGTTGTGATTGGCTTAGGGGAGCCTGTTTGCTTCCTGCTTCTTCCGGACTTGAGTCAGGAAGTGAAGAGAAGCAGAGACGACGAGGAGAGACATGGAAAAGGTAAGTGTTTTAAAGAAAAGAAAAAAAATTCAAACCCCCTGTTCCCACCCCCACACCACCGCCATTCCCTACGAGCTGCCACTGTTCCTGACCAGAGAATATGACAGCCTCGTGGAAGTTATTACAGCGTGTACTGGAGGGCTTTATTTTCCTGTGGGCCATGCACCGTAACATTGATTGCTTGTTGACGTTGCCCCAGATTTACAAGGAGATGTAAATCTGTTAGAGTGCCAAAAACTAATGCCATGCAAGAGCAGGCATTAGAGTGGCACACAAGGAGAAATGCTTTTATTTCTCCTCGTTTTTGCTTTTTCTATGTGTGCTGCATAGAAAGAGCAAAAACCGATTAATGACTGTTTATGTGTTTCTGTTTCTGTTTAGGTGTCCATTCCTGCACATAAACAATTATTAAATAATGAGGATTTGCTACTTCTATGTGTGCTGCACAAAGCAGCAGGCCTCAGTAGAAGCACGCCTCGGTCTCTTATGCCTAGCAGCCTGCCCAAGCTCAGGCTTTTTAATGTATGGCACAGAAGACAGTAGTGACATCAGCATATCACCCATGCTCAAAAACCTTGTTCATACCCGCGCAGTACATTTTACCTTTGCAGGTGCCTGTTGAGTTGCGCTATGTTGTCATCGTCGCTACTGAGGAGGTTCGCCAATCCAGGGCACTAAGAAAAACTATTAAAGTAATCCATGTCAGAGATGTAGTCCCTTTATACATTCACATATTTTTCATCATCTTGCATTCCCTAAGAGCATTTACTTTTTACATGTGTTGTGTTTCTGTAGTTCTTTTCCCAGTCAACATATGACCCTTCTAAAGCACAGTACATACTGTGACCTGAGTCACTTCTAGGTATGTTTAAGAGTGCAAATGGATATTCATGATGAGGTCGATGGAGAGCTTTGATGCTGAGGTTGAAGGCAGTGCAAGTTTTTCTCGTTGTCTGCAAGAGGGTCATAAAGGTGTTCAGATAACATATCCATCCACTCTCTGCAAATCACACAGATCGAAGGCCACATCAGTGCCAGCTGCAATTTCAGTGCTTGCCATTGGGTCATAAAGTGTTCAGACTACATGCCAATCTAATCTATTGCCCCTCAATGAAGTGAACAGAACAATAGTTACATATGTGCCAATTGTAATTATTGGGCTCATCAGTAGATCATAAAAGTGTTCAGACTACATGCCCATGGGATCTTTGGCCTCTCTGCAGCGCACACAGAGTGAAGGTCATGTACATGCCAGTTGAAACCAGTCACAATGTCAGTCAGTAGACCATAAAGGTGTCCAGGCAACATACCCATGCACTCTGTTGCCACTCTGCAGAGTACCCAGAGCGATGGTCACATATGTACGAATTGTAATTACTCATAGTTCCCGTCACTGAGTCATAAAGCTGTTCACACTGCATGCCCAGCCAATCACTGGAACTTTGCAGAATCCACAGAGCAATGACGGTCACATAGGTGCTGACTCTAGTTCGATTCTAATTTGAAATGCAGATGGTACGTGTGTGATTGTGTGTGTATTAGGCCTGGGTGGAGTTTGAGGAGTTCCACGACGCGGAACTCTGCGAAGTGACCAAAAAAATCCAACCCTATGCAGAGTTCCGCAAGCGGCAGAGTGCATTTGGTAATGCCGTTCACATTGATTTTCAGCACCGGGTCTTTATCCCGCGCTGTAAAATTAGCGCGGATGGCATCATGTGCAGCGCAAGAGGGCACTGCCTCTTTTCTTGCCGCTCAAGTAGATTTTCTACCAGAGCGGCAGCTTTCTCAACGCGAACGAAAGGTTTCTCAATGCGAGCAGTCACGACCTTCCGCGACCATACGTGTTGAGAAATCTGACCATAATACACACAAAAGAAGGGGTGAGGGTACGGACTCACCTACCCCAAACCCCCTGTAAACACTTAATGCACCAAAAGGAGTAGGGAGTAATAAAATATGTAGTGTTATGGCACATGCTATATGTGATAATACTGCCCTCACTCACACAAATGTGTGACATGCTTCATCATTGGGCTGCTACCAAAAACACCCCAGCGTAGCCACGCATGGGGTGGAGCAAAAGGGTGGGGGAAGACAATACAACACACAAAAAGAGACACAAAATAATTATACAGTGACTGGGAACGTCGGTAGTGATGGTGCAGTGTGAAGTGAATTAAAACTAGCTCAGAAGTGTCGCTGTGCCTAACACTTTATTCCTGGGTCTTCCGGCCAGAGTTAAAAAATGTGAAGGATGGTGGTGATTGGGAGATTCTATGTGCTCCTACCACCCCTCCTTAACTGCAAGGTGGTCAACATGTTTCGGCCGTTAGTGTATGCCCCTCGTGTAGGGTCACGCCGGCCTTCCTCAGGACTCTACCTGTCCCAGTCTGCTCTCACTCTCACCTCCAATTGAGATAAGAGGATAATTTAAGGTCAGTTCCTTCCGTTTCGAGGAATTTTCTCCAATGGGTCATGTAAGTACTAAATAACTGGTAAGAAGAACAGAAAGAGACAACCAGTCAGGAATAGTAGTCTCCTATAAGTAAACGCAATGTTGTGTAGAAAGATTCATAAGAGCCACAATATAAACCGGGTGTCATTCATACCACACGGAATGACTATGGTGTCTGTCCCATCTATTATTACGTGTGCCGAAGGAAAGGTTAAAAGAAACTGTAAGATCAGTGATCATATCTACAATTAAAAAATGTATATACATATATGATTGTATATATACATTTATCCAGCCATTTCTGTTTTGCAGGACCTCATACCCCTCATGAAGCATTGGGGTGCACTGGCAGCCAGGTAGCATGCTACCCTGTGGGGAGTGAAGCTTGGGTGCAAGACGGTTGAATTGGAATATGGAGTGTGTTGCAGTGTTTTTGTGTTTTGCATCCTTGGCTGCATTGTGCTCTTATCTTCAATTAAGTCGCAGTGCCTTTGCATTTAGTTGACTGAATGAGTGAGGGACAGAACACAGGACAAGGCACCTTTCCACATACCCCAGCCTTTACCCTACTCCAAACCGAACCATGGCAGTAATGGAATATTTCATGAGTACCATTTCGGAGTACTCGTTCAGAGCTTATGGCTTTTTAGATTTTAGCCAATGTAAATGAAAAGTGGGCTGTAAAATGCAGTACATTGCCCCATTTCATTTTTTCCTAAAATGTCTTAGTGGTGAACTGCCCCCCACACTAACGTACCTCGCACCCCAGAGCCTAGCCCCGCCTCTCTTACCCAGAGCCCTAATTCAAGAAAGACAGGCTGGCATCCTTTGCCCGGTCGCTGCACTCGGTGCATTGGTCAGTGAGCTGTGCCACTGTTGGAAGTGGGTGGGGACAGCAGGGTAGTAAACGGACCAGGAGAAAAGTGTGGCATGTCAGTGGGGAAATGGGTAGTGGCTTGCTAAGAAAAATGTTGGGTACCTGCATTTTTTTAGTACATATTTAAATTAAGGTTTTGGGCTTGACTTTTAGAGTGAGTCAATATATTAGCCTTAAGTTATTTACCAATGTTCTTCGGGTGTGTAGAATGAACGAAAAAGATTTGAGGAGCGCACTGTTATATACAGGGTGTTCTGGCGCCAGGGTCACGCACTAGAGGCACGTACTATAGTGCACCTCATTGGCCTTTGGTTCAGAAGAAGCTATTAGCTTCATTTGCATTTATGAATGCATCTAATAATGATTAGTAGTGTCAGTGAGACGACATCAATGGGCCTATGGCTGTCTGGGTTGTTGCATTTCAGACCAAAGCTGAGTAAACCATAGTATAACTGATAGGGGAGTAGTCATCCTGCTGAGCAAAGGATAAAATAACTAAAACAGCATAGTCACTTACAAAAGTTGCCAAATTTAAAGATGGTAACCTGTTAAGAAAGCAAACAGAGGAAGTTGTAGAAAGTTGAAGAACTTTGTTCCCCTCTCCACCGAATTAGCATGAGTTATTCTTCTTAAGTGTCCTTGTGTACATGAGTAATAGTCAAAGCCTGAAGATACAGAATCTCTCTAACTCAACCTGTTCTTCTTTATAAGCACCATGAATTCAAGAGAACAAGTTTATTTAAAATGGTCTATTTATAGTACTCTTTGTAAATCAGTTTGCGGAACCAAGTAGAACTGTTATTTTTTTTTATTTAGGGGATTGTATAGGGGAGAGCACTGGAGATCTCCTTCATCTGTTATCATGTAGTCCATTTGCCCTCTCCATTTTTCTGTCATGGCGATCAGGAGTTTAGGAAACTGGCTATCTAGTTACACTGGCGTTTACCTTGTGGTCCACCACTTAGGGTGTTAAATCAGGGACTGGTGAGCTGCCATTATTCTGATTTGATAGCAGTTATTGTCCTCTCTAGGAGAAGCTCCTTGCTAGTTCAAGGCTGAGCAGCCAGTTTGCTCCTTTGATTCAAAGCAGAACCATTTTAAAGTTAGCTTGTTCTTCACTGAGTTACGATAACAGCAACTTATGAGACAGTGCTAGCGTATGTGGTATATGGGCATACACATGTGTATTGAAGGTTCTTTCTGTGTGTGGTCAGGGTGAGTGAAAGTCTTATGGTTTTCAGTCACAGTAATCAAAAAATTTGCTGTTTGTTAGAAAGTTACCCTTTTTGTCCTGTTCACCCCATGTTTTTGTGCTGACTGACACTGGTGGTAGCTGACTCTGACTGTGCCCTGGGCTCTGCTAGTCAGGCCCAGGGCCAGTGCTATGTTAAACACAAACACAAACATTGAGGTACACTTATAATTGGCATGACCTATCCGAAATGTTCCTAGTTGATAATAGGGCAAAGGGAGCAAAACTATCTATAAGTCCCTAATATATAATAGGGCATGGCAGTTTAGAGGCCTGCAGCCTTTGTTGCACTTGCATATGTGCATTGCTGAGAACCTGAGGTCATTTTAAAAGCAGCCCTGTGTTGCAGCACAGCTTTTAAAAGTAAAATTCACTGCAAGCTCGACTTTGGTAGTATTGGCCCTTTAAAAGTGGTATTCTACCTTATTTTTACATTCTGTGTACCCCCAATGTCTCCCCTAGGTATTCCAGGGGTAGGGGGTCATGTAACTATAAGTAGGGCCCCTATAAAGGATGTTTTATAAACCCTGGTGAGTGAACGCTGCCCATTTTATTTTTCCCCAGTGTCGGAAATTCTTTACAAAGTTGACTTTGGTGCTGTGGGCACTGTGAAGTAATAACCAAAATCGTTTTTGCATATTAAGAACCCCCAGGTCTCCCCTTGGCATTCCAAGGGTGGTGGTGGGTCCTGTAAATACAAGCAGGGAATTTATAAAAGAAGTTTTATAAACCCTGGTGAGGAAGAAATTGCACATTTCATTTTTCCCATTGAAGATAGTTGGCCCAATAGACTAACAGGTTCATATGTTATGGATTTATAACTATTGCCAGTAGATTATGAAAATATCATTCAAAGACTGAACAGAATGGTATTGATAAATCCGGCAACTTGCCATTGCTCAAGTTATTATAACTTGTACTGAAAAGAAGTTATAAGACTTTCTTTTCTGTAAGCCAAAATCCAGCTTCTAGCACTCTTCCCTGATTGGTCAGTCCTGAGGGGATTTGCCAAGCTGCCTTCATTAGGTGATGCGTGGCCCAGCCGGGCAGAGGCTATCTGATGGAGAGAACTCTGTGAGGCACAGGAATACCAGAGCAGTGGGTTGGGCCATAAAGCATCAGCTTCAAAGGAAGCCTGTCATCCCCTCTCCCTGCCAGATGGGAGGCTTAAGGAAGGAATTCACAGATGTGAGTGGGGAGAGTTTGTGGAAATAAGCCATACTCTGGGTTTGGTTTAGTTAGCTTTTGCTGCTCTGCTGAAATTTCAGCCATGATGGATTTTGAGAGAATAGTGCTTTCTGGGACAAGACTATTGCCCACTTTGAAGGAAGTTGTCATGCTTTGGGGTGTTGCCCTGCACCTCATTGGACAGGGGGCTCCCATGCTTGTCGCCAGAGAACACTGGATAAATATGTGAGAGGTGCAGAGCCTCTCAGTTCTGCTGCCTGAAACTACAAGAAAGAGGATTGTCCTGCTGGAATCCTGATCTGCACCCAAGGGCCTGCCTGGTGAAGACTGCGCCTGCTGCACTATCTGGGACTACAGCTCTGAGGACTTTGCCTTGCTTCAAGAAGGAGTAAGGAGTGGACTCCCTGCAGCTACTGGTTAACAGAGCTTAACTAACCCTTCTCCAGCCAGAGTCCCCTTCCTCGAGTGCGTCCAATGGGGTTTTACGGGGTTGACCAAGTGCATTGTGGGAATTGGAGTCCAGGCCTGCCAAGGACCATTTATGAAATTCCAGACCCTTGGGTTTGTGTTTTTGACATTTGGACCCCACCAGGAAACCTTCTGGAAGGCCCTCCAGAAGTTTGGGAAACTTTTTGAGAAAACTCCATAGGGGGACCGACTCGACCACGAGAGCCATGCCGGCCACCTTCAACCGCGACCCGACCCGGATTCCAGGTTTGTCCTGCTGAAGAGCTCCGGAGGTTTGACTTCCAGGGTTTGACCGGGAGCTCCCAGAAAGTAGAGCGAACCCTCACTGAATCTGGACTGGTGGAGAGCATTGAGGGCCCCTAGCAGAAAAAGCTCCAGAGAAGTTTCTAAGTTCGAAGGTAAAATTTTGACAGAGGCCTCCCGCGTGAAGTATCTGAGCAGGGCTCCATCGTGACCCAGTACCGTTTTGTTGGCCTTATTGCTGGTGTTAGGTGCCTACATCCCCCTCCTAATAACCAACCTTCCAACACTGTTAAATGCTCTTTTTGGGGTTATTTTCTGTAAAATGTCATTGACAATAGACACCACCAAGCCTCCACTTGCACAGTGCACTGACGGGCTGTCTTTCACTTTTTTTTTTACGAGGGCTGACTTTAATTCTCAGTATAACCCTTCTCATGGCAATTATTCAATTGGAAGCTATGGGAAGTTCGAATCTCAAGGGAAGCCCAAAAATTGCTTTCATTTTAAAGAGATTTAACTGATACAAGTACTGCAAGAGTAGAAGACCTGTACGGGGCCAGTCGAAATATGCCCACAAATATGTCTCAGGGCTAGAAGAAGCTTAGGCTGACCCAAGGAGACCAGAAAGAAGAACTGGATGTGCATCAAACGCCAGAGCAAAGATTGAAGACCCACAAAAACTAGAGACATGGACCTGGAAGAATTCAGGACCACTGGAGACCTGCAGAGACCAGAGGAAGGGGCTGAAGTTGGACTAGCACAAAGATTTGGAGATCCACAGAGCTAAGAAGGTGAGCCTGAAGAAACACAAAGAATCTGAGACTAGAAGACCCTCAAAAACCAGAAAGAGACCCTTGAGATGCAATAATACCTGGAAGGAGACTCTGTAACTGCCAAAGCCATGAAAAATGCTTACAGTCCAATAGCGACTGATGGAGAGACAGGAGATACGTAAAAGCCCAGAGGGAGACTTGAAGATCTGAAAGAACCATACAAGAAGCCAGAGGAAGTCCTAGTTGACCCAAGAGAGTCCTAAAATATAGTTGCAAGACCCACTCACTCTTTGGGGAGGGAAGCGGGGGGGCTAGGATGCACAGTACCACTGCCATGAGGGTAAGGCCACTGGTTAAGAGTATGCACTGTTAATCCTGAAAGAACCCAAAATTTTAAAGAGAAATAAAATGGCTGTGTTTAAACCCCGTAGAAATAAAAAAAAAATGTGTAAGTGACAAGCAGGCCAAATAAGGACTTGCTCTGTCTACTATGGCTGTCAACAGAAAAGATAGGCAAGGAAAAAGTAGAGGTCATGAAAGAAGGTTGTTGCCAGTTTCAAAGAGGAACTATAGGTTCTGGTCGGGTCTGGTGGCTTAGTGAACTAATGCGTCCACTGTAGGTGCCTGTGTTTGACCTTGTGGTCGCAGGTTCAAATCCTTGCGGGTCCACTTAGCCTTTCATCCTTCTGAGGTAAATAAAATAAGTACCATTGGGTAACAATAAACATCTGTTCTTCAGCACCAAGATACCCACAGGTGAACGTGTGCTTTACAAATACACGTTATGTCATGTAGGAAATGGGAAAAGCGCTCTAGGATGGTGATACACGACTTCTTCTCGCATAAGAATCTCAGCCTCAACCAAGCTTCATAAAGAACAGCCATCGGGATATGAGACTCACACTGAGCAAGCTGGGGAAGTAAAGGATTCATCTCAACATTAAAGTCTCGGTAGAACGGTACCTCTAAACTGTGAAGGGCCTCCCTACTGGCGACACCTGTAGCTGGAGCATACAGCCACAACACAAGGTGCCACGCTCCAACAAGACCTGCCTGTTTCTCTTCCCTATGCCAACACAGTACTTTACTATTTTGTGATCTTGGAATGTCATCTCACGTTGTTTACCTGTATTAAAACTTATCAACCACACAACAGAAAGCAGCAAATATTGTAATTATGCCATCGAGGGTTTCACTCTGTGATGTATTCATTGAGGTAAGTGGGAAAAAATCACGACTTGATATAGAGCAACCTGAGACAGGCTCTTCCATCTAATTGTGTTATGTTTCCATTCATTCATGGAAGACTCGCGCCTACGCACTCATTCTGTCCACTTAGGCGCTTTCTTCTCTGAAAACGCGTTGCTTAGTGAGACGTCGCGAGTGGGCTGAAGTAGTGCAAATGAGCACGCGCCTCACGACGCGGAAGCTGCTGTGCGCATACACAATTCAGAAGGGAATTAATGCGGCTGGCTTCGGTGCTAATCAGCATTCATATAATCCATTTCCTGTTCTGTTGCTATGTGATCTTTACAATGATCCTCTTGTTCCCTTAAATCGTGTTTCTACTCAAGATCAGAGGCAGATGGCGCACTGAATATGACTATTTGAATTACAATGCGCGTGAAACATGATACCGCGTGTACTCCACTGCAGCACTCACATATTGAGGATAAAGTGCTTGAAGCCATCTAAGTGTCACCCTTGGGACGGGCTATATTGATAACGCCAATGAAGGAGTATGCATTTTAATGGCTGTAAAAGGGTCGTCTTCAATTTGTCAATTATTGGACATTGCTGTGAGATTGTTGTATTTTAGTAAGCTAAACAATATCTAACTCGATGTATTATTTCCACTTTTAGGTTTTATTATCTACCATTCTTGCATCATTTCCATAGATCCCCTCCATGTCCTGTGTACACATTACAGGAATAACAAGTGCAAAATCTCGTGTGTGCAAGGGCCCTGCTTGTACAAGTACATTAACTTCCCTAAAGAGATCAAAAATTGCAGGCTTTCATTGAACATTTTCAACAGCTAAATCTGGTGCCGTAAAATCGCACCTGTCCCTTTTTAGGTATTTTAGAGACAGCTTTAGCTATGCATCAGATCGAATGCAATCAATGCATAATAACGCACAGAACGAGATGCATCAGGTCAGCACACCCCAGCCGTTTCTTGTTGCAAGTGGCATTCAAGTTTTGGATCAGCTCAAAGAGCATTCTTGGAGAGATGGAACTGTGAGTCATGAAAAGGGACTTTGTCTTCTTTACAGTAGGCAATCGTAAGCCAAGGACCGCAGCCATTATAGTATGCCAAGCCAGGTTAGGCTGCAACCTCACCCCTTATCTCACCTACACAGCTCACTGCCCCTGCCTGACAGTGACAGAGCTTCGGGTGCGAAGCCCCTCGCTGCTTTCACTCTCGCCACAGGAACAATATGGTAGCCAGACCCAGAGGTCTGTAGTGCTGCCCTTGCTGGGGCTTCCAGAGGCTCTTTTCTCTGAAATGACCACCCTGCCAGAAACAGCAGGTATTCACATCCTGCACATACCCTGGCCTCTCTTAGGTATTGGGCAGGCACTCATGAAATCAAGGCACTGAATATCATTGACCAATGGTGCAAATCTAGGAATGTTCTTTTGATTAACGAGTGATTGTTCAAATCTCTTACAGAGTCATAAGGAGAATCTGTGCTGAGGATTAATAAATGATGGTGCGAATCTGGGGGTGTATAGCTGATTAGTGGTTGATGATGCAAATCTGAACAGGCCCTAATGATTACTGAGTGATAGTGCAAATCTGATCATGCATTGCTGGGTAATGTCTTATGGCATTATTATTATTATTATTATTGTTATTGTTTTTGTTATTATTACTGCTATTATAATTATTATTGCTATTAGAAGTAGTAGTATTAATACCATAAAATATGATTATGCAGCCAAGGCTTCCGCATGATGATCCAAATCTATGCCAACACTCAAGAATTCTGAATGTAAATTTGAACAAGCCTTCAAGAATGATGAGCTATGGCACGCATTTGAACATGCACTAGGCAAAACTAAACATGCAGTTATGATTAAGTAATGGTGCAAATCTGAACATACAGTACGGAATCCTGAATAATGGGGCAAACCATGGCGGCAATTCTTGACCTATGGTATTCCCATTTTGCATGATTATGCTTACCCCTTGTGCAATGGTTGCAATGGGACAATTGTAGTAATTCTTTGTATATTATGGGCATTCTTGGCACAATGGTGCCCAAGCCTGAAATGGTAAATCTTGGTATTTTTAAAAATTATCACTACTCCTGTGAGAGGCCTCAACCTACAAGACTGATGCAAACCATCCACATCAATCCACACATTCATTCTTTCATTTATGCACTCATTCATTCATAATTAAATGCACTCACCCATTCACCCACCCATCCATGTACACACTCACCAATCATGTGTGCTCTCAGTCACTCATCAATCCATCCATGCACTGACCTATCCATTTAGTCACCGACTCATTGACACATTCACGAACTCACTTATGCAACCACATGCACAATGAAACACAATTTATCCTATAAAACAACCAGAACTATTAGATTTACTATCAGGTTTCTGTGTGTGTTTCACAAAGGCTGACACTGAAAGTGGCCTCATAGATAGCTTTACAACTCTAAGCTGGACTCAGATCCCTCCAAGTGTAAAAGCCCAAGCATTTCAAATAAACTCACCTAAGTGTCGTAGGGCCGGATTACGAGTTCGTTGATTTTACCGCCATACCACTGTGGCGGCAGTCTCCTTCCCGCTGTTTAACGAGGTCACCGCTGGCCCAGCGGCGGTGTTTCTGATGGCAGAGAATATTTTTTCATGTGTCAATGCATGTGTGTATATTTTGACTGCACAAGTGTTAAATGTACACATGCATGACACGTGAAAAAATACCTACGACCAGTATTTTCACATTGCTGGAGTCTGGACCATATGTGCCCAGTCCAGTCAATGGGTAAAAACTGCAAAACAGACTTCCTGGATTTCGCACCAACAGGGTAGTTTTCTTCGGGGTCAAGAAGCTGCTGTGAAGGGGGGATCTGTAGGAAGGGATCCACGTGGGAGGCTGATGGGAAGCAAAGGAAATGGGTGAGTATGCACCCCAATTCCTTTGACTCTACCAACTCGAAGCAGGTGGTCTTCCCGCAACGGTCGACTCGACCGCAAGCCAACCTGTAATACTGACGGCGTTAAATTTGTCTGTACCGCCCTCTGGTAGCAGCTTTCCCCCTACCATCATTGAGGTGGTCTGCAAATGGCTGGCGGTGGCGCTCCGGCGGTCTTTCATTCTGCAAACCGCCAACATCGTAATACGTTGGGCAGACTGCCAACTAGGCAGCGGGGTTTCCAATGATATTTCAATGGCAGTTCCCTTACTGCCAAACTCGTAATCAGGCCCTTAAAGTGGTATGTGACTAAATTGTTAGGAAAGACAAGTCATTGAAAGGAAGAAGGCAGCTAGAGCTAACACTGTACAGAGTAGTAAATAATAATCCAAATGTAAATCCATGACCTACTGGGTATCCCAAAGAAAACAAGTTGTGATGAGAATGCTTGTAGCTTTGAATTGTAAGCTTCTGGTGATGTACCTTCGGAGCTGCATTCCAGCTTTCTTTTGTATTCCACTTGGTGATACAAGACAAATAGCCATGGGTGAAATTCCCATGTGAAAGTGCAATGCAGGAATGTCGTCTATGTTATTTTTTCATCCGCGGATCGGTATTGGACCTAATTCTCTGCTTTGTGGGTGGAAAAAAAACTAAAGAGAACAGATGCTTTTTGAACCAATTTGAGGGCCTGGGCAGTGAAGTTAGCATCAGTAGTGGCTGCTACCGACCAGGGGTGGGGTAAAGAGGACTGGGGGAATAATTAAAAAAAAAATAGCACTTAACTCTTCACCACTGACTGCCGCCTCTTATTTCTTTGTCCTCCTCTCGGCAGGAAGCACACAGCCTCCCAGAATCCCCTGACCAATCAAAACGCTGCCTTAGCAGCATTGGGATTGTTTGGAGCGCCGTGGTTTGGTGCTCAGACAGGGGCTGGCTAGCTGTGCATGTTTTCCACCCAGGCTGTTATACAGTCTGCGTGGAGAACATGCAGAGTGTGCATGACGCTTTGGCCGGCCCTAGACGGCCGGCTAAAGCGTCATGCGCACTTTAGGTGCTGCCAACACTCCTCCCCCATGACGTGGGGAGCCCAGCCCCGCCCGCCTGGCTTCAGCTGCAAGCTGAATACCGAAAACAAAATGATAATAACAAACGTTATTATCATTTTATTTTTTGTATTCAGCTTGCAGCTGAAGCAGCGTGACGACACTCCTCCGCCTTAGCGGAGGAGCCGCCATTGGTTAGCATTAAGGTGAAATACACTGCTCAGACTCCGCACTTTAAATCATCTTCCCCATTAGGAAAATCAGTGTGCACTGCATTGTCCTCCTGGTGGGGTGGGTGTCACCCTCAAGTTCCCCTGCTGGTAACATTTATTTGAAGAGCACTATTAGGGGATGGCCATTGTAACTAACCTAATGCAATTACCATTACATTATTTACAATGGTTGAACCCTGACAGTGCCTGATTGCACAGGAATTCCTCATTCCATGCTCTCCACAATGCCTGGAATAAGGAATTCTTGTTTTGTATGGCAGTTCGCAAAAACAACAATTGATGGACAGAATGCAGAACAATGTCATACATTCACCCCAGTACAGCAGTATGGCAGTTCACCTGCATTCCTCAGGTTTTTCAATATGGGACAGGTGAATGCCAAAACAGTGAAATTGATCAGTTTTGCATTCACTTACCAACAATGGGAAAAAGGGATTGTCACCAAATACTAAAATAGCATAAACCATATAAAAATCAGCCAGCTCAAACTCCAAAAGAAGTCTAGCAGGATCTGCCAGGCCTATTTCTCGTGAAAACAAAAATCACAACCCCGTCCCTAGCTGCATTTCCGCCTGATTTAGTGTTGCTTGGGATCCTAGGCACCAGTTGCGGCCCGTGCAGATAAGCGCACTGTGAGGGCGGGGCGGGGGTGGAGGGTGCGAAAGTGACGAAATAGGGAAAATTAAATAAATAAATAAAACCACTTAACTTACGCTCGCTGCATCCCCGACTCCGGGATGCAATGAGCGCAAGGTAAGTGGTTTTATTTATTTAGTCATTTTATTTTCCCTATTCCATTGTTTGTCCCACGCCCCTGTCCCGCCCCACCACGCTTACCTGCACGGGCCACGACTGCTATTCACAGCGAAAACTCTGGATCACGTTAGACTGCTGTATCCCATATAAGGACAATAAACCCCACATGTTATGAAAGGTATGCGTTTTCCTAAAGGAATGTTTGCAATTTTGAATTGTGAGTTACTAGGCTCAATGTTTGGCATTCTGGGGTTGGGACGGAGCAGAAGGATAATGAGAGAAAAGGCCCAACGATATATACAAATCAGTCTGATCACAATCCTAAACCATCTGTTCCGCACAATCTGTTGGGCTATCTTCTCCTCACTCGATGCATTGAGTGTAAAAAAGTGATGAAATGGAAGATGGTATGTCACCAGTAGCTTACAAGGCTCAAGTTTCAACTCAAATTTATGTTATTCATGTGCACACTTAATTAAAAACATTGCACTGAAGTACATTAGTAAAAACTGAGCAAAAAGAAACATTTGAAAGCGAAGAAATCGCTGTGCAAAGTAGCAATGTACAAGTGCAAACAAGTGCAATTTGTGCAAATTAACAACAATTTAAAATGCCTATTGTACGAGGTTTTTCCATTTAAAAATTAAATGCATCTGCCTGCAACTAATGCTGGTGTTTAGGATTAGGGCAATAGTGTCGAAATTTGTGCATACGGGGATTTAATGTACATTTAGTCCCATGCATTTGCCACTGGCATTTTTGTACACCACTTGTTAGGATAGTCTTTTTACTCAGACGTTTAGACATAGATAAATATGAATAAAAACCAGTAAAACATTTGTAAAAAGAGAGTCTAAAATGTCTGATGCACCTGATTTTCCCGTGCAGTAAGAAGACCCTTTGATCTGAAGCTTTTCAGTTTTCAGGTGAACTGTAGTATAATCCAAATTTTATACGGGCGGGTGAGTTGTGCTTATGTGCTCCATCGTGCTGGTCCCTAATTTGCTAGGTTTGCCCGTGTTGCCTGAAAGCAACATATCGTTCAAGGCATTTACATTTTTTTAAAAGTGGCTGTACATCTGGCTTTTACAAATACAGGAGTCTTGTGCTTGCGCGCTCCGTCGTGCAAATTTTATGTGCTGTTTGCAATCTCAGTTATGCTTTTAATTTTGCAATCAAGTCCTACAGTTGAGTTGTATATCTCAGGAGTTAAAACAAGCTATGATTTCTGGCCTACAACGGCGTATTCCCTTCTGGTTCCATACTGGTCTCAAGATGGTTTTATGATCATTTATGTTTGCTTTGTGTAATGGGTTTGTATTGTAGTTTGTATTGGAATGTATATGCTTGGAATGCTATTGTTCTTCTATGTTGTCCCGTGCATGGAGTGTGCGCTGTCGGTGGGTTCGATCTGCAATGACAGTTGCAGATCGACCTTCTGGCCGGTGACACGCTCCTTGTCGTGGATAAAGCTTGTACTGAATCAATATACTTAATTCAAAGAAGAACGACTTCGGAGTGGTACTTTGTCACTTACCACACTTTGCATATGCAGGTTTGATGGATCACATTCTCTGGAGCTTTACCACAGAGCCGGCAGTTCTCTGTTGTACCAGTTTGTTTCCATGGTCGTAGATGCAGGAGCAATGGTAGGCACCCTAAGCGATATCTAAGGAACAATGTCTTAACCTGGGGTTTGATGGCTATGCCCAGGTACGGTTGAGGGCTTAACTTTCCATGGGGCGGCATTACAAGCCAAGCATGTCGTCTTTTTGCATTGCCTCCTTTGTCTGCCAACAGCACGGTGGCTCTTGACTCTCTTATTTATAGTGGTCTTAACTAGGGAGTAATTGGAAAATATCTCCCAGCTTATAAGGCAAAATTGCAAGGATTCCCATCATTAAACTTCTGTTCTGCACTAAAACCTAACAAATACATTGAAATGATTTTCTAATCCTTTATGTACTTAGCTGCACTTCCATCAGAGCATGGTATATCACCAAAATATTGTAAAAAGAATTGTTATATAAGGTATAAAGTAACCCTTGATGTACATTATAAGGATACTGCAAGTCACAGAGGAGTTCCATTACTATATCCAAATTCATTTGTAAGGTTATGGAACTCGAAAGTGACTTGCAATATCCTTATCATGTACACCAGGGGATACGTTATCCTATATAATATATGGTCACACCATCACTTTTCTCACAAACCACTTAAAAGCTTAATGTATAGCTCATTCGTATGAAATAGAGAGCATGTCTGCAAACATGAAAAATAAAAATAAAACCTCTAGTGCAAAATCAAACACATCAAAAACCTGTTAGATATTTGTTGCAAACAAATATTTCAAACAGTTCAATACAAGTCAGTTTAAAAAAAAAAAAATGCTGCAATAGCTCGGAAAGTGTAGAAATGTGCAGAAATATCCTAGCTTTTCTCTAACGAGTGCAAAAAATAAACATATTCTCTCTGCCTGTCATTGTATGCTATCAAAATGGAGCAGAAGTTAAATAAGCAGCATTCCGTTTACGTTGCTTTAAACAGCTGCTTCAGTTATGCTCTTTGACTTGACCTGCCTTTCACCTGGGCTGCTGCCTCTGGAAGCAGGCATTGTGACGTTAGAACTCGACTGCAATACTTCTAATAGTCAAGTTCTGCAGTCTTTGCTTTATAATCAGCAACTGGGTGTGTCACAAGTTGCCACTTACAAAGAAATTAGAGACTGCCATTTATACAAGGATTACAGAACCTTATGTCTCATACAAGGATATTGTTTAAAAAATATTGTCAACTCAATATTATTGTGGGACAGAATATCGACGGGATAGTTTATCTTTTTTTAAATTTCGTACATAGTATTGTTTTCTTTAATATAGTTTCATAAAATATTTTTAATTAATTTAATATGTATTAGCTATTGTATGGTAAGGTAATCCTATTACAATAATAAATGTTTTAATTTGTTTAGTATAGTTTGTAATTTTAAGAGTGAGATTTTTGTCCTTATTTTAATCGGTAATTTTTAATTTAGTAGGTGGTTGTTTTTTAATTTGTAGGGGATTGGGCTAGAAGTTATTTATAATATACACTTTTGTTTAAAACATAATATTTTTCATGTTACTCACATTATTCATTATTAATCAATTATGTATATATAATGACCAAAAAGATTTGCCACACACCAGAGATGCAATTTCAGAGATGTTTATTACACCACCTGTCACGGTGGTAACAGGTGGGCGGTTCAGGCAGGTCACAAGCACACACCATTTCAGTATTCCACTTCCTAGGTATAACCGAGTGACTGGGAAACGGGTGTGCTAGAGGGACTATATCTCCCAGCAGGCTCAAGGGCATACAGGAAGTCCTGCGAACGAATGTGGACGGAGGGCAGGTCATAAGCCCCTCCTTGGCAATCACTCAGGGCTTGTCAATTCGGACTGTTTCGAGTTGCTGGCTATACTGAAGGACTTTTGGATTCCGTCTTGTGCCTGAGATCCCTGCCTATGCTGGCACACGGGGAGTGTGCGCGGTATACCTTCTCCTGTTCATTTGCTTCCCTTGGCCGCGGCGGATTCCGTGAGCTATCTTCATTCCGTCAGCGGCCCCTCTGAGCCGCATCTTCCATTTCTAGTAGGGGGTCTTTTTCGGTCTCCTGGATTTGGCCACGTCTGTCCCGTCCCGGATATTCCTGAGTGACGAGGGGCGGCTTTTCTTGTTGGTCATTTTCAGTTCTTTTGGTGCACAGAACTATTTTCATCCCATTTCCTTGCTCCTGTGACAGAACAGGGAGCTTTTGCTTTGCGGTTGCTTTCAGTTGCATCAAGACTCTTCCTGATCTCGTATTCTGTGGGATATCGTCTTATTCTCCTGGAGGAGAACTTGATTCAGCATCTGGTGATACAACTAGGTTCCTAAATCCGATACTGGACATTCTACCTGCCCTTTGGACTAGGTGGTAAGCATCTTTATGTTACGTTGTGAGCCCTAGAGAGAGAGTGAGTCTTGGGGAGATGGGAGATGAGCTGGGGTGCGTATGAGTGCTGGGTATGACGTCTCTTCTCTTTTGTCTTACAAACAGGGGCATTCTAATGTTGCAGAAGTTCCCTGAGGCATTCTTGTGAAGCCAGTTGTCCCAGAGGGTGTCCAGTTCCGTGCTGTTCTACCCTTGCACCCTTTGTTGTTTTTCCCTATTCCCCTTTTTCCTGTGGCACTCACATATCGAGGGGGGGTTACTCATACTCCACGTGGTGGTAGTGTTTAGGGGAATAGAGGATCTGGCAGTTTTCCATCATCCCCGCTGGACCCCTCAGCAGGTTAGTGATAACCAACTTTGGGCCCTGACACCACAACTACCACCAACGTGTTTCACCACAAGGGCTTTATTGAAATATATATATATACATATATATATATATATATATATATATATATATATATATATATATATATATATATATATATATATATATATATATATATAATCTACTGGCGGTCGCCAGTAGATAGTTATAGTTACAACCTATTATCCATAGGAAATCCGCGACATTCTATTTGAAATAACTCTCTTGCCGGTTGACGTATCTTCGCAAAATTTTCAAACTTTGTGGGGCGCTCCGGTCCGCTCCTACCCTGAAAGTCTCGGGGGATTCGTCAAGCGGGGCCGAGAAAAAGGGGGGTCCCAAAACGCGTTTTCCCCATGCAATTTTCCATAGGAAACTTTAGACACGGCTACAGCCCGAACTGCTGAACGGAATTACACCAAATTTGGCAAAGAGGTAGTTCTTGGTTCAGAAAGAACCCTTTTTGTTAAATGGTGTAAATCCGTTCAGTAGTTGCTGAGAAAATCAAAAGTAAAAGTACATATATATCTATGGCCGAGTAGGGTCCGCGTACCCTCAGCGCACCCTGCGCGCACCGTCCCGATCACGAGCTGCATGTTAATTGGCTGTCAGCTGGCTGTCAACATTCCGATTCAGGAAATGTTGGCAGCCATTTTGTCCTCGGTAGAACCGAGGGACAGAAACAAGTGCGCAAAGCGCACAAAGGGGCAGGGTAGAAACACCCTGACCCCCTAGGTTTACTCAGGGGGTCCCACAAGGACCCCCTGGGCAAAAAAAAAAAATTTTTTAAAAATCGGCAGGATGCGCTCAGGGTGCGCGAATCCTGCCGAAAAAAATCGAAGCGCGGTCTCCCACGCTTCGATTGCATTTTGCCCGGGTGGCCCAAGTCCCGGGGGCATGGTGAGGGTGGGTATATTGTTTGTATGGGGGCCTCAAAGGGCCCCCCAAGCCCTGAGGACCGCCACCCCCGGGGCTTTATAAAAAAAATGGTGCAGGAGGGCTCTCCTGCCCTCCCGCAGCCCCGGGGACCGCCACCTCCCTGGGGCACTTACAAAATAAATGTGGGGGTCCATTACGGACCCCCAGAGCCCCGGGGACCACCACCTCCCCGGGGCTGTTCAATTTAAGGGAGGGGGCCGCGCGGCCCCCTCCTGGAGCCCTTGATGGCCCTGGGGACCGCCACCCCCAGGGCCGGCTCCTGCAGTGTCCCGGGGTGCCTACCCCCGGGACACTGTAGTTTGCTATGGCAGGGCGGGAGCCTCGCGGCTCCCGTCCTGCCATAGCAAACTGCTTTGGATATTGGAAGCGAGAGCAGGGAAACCTGCTCTCGCTTCCAATATCCAAAGACAATTGCTTTTCCACATGGGGAGCAGCATGTTAGCTGCTCCCCATGTGGAAAGCAATGCGGCTCGCGCAGGAGGCGGGGAGCCGGCTGGGACTGTGGGGGATTGGGGACCCCCACAGTCCCCAACCAGAGGCCAGGCCCCGGGGATGGGGTCCCCGGGGCCATAAGTGGCCAGGAGGGGGCCACGCAGCCCCCTCCCCAAATTAGTAAAAAATAAAAAAATTAAAAAAAAGTGCAAGGCCGGCCCCGGGGGATGGGGTCCCCAAGGCCTTAAATGGCCTGAGGGGGGCCACGCAGCCCACCTCCAAATAAAAAAATTGAGGGCATGCCCGGGGATGGGGTCCCCGGGGCCAATACAGGCCCAGGGAAGGGGGCCACGCGGCCCCCTTCCCGTTTTTTTTTTCATTTAAAAAAAAAAATGCTCAGGCCCCGGGGGATGGGGTCCCCGGGGCCAAAAGTGGGCAAGGGAAGGGGGCCACGCAGCCCCCATCCCTTTAAAAAAAATTAAAAAAAAAAAAAACGACCGGCATCGTGCCGGAGGCCCCGCCCCTCCCTGCAGTACTCTGCAAACGCGCCCCTGGCGCGTTTTAAGAAGGGAGTAATTCCCCTTGAATACTGGGGGTCCCTGGGGCCAACTAGCCCACCAGGAACCTCCAGTATGCGCCAGGGGCTGCGTTGCAGAGAGGTGTACAGAGGCCACGCCCTTTTTACACCTCTCTGCAACGCAGCTCTGTGGCGCTTTTAGAAAGTATATGGTGGCCTAGTTGGACTCCAGGGACCCTCAGGATTCAAGGGGACTTAATCCCCCAACTTAAAACGCGCCACGGGGCACGTTTGCACAGTGGTGAAGGGAGGGGCGGGGCTTCAGGTGACATGTGTGCAAACAGGCCCCGTGGCGCGTTTTAAGATGGGGAATTAAATCCCCTTCAATCCTGAGGGTCCCTGAGGCCAACTAGCCCAACAGGTACATCCAGAAAGCGCCACAGAGCTGCGTTGCAGAGAGGTGTAAAGGGGTGTGGCCTCTGTACACCTCTCTGCAACGCAGCCCCTGGCGCATACTGGAGGTTCCTGGTGGGCTAGTTGGCCCCTAGGGACCCTCCTGATTCAAGGGGACTTAATCCCCCAACTTAAAACGCGCCACGGGGCGCGTTTGCACAGATGTCACCTCAGGCCCCGCCCCCTCCCTTCACCATTGTGCAAATATTCCTCTAAAATCTGCCGAACTACGAATTCCGATTTACTCACCTGTTATCAGGAGAGACCTCAGTGCTGCATCTTTCAGCCCAGTACTAATCCTGAAAAGTAATTTTAACCGTACTTACCAGTAACTTGAATTTCCGTCCATAGGATATCATTGTCTGCTTTTTGCTGAAAAAGTTTCTAAGTGTTGATTTTTGAAACATACAAATATTCCTCTAAAATCAGCCGAAATCCGAATTCTGATTTACTCACCTGTTATCAGGAGAGACCTCAGTGCTGCATCTTTCAGCCCAGTACTGGTCCAGAAAAGTAATTTTAACCGTACTTACCGGTAACTTGAATTTCCTTCATAGGCTAACATTGACTGGTTTCACTTGGAAATTCTTTAGTGTGGAGTTTTGGAACTTTATAATATTCCTCTAAAATCAACCAAAGTACGAATTCCAATTTACTCGCTTGTTATCAGGAGAGAACCCAGTGCTGCATCTTTTAGCCCAGCACTGACCCTGAAAAGTAATTTTAACCGTACTTACCAGTAACTTATATTTTCTTCCATAGGAATCCATTGTCTGGTTTTCAGCAGAAAAGTTTCAAAGTGTCGATTTTCACAAACTACAAATATTCCTTAAAAATCGCCTGTATGACTTAAACGCATTCTTTCAACTGTTTACAGGAGATGCACCAGTGCTGGATCCAGGATCCAACACTGAGTAAGAAAAAGTAATGATAACAGTTTTTACCTGCTAAGTGAATTTCCTTCCATAGGATAACATTGGTGATTCTATGTGAAAAAGTTTCTAAGTGTCAACTTTTAAAATACAATAATATTCCTTAAAAATCACTACTGTAACCAAAACGCTTTTACTCAACTGTTTACAGGAGATGTCCCAGGACTGAATCTAGGATCCAGTTCTGTGGTTAGAAAAGTAATCCATAAAGTAACTAATTGCATTTAACTAGAAATTCACATTGAGCTGAATGTTGCATTGTGTTTGAAAATGTGTTGCCCATTACAACAACTGTAACTACTGTACTTAAAAGTCTATTGCCTATCTGCAAAGTATTTAAACTAAAGTAATTCATTCTCATAAAGTATTTTTTGTAATGTAATGTATAATGTAATTACAATGTAATTTAAAAAATAAAATATGTAAAAAAAATTGTTTCTAAAAATGTAGTAAATCAGTATGACAAAAATTAATATAACAATTAATACATTTAAAAATTGTCATTTACAAAACCTTTGAAATTCACTGAAAAAACGTAGGTTTCAGACATGTTATAGTTAGGAATTAGCATTTAAAAAACCTTTGAAATTCACTGAAAAAACCATAGGTTTCAGGCACGTTATAGTTAGAAATTAGCATTTAAAAAACCTTTGAAATTCACTGAAAAAACCATAGGTTTCAGACACGTTATAGTTAGAAATTAGCATTTAAAAACCTTTGAAATTCACTGAAAAAACCATAGGTTTTAGGGACAGTTATAGTTAGTTGGACATTTCACTCGTACAAAACCCGTGAAATTCCCCGTTATAGTTAGTTCAGCTAACTATAACTCGTGCCCCCGCAATGCACTGCTGATGACGTCACATATTACATCACTCATGACATGGTCAGTGACATCACTGATGACATCACTGATGACATCTCAAATGACATCACTGATGACATCATCCACGTGATAATCTGATGCACCTCCTCACACCCTAATATAACCTTTGATACACCCACTCTAAATTACACACTGCCATTCGCAAAACCATACACACTCCAACACCAATAACTACATACCCACTCACTGATTCTTAGGTCTACGCACACATCCACTCACTCACCCGTACAGTCACTCATACTTACGGTCACTCAGTACTAGGACTATCATATGCACTCATACTCCTATATACACACTCAAACACCGCCACTCATCCATAGAGGTACTCACACACCTAGTCAGTCATGCAAATAATTAAACACACTGCCATTTACTCACCTATACAGTTATACACACACCAGCTCACTTACTCATACAAATACTAGCACATTCTTACGCTCTTATACAATCACTGATACAAGCACACACTCATCCATACAGCCACTATCACAATCACTCACTCTCGCTTATAGCTATTTATATACTCCAACACACATATATACTGCCTTTCACATATGTAGTTACTCACACATGTACCACTGAGATATACATTCAATCACTAACACACCCATACACACACTCACCCACCCAAGCAGTCCATCACAGATGCACTCTTGAAATCATGCACCCAGTGAATCACCCACTCACACATCTATGTATAGAGTCACACACACCCCACCCACACAAACACTCAGGCAGCCATACAGATACTCAGAGAACCAATCAATAACCCATATAGACACTCATGTAGCTATTCGCAAATCCATGCATCCACTTACACACCAACAAACAGACGGATACAGACATTCACACAGTTTAGTCACTAACCCATGCATTCAGTAAGATACGTTTAATCACTCACTTGTAGAGTCAGTCACTCACGTACTAAATCATCCATTCAGACACTTATACACCCACTCATTCTTCAATACGCCTTTCCCTATATATATTAAACATATTTAAACTTTACAGAAACACACAGTCACTGGATGATGTCATCAGTGATGTCATTTGAGATGTCATCAGTGATGTCATCAGTGATGTCACTGACCATGTCATGAGTGATGTAATATGTGACGTCATCAGCAGTGCATTGCGGGGCGCGAGTTATAGTTAGCTGAACTAACTATAACGGGGAATTTCACGGGTTTTGTACGAGTGAAATGTCCAACTAACTATAACTGTCCCTAAAACCTATGGTTTTTTCAGTGAATTTCAAAGGTTTTTTAAATGCTAATTTCGAACTATAACGTGTCTGAAACCTATGGTTTTTTCAGTGAATATATATATATATATATATATATCCTCCACACAATAGCCACTAAAGTCATTCTGAACACATTTTGCGATCGGTTGCTCCTTCATGGAAGTGGCCCCATGTATTACATGCCAACAACAATATTCTTCACAGAGCACATGAAGCATTCACAGGTTTTTTCAAACCATCAATTCAATCATCCAACAGACACGTTTTGGCTTTGTCGCCTTTTTCAATGTTGAATACACAAGATAATGTCAGTTGCAAGGTTTTAAAATGTCTTGAATCACTACTATTGGATGGTGAATTATAATTATCAACAATGGACTATTCTTTGTGTCTGAATTTCTTAGCCAGCATGCCGTCATCATTGCATGTATACTAATTAATTAGTTCATCTGATGTTAGTACATGTACTCATTGATTGTATAGTAGATCATAGCTGTGCTCTGGGTGATTGGATATTTCTGCCATCTTTGCCCCAAGGGGGTGATAGTTCCTTTAAGCTTTAGTTTGCGCCATCGCTCAGCGCTCCATACCTGCAAGCACTTGTTTCGTGACTGATGTCTGGTCATTTTAGTAATGTCCTGTTGGGTATATGCAGGTTAGACACTTGATTCTGGCTTTTGACAGTTCTGGTATCTTTAATTAAGTCCTCCACACAATTACCACTAAAGTCATGCCGAACACATTGAATGAAGACGTAAACTGAATTCACCAATTAGTTTACATGCAATGATGGCGGTGTGCTAGCTAAGAAATTCAGTCACAATGAATAGTCCATTGTTGATAATTATGATTCACCATCCAATGGAAATGAGTCATGATGTATTTAAAACCTTGCAACTGACATTACCTTGTGTAACCAACACTGAAAAAGGCGACGATGCAGAAGCGCGTCTGTTGGATGATTAAATTAATTGTTTAGAAACCTGCCAGTGCTCCGCGTGCTCTGTGATGTTTACTGGCGTTGTGATTTATCCAGCTGATCTAACTGTCTCAGGGGGCTCAGCCTCTCTACTTTGTTTGGTGGTGCAAGACTCACGCTGCAGGACCACGCAGCTTTGATATTTCCCAACTCCTTTACTCAGAAGATTCGCACTCTCAATCGTGGGAATTCCCCCTTTTATTACATTAAAATGGAGTGGCAGACAAACTCGTTTCTGCTATGTGGTTAACGGAGTTTGGATATACGTGTGTGTGTGTGCACGTACGTGTCGGTGTGTGTGTGTGTGTGTGTGTATATATAAAACACCTTTTATTTCCAGGCAAAGGATTCATCAAGGAAAAATGATCACTCCAATTTATAAAAATAGAGAGTGATTTAATTAACAAAATGACACCAAAACAACAAAAATACAATAAGGGGAATCAGAGATATGATTTTTATTTTTTATTAAAATAAAATAGCGTGAAAAGCGCAAAGTGCCAACCACGAACAACTGGCCACACTAGTCGTTGACAACGGTTCGTTTTAAGGCTGACAGCGATGGAACGTCGGTCGGGTACACAGGTTCGATTTGTTCCGGACAGAAAGTTGCCTTCACACTCAGAAAATTTTCAGGGAAGTTAGAGACTTCAGCAGGGCATGGCTGCAGGCTGGATCCAGAGACTGGCTCATCGACGACAGATTGACAAAGGACAAGGTCTCAGTGGAGCCATCAATGAAGGAGGGGAAAAGCTCAGAGCGTAAAATTTCTGGAGTTAAATGTCAATCTGATACTGCTCGGCATCAGAAACCAGTGAGGCTGTTTATCTTTAGACCTAGACTATTTTCTGGAAGTCAGATTTCCTCAGCAATCTGTAGCTGAGGAGAGTTTGATGTCATTGGATGGTGGTCGGCATCAGTCCAGCTGAAACAAATTTGCTGCTGCGGAGAAGAATGTAGCAGGAGTTGCAGCAAAGTCAAGCCCATCAGCGATGCACCCTTGTCAGATCGGCTGGCAAGTTGGTCCCAGTCCCTCGATGGTTCTCCGGCCCAAAAGTTAGTAAAAGGTTTTAAGTCCCATGCTTTGGGGTTAGGCAGGTGGAGTACACAGTTAAGGGTTCTAGGACCTCAGAAACAGAATCCTGGGATCAGGACTTACTCCAACAGCAGCCACCAGCAGGGTCCAGGGTTGATCAATTGGAAACTGGCCAGTTGGCCTCTTCTGGAAAAAGAACTTCTAGCAGCTTGTTGTGTCCCTGTAGCTTATCAGGAGGTCGGCTAACTGACCCTTTGAGTCCACATCTTTGTCCTTGGTACAAGAAAGAGTAGGTCCAGCCTTTCAGGTCTCCTCACATATCTCAACAGCAGGTGCAGTCCTTCCTCTGTCTTCCCCAGATCCAGTAGTGTTCTTAACAGGGTGCCAAGGCACCATCCTCAGAACACATGCTTTACATGTTTTCTTAAGTTCAGCATGTCTGCTCTGCGCCATAACTAACAAGAGTTGTGTTCAGGTTCAAGTGACTGAAACCTTTACTGGACCTAATAAGAACAGTGGCATTATTACCATCCACCCCATCTAATATTCCACATCCACAAAAACCACATAAAAAAAGAAGCTGCTTTTTTAAGCCTTACCCTTCTTGGATTATATATGGAATAAATGCACCCTGCTGCACTTTATAATGATATTGCAAGTCACCTAGAAGTTCTATGACCATATAGAGGAACGAACTTGCAATATATTTTTAATGTATGACAGAGGGTATTTTTTAACTTATAATATGCGTTCCCACATGCCATTTAAATCATTGGTATGTTGCTCTTTCATGTTCATTGCATACGTGAAGAATAAAAGCCAACTTTTGTTTTAGTTGCTTTGTTTAAACTGCAGTTGTAATTGGTCTGCTTTCCTTTTGGGAGCTGGCTCTGTCCGCACGCATTGTGAGTCAGAACACAACTGTAATAACTCATTACAGTTGAGCAGCTCTGCCATTTCTTTATTGCAGGTGGACGCAAGCCACCTGGAATAAGGAAATAAGGAAATAAGGGACAGGCTTTTAGCCTGGGCTTGCAGGTGAATATTTATTATAAGGATAATAGACATCTGTCCCATATTCACAGAACAAAAGATGGCCTTGTCCGACCCTCAAATCATTGTAGATTTTGAGGTGATCAATCACTCGGTGGAAATATGCAACGGGATCCGAATTCGACCCTCTGCAGCTGAATGAGTACCAAATAATTAGCGTGGTGCATAATTATCAACAGATGAACATTTAACTCGTAATTAAAATGATAATTTGCCATTTAAAGTGTCAGATGATATATGTGGTGCAGCTGCACTGATATTTCACGAAGATGCACAAGGGAATTTCCCTTTGCAGTGCCTGGTATTTTCAAATGGTACAGCTCTGAAGGTGAACACATGCTGGGTTTCACCCCTCGAAGATTTGGGAGTGGGCGCTTAAATAAGAATACCACCTTGCTTTTTATAGGGCGCTTTATTTGCAATTCTCTGTCTTTTGTTAGTGTACATAACAGGTATTATTCATACTATCTTACTTAATCCTGCTACAATTTATCATCCTTGGAAAGATAAACGGAGGATGTTGGTCCTGTTGGGATTCAAACAAATACCCTGCCGGTCAACAGATGTCAGCAGCAAGTGTTTAACTCGCAGAGCCGTTGTGCTGCCACATTGCTGCTAACCTGCATCCAAATAAGAAAGTGTAGATTTTATTCACACCTCAGCTAAATATTTTTCTAAAGGTCCTATCATAGTACAGGACACCGACGGCCACATGAGCCACACACATTTTACAATCAATCAGAGGCCTATCTTGCAATAATAATATTATGTGCGACAAATGCCAGATTTTAGAACTGTCAGAGAATAAGAAGTAAAGCCGGGAAAATTGAAAGCCAATAAAACATATCAGTGCATAATAGTGGAAGTTGATGAAGCATGTTGTACTGACTGTTTTGGTGACAGAAAATGATGAAATATGTATTAATATAAATTGTTTAAAAAAGGTTTGTGTCCTAGTGTTTGAGCAATATACTGAGGATACCTTGTGCTGTTTAGGTCTGGCCTAACAGCTCAACTCTCGCTGAGCAGAAAAAAGGGCTTTAAGAAGCAGTGCTGAACATGCCTTCTGGGTGCCAATGCAGACCCACTGGCTTTCTCAATGTTGCTGCTATTGCTGTTTAACATTTGCAAAAAGAAAGATGCTTTTTACCGATGTGGGCACATGATTTTTGGTGCCAGTGTTCGGTATGTATTTACTAAGTTTAGTTATAAGTCTTGGAGGTAACAGTTTGAGAGGTTAATCTGTAATAATGTCTTTGAATAATTTGAGGAAGGTTTTTTTTGGTGAAGCAATTGACAAAGGAGCACTTTCCGACAATACCTACAGTATAATTTACCACAGCACAAAACACACAAAAACCACACCAATAAACAGAAAATAAAGCAAAACAGAGCATATTACAATACAAAATAACACAGCATAAAATAATGTTTTATCACAACACAGTATAAGAGCACATGATATTGTAGACAGATGAGAACACAACATGATAAAGAAAGTAACAGAGGCCCTCAGGCCCCTCCACATAGAAACGTGTAAATTGTTCCAGTGAGGGGTACATACCTAGATCACTTTAACACTTTACATAAAGTGTTGATCTCAGTTTTCAGCACAAGATCTGTCCTATATCAGAAGCATATGGGAAAGCCCCCTGCCTGTTAAATGGACTTACTCCCTGCCCTGAGTGCCCAAGAGCAGGTATATCTTGTTTGTATCTTGACTTTGTTGGCCCTGGCAAAGGGGTTCATCTAAGCGTGTGCATAGAGGCCTGAGCCTGTCTCGGCCTATGGGAGTCCTCGACCTGTCCTGTATCATGGAGGGGCACACCAAGTATGCCCACATTCCCAACAGTGTACTACTGTCACAAGTTGTGAGTATAGCTTATAAAGCAGTGGTAATGGCATACCTTGATCAAGAAAAATCAACCATGAGACCAGGCCCTTTCATCTGGGTCACTGGGGTTGATGTCATATGACGTATAGACTGCTAAGCGTGTCAGCAATTTGGCGGCCACACCATCGCACTTCAATTACAAAGGTGGAGGGTGCAACACCCACCTCCCCTATGTAAATCACTCCCAACCTGCAACATTCACAAGTAAAGGTACAGAGCAATGCGGGTCACTGAAAACAAGCTTTTCACATGAGATGGGAAACCACGATGAGATGAACGAATTCTGTCATGCAGAAGTGGTCTGCCCTAATTGAACTTGATTGATATGAGGTAGGTATTGCTCAGTGGGTTAATATTAACTGCTGTAGAAGTGTGTGCAGCCTGCTAGTCATACATTCGTATCACACAGTTGGTATTGACGCAGATTATCTCGGCCTTGCTGTGCTCTGACAATCACTTACTGTGCTCAGACAATCACCTCTGTAACTTGGACTGCCTATACAAGACTGTACATACCAGCGATTTCTGGTGAACTGTTGTGCTGAGAGCTGTAACTTCTCAGTGTGTGAGGGAAGTCTGCGCTCCTGCTGTCCAGATGGTTGCTGGTTTGCGAAAATGACTGAAGCTTGAGAAAACGTTTTCACTATACAAAACCCCAAATGACTGGCTTTATCTACCTTTGTTTAGAACAGTACACCTTTAAGTTGGTCTCTGTAAAATTTGATGGAAGTGGTGCAAATACACCCACAGCACCCGAGTTTAAGGTCAGCCTGCACGAACCTCAAACAGAGCTTTGCACCTCTATAAAATGCTCTCTGTGATGTCCATAAAAGAAACCATGCTCTTTATTTATATGTGCAGTTAAAGAAAGGTGAAGAGTGCATTCACCAAACGAACGAGGTCTGAACTGTGGGGCAGTTATAAATGTGACCACAATATAACAAAGGGCATCGGAGCAGAAAATCCACTATCAGAGCAACGGTTTGCGAAAAAGGGGAGCGCAGCAAGGCAATGTACAAATGATAGTTAACGATAAATAAAAATCACAAAAAGTGCACCCTTCTAGTGAAAAGGGACATAACCGGACTATGGAATTGCCCGCACACACCCACGCTGGTGGCGTGATGCAGAGGAGTGGATTGGTGTGCACAACAGGAAGCACCTAAAAAACATGGCAAGGAGTTGTCCATGGAAACATTCCAAAATTTGGGGCAAATGTTGGGAATATTACAGACTGGGCTGGACATGCTAAATGTAAATGGCTTCTGATGCTCAGTGTTATGAAACCCACACCAAAATGCGTACAAGGTCAGGGGCGATGGAGGGACCCAGGGGAAGTGAAGGGCGCAGTCAAGTTTTCCCCCAGAAAACTTTGTGAAAGGGGAAATCGAGGCCAGACATCGGACAGGTAGGAATAGGGGTGGGGGCGGGTGTTAGGGGTAGGATATAAGGAGTCAGGAGAGGCGGAGACAGCCTCTTCCTGACTCCTCCACACTACGGGGTCGGACAAGTTTGCTGTGAGAGCGGAAACACCTAGTGAAACGAGAGGCAGTGAAGGCGTACAGCGCGCCATGAGCAGGAAAGCCATACAGAATGAGTCAGTGAGAGACGCCCTGCGCACCCTCAGTATTGCAGGGCGTGCTGATCTACTCAGGCCCGGTGTCCTTCACCAGGCCTGGGTAAGCATGCGCCTACCGATGTGTGCCGCATCGGGCAGTGTAGCGGCGGCGATCACGGAATGTTCTCCCCCAGGCCTGGGGAAAGACTGGAGGGGCGGGCTGAGGACAGAGAACGTCACCCGAGGCGGCAAATAATAAAGCAACAGGGAGGTGGCATAGCCTTCCCGGGTCCATTGTGCA
This sequence comes from Calotriton arnoldi, assembly GCA_963921515.1. Taxonomy (NCBI): domain Eukaryota; kingdom Metazoa; phylum Chordata; class Amphibia; order Caudata; family Salamandridae; genus Calotriton; species Calotriton arnoldi. The sequence goes on from CAWUFW010000937.1 coordinate 2,099,837, forward strand.
CTAGGCGGCTGGGGGACGAAGAGATGAGCAGGAGTCATGCGAAGGGGCGGGGTCCAGCAGGAGGAGCCATGTGACTGCACGTGACAAGAAATTTATGTTAGGCCTGAGGAGAGGGAGTTATCAAGTCGGCCCTGAGGGGGCTGGGGCTGCCGTCAGAGTCAATGATAGGCCTGCACTCTAAAAGAAAGAAGAAGGGGGAGCCCGAGATTGGGCAGTTGAGTGAGGCGGGAGCTGGGGGCCTAGAGACAGTGCAGGCGCAGAGTGCAGGAAACTCTGCTACACAGAGGCCGGCGGGGCTGGGGGGCAAGTTGCAAGGACATAAGGGATGTTGGCAGATTACCTTTAGGTAAAAAGGATTGGTGGTCAGAGTGGGGCATGCCAGGAGGTGGGACTGGCATTAAAGCGTCCAAATCAGTGAGGGTTGAGGACGGACTCATTGAGAGAGTGGGAGTGAAATGGACAGACACACGGAAATTGACAAAAAGCCTAAGGAGGCAGTGAGCGAAAAGGTAAAAGAAGGAAGGTGGGTTCAGACTGTTGATGTAAAAGGAACAGAGGATGCTGGGGAGACAAGAGCAAGGAGGGCGGGGCACATAAGAAATGGCTGCCTTACATGGGCTTGGCAATGCCACTGGGGTCCCACATATCTGAAAAGACAAAGAACTGGATATGGAAGCATGAGTATGTGGACGTTTTCAAGTTATTGCATAGAGACTTTCAGGCTAAAGAGGGCTCTAAAGAGCTGGAATGGGAGCTGGCAAGGCGGCCCAGTGTGCCCATTAATATGGAGAACTGGACATCAGTCTTCTTAATTTATACCAGCATTTATTGCGAAAACCATGCAGACAGGTCCATTGCGCTATTTACGTATATGGATAGCATTAGAAAAGTGCAAATGCATTTTGGGGGGTATGCGTGGCTCAGCTATAATGAGTTCAGCGCTTGAGTGAGTATTAACCCTGACAAACCATGGGGGGATGTAGATCCTGAATTGTGGATGCAGTGGATGTCCTCAACACAGTCAGCGGCCTCTATGCATACGGCTAGGTACCTTCCAATCATGTACCAGTCCTTTCAGCCCCGTCCAACTCAAAAGGGGGCAAGGTATGTGCCAACATGAGTGTTTGAAATGTGGGGGAGACACTCCATTACTGAGCCTTTCACAGTTTCCAGCCCCTCAGAACAGTGGAGGGCATCCAGAGGGAGAGGACATAAATGTCCTGCTGGGACAAAGGGCTCCTACGCTAGTTAAGGTGGAGAGTTTGTTACCATGGCTAGCGATTTATCCAGACAAGGAGACAGCCATGAAATTGGAGTGGGGATTTGGAGTGGGGATTTAAAGGAGGTTTTCAGGTTGGTTACTGTAGTGAGGAGGTCCACGCAGGTAGAATGTAATTCAGGAAGCTTTATTGTAGATAGTTACAAGTAGATAAGATCTTGTCAAGCAGGTAGTTATGATCTCAAGAGCAGGTAGTAAAGCTCTGTGAAGCAGCCCCACCAGGAGCAGCCTGCATGCTCCTCAGCCCATTCTCAACTGTCACTTCCAACCTCTCAGGCAACCCAACATTTCAATCGCATCATCACTCCAACATTCCGTGCAGCACACGCACAAACACACTGGCTGAGCAGGGGATGTAAAGGGCATAACAAGAACTAGAACATGAGTAGGATACTACATATCCCCCTTTCTTATAAAACGGAGGCAATAGCACAATACCAAAAAGGGATGTAACAATAAATAACCCAATAAGGAAAGAGCTGAAAGAAATGCGAATGAACAGAGGAAGTAGAGAGAAGAAAAGGACAGAAAGGAACGAGCGTAGAGATAGGTGTGAGTAAACAGAGAAGATGCAAAAGGTGAGTGGCACAAATAGACAATGTTAGAAATTTTCTGGTATAACAATCTCCACTAACACTGGATGGCAATACATTTTTGTTAAAAGGTTTACATTGACATTAGTTATTTCGAGTCAACTTGAAGCAATTTGATTTCGATGTTTGGTTGAAGTTCAACTTTCGAATTGGATTATGGGAAATGTAGTTTTAAGATAATTGAAACTTTTTAAGTAATACGGTTGGCGGGAAGAAGTGAAAGAGGGGACCAATCAGGAGATTGCATGTCATCAAACAAGGGGTTTTATAAAGGAGGGAACATTTGTCGGTTGAACGGGAAATGAGGACGGTTGCTTTTTGATGATGTGGCAGGTATGTAGTGGTGTTTTTTGAGGTAGCGGGATGAAAGTGGTGATGGCATTTTTGCCATATGTGATAGTACGCAATGGTTTTTTGAAACAACGGGATGATAGTGGTGACGGCATTTCGGCCGTAGGTGATACCGTGCAGGGATTGAGAATGGTATCGGAGATGAGGGGATGTACTGTTTAGCTGCAGGGAGTGAGCGCGTGATGCATGAGGGCGTAAGGTCAATTGTTGGAGGTCGATCATAATGGAGGGGCGCATGGGAGTGTATACAGGAACGTGTGGGCATGGGGTTAAAGTGGGGGCAGATCGGGAGAATATGTTTGGATGTAACAGCTTTGAGAGAAGTGGGTCGAATGGGCGGTACAACATAGAGGGTGAGGTCGTGGGTGAATGGAGGTAAGAGGGCATGGGAGGTTTACTTGAATGAGTGGAGACAGAGTGAAAGTGTGGTTTATGAGTTGCGGGTGAGTGTAAGATAAAAACCTGGGGAATGATTTACATGAACTGATAGGTTCTCGTTGTTTAGAGGCATGTATGATGATGGTAGAATTGGTTATGGGGCGTGAACTTCAGCCAAATTTGAATGATGGACCTAGATAAATTGTAAATTAATGTATAAATATTATTGATGTTAGAGATAGAACTGTTTTTTTGTAAACGTGTTCGTTTTATTTGTCATTCTAGTGTCCCCTGACGAAGGGCACAAGTGGCCCGAAATGCATTGGGTTTTGAAATAAAATAACACTGCCTTGGACGAATTTGCGTCTTTCATGTTATTGCAGAGGTTCGGATGGCCCAGCTCTAACATTAGAACAACGAGAAAATTGGCATACCATTCCGCGTGTGGATGTAATAATTGTTTAAATCAAGTTGAAAAACAAGCGTTGAGACATTAAGGATTTGATGATACACATGTATCAATTGGGAGCAATTGTGTGACTACGAGTTGGCTATATTCAGCAGTGCATTTGGTTGGGGCGCAAGACGCCCCAAATTACAAATTGATTCTTACTTAGGTGCCTTTTGGGCATGGCACCTCACCGAGTTGCACGCGTTCTAAGAACATTATTGGAAAAGTTTGGAAGAATAAAGAAAATAGGTGTGCATCCCTACCTCCAGTGTTGTATTTTCGTCGAAAAGTATGCCCTACATTAGGATAGCACCCGCAAATCAAAATTGGAGTAAGAAGTAACAAGGACTAAGATCGAATTTTCCACACTGCTGGCGAGACATCATGGTTCGTCACAAAAGACAATGTTAGAAATTTTCTGGTATAACAATCTCCACTAACACTGGATGGCAATACATTTTTGTTAAAAGGTTTACATTGACATTAGTTATTTCGAGTCAACTTGAAGCAATTTGATTTCGATGTTTGGTTGAAGTTCAACTTTCGAATTGGATTATGGGAAATGTAGTTTTAAGATAATTGAAACTTTTTTAAGTAATACGGTTGGCGGGAAGAAGTGAAAGAGGGGACCAATCAGGAGATTGCATGTCATCAAACAAGGGGTTGTATAAAGGAGGGAACATTTGTCGGTTGAACAGGAAATGAGGACGGTTGCTTTTTGATGATGTGGCAGGTATGTAGTGGTGTTTTTTGAGGTAGCGGGATGAAAGTGGTGATGGCATTTTTGCCGTATGTGATAGTACGCAATGGTTTTTTGAAACAACGGGATGATAGTGGTGACGGCATTTTGGCCGTAGGGGTTAGCGTGCAGGGATTGAGAATGGTATCGGAGATGAGGGGATGTACTGTTTAGCTGCAGGGAGTGAGCGCGTGATGCATGAGGGCGTAAGGTCAATTGTTGGAGGTCGATCATAATGGAGGGGCGCATGGGAGTGTATACAGGAACGTGTGGGCATGGGTTTAAAGTGGGGGCAGATCGGGAGAATATGTTTGGATGTAACAGCTTTGAGAGAAGTGGGTCGAATGGGCGGTACAACATAGAGGGTGAGGTCGTGGGTGAATGGAGGTAAGAGGGCATGGGAGGTTTACTTGAATGAGTGGAGACAGAGTGAAAGTGTGGTTTATGAGTTGCGGGTGAGTGTAAGATAAAAACCTGGGGAATGATTTACATGAACTGATAGGTTCTCGTTGTTTAGAGGCATGTATGATGATGGTTGAATTAGTTATGGGGCGTGAACTTCAGCCAAATTTGAATGATGGACCTAGATAAATTGTAAATTAATGTATAAATATTATTGATGTTAGAGATAGAACTGTTTTTTTGTAAACGTGTTCGTTTTATTTGTCATTCTAGTGTCCCCTGACGAAGGGCACAAGTGGCCCGAAATGCATTGGGTTTTGAAATAAAATAACACTGCCTTGGACGAATTTGCGTCTTTCATGTTATTGCAGAGGTTAGGATGGCCCAGCTCTAACATTAGAACAACGAGAAAATTGGCATACCATTCCGCGTGTGGATGTAATAGTTGTTTAAATCAAGTTGAAAAACAAGCGTTGAGACATTAAGGATTTGATGATACACATGTATCAATTGGGAGCAATTGTGTGACTACGAGTTGGCTATATTCAGCAGTGCATTTGGTTGGGGCGCAAGACGCCCCAAATTACAAATTGATTCTTACTTAGGTGCCTTTTGGGCATGGCACCTCACCGAGTTGCACGCGTTCTAAGAACATTATTGGAAAAGTTTGGAAGAATAAAGAAAATAGGTGTGCATCCCTACCTCCAGTGTTGTATTTTCGACAAATAGAAATAACCCATCCTCTCCAACAAAGAAAACAGTAATAAGTCATAAGAACCAACAAAATAGAGAAAGACAAACGCACCGAAGACAACCTCCAAACACACCCACTGGCCAGGCAGGCAAGCAAGGAAGGAAGGACAAGGCACGTACAAGACCTAAACACCAGCTATACACACAGACACACAAAGAAGAGAAGGACGGACCTCCTCCTAAACCAGGAAGAAAATGAACGAAACTACAATAAGGTAACAACTGGGGACAAGGAAGACTAACAACCAAAATAATCTAGAAAACCAAAGAAGAAAAGAAAACGTGACATCACGAGGACAACTGGACAGGAGAGAAAACAGAGAAGAAAAACAAAGTTGTGTAAAGTTCAGGTTCCAAGGATGAGAAGGGAAAAAGACATCACGAGGATACTGAACAAGTACGAAAACAGAGAAAAAGACTAAAAATACAAATAAGTATAATTAAATCTCCCCCACTTTCATAATGATAACAAAATGAATATGAGAATAACATTGCATAACGACAATGTAAAATGATGTAAACATGACATTGTAAGAAAATGACAGTAAATGGGAATGAGACCCATGAATGATAACCCGAGTAGGGACAACCCCCGTGTAGAGGTCACGTACTGTAAAATGTAGTGATGGGAAAGTAACCCATGAGACACACCCTGTATGAGGGTAAAAGTGTAAGAGAAAATGGGACTAAAACCAATGACCAACCCGGAGACGTAAGGGGGGAAAGCTAAAGTAAATGGGACAGAACACATAAGCTATCCCCATGCATAGGGAAGGTTAACACTGTGTATGGGACTAAAACCCATAAAATGATCCCCTGTGTGAGGGTGGAAAACGTAAGTAGCCGTGTAGGCTAGTGTATAGTGAGCAAATGGGGCTAGTACCCATTGCCATCCCTGTGTAGGGAAGAATAAAGTGTAAACAGTACACATGTAAAATGAAGAATGAACCCCAGATGGATAAAGTGTAATCACAGACAATCAAACGAAAGGCTTAAATTGGAAATTGTGGTGCAGCGGCCAGGGCAGCTGACTTCGGAGCACAGGGCTCACGGTTCGATCCCCGGCTCCGGCGGCAGCTCAGCTCAGCACCATGTGACTCTGGGCAATAGCTCACTTAATTTCCACGACGGCCCCCAGCGCCTTGAGACCCGTAAGGGTGAGTAGTTCGCGCTTTACAAATACGGATTTACATTTACATTGCATATGCTGACAGTAAGTGATAAGGGTGTGCGTGTCACCGAAGTCCTGTGAAACACACTGAAGATCGCAAGCTGGCAAGCTTCGAAGAAATGGCAACTAGCTCACAGTTCCTCAAACACCATGAAGCACAAATAGTGAATACGTGCATATAATCCCGTGGTTTGCTCACACATAGAATACGTTGATGCAGTATAAAGAGGACTAGAGGTGGACCACTGAAATGACACCCACAAGTTGTATAGAATAACTGCTGAACACGTCCGTAAAAGAACATTTCCAGATCCTGAGTAACGAAATGTGCTACAGAGGAATGCCAGTGTACCGAAATGCAGAAGGTAAAAACTCACATTCGTCAAAGTCCTCCACAGGATGCAGCAGAAAACCGCGCCTCACCGGAGGGCAAATACAACGAGTGAAATGCAGATCTGGAAGTTGCGTGCAAACGCCAACCACAAGATGGCGGCACGCACGATGCGCGATGCTGGATGGCTCCAGGCGCGATCGTGCGCCAAACGATGACCCTCAGCAGAACTTACGAGACGATCTGCGCGGTTTCGTGGCTGAGGTAAGAAACGTGCGCAATGTCAAACGACTGAAAAACTGAATAAATGGCCGAGAGGCCGGCCGGGTGTCAAATTCTGAGGAGAGCGACACTGTGTTTGTCTTCCACAATTGGCCCGAACCAGCTGGCAATAAAGAGAACGCGATGCACATTGTAAATGCAGAACATGTCCCAGTGACTGTAACGCACACAATGTAATGCGCAAAAAAAACGAAGCCACTCACAAAATGATCTTCACAGACAGGCTCATTTGAGGCAGCACGTTGGGTAGGATTTCAAGCAACTTCAAATTGTAGAACAGCATCACAGTGAATTTAGAGGCAAAAACTTCGCTTCAGAGTGTTCTCTAGCTCGGATGGGCTGTAATGCATGAGCTCACACAGGTTGACACAGCAGCAATGGTCACTGACCTAAAGAAACACAATTTGGCTGAGTGGAGCTTCGTGTCACAAATACACCGAAACACCGTGGTGGCAGGTTGTAGCAAGCAGCAAACACTGTATTGTAGACAGGAAACATTTGCGCTGCGTCACTTGGTGTTGAAGCTTGAGGGGAAAGGACATACTTTCCAACCATGTTGATAAGCAGAATGATGGTGGGCTTGATAACAGAATCACTAGTAGTAAGATTCAAAGTCCAAAGAAATTAAACCAGATGAGCACAGCACGCCTGGGCTAGGGCTGTCCGATGGAGAGGACACTGGTGGGGCTGAAAGGCGTAGTGCTTCATCTTTACTTGAATCTTTTTGTCTTCTTTTCTTTTCTGTGAGGAATTTTTTTTCTTTGATGTAGACGTCTTGTTCAGAGTAGAACTCCCTTGTTCCTTGTTTGGAGTACTTCCTTTCTTGTGGATACCTCATTCTGTTGTTTGCGGTGGCAGAAACTGTAGGCTCTGTAGTTTCCATCTTCAGGTCCTCTTATGTTCGCCAGGTCCCTGAGATCCGCTTGTATCACGTAGGTTCATCCCATCCTCATCGCCAAATAAATGTAGTGAGGAGGTCCACGCAGGTAGAATGTAATTCAGGAACTTTATTGTAGATAGATACAAGTAGATAAGATCTTGTCAAGCAGGTAGTTATGATCTCAAGAGCAGGTAGTAAAGCTCTGTGAAGCAGCCCCACCAGGAGCAGCCTGCATGCTGCTCAGCCCATTCTCAACTGTCACTTCCAACCTCTCAGGCAACCCAACATTTCAATCGCATCATCACTCCAACATTCCGTGCAGCACACTCACAAACACAGGGGATGTAAAGGGCATAACAAGAACTAGAACATGAGTAGGATACTACAGTTACCTGGCCCTATGGGACGTAGGTGGGCTGACAACTTGCGGTCAGCCAAGACAGCTCCGAAGTAAGTGGCAGCAAAATTGTAGAAGGAAGTTGAGAAAGGGAGAATTGTGGGCCCGTGCCCAGACTGGCCGTTGTCAGATTTGATCATATCCCCTCTGGGGGGGTACCGAAGAAGGTGGAAGGGGAGTTCAGCATGATACACCATTTGTCATGGCCAGAGGGGGCCTCCATGAATGATTTCATTGCCACAGAAAACACTAAAGTAGTATATGCTTCAGTTGATGATGCCATCAGGTTGGTGAGGCGGTGTGGACAGGGGGCGGAGCTGGCGAAGTGTGATATCAAGTCTGCTTTTCAATAGGCCTGGGTGGAGTTCCACTATGTGAAGTGACCAAAAAACTCTGCCGCGCTATGAGTGATTTTATATGATTTGATTTTGAAATTTTTAAAGCGCAAACCAATAGCCGGAGGTGTCTTGGCGCTGCAGAAACAAGGACAAGAGAGCGAACCATGATTGTTAATGATTAAATGGCCAGGTTTTCAGAGACTTCCGAAATCTCAAGAGGGAAGGTGCTGATTTTATTTCTAAGAGAAGCTTGTTCCAATCCTGAGAGGTGCAAACCACAAACTTCCTGCCTCCCCAGGAGGAAAGCTTGAAAGGGAGGCCCAACCAGGTTTCTGGCTGAGCTGGATCGGAGTGTCCTCTCAGTGGTGTATCTTTTTAGCTTTTCTTTTAAAAAGGCAGGCCCAGATCCCTGAAGGGCTTTGTAAGTGATACACAGGGCATTAAATACTATTCTTTTTTTAACAGGTAGCCAGTGTAGGCTCCGTAGAGCTTGAGAGGCCGAATTACATTTGGAGATTTTCATAATCAACCTGGCCACCGAGTTTTGCAACATCTGAGGTTTTTTCAGGGCTTTTTGCAGCAGATTCTAATAGAGGCCGTTGCAATAGTCTAATCTAGAGATTTTGAGGTCCAATGCAACTGTCTTCAGCAGGTTGGATGACAGAAACTGAGCAATTTTCTTAATGACACGTAGCATGTAAAAGGAGGTGGAGATGACCTTATTTACTTGATCTTTAAAGGTAAATCTATTGAAATTAGGATTCCTAGGTTTTTCACTTTTTCCACTGGTGCTGCCAACTGACCTAGCTCTACTAGCCACCAGGATGGATCAAGAAAGAGGTATTTTTATCAAAAAGGATGACTTCCGTTTTTGAGGAGTTGAGCCTAAGGCAGTTATTGTCCTTCCAAGCACTCACAGCCTTCATGCAATTGCAGAAGATGTCGTTCTGACCTGGACCATTGCTAGTTAGTGAGACAACAATCTGGGTGTCGTCTGCGCATGAGACCAGCGACAACCCAAAAGATTTCATAAAGAGCTGCTAAGGGAGTTACATAGTTATTGAAGAGGGTAGGACTTAACGATGATCCCACACTGCAGGGAAGAGAAAATGATTGAGAAGTGTGTTCTTCCAGGATCACCGTTTTCACTCACTCAGGAGTGCGTTAGGTTGCACCGTTCACGCTGATTTTTAGCATTGGGTGTTTGTCCTGCGCTGGAAAATCAGTGCGAACTGCATCATACACAGTGTAAGAAGGAGCTGCTTCTTTCTGCCGCTCGAGTAGATGTTCTACTTGAGCTGCAGCTTCCTCAACGCAAATGGAAGGTTTCTCAAAGCGAGTGGTAGCTGCCACCCGCGACAGGCTGTGTTGAGAAATCTCACCGGGAGGTGGTCTGGGGTAAGATTTTCCTCGCTCACGCTTGCCAGCTTAATGGCAAGCGCGAGTGAGGAAAAAACTCCGCACAACATGTGGCACATGGAGTGGGAAAAACCCTGCAAACTCCGCTAGTGGAGCAGAATTTCACAGCCCAGGCATACTTTTTAACTGTTGCCCATACACCCAGAGGATTTTCGGTTGCTGAGCATGCAATTTGGAGGTGCCATTTATGTGGAGAGGGTGTTCCCCATGGGCTGTGCCATTTTGTGTGCTTTGTCCAAGGCTTTCAGTACCTTTTTGCAGTGGGTGTTTAGTAGGCACAATGGGCACTAAGAGGTGTCCCACTACTTGGGTGATTTTTTTGTTTGTAGGCCAAAAGGATTCCGATGATTGCCACAGGGTTCTGAGACAGTTTGAGTTGTTGGGGTGGACTTGGGAGTTCCGCTGGCTCCGGTAAAGACAGAAGGCCCTAGTAGGGTGTTGACATTTTTGGGCATTAAACTGGACATGAAAGTGCTGGTGGCAAATTTGCCTCAAAGCAAACGTTCCGGTGATTTAACAATGCTTGAAAGAGGTGATCGGGGAACAGAGACTAGAGTTGAGGGGGGTGCAGAAGTTGTCGTGTTTTTTGAAATTCACATGCAGAGTGGTGAGGGGTGGACAGACATTTTGCAGGCTTTTGGACATGGCTATGTTGGGGGTGGTTTTGCCCCACCACTGAGTTTGGATTTCACTGGCAATATGAGCTGATCTATGTGTGTGGAAGACTTTTTTGGATGACTTCAATGGAGTGTCGATGATGTTTCTGGAGGAGAACACTGTTTGGCAGGTGCAAATTTTTCCAGTGAAGCAGGAGCACAGGGTTTTGGTCTTTTCTGGGATGGTCATTGGTCTGAGGAGAGGTGACCGACACACTTGTTGCAGCAATGATGGAGCATAGCCTTTTAGGAATTCCTTCCATTGTTGGTGGCATTGATGGTGCAGAGTACAGTGATGTTCAACGTGGATTATATGAGAGTGGTTGACCTGGTGAACCGGCAAAGGGCATGAGATCTGAGAGTTCTGAGATTGTTGAGACGATTTAGGCTGGGCTGTTTACAGTTGAACATTATTTTCAAGGCTAAAGGTGCCAGGTGTGAACAATGAATTAGCAGACTCATTATCTCGTTCACAGTGGCACCGATTCTGCAGATTGGCACCGGAAGCAGAGGACAGTAAGACGCAATTACCTGCAGACATGTGGGGGGAGTGAGAGTGATTGGGCTGGTGGAGATGTCTTTAGTGGATTCTACCAGAAGGAGCTATCAACTGGCATGGAGCAAATTTTTGAATTTTGAGGGATGACCACACAGGCCGATGAGATAGGACTACATTGACAGAGAAGGAAGAGTAATACGCTTTATTCTGTCTTTAATTGACAATGGTTTATAGCCCGTGATCATCACGGGCAAGTTGGCAGGTGTTTCGTTTTATGCAAAATTGTAATGAGGCTTCGACCCAGTGAGGGATTACAGTTTGGGGAGGTTTTTGAAAGAGTGGGGTAGAGAACAGGTTATGGGGTGGTCTCCTTTATGTGAGGCTATCATGTTTGAGCTGTTGAAAGGGCTTCTTAGTCCCGATTGTTGTTATGATGGGTTTGAAGTGGCAATTTTTAGGTTATGCATGATATGGATGTCCTTTGGTGCATTCAGAGTGTCCGAATTGTTGGGGTCCCTATGTGAATCCAGTGTGTTACATGGGACGATAAGTTTGGAGCAGGGTCAATTGGGGATATGGCTGCAGAAATCCAAGATGGACCAGGCAAGGAGGGGCAAGTGGATATGGCTGCAGGAAGGAGGCAGGGCTGAGGCATGCCCGTTGACTGAGTGGCGTAGGTTTCTGACTTGGCCAGGGCACAGGCAGGAGGCAATTTTTTGTCATGAAGGAGGGGCGACGGTTACTGCTTTTCAGCTGTTGGCAGTGCTGCACATGGCCTTACGTAAACTGGGGCAAAATCCAGCCAATTTTGGTATGCACTTCTTTAGGATTGGGGCAGCGACTACAGAGGCATGTTTGAGTTGAAACTGAAAGCAGATTCGGAGGATAGGTAGGTGGAGGTCGGCGTGTTGTGAGCGCTATGTGCAGAAATAGGGGGTGGTTCTCTGTGAGTGGGAGCAGACTCTGTACTAACCCCTTCTTTTTCACCATAGGGTGACTTGGATAGTTGGGCATTCATTTGTACATTGGGCGGCAAAGTATGCAGATCTGCAGAATTATGGACGGAGCCTGGGATTACATTGCAGCAGGCATGAGGTGCTATGGTGAGGGAAGAGTGGGATGCGATGGGGCAAGTTGCTGCCGCTTTTGGTGAAGCTCGGTCCGCAGAGGGTTTGCCAGGATATGCTCCTCATACATCTGGGGGAGAATGATTTGGTCCAGTTGTCGAGGTTAACCTTACTGTAACACATGCAGTAGGATTTGCTGTTGCTCAAGCGGAGGCTTGCGGGGACATGCCTGGTATGGACTTAATTTGTGCCTCAGAGACAGCGGAGAGGTGCGATTAAACATGTGGCCATTGACAAGGCCCAGAAGTAGCTCAATAAGGCGATGAGTGTGTTGTACTTGTCAAGAGACATTAAAGTTATAGCCCCGTGGGCATCAAGGTAGAGGAGCAGGGTCTTTCTAGGATGGATGGGGTACACCTTTTGCAATTTAGCAATGCTTATTATATGATGGAGATGAGAGATGTGATTACAAGCTGTGGAATGAGAGGATTTGGTGCAGAGGGGTGTATCAATGAATTACTAATGTGTTGCAGAACGGGGGGTCAGTAAAATGCCCCATGGGAATTTCCTGGATGGTGTAGTTGGGGGAGTGGAGAGTCAGATTCGGGCGTATCCACCCCTCAGGGGGGGGATGAAGGGAGCACAGGTGAAGGAAGACGGTGTGAGGGATTCCTGGTACAGGATAAGGAGGCTTCATTGGTAGATGTTTTTGTAGGGGAAGTGAGAAAAATATTGGGGTATGGAAGGAGGTCAGTGATTGACAGGGGAAAGAAAGAATGAAGCAATACATGGGTTCTGGGGTGAAAGCTGGGTGAGAAGTGAGAATTGTGAACAATGGGATTATGTATCAAAGATGTTTGACGCTAATGTTGTTGAAGTTGGTTAACTATTTGCAACCCCATCCTAATAAATTACCTTTTACACTTCATGGGTGTATGGCGTGTGATAATTTCACAATGGAGGGACTCTGGGGAAGTTAAAGGCGCAGCCTCGTCTTCCCCCGGAAAACTTTGTGAAAGGGGAAATAGAGGCCAGACAGGGGATAGGTAGGAATAGGGGTGGGTGTTAGTGATAGGATGTAAGGAATCGGGGAGGCGGGGACAGCCTCTTACTGACTCTTCCACAATACGGTGTAGGACGAGTTAACTGTGACCAACCACTCTACACAATATGAGGGAGTGGTGAGGGGATTGTTTTGACAGCTATGCCGTAATAGAAAAGGTTGTAGGGGTGTCGGCGGTAGTTGGGAGAGTGGCGAGTCAGATGTGGGAATATCCCCCCTCGGGGGGATGAAGGGAGCACAGGTGAGGATAAGGAGGCTTCATTGGAGGATGTTTTGGTTGGGGAAGTGAGAAAGAGATTGGGAATGGAAGGAGGTCAGTGAGTGAAAGGGGAAAGAAAGCATTAAGCAAGATATGGGTGCTGGGGTGAAAGCTGGGTGAGAAGTGAGAATTGTTGGGTGAACAAGGGGATTACGTATCAAAGATGTTTGACTTTTTGTTAATGTTGTTGAAGTTGGTCAACTGTTTGCAACCCTGTCCTAATAAATGGTCTTTTTATACTTCATGAGAGTACAGCGTGATTATTTCATGATTGGCATTTAATGTTGTGGTTCACTAATTGATTAATATTGTACAAAACCCAATAAAATTACATATCAAAACAACATATACAAAATGTGCTTAAAATAAAGCAATGGCTGACATTTGTTTTAACATACGTCAGAGCCCAGTGAAAGGCGTGGCATGGTTAATAGGGCAAGAAGTTGTTAAATTATGTCATTTTTTGCAGAACTATATGTATTACTAACCACTCTTCTCTAGGGCAATGGGCGGTAAAAGAGTGGCTATAAATGAAATACCATTGCCAGCGGATGAAGGGATGCCGGGATGGCGAGAGTTATTGCCTAGCAGCACATCTACAATGGCCCACGAGATGGTGAGAAAACGCAAAGGAATGGAACCTCGAGGCCAAGCACACCACAGTCTTGTTGCACAAAGCGGCATTGGCCAGCACTATGCTAGGACTCAGCTCCTTAGAGCTGGAAAATACCACCTGGAACTGCTGGAAACGAACAAACAAGTACATGAGTGCTACAGCAGCTTTTGCACCAGAGATCCCAATATAGTGCCTACCACGCTTCTGAATATGAGATAAGCGCCCATGGATAGGATTGAAACGTGTGACCAGTAGCGACCTATATGACGAAGGAGTCCTCTGCTCATTTGACAATGTAAGGAAAGAATTTGGAATAACAGTACAATTTATGATATACAATGCTCGTATAAGACCAACACAGGCAACATGGGATTTGAAGGCAAACGAACCCTAAACTGCTCATTTTATGCAACTCAAGCTGATATACAGAGAGAGTAAAAAGTCTGTATCCTCATGTGAAGGAGGGCTGCTTAAGTTGCCCCAGGTGAACAATACAAAAAACAGCAACGATGAAGCTAGAGAATAGGTTGGTAATAAGACACTGAATGGATTGGAATACATTTAAAAACTATCAACAATTATGGGGCTATAATGGGGGAGGGAAACTGTGCAAGCAATGACTGGGGGGTGGGGAGGAGGGATGGACGCGGGAGGAGGATAGATAAAGCAGCAATGAGGGAGGGCACGGGGATGAAAACAGCAACAGGAAAGTGAAATGGGGTGTGCTGGGGCAGATTTGAGGGCTAGCAAAACAGGTTGGAGAGGGAAGCAACTTTGCAGTGCAAGATGGAGAAACGTCCTGCAAACACATGCACTGTAATTGAGTGCTACAACTGAAAGAAAAACAAGCATAGGAAGTAACGTTTCAGCTGGCCCAAAAAAGATTGTACCTGAATCGCGTCTGGAGCAGCGGATGGGCACTGATTAAATTGAAATAATATGTGCTTGGTCCCTGCTCCTCAGCAAGTGGTGGAAGTGATGTTTCTGCTGTACTGGCAAATTAAGACTGCTGAAAACATGAGTGACGCAGAAGCAAATAAATGGTAAGTAATAGGCGGGCTCCAAGCCCTTTTTGTAAACAATAGGGCCTTGGAAGCAAGAAGCATTCTTTTGCAGGCTCAACCATAAAAAGGGGCTGAGGCTTTGCCCACAGCCTCTCTACAGACTTTTAATTGAACAGAAGGTGAGTACTTCCACTGAAAAAAAGAAAATGCTCTGGCCATGTTTATGACATTTTTTCTCAAAGTTTAGTAGTTCTATCAATGACTGAACCTGCTGTAATGTTAACTTCTTTGAGAGGGCACAGCATTTTAAAGATGCCTGGAAAGCTGTGACGTTCTCTGCTGGCATTTAACACTTGTATTTCACTTCATCAATTTCGCTTCTTCACATTTCTCCTTTGCTAATGGAATCTACATTACATCCACTATCATGTTGAATGCTCTCTGCTTTGCACTGTCATTACAAGAAGGTCTTCCAAAGCTTAAATACTGCACATGACGCTGCAGAACAATCTGAATGTTGGTTTAATGTTGACATTTGCCAACAGCACCCCAGTCTCCTGCTTCTTTACCAGATCTACCACGTTATCAAAAGAGGTGTTGCTCACAGCAACTCCCTCAATCTACTTGCCCTGTGGTTGATTATTACTGGCGAATAGATTCACTACTTCTGGCAATCTGTTTGCCCCTATTTGGCCTACTCCTCCGTGATCTAGTTCTGGATCTTGCTGATCCCCTGCTGCTCCTGTCCCCTCTGAATGTCCACTGTCCTTCTCTTCTGTCTCTGCTTCACCTTTTCATTTTTTAAACAACCCCTATCTCTGTCCTCTCCCTTCTCATTTGTCTTTTTCCCAAATCTGATTCTTCTTAATCAGGAGTTCAACACACGTGTCCTTGTTTCTACTCTCCCCTCCCTTATTAAAATCACTTTTTTGCATCCATTACCCGTCTTATCTTCTATCTCCTTATCATCTCTTGGCAATTCTTCTGTATGGGGATCCACATGTTTGTTGTGTCTATCTCTGCATACCTTTTCATCTTAAGTTTCACTAATGTCTTATTAATTATTCTCCTCACATACGTCATTTCTGGTTGCTGCTTCAAACTGTTCCCAGCTCAATTCTGTGCAGATGTCCCACACATGGGATTTTATCGTCTCTTGCCTTTACACTAACTTTTCTGTCTCCTGTTAATTTTCACACTTGCCGCTGCCAATCAAGACTTCCTGGTGCCTTTCACAAGTCATAAAATATACAGCATTCCTCCTCCCTCTTGGAATTATCTGAGGATGGGTAATTTACCATGTTTATTTCCTCTTCCTACATTGTAACATAAATCCTCAATATTTGACCCTAATGTTCGCTGCGTGCCTTCATGTTGCTTAAATGTTCTCAGGTCTGTAAACAGGGCTCAATGTTGGCATCATTAGATTCTTCCCTTGTACTTTCTGCCTCAGTCTGTACACTGGTGGCCCTCATTTCCTTGTTTATCAGCCCTATTACATCTGCAGACTGCCCCTGTTCTCTAGCTATCTTCTTGCCTCCCTCTGACTCTGTTGAATATTGTCCAACTGCTCTCCCTACAAGTGTTACAGCACCCCCATACATCACAATATACATCACTTTGCTTAGCTGCTGCATCTAAGAACTGTTGGTGCCACTGCATTGATTTCTGGAATAGTACTGAGAAGTGTACATTGTCCTTTGAAATCACTGAAGCCATACCATGTAAAGAGCTAGCAGTCCCCCGTATGATATATCTTTTGAAAGTCGTCTAGGTGTTCTTCATATGCCCTAATTTTCTACCCTTTGTATTTATTGCTCCCTTTGTATTATAAACTAACGTCATAGAGGTCTCTTTCCTCATCCTCACCATGTTTTCTTCCAAACATCACATGGCTGTCCAGTGTATTCTCCTTGCTGGTACCCTAACACACTCCAGTCAGAAACTGTTTGGTAACTGACTTTGCCAATAGCCTCCTTCTTCAGTTACTTCTCCTTTGGAGCATCTATGCTTGCTTCCTGGTGGTACAGAGGTCTGACCCTCCTAGCCCCACCTTTTTTTTATTACCACCCCAATCTGTGGCACTGCATCACTGTTTAGCAATATTTGCTTATTTAAGGCCCATTTCACCTCAGAGTTATATTGTTAAGTGGCTTGCACAACTTCCTAATTGACCAGTGGTTCCCACGGAGAGCCAATCCTACACTCACCAACAACTGCTTACACTTCTGGGGACCCCAGTGGGTCCATCAGCACCATGGCAGCCTGAGGGATGGTGCAAATAGTTCTCCCCTCTCTCTCCTATGGTTCTGACTTGTTCTTATCAGACTTGCTGATCTTTTGAAGCACCGCCATGGTACTCTGAAAGACTGAGAGCAGGTCACCAAGATTTATACCTGACCAACTGGGCAGCAAGGTAGTTTGTGATTCAATGATGTTAGCAGGGGCACTTGAAAGCAGCAGGCCCATCAACACGAACAGGGGCCTCAGCCCCACATAAACAGTAACATCACAGGCTAGAAGCTACTGTGCCTGTTTGAGCTTTAATGTACTCAAAAGTATTTAAATGTGTCTTGGAACAACCTCATCACAGCTGACCACACTCACAATATTCCATGAATTACTACCAGTAACACATGACCAGCAGTATGCCAGGGTGTACACTATCTTGCTTGCCCATAATATGTCATGAATTAACACTGTAATGCAGGAGCCAGCATAGCAGAAGGCGGAGATACCATAGGTGCATACTCTATGTCAACAATTACCACAATTCTAGACTGAATGCATAGAGTATGGCAATATTTACCACTATACTACAGAAGACAGCAATGTGCCTTATTTGCACACACTCTTACAGTAATTACCACTCTTGAACTATGGTGAATAGTATGGCACACATTGACAAGAGATGCTACTATTAAGTGAGATCCAGCATTTTACCATGGGTAGGTAACAGTTCAATTCTCATGGCTAACCACACAATGCCAAGAATTACTACTATTGTGTTAGGATCAGAATTTTACTATGGAAGTGTATCCTCTCATTGATGTTCCCAGCGGATTACCACCACTTTGCCAGTGCCAGCATTATACTATGCTGGGAATTAGCATCATCCAGTGGATGCCTACAAGCTGTCAATAATTACCACCATTGTGGTAGGACCACCATTTTAACAGGAGTGACAATGGGTTTAATCCCATTGATGTGAACAAGTTGCCCAGAATTATCACCTTTCTGCCAGGACCAGCATTTTATCATGGGTGGGCACATGTTGCTAGTAATTGCATTCATTATACAAAGATCTACATTTTACCATGGGTGGGCAATGGGCATCCTCTACAAATGTTCACAAGTTAACATGAATTACCACAATTCTGCCTTGGTATTTTAATACTAACTTGCCTCCATGTAATGGGAAACAGCACATAGTGGCACACAGCTGCCAATATTAAAGCGCATGCTAAGGGCTGGAAAATAAGCATATGTCTAGAGGCAGAAAACCTGGTTCCACATGAGTGGCAGACATTTCAAAGTTTCAGGCATTGTTTGTGTTTGCCATTGGCTACTGCTCACCTGTTGGTGGTATAAGCTCTCTCCAGCTTGTGCAAAACCGATACCTTAGCTAAACCTGCTGGACCCTGCTATGACACTGCATAGAAAATGACATAGGGGTTGATGAATGTTTCTAGGCTAGGAATAAGTGTGGTCCCTACTGTAGCTCTGCTGTTTAACCAAGCAACTGATTGCCAGCATATAAGTGTGCGAGGAGTCTATTGCTGGAGACTCAGAGCACCAAGAAGCCCTCCCCATCCTTCACCTGGTATTGGAGAAGGACTGCACAAGATTAATCTACAGGTGCATGTTAGCTAAGTGATGTGTGATGAGCACCAGTGACAGTGCCTGTGCCTACTAAATCTGCCTTTTCCCACCTTTGTGGGACCCCTCAACATCCCCTTTCCTGTCACCCAATAGCTACCATCTGGTGTGGCATTTACCCCAAGACCACTGCAATCCTCAAAGGATGAGGTCCCACCCTGAGTGGCTATCCAAAGGTTAGACAGCCAACATTTTTTGAGTGGTTGTTGTCCTTACCTAGTCTACCATTCTTGCACACAGAACCACTATGAAGTACTCTGAATACTCTGACTCAAAGCCGGGCAACATAGTGGATTCACACAAACCCTGAGAAACATTATAACAATGTGTTTTTGAAAGGAAGCATTCATAGTATTGTCTTTTGGCTCTTAATTTTGTTACTTATCATGAGCATCACTGTCCACACTTTGCGTATTATGTTTTTACCATGAGTAAGGTCATCAATAACTTCACTGTGGAGGTCATCATTTTTGTAAGTAGTGAGATCCTCTGCAATAGGCACATAGAATGCAGTTAGTCTTTATTTCCAATGAGATTGGGTGGCATCAGATTATGAACAGAGGAAGGGAAGTCTTTAAACAAGTTGCTACTAGAACTACTTCTATCTTGTGACCTGCCAAGACAGGTATGACTGATACATGTGGTGCTTTAGACTCAACTGGGTGTTACTTCCACTTACAGTAACTGAATACAAGAAAACATGCTTGCCAAGATTTATCTCTGTTGCACTGCCATTTATGCACCCTTGAAAATAGTCCAAACATGTTTCACTCATGTTTAACAGTACTCCAGTCAGTAAAAACACATTCAATCTCCATTTCAAAGTTGCTAGGTGATCTGTACAACACGGGCAGAGAAGTGACTGTCACTATGGCCCCTGCAGCCCAGTGACAGATGGTTTCCGGTGGTAGAACCAGCAGAGGCTCCGCCATCAGAAATCTTGCAGTCCAATTTCCTAAAGATGTTGATAAGCAATAAAAAAGACTGACAAAGTGTTTCAAGCCCTTATTCCCTGGAAAGAAGAAGTTGAATATATTCGGTTTAGCCTTCACCTTCTGATATAAAGGAGACTCAAAATTTCCTGGGTTTTATAACTTTTTATCATCAAATCATTAAGAACTTTTCAGAGCTAACAAGTGATATGACTTGTGTGTTAAAGAAGTAAAACATGAAGAAAACAGAAAAGGCTTCTTGTACACTCAAACAAATGTTTACTAGGATGTCATCTTAATACAAATGCTTCAGTGAGAGCAAAGAGAGTAGTTTTGCTAGAAGAGCATGATGATAATGGACAAGAACAGCCTATATCTTATTTGTTTCATATCCTAGCAGAATGTAACTAATCAGTTGGGCACTAGAGAACTGTTTGAAACTTGAACTGATCATTAGAATTTGAAGAGTTTGCTAAATTTTCCATGCAGAAATAGTTGCCAAGCTTGATGGCATTATTTCCTTGGATAGTATGATTTTACTATTATTTATATTCCTAATTCAAGGAATTTGTTGTCTAGTGCTCTATCTTGCCTTTATTCAGTCATTATTCAGTAACAACACTTGCTTGTGAGCAACATTTGATAGCTTCTGAACTTAAGGTTGGACTAGTTCATTAATTTTAGATAGAGTTAAGATGGTTTAGGAACAGATTGATACAAGAGGACTAGAAAAGCTTCAAGTAATGTTTCCTTTAGTTCACTGAAACAAATTATATTTGAGCCAGCAAGCTATCTTTGTGTCAACTAAAAAACTACAGTTAGATGTGACTGGAATGTGTCATGATTCAGTCATTTCTCGTCAAAGAGGTTTAGTATTATAATCTTTTTTGGTGACCAACAGTTTATTATGAAGTTCAAGAAATTGTTCTTGCTTGCCCAGTTTGTTCTCAACATAAATCACTACACTCTTTTAGATATTTTCAGACATTACCTGTGGCTTCAGAACCTTGGCCTACAATATCTAAACATTTTAAAATGGACATTCTCCCCCCCCACAACTGTAGACACTTTTTATATGATGGCTCCTTTTTGACTTCATCCAAGTTACCAACAGCTGACGAAATGGCCCAATGTTTTCCAACTGATATTTTTGAGCATCACTGCCTCATACTTTATATCTGATAGAGGTACTCAGTATCTTTCCCATTTTTGGGGAGCTCTTTTAAGGCATTTGGGGGTGAACAAGGTTTTTTCTCTAGTGTCAATCCATTGTATAATTGACAGACAGAACAAAGTAATCAATCCTAAAGCAATATCTGCAATGCCACAGTAATGCAACGCATCCTATTTATTAGTGGCAGAGTTTCCTTATAATAATGTAACTCATAGTTCCACCAAAGTTTCACCTTTCTTTTCTATGCAAGGTTTTCTTCCAAAATGTTTTCCAACATCTCTACATAAAGAACAGACTGGTAGCAGAAAAAAACTGAAACAACATAGAAGTATACAAGTAGATCTCTGACAACTAGTCAATTCTTCACTCTGCTCCTGCGAAACTTCTGCACTGTATCTAGGGAGTAGAGAAAATACTGTGTACATAGTGAATGATACTGCTACAAAGGAACCAGATTTAACTCAAAATTCTGCTGCAGACCTGACATTGTGGGAAATTGCTTCAAGTGGAAACTGTCAACTGGCACTTAAAGACCCATTTCGGCATTTTTTCTATATGTTTTAACAAGATCATTTGCTGATACATGTCAGAACCTGTTTTAAAAGGACCAGATGCGTCAAGAAACTTTTGTTATATAAAAAATTCCATCAGATAATGCTTTATATTATTGTCAGAAACAAATGCACTAGTGACAGTGTCCCTCAAGTTACTGTATTTAGTCATTACTGATCCCACATATGATTTTCTTCTTTTTTATTCAATTTTCACCGGTAAATTATTTTCTTTCCATCTAAAATGGTTATGAAATTGTAAAACTTATTACTTAGATATAATATTTTGGTGTTACTGGACTTGTACCACGTGTACATTTTTTTCAGAGAAAGTCCTTCCTGCTTTTAACTTATCAATATTAAACAAAGGCAACAGAAACAAATCTGTTTGCAGTTCACATTAAGACTGCAGCCACTCTATCTGTCTACTCGCAATGGGCCTTCAGACTATGTACTGTATGATGAGCTGGTTTAATAATAATAAAGATTTTAAAAAAGACTGCAGCCTCTATCCCCCATAGTTTATCAATATATTTTCCTACTTGCCTGAAAAGGAATATAATAGGAAAATTGATAACGTTTTCATTGTGCAGTCGATCAATTTAATATGTACTTGTGTCTGGGTCTTGGAAGAACCCTAAGTATGATAACCATTCAGGATATGGTTTAGGAATATGTTCTTTTTTAGCACACATGTGAACAATATAGTTATAAGGAAAGGAACACAGTGTGAGACTTAATAATTTCAGTACAGTTAAATATGTACAGTGGAATGTTTACCTTGCAACAAAGGTGCGATGTTTAACGCTGGTGTATCCTTTCTTCTGGGTTTCCTCAGTTCTTGCTCTTTTTCTTGTAGTGATTGTCCTACTTTCCCGCTAAGTTGTTTTTCTTTTACATCAAATCTTTTCAACAATTGTTCTGACAAGTCTGAAAGGGCACCTTTACATGGGAAAATCAAAACCTCTAATGAATGTGAGCAAAATGTAAAGGATTGTATAATTCTGCACTTAAATCATACAACAGATTTAAACAAAACGACATAGCCTACCAAGGAGCTGTAAGGTAATTGTATTTTACTTATGTTCAATGTTTTTTGTACAGGTGTTATTATATTTTTTACTTGTAAGTAAGCTCTTGCAGGACAGACAGTTTTGACATAAGCATTATTTCAATGTGCAGATTTACAAATAAATGCAATTAAAAATGCTAACAGAGTATATAATGCTGTATGAACGTCTGAGCATAACACTATCTGCTCTTCTGCAGTCCTTGTCATTTATATTGAAAAGTTGTCTTCCAGGTTTATTCTGTTATATGGATTATCTTTTTGTGATGTATTCATGCTGTCTATTTCAGGGACATTTCTGCAAATCTAGCTTTTGTTAAATTAGTCTTTTGTATTGGTGGGGCTGCGATTGACATTTCAGGCATTCATATTATTTTTCACTTTCTAATATTCAACTTTTGTCTCCCCTGCAGTTGGATTACATTTATTTAGAGATGCAATCCATAAACAAGTGTATCTTACAATTCAACAATACTTACAACTTATAATTCTTCAATGATTTTTAAAATAGGAGATCATTAAAGCTTAACCCATCAGACCCCATTTCCTTTCCCTATGAAGAGCTGCTGGAGTATAAAACCAATCCATATGTTCAGCTATTTTCTACTGTACTGTGTACAGGCATCACATAGTCAATGTGTTCTGAAGTCGTCTTACAGAGACATGTGACATCTTACAAATGTCTGTACATTGCCATTACGTTATTTACAGAAAAATATATTGTGAATTATTTTCCTATACTATTCGGACTGTGTTAATAGTAGGGCCACTGGAATTATGCGATTGCGCGACTGCTGCAATTTTCGCATAATTATAGATTTGCCACATGTGCCACATAATTCATCATCTGCTGCATAATCTGCAGCTTAAAAAAAAAATTGTTTCTCCCTCAAACGGTTCAAATGTTACTAAAAATGCAGCAACACATTTTGTCGCGCAGTGGAAGGCCCTTTAGCAAAGCTGCACTGGTCACCTTTCTGTTATTTATTGCTACATTTGGGTGTTAAACGGGTACTAGTGAGGTGCAACTAATACCCAGACAGTGTTACCAGGTTAAAAAAGATGAAATAATGAAGTAATACTTTACGAAATGTGGCGCATTAATCTGCATAATTGCCCATTTCTTGCTGCATAATTTACTCAACACTGCCACATAATTTGGCCCTCTCCTGCCAGATAATTCCAGTTGATCTGGTAAATAGGTACTATCTGTGCTGACTTCCTTATTAAAGAACTGTAAAAGTAATGTGGGGGAATTTGTGCAAACACAAATTTTACAGCCTCTTCTCAAATAGCAATCCCCGGCAGTCCATTTCTTTAATTAACTAACTTAGGGCTCGATTTGCAAAGATAAACGTACACTTTTGGGTAAGTTTACTACTTTTCGGTATTCACAAAGGTAAAATTAGAACAAAAGTCTAACTTTACTACTTTTCTGTATTCACAAAGGTAAACTTAAACCAAAAGTCTAACTTTACTACTTTTCGGTATTCACAGGGGTAAGTTACTACTAGTCAAGTTAGACTTTTGGTCTAAGTTTTCCTTTGTGAATACCGAAAAGTTGTAAAGTTAGACTTTGGTCTAAGTTTACCTTTGTGAATACTGAAAAGTTGTAAAGTTAGACTTTTGGTATAAGGTTACCTTTGTAAATACTGAAAAGTAGTAAACTTACATAAAAGTGTAAGTTTACCTTTGTGAATCGGGCGCTGCATTTTCCATACATTTCATTTACAGAAAGCAAACTTTTAGAACATGTTTAGTGTTGACAACTAACCCATTACAAATTGAAATCACATTTAGGCTGGCACTTCCTAAGCTTTTATCGGTCAGCAACCGTTCTTTGTGTAGGGAGTAACTGAGGATTTGTCATTCCCGTGGGCTAAAATACCTCAAGTTGGAATGCTATTAAATTGCCTGTGTTTCTTTGATCAACTCTTAGCTTAACCACTTAACTTGAAGTAGATAAAGGTGTCCAAACCTACTTGAGAAATTTGGACTGAACAGCAAGTAAAGGCCTACACACGTAATGTTCCAGATCTCCGCCCCATAAGCACCTGTTAGTGGTATTTGCCTTATATGTCATAACGAGTCAGTCATTCAGAAATACCCAATGAATTGACGGAAAGCAGGAAAGGGTGATTTGCTTGCAAAATATTGGGTTCCATTCACAAGGCTTTTTCCATGGGTAGTTGTGTCTTATTCTTGTCTAGCGTTCTGTTTTGAAGATCAAGGCCAATTTCCGATCCCTCGGAATTATGAGTTGTGTGATAATTATCACACCCTGGCAGTTTTTCCCCGACCGATTCCAACAGGTCAACCTGCTGAAATTTATTGAGGGGAAATACCTAACAGTTTGTTTATT
Source organism: Calotriton arnoldi (assembly GCA_963921515.1). NCBI lineage: Eukaryota > Metazoa > Chordata > Amphibia > Caudata > Salamandridae > Calotriton > Calotriton arnoldi. The sequence goes on from CAWUFW010000937.1 coordinate 2,124,732, forward strand.
AAATTCCAAATTGCAAGTTATGTTTCATTTGCAGTTTGAAAACTCAGAATAGGATAAACTTACCAGATAGGGTAAATAAATCAGCCCAGGTTAATGATATTTACCAGGGGCCATATGTACTGACCATTTTTGCATGCCCAAACGGGTTTGCAAACCCGTTTGCACATGCAAAAACAGCATGGAGAATGTACAAACCTATTTTGCGAGTCGCAATTTTTGCGACTCGCAAAATAGGGTTTTGCGACTCGCTATTAGGAAGGGCGTTCCCTTCCTAATAGCAAGCGCAACCCTCTGTAAGAATGTTTTGCGTCCGCAATTGCGGGCGCAAAACATCGCAAATACCACCCTCTTCAAGAGGGTGGTAATGAGGTCATAAAGGAAGGGGTCCCCAGGGGACCCCTTCTCCTTTGCAAATGCAGGGGAAAATAATTTTTGAAGGGCAGGCAGTGGTCCCAGGGACCACTACCTGCTCTTAAAAATGAAACGAAAACGTTTCATTTTTTCTTTTTAAATGCATTCCATTTTCCTTTAAGGAAAACGGGCTGCATTTAAAAAAAAACTGCTTTATTTAAAAGTAGTCCCAGACATGGTGGTCTGCTGAGCCCAGCAGGCCACCATACCTGGGAGGGCCTGCCATTCCCAATGGGGTCGCAAATTGCGAGAGGCTCATTAATATTCATGAGCCTCTCTATTTGCGACCCCATTGGGAATCGCTAACAGTGTGAAAAACACTGTTGTACATTGGAAATAGCGCCTTGCAAATTGCGAGTCGCAAAAAACTCGCAATTTGCGAGGCGTTATTTCCAACGTCGTACATCTGGCCCATAGTGTGGTAAATACTCCACCCTATTCTGCCTTAATTGTAATGAAGGCCTTAGAAATGAATACTACCTAAGCATTCAGACCTTATTCACAAAGAATTCTCAGTGAGTAGCTGTGTTTAACTCTTGACCTATTGTGTATCATGCAGTAATATCCCATAGGGGTTAATTTACAAAATGACATATGTACCACATTAGTGGTCACAATCACACTAATAAAATTTGGACCACACAATTAAAATTCAATTTCTATTGGTTCAAACTGAATGTACAAAAGACAGCATCAAGTATGCATCATAAAAGTGCTTAAAAGAGTGCAAAGTGAACACCTAGTGCTTGTGAAAAGCAAGGTCAATGGCGTAAAGTGAAACACAAAGGGAAAGTAAAACAATTGCGAAAAAAGGAAGATTTATCCAGTGACTACTGTGCATGAGTTATATCAGTCTATTGTTAGATTATCATGACACAATTGAAATCCATTTCTCTGCCGGTATATGTCGATGGCGTTTCGACCACTTTTAGTTTTAAGGTCATAGTCAGGACAAAGAATGCACTACAAATAGGATTGCTGCCTGTAATGTTTCCAGGATGAAAGGTGGTCATCAGAATACCCAGAAACGAAAAATGGCAATAAAATTTGCCCCACACCGTGTTAAAGTAATTGAAGAGAAACAGTTACACTCACAATTGGTCTCTGTTTCATATAATCGCCTGGGGAGGGTAAAAATCAACAGAGGAGAAAGTTAATTGTTGTAAAGCAAGAGGGCTCAGGAAAAATGAATTGAGGTGATACAAGGGCAAAGAAACTCACGAATAAAGCAGGGGAGCCGGCATGGCAAAAGGCTACATAACTGTGGTGATTGTAAGTAAATAAGTAAGTAATTTATTGTATTTGATTAATTAAAACCATTACAAAAATACACTTTAAAATTCATACTTTTTAAGAAAAAAGAGGAAAGTGGAAAAGAGGGAAGATATTGAGAAAGAAAAAAAGGAAGTATATTGAAAGTAGGTTTCTAAAACCTGTGGTGATTGGATACTGCAACCTTCCAATCATAGACTGATTCAGCCAAAATTACAATCAAGCTGAAAAGAAGGCAGAACCAATAAATGCAGGGCCCAAGGGTGGTTTGCGGTACAAGCGGTAAAAAGGGGAACAAAATCCTACCTGTAAGGGAGAAATCCCTCTTACAGAGTGTGAACCCGGCAATGGAGCGTCTCACTAGGCCGCAGGAGAATGCCCAGCTTAAGTGAAGCTGATCAGTTCATTTGTGCGTGTGATAGGAAAGCTAGACCATGTAGTGGTCTATCAATGGTACCCAGGGGTACGTCGGCAAAGAGAGTGGCATTTATGTGAGAGATGCATGTGAGAGAGAGCACAATGCTTCAACTGAATTGAAACGGTATTTGAGCGTGAAGGGACTCACAAGAGTACCGGGGGGGGGGGGGAAGAAGGTAAAAAATAGTGAAAAATTAAACAAGGCTCCCAACAGGGGGCTAAAAGGAGAACTTAAACGGAGGAAGACATGGGGACCAACAAACCCAATTTAGGCAATTATAGAAGAGAATGGAAAGGGACAGGAGAGTGACGCACCCCTTTTGATCTATATACAGGAGAAAGGGACACAAAAGGAGAGATCAGGCTTGTCACTAACCCAATGTGAGGGCATACAATCTAAATAAACATGCTAATGTAAGCCAATCCCCTTAATATACATGAAAACAAATGTATGGATTTAAGAAAACAAACTTAAAGACCCATCCAAATAGACATCACTAGGCAGATGGCAGCAATATGATAGACACATCAGTTGGAATGTAAGAGCAACTGAAATGACTTACAAAATATTGTAAACAAGAAGGTAACTTGTAAACAGGTGGGACAATGTATTTACAAACAGAAATTATGTAATAGTCATATAGTGTCATTTATCTCGGAAATCCATATTAATTAAGGTACACATTACATAGCAATTACACTGTTCCATTCATCCAAAGAGTTAAGCCCTTTGTTGACAGAATCACACATAGAGTTCCATCGGCATCTCTTGTGAGGAGATGTTCAAAGTTGCCCCCTCATGTAGGGAGGTGAGGTTGGTCAATTATTTGCAAAGTGAAATCATTCTCTGTCAGTTTCAAGGTGGAGAAATGAGCTACCAAAGGGGCATTCTCAAAGCCATATATGATCCTACTTCTGTGTTGGATGACTTTATCATTTGTGTGTTTTGTCTTGCAGCGACAACGGATGGCATAAATAACATTCATTGAGTGGTACTTTGTAAACTGTTTCAATGGATAGCTGGTATCATTATGTTAAAAAACCTTGGTATTAAAGCTTTGGAGACACCATGCACAATTCTGGCATTTAAAATGGCCGGTAAGAGGAGGCAAGCCCCAGCTAGTAGTGATAGATTGGTACAAAGGATTTTTAGGAGTCCACGTCATAGCATGAACTAAATGATCACCCAAGTTCCGTCGCGTAAACCCCTAGGGTGGTTACTGGTATACAAAAGTAAAGTATTCCTTTCAGTAGGTTTTCTGTACAAGGTGGTACCAATTTTGCAGTCCTGTATCATTAAGGAGAGATCAAGACACTGTAAATTGTCAGGTTTAGCCTCAAAAGTAAAGGTGAGGTATCTGTGTGGTGTTAAGCCACTCAACTAAGAGAGTTAAGGAGCCAATGTCTCCCCACCATATAAGAAGGATGTCATCTATGCAACGTTTCCTTAGCCAAATGTGGCTATGAAAAGGAATAGTGGGGGTCAAAATTACATTTTGTTTTAGACTGTCCACATACAATATACCAAACTTTTGAAAAAAGCTGGCTCCCATAGAAGCGCCTTTTTTCTGTATGTAAAAAGTATCCTTATACAGAAAGTAATTGCATATAAGGACAATCTCGAGGAGCTTCACAACAAAATCAGTGGGAACATCTGTGGGTAAGGACATTGTGTCCAATAGATTGATGATGACTTCAATACCATCAAGTTTAGGGATGTTAGTATATAACTATTCGATATCAAGTCCCATCAACAATTCAGAGTCCACATCAAAATCCATATCCTCTATTTGGCTGATAAGGCCCATACTGTCCCTAATAAATGTGGCTGTGAGAGGAACAAATTCCTTGATCATAGTGTCTAAGTTTTGCCCAGTGGTTCTGGAACTGAACCACATCCCGAGACAATCAGGCAACTGGGTGGGTATGTGGTGTTTTTATGTATCTTGGGCAAAACATAGATCACTGGAGTATGAGGATAGTTAATGTTAAAAAAGAGATACTCTTTATTACTGATAATGTCCATATAAAGGGCTATTTTAGTTGCCCTTTGGATATGGGATTTGATGTCCGGTAAAGGATCACACGGTAACCGGCGATATTGGGTGAGGTTGGTTAGTTGTTTAGTAATCTCAGCACCGTACTTGTCATGGTGCATAATCAAGACCCCCCCACCCTTATCTGCAGGTTTGATAACCAAATTATGAATAGATTTTAAGGAAAGCTTTGTATGGAACATATTTAAACTCTTATTTTAATTGCATCACTTCCTGCAGGAAAGTCAGGATTTCAGGTGGCATGGTGGAAGATGCTGGATGGAAGGTGGATGGTGGATGAAAAGGAGAAAGAGTTGTACCAAAATTATTGGGGCAGTTGGCAAAAAAAATAACAGAGCCCGATCTGTTTGAAGAATTACAAGAGGTCTTTGTGTAGTCCAAAAAAGTCACTGTGAGTCATAGGGACAAATTATAGCCCTTTACATAAAATATGTATTTTACTGTCTTCCTGGGGTATGCAGCAGTTTGTTTTCCAGCCCACTCACATAGCAGGCCATACCCATCACATCTAATTTTCCAATTGCGAAGTCTCAGTTTCTGAGGTCAAAACTTTGACCTGGTCCGACCATGCCTTGATATATTTTCAGTGGTCTTTGGACCATGGTCCTCGGGTCCATAGGACACACTCTGCTGTATCACATCATGATTGGGGTGGTGTATCATCGGTCGAGTTTAGTGCAGCCTTGAATCTGCATCCTCCTCTCTTGAGCGGTGATATGGAGGCAGATACCCGGGCAGTTAACTGCTTGCTTGTCCAGGCGGCCAATGAAATGGCTCCCATTAAATCCATTAAGGCCAAAGCCCCTGCAAAACGAATGTCTGCCATTTGGTTCAATGAGGAGCTCAAAGGGCAGCGAAAATTTTGTAAGAAATTGCAAAGAGTTTGGATGCGCCATTACCTCCAGCTTGGTTAATCCAGATATAAGATGGCCTTAACTAACTATCATAAAGCTATCAAAAAAGTGCAATATGAATATCTTATATATATATATCAGACAATAAACCTGATACAGTATTTAAAATTGTAAAGAAATTTACCCATCCAGATGCCCTGGTTCAGCCCCTGACACCAGGTGCGGCCGGCACGGATCGGAGGTAGGGGGGCTGGGGTAAGGGGTGATGAGGCGTGAAGTGGGGGGAGGATGCGGGAGGGGGAGGACCCGGAAGAAATGGCTAGGAAAAAATAAAATTTTAAATTTAAAACTTAACTTCTCGCCGCATCTCTCCTCTGTAGTCCTCCCTCGCTCAGCCACAGGAAGTGTCGTCTGGTTTGTGGACTCGTGTGATTTGCATTACTAAGTTAGCTTAGGCCTGGCTGCCATGATGCCTCTTTGCGCACGTTACTTTGTGCCCCCCAGCCTCTGCTATTTTGAGACTATCTGCCTTTCACATTCTTCCTTGTTGCTTTTGGGTTGCGTCTGTACATTGGGTACAAGGTCGGAAAACAATGTGCCTTGTTCTTGCTGATCTGGTCAGCCCCTCGTAATTAGACATAACACCGAATGCCACTGCACTGAAGGAATTCGGGTGCCTTTAATATTGTGATTTTCACTGTTGGGGACACTTCGGAGAAAAACCTTTCCAGAGAGAAGAGCTGTGCTTGTCTGATGATGTAAACCATTGCATCTAGCTATTGAGGTATGGGGGTCTGCCAGCAAAAAGCCCAGAGGTCTTCTGTTTTTATAATAAAGTAGATACTAGCACGGGGAGGGTGGTGTACTCATTTAGCCATATATTGACAGCTTTATGAAATGCTTTCCCCGTTTATATTCTATGGAATTGTAACTATGCTTATTATTTTATTCTTATGCATTATGCTGATAGTACTGACACGTGTACTGTACCTTAGAGCACGTTAGTTAAAATAAACATTTTAAACTATACAGTGTCTCTTATTACGCACGTTTTGGACAGGTATGAGTGAGTTATGAAAGGGTGTTCTTGCTTCTGCGAGTCCTGAGAGAGAGATACCGTGTTCTGGGTTGTCTAATAATTAGCAGCATTGTTGCTAAGAAGACGCTAAAGCTAGTCGGATTGGGGTGTTAGGTACTAAGGGGTATGGTTGGCTCACCACTATATTCCGAGGTCCTATTATCCTGTGCATAGCTCTGTGTATGTACAGAATCCCTACAACATGTCGCAACCAACGAGTGGGCTGCTTATCTGCGAGACGCTTGAGTAGTTCTTGTGCTTGTCCACAACTCCCTTCACAAACGCTTCCGGAAGCGTGTGTGACGGTGATACCTCCTATATTGACGTTTTTATAGGTTCTTTCAAGCTTGAAGTTAGTAAAAGGTTTCTTAAAAAAACCCTCTATTGTGCTGCCTCACATATTAGGTTGTCGAAAACTTTTAGCCTTATAATGGCTGTACAAATTGCGGCACATAGCCGCGCTGCGCTCCGAGCTCACTTAACAGTGTATGGAGTGCCTGACGCGGGTGTCGATTTGATCTTTGTGGTACAAGCAGATCCAGCTTACCACTTTGAGGTGTTTTACTCTTGGGTCACTTTTCCTGCGGTGGATGGGGCTGATTATATGTTCCATGAATATGAAGCCACAGTTGTTCCTAATAACTATAGACCGTATAGGAATCTTGAAGTACCGCTCATGGCGTGGCAACACCGTGTTTGGTTTGATGGCGTCCTCCCCCAACCGGTTACCGCGGTTCGTTTAGGCCCCTTATCAATTGATGGGGCCACTTGGCCTGTCTTGGCCGGGTATACTCCACATCCGCGGTATATGACAGTGGCAGTCGCTGAACTGCGTCATATGCATTTGTCTTTAATACGAGTGCACAGAGCTTTAGTACAATATGTTACAGGCAACATCCAGGCAGCCCCGCCTGGAGTTGCAGCCCATCCAGCTGGAGCAAGCGGTGTAACTATAAGTCCTGTCATGGTTAATTCGGTGATGGGCAAGCGCCCACAAAATAAGGACGATTTACCTTATTGGCTTGCAGAGAAATTTGACCAGCTGGAGGCAGTTTTTCCAAATACTACTCCTGTGGATAAACACAGGATTTTGACGATTAGTTTGCCAAAAGACTTAGTACCCGAGTTGACTGCATGCAACAACTGGGGTAGGGTATTCGCTGCAGTATATGCGAAGTGTTTCGGCACTCCTTCCATGACGGTTCTCCCGCTGTGATTAAACGAGTACAGGATGAACATGGCCCTGAAGCGGCTGTGGAATTAGGGATGAGACTGGTGGGAGTGTTCGACGTAGTAGCTGAGTTGATCCTTGCGAATGTCAAGGGCGATGCGGTTAACTTTCAAGTAGCTAATGCTTTGGCTTTGGTCCCAGAATTGGACAGGCCGCGCGAGTTACCAAAAATTATTGCCCGGGCTTACAAAACAATTGGCCGAAATAGCCTGGGAGTTAAGCCTTTTGCTAAAACGCAACCTCAATCGCAATAACAACCGAAAACTCAGTCTGAGAAAGATGAGAAACCAGTTTTTACTAAAAAGAGCTGGAGGTTGAAAAAACAAGGTAAGCAACAGACGAAGTCGGTGTCGCGAGCCGCATCCCCGGTTTCTGTTTCTTCTGAACGCACATATGATTTGCGTGATAGGGCGAGAATTAGGTCTCCAGAGAGATTTCACGTCCCTGATTCGCGTTCTCCTCGTTCTTTACAAGAACCGATGCCTTCACAGGCTGGTGGAGGAGATCGTCAGGATAGAGGAAGGGGCCGAGAGGCTCCACAGGGGCGAGACCAACCTCGACAACAAGTCAGAGGGAAATCAGAAGAATTTCAACGTCCTCGCCCACAATTTCAGAAGAAAAAGGTTGCCGCTGTAACAGCAAAATATGCCACAGACGGTGAGAACGAGACTCCTGAATTGGACGTGGGCAGTGACGCTCCTAGACAGCACCGCGGAAGTTACCATAGTGCGAGAGGCACTACGTCCTCATGTGGAGGCGACAGCAACTGAAACATTCGTTACTGTTGAGACAGCAGATACCAGAGTGGCACCCCCTGACAGATTATATAATATTGTCATTCAAATTGAAGGTGATATACAGCGTGTTATTAAAGGGATTTTTTGGGAGAATCTGACCTCCTCTTACGACATTTTGTTAGCGGAGGCGGATTGGCCGCCCCCATTCGTACTGGCTGCGCGTAAAGGGGAGGATGTAATCCTTCCGAGCTTTTCTCGACATGTCCCTAAGGACAAAGCGGAGGCTCTAGCAGCTGAATGGGCTGTGTCCTTGGCTCCGGCGTTATACCACAACCATGTGGGCTGGGATGAAGAATCACCACCCCATGAAATACCTTTGCGGTCGCTGCCACAGCCACAACCCCAATATCCCATTAAACGGGATGCAAAAGGCCCCGTTTCTGAAATTCTGACTCAGTTAGAATATCAGGGAGTCATTGAAACATGCATATCACCAATGAATAATCCCCTTTTCGCAGTTTCTAAACCCGATGGATCGTACCGCTTAGTTTTAGATTACCGGCATTTGAACTCTCATTGTCGGACCTTTGCGGTGCAAAATACACATAGTTCTGCGCTAGTAGACAGTCTTGTTCGTAAGAAATACAAAACTACACTTGACCTATCCAATGGATTCTACACGCAAAACTTGGCCTCGGAGAGTAGCCAATGGAGCGCTTTTACATCCGGTGGCAAATTATTCAAATTCCGGCGTTTACCTATGGGCTACAAAACAGTCCAGGTATATTCGCTGCACGTGTCGTCTCTTTGTTGGACGGCATAGACCCAGATGCATGTTCGTACGTTGATGATATCTACCTGACAGACGACTAATTATTCCAGCATCTTTCACGAGTGGACCGCATTATTCTCGAATTTGTGGTTTTAGGTTACAAGTTTAACTTTGCCAAATCTCATATTGCTGAATTTACCGTTTTGTTTTTGGGCTATGAGCTCAACAATGAAGGTAAGGGATTAGCTCCCCATTTTTTGGAGAAATGCGCACTTTTGTGCCCTCCGACCAATCTGAAAAAGCTTCAGTCTTTGCTGGGTTTTCTGAACTTCGGGCGTACTTACATTCCCGAATATGCCCAGCGTATCAAGCCTCTTTATGCTTTGATACAATCTAACTTTTCTAAGTTATGCTGGCTTCCTGAGCATAACTCTATACTGCAGTCTTTGCAGTCTGATCTACTTGAATCTAAATTCTTGTTGACACGTGATAACCACACAAACCTGGTGATTAGAATCATTCCAGGGGCAGTGGGTTTCACGTATTTGACCTTTAACGAAGGTGACACAGTCCCGATTGCATACAAGTCACATCTTTACACCTCTGCGGAAATGCGCTTTTCCTCTGTGGAAAAAGTTTTGACGGCAGTGCAGATGGCGATTCTAAAGGAACGCGCACTGGCACAGGGAAAACGCATTTTGGTGGTAACACCCTATCCTGCCCTAGAGGCAGTGACGAAAGCAAGTGTTCCAAACTCTAAAGCTTTGCACCCCCGTTGGATACAATGGGCAACATCTTTGACATCTCCGGATGTCACTTTTATCTTTGATTCTTCTCTACAGACACAGGAGTTTTTGCAGTATGAATTCGTTCATCCTCCTCCTCTGTCTTTGCTACCGCTTGAGGATTACGAATGTATTATCTATACCGATGGTTCGGCCCAGCCGGCTACGGGTTCCAAGCATGCTTATTCAGCAGCATGTGCTATTGTTGCAGGTTCTTTTGTGAACGGAAAGTTCAAATCAACTGTAGTGCACACTCAAGCACTGGGTGACAGTACTGCACAATTGGCCGAGCTGCGTGCATTGGTGCTAGCACTTGAGTTTACCAATCCGGATGTGACTACTCTTATTGTATGTGATTCTTACTACTGTGTTCAGTCTTATAATGACAATCTATTCTTTTGGTCACAAAATGACTGTAGAGATGCAAAAGGCAGCACAATCAAGCATAAAACGCTTTGGGTTCGAGTGGCAGATTTACAACAACGTCTGCCTCTCACACAGGTTGTACACACTCTTGGCCACCAGCGTGTGGGCACACATGCTGTCGGTAACGGTTTGGCAGATGAAGCTGCCAAATCCGCAGTAGCCACGTGTTCAGTCGCAGCAGTTACCAGATCCATGTCTAAAATAGACACAGATATTCTAGCAGCTATTGCTGCAACAAAAGAGGGTGCTAATTACCCTAGGGGTTTCCCTTCTAAATACTTTTATCTATTAGGTCCCGAACAGGCTCCTTATGTTATAATACCGGACGTTGGTGATCGGCTGATTCCCAATGCGGACTGCAGACTTTCCTTGATTACGGCAGCGCACGAAGGCATGGCGTCAGCTCATGCTGGAGTATCTGCTACGGTTTCCATCTTGCAGCAGCGTTACTGGTGGCGTGGATTATATAAACAAACCCGTACTTATGTGCTTTCCTGTGACGTTTGTCAGCAGATTAAGCCTTCTACGGTTACACGGCCACCACAGAAACCGCTCTGCATTGCAAACAGACCTTTTGGGTGTGTTTACCTGGATCACTGCGGTCCCTTTTCCTCTGACACTGCATATAAGTACATCTTAGTAGCAGTGGACTCGTGCACGCGGTTCCTCTGGGTCTGGCCACAACGGAGTGCTGACGCTCGAAATGCCATCAGGGATTTGCGTGTCTTTGTGGGAATTTTCGCATGTGGCACCTTCCATTCTGACCAAGGTCCAGCGTTCGCCTCTAAGGCTTACAAGGACGCAATGGGTTCACTGGGGGTGCGGGTGAAATTTTCGTCTCCATATAGACCCGAGGGTAATTCAATTGTGAGCGAATGAACCGTTATTTAAAGCAATCCTTGACAGCTAGAGTCTTAGGTACTGGCAGGAACTGGCTGGCCCACTTGTATACCGTACAACGTGCACTTAATAATCTCCCTAGAAGACCTCTGGGTGGGCGGACCCCATACGAAATGCTCTTTGGCATAAGAATGTTTGTGCCTGACCTTGATGGTCTAGACATGGCGGCGCAATCCGCCATCTTTGATGTAGATAATCATTCTACTATGTTACAGGACTTACAAGAAGCCCGAGACAAACTTGCAATTGCACAGACACCTTCGGCCACAGACGCTGCGCTGCAGATTCCGGTTGCCGGCTGGCTTCCGAAGATTGGAGAACTGGTTCGAGAGAAGGTGGAAAACAAAAAAGAATTCGGACCTCTTATCGTGCACCAGTTCCGGTCCTTGGCTTGAAGGGAACTCATACAGTCGTTGGTTGGTTAATAACTTTATTCGACCTTAATTGATAAGATCATAAAAGTATACAAATCATACATCACAGGCAGTATAGTTAAAAATGACATAAATGTACAGACAATTAAAAAGCCAGATAGGAACCATTTAAAATAATAATACCATCCATTATGTTTTTCAAACTGAATCATCAGTAAAGTGCATAGTGCTTAAAGTGCTCACAGTGCCTCTTATGAACAATACCATTTAGTTACTAAGATACATTACAATAGCAAATATCTGAAATCTAAAAATATCTTACCACCGCTTCCTGGTCGCAAGGAGAACAGATACATCTCAATAGAAAATGTCAAGCTACAACATCTGGCCGATCCTGAATAGTGTTACACCAGCGGTCTCTTGTCCTGTCATTTGCCGGACGAATGTTCTTGGCCCTTCTGCCCGAACGGTCACTGATGTTGCTTTTGAGATGGTAGATTTGCCTGATCCCCTCCAACACTGCTCAGTTTCCCCCTGCAATGAGGAGACCGAGTATACTTACCCCGACACCGAGTCTGTGGCTCATTTGCCAACAACGCCACTAAGCCCAACACGTTATTCTTTTGACTCGGATTCTTCTTCATCACTTGTCCCATCCAAATTCAGTATTTTTGTATCATGGTTTAGAGACAATTTTTGATCCCCCCATGGACATACATCTGGTTGGTACTTTTTTTGATTTTTTTGTTCATGTCCATTGGCTTTGTCACCGTATTATTTCTGCTCATCAATGGACACACACTATTTGCCAGAACGCTCTGCTGTGAACTATGTCGTTGGAACTTTGGCTCCGCATTCTTCCTCTCACATCATGAAGCGTGACCACACATTTGTGAACATTTCAGCTTTCCCAGTGGCTGATGGCATCGTATGGGATGCTGTAGATTTCCAAATTCATGGACCAACCGAAATTATTAATGTACCAAATGTCCTTCGTGTTTCAATGGGTGATATTGTAAAAGTAATATTCATTCTGACGATTGGGATTTGCATGCCATTGAATCGTTATTTACTGATTTGAAATATTATGCTGCTTTTAATGCCGAAGATTTGTACATGAATTCTGCAAATTATGCCGAATTATATTGTTACCAACATTGGGGCAACCATTTTCTCCACAAGCCAAGTACCCTTAGGGGTCCTTTTAATTACACCCAGTGGGAACATTGTCCTACCCCTTTGCCAGGTAGCTCCCAGACTCTTCGAAATAAGTTTACTTATTTTACAGATTATAATAGATCTAATCCTGGGTCCTATTATTTTAAGTTGAACTCTTCATCTACTCCGAAAATCATGTTGACCCACACCAAATTGCTGTATTCAGGTTCCTTTTTGAACGCCTTAGCTGTGGGTGGATATGAATATTGGAGGGACACCATTGACTTGAAATCTATTTGGGGTTCAAAAGCATGGCAGGTGCAGGGCATAGAAGCCTTGCACCGTGCTTGTCTCATCCCGACCCAAATTCTGTTTTTAAACCGCACCATATTTCAAACAACATGTTGGGGTTTGGCTACATTCAAACAGTTAAATGCCCCGTCCATTCCTGTATTGTCTTCCACTCCCAATGAAAGCTTGTGCTTTAACATGTCCCTTACAAATTTGCAGGTATTATTTCAGAATAATTCTTTTAATGTTTCTGAGATTGTTCAATCACCCTGGTTGTCGTGGCCCCTAGCCTCTAATGCATGCCAACTGCGTTTTCATGACACGGATCCTGGTTACAAACAGGATTGGCCGGACTCCAGGTTTTCAGACTCTCGTACTGTTACTACATATTCTGTTGGTAAGTTGTGTAAGCAGTGGTTGCAGCACTCTTCGTTAGAGTCTGTTAAACAACATTTATCAATCCTATCAGGCCATATTGATCTGTCCGACTTTGTTTTGGGGCCTCGTGGCCCTCGACCTAAGATATTCATTTATGAAACTTATAATGAACTCTGGAAGCTTTCGCAGATTGAAGCTGCTTCCCGTCTTCGGGAAATAGACCAAGCAAATTTAGAAAAGGTGCTTGCTGTTGTTGACAATAGTATTAACACCCTGTCTTCCCGCATTTACACATTAGAGAATATTATTTCCTCTGTTGTTGATATTGTGCAAGATGATGTTTCTGTGTTATATCATGGTCAAATCAATTGCGTTCAGTAATGCAGTTTGCATGGACTTTGCAAACGCTTAAAATGGGGAAGGTTCCTTGGCATTTTTTGAACACGTCTGCCTTATTTATACCTTTTAATTTAACTGAAAAACAGCAGTTCATGTCCATGAAAGATGCAGCATACACTCTGTTACATATTGAAAAGATAGAGCCTTTACCGTTCTCTGTGGCGGAGTTAGATTCTGCTGTGTGGCTAGTACACAGGGTTATCGCTTTGCCTTTTCCTTTGTTTGAATTCGGTTCGTGCATGAAACATTATCCTGTTGGCCGCTTTCAGCCTTTAGGCAGTGCTTTCCTGCATGAACTTTGGTCTCTACCTTTCGTTTATAAATGCCTTAAGGACGAGAGGGAGGTTTTTCTCACGGGGAGTTGTGTGATTCGACCGTGGGTCATTCTCTTGTTTGTAAACACATTACATTGCACGGAGCTTGTAACGTTTCGGCTCCGAATCTTGCTTGTGTTTTGAAAGGCATTCCTGCTCCTGCTATTTCTCCTACTTTCACTGTGCTTGCAAATGGTAGCTATCTTCTTCTGAATAATCAGGACTGCTGTGGCATGCTGGCCGGCATACCCTATATTGTAACAGTTTCTCACAGGGTTGTCTGCTGCAAAAATGTGCTTTTTCCTCCCCTGCACGGCATCGTAGATAGTTCCATTTGGCCTTCCATTCCGACTTTGAAAGCAGATTTCAATAAATTGAGCAGAATAAAGGCGCTATTATTGAATCAGGAGGTTATGCTCACATCCGCCCGGGAGACGTACATGCTCCAGGTGGCGAGTACCCACAGTGAAATTCAGGCACTTCTTAACACAAACCTCCCACAACATTTCGGAGAACTAATTCACCGTGTTTTTAATGCTTCACGCACCGAAGGTCTTGTGCACTTTTTTAAAGTTGTGGGCTCTGGCCTTGTAACCTCTTTTCAAACTATCTTTGGGGTAATACCAGCTTTTATTCATTCCATTTTTTCCAGCGTCTTTGGTGGCTTTCCATTGATCATCGCCTTAGCGGCTGGTGTTTTGCTTTTGGTCTGTGTGCTACGCAATGGCTGCACTTCCTGGGGCCCTCCTCGACCACAGTCGACTCTGGACGGTCCGTGAGCGCATCCTCGAAGCCTTCGGCGTCCTGCCATTGGCGACCCTTGGTGTGTCATATAGACTTTCTTTTCGCTTTGCGTATTTCACTTGCGTGCAACCTGTGATGTCTTGCATCCGCTGTCCTTTCTCATGGACCTTGGATTACTGCCTCTCCAATACGTCTCTGTCTCGCCCGGATTTTGTCCAGTTGGTGGGTCCCTTAGAGGCCCATGAGCAGGACTGTTCCGGTCCTGGCTATATGGCGCGTGCGGCTGCACTTGGGATTTTGGCACAATGGGATGTCTGTGCGGCTGCTCAGACTCTCCTACAATGCAGTTATATTGAGTATCACGCAAGTTGGACCGCATTGCTTTTCGCTGCTCCCTCTTACGAGGAACATGAATGCAGTTTTGATTCGCTGGACTGGATGGCATCGCTTTTTTCTGACGACTCCAACGATGTCCTATTGGAAGGTGTGGCATTTTTCTGCACCTACACTTTTTTGGATTAGGGGGTCTCCGCTTTCGGTGTCCTCACTCCCTGGGCCTTTCTGGCTCTATATCTATTTTTTTTCCTATTACTTGACTTTCGATTACACCACTTCAGTCACGGACGTTGCAATTCTGCTCTATCTATTGGAACTGTGTCATTGTCCTATGTCTTCACCGATGGACTGACCAGGGGAGGGTGTCGTGTGGTTTGTGGACTCGTGTGATTTGCATTACTAAGTTAGCTTAGGCCTGGCTGCCATGATGCCTCTTTGCGCACGTTACTTTGTGCCCCCAGCCTCTGCTATTTTGGGACTATCTGCCTTTCACATTCTTCCTTGTTGCTTTTGGGTTGCGTCTGTACATTGTGTACAAGGTCGGAAAACAATGTGCCTTGTTCTTGCTGATCTGGTCAGCCCCTCGTAATTAGACATAACACTGAATGCCACTGCACTGAAGGAATTCGGGTGCCTTTAATATTGTGATTTTCACTTTTGGGGACACTTCGTAGAAAAACCTTTCCAGAGAGAAGAGCTGTGCTTGTCTGATGATGTAAACCATTGCATCTAGCTATTGAGGTATGAGGGTCTGCCAGCCAAAAGCCCAGAGGTCTTCTTTTTTTATAATAAACTAGATACTAGCACGGGGAGGATGGTGTACTCATTTAGCCATATATTGACAGCTTTATAAAATGCTTTCCCCGTTTATATTCTATGGAATTGTAACTATGCTTATTGTTTTATTCTTATGCATTATGCTGATAGTACTGACACGTGTACTGTACCTTAGAGCACGTTAGTTAAAATAAACATTTTAAACTATACAGTGTCTCTTATTACGCACGTTGTGGACAGGTATGAGTGAGTTATGAAAGGGTGTTCTTGCTTCTGCGAGTCCTGAGAGAGAGATACCGTGTTCTGGGTTGTCTAATAATTAGCAGCATTGTTGCTAAGAAGACGCTAAAGCTAGTCGGATTGGGGTGTTGGGTACTAAGGGGTATGGTTGGCTCACCACTATATTCCGAGGTCCTATTATCCTGTGCATAGCTCTGTGTATGTACAGAATCCCTACAACAGAAGGACACCCAGGCACCTAGTCAGCCAATCACAACACTGCTTTAGCAGCGTTGTGATTGGTCTGAGCGCTGCTTTTCGGTGCTCAGATGCTGACTTGAGGCCTGGGCATGTTCTCCACGTAGGCTGTAATGCAGCCTGCATGGAGAACATGCGAAGTGCGTAAGACTGTTTTGGACGGCCCTGGAGAGGGCCGTCCAAGCAGTCATTGTGCATTTTAGGAGTGTGCTACCCCATCTCCCCTGCCCCCGCCCCCTCACGCAAAGCTGTGGGCTGAAGTAGGAGAAAATAAAAAGATAATAACGTGAGTTATTATCATTTTATTGTCTGTGTTTCACTGCAAAAAAGCAGTGGGGCGACACTCCTCCGCCTTAGCGGAGGAGCCGCCACTGCCTGACACACTCACTTAAACTCTGCTCTCAACTCTCTGACTTTTGATATTAAAATCAAAACTTTTGTTGACTCTCTTGCTCTGATGGATAAGGCTCCACTAAAGGCTGATGGCCTTTTAGCCCAGCAGGTGGTGGGAGGGCCACCCAAGGGCCCATTGCTGCAAGACTTTGCTCCCATTTTATTGGAAGATTCTGCACATGCTCTAAGATCCTGTAAATCTGGGTCACCGGATGACCCCTGCCCCCCTCACATTTTGGTCTCTAATTGTGATGCTAATAGCCCACTTTTTAACCAGCTCTTGAACCATCAATTCAGTTGGCCACAGTGCCTAGTGGCTGGAAGCAGGCGAAACTAATCCCATTATTAAAGAAACCATTGGCAGATACAACAATTCTTGCTAACTATTGCCCTATCTCGCTCCTCCCAGCCCTCACCAAGATAGTGGAGAAACTCATTAATAAACAGCTTTCGGCTTTTTTAGAGCATAACAAGATACTTCACCCATCCCAGTCGGGCTTCCTCCCTGGCTTCAGCACCAAGACCACTCTATTGGAGGTAGCAGACACAATCAGGCTGGGGTGGATCAGGGGAAACAGGTTGCTCCGGTTCTCTTGGATCTATAAGCAGCTTTTGATGCAGTCTCACACTCCATTATTTTGCAGCATCTCAGTGCTGTAGGTGTGTGTGGTTCAGCCCTGGTGTGGCTGAGTTAGTTTCAGGCGGGGAGGTCTCAATTAGTGTGGATGGTCCAATATGCCTCTGAACCTAAGGCATTGGGTTTTGGTGTTCCCCAGGGCTCGGTTTTGAGCCCTACACTATTTAATGTGTATATGACCTCCCTGGCTACACTGACTGAATTGTTTGGCATACATGTTGTCTCATATGTTGACAATGCACAGCTTCTTCTTACATCGGATCGAAAATCTCCCAATACTATTAGCAATTTTAAGACTTGTTTGACAGCTGTATTTCAGTGGATGCATAATAGCAGTCTCCAAGGCAATGTTGACAAGACTGAGATTTTGCTGTTCGGGTCCCCCACCCTGACCTGGGACAATGATCTGTGGCCACAGGATGTCCCTCCTCCATCCCCTCCAGCAGTGGTAGCATGCAATCTAGGGGTGAAGTTCGATAACTGTGTGTCTTTTGCACCTCAGGTGGCTGGGATAATAAGTGCCTGTTTTGGCCTGTTTAAGATGCTAAATAAATTCTTGCATTTACTCCCTATTAAGCAGCAAAAATTGTGGTAAAGGCTTTGATCAGCTTCTAGGTTGGACTATGCCAACTCACTCTACTGGGGGTTGCCTGCCTATCTCCTTAGGAGACTGCAACTAGTGCAACATGCTGCTGCTCGACTTTTGTTGCATCTCCCCAGGAGAGCTTATATTCAGCCAGCCTTGAAACATCTACATGGCTACCTGTAAAAGATTGTGTCCGGTGTGAAGGCTTAGTTCTCAGTATCTGTCCAACAGATTCTTTCCGCACCACCCTACGAGATCTCTTCGTTCCTCTAATTTTCTGTTGTTGGTCACCCCTCGGTTCACAAGGAAAAAATGGGGCGCAGTTCTTATTCTTACTTGAATGCTCTTCCCCTACAACTATGGGCCACTGAGGACATTTTGCTTTTTAAAAAACTCCTCAAAACTTAGCTCTTTGGGTCTGCTTTCTAATTGCTTCTTCTACTGGTCTAGACTTCACTTCTAGTGTTGAGACCCTCTTTGGAGTAACTGTTGCGCTTTAAAAATCTTTATTAATAATAATAATAATAATAATAATATTAATAATAATATGACAAAATATGATTAGACAAATTGAAAATAGGAACAGTGTCATTTTCAGCATTGATACCATTGGCCGTAATTACTCTGTTCGGGTTAGTTACTGAGCAACACCATTTGTAGAACTTGAGGTAGGTCTGGCACTCCCTGGACGATCGTATTGGAGATTACCCTTCCCTCGTCCTCTGCCGTTTCAAAATGGGTTGGTGGTTGACGGGGTCTGTTAAGATCAGTTGAAGTGCTTGTGCACTCTCCTGGATCAGAGTCGTCCAGTGGACTGTTGGAGGACTCAGAGAAAGTCACAAATTTCTGATTTTTATGTCATCCTTAAGGTTGGAAGTTATGGGGATTGGTATAGGTTGTGTAAAAATCATCACTAATGTAGGGGTTAGTTTTTTTCTGCATTTATTGGATCTACCTTCTTTTCATCTTGTTCCTTAATTGTAATTTCAGCTGATTCATTCTGTCATTGGAAGGTTGCAGGTCCTAATCACCACAGTTATATTGCCCTATCGCCACACCAGAACCCCTGCTTTATTCATGAGTTTCCTTGCCCTTTTATCACCTCAGTTTGTTTTTCCTGGGCACTCTTGCTTTGCAACAATTCACTTTTTGCCCTGTTGGATTTTACCCTCCCCAGGTGATTATATGATACTGAGACAAATTGTGAGTGTAAGTGTTTCTCTTCAATTACTGGAGTGGGGCACTTTTTATTACCATTTTTCGGTTCTGGGTATTCTGATGACGACCCTTAGATCTCCTGGAATCATTGTAGGCAGCCATCCCATTTGTAAGGCATTCTTTGTCCTGACGATGAGCTTAAACTAAAAGTGGTCGAAATCCCGTCGTCATATACCGTCAGAGAAATTGATTTAAATTGTGTCATGATAATCTAATCATGGACTGATTTAACTCATGCACAATATTTATTGGATGTAGCTTCCTTTTTTCGCTGTTATTTTTGTTTGCATTTGTATTTCACTTTGTGCCATTGGCTTTGCTTTTCACGAGCACTAGGTGTTCACTTTGCACTCTTTAAAGCACTTTTATGATGCATACTTGATGCTGTCTTTTGTACATTCAGTTTGAACCAATACAAATTGAAATGCAATTGTGTGGTCCAAATGTCATTGGTGAAATTGTAACCACTAATATGGTTCATATGTAATTTTGTAAATAACCCCTATGGGATATTGTTGTCTTATACAAAATACACTCCATTCCCACAACAGGTATATGGGTTACTCCCGTAGTTTTTACTAACTCTAGACTTAGGGGCCGATTCCGATTCGGGCCGGAAATCTCTCCGACCGAGCCGGACCCGGAGAGATTTCCGACCGAATCGGACCCGTGCAGCCCGACCGAACGAGTACGATGCGTCCGTATGCTATCGGACTCGAGTCGGTCGGACTCCCATTGAAGTCAATGGGACCCGGTCGTACAACGCGTACGCGGGCTCCCATTGCCTCAATGGGTGCGAGGCGAACAAGGGCGCCCCCTACAGCGGGTACGCGGCGAAGTGACTCGCGCCATACACGCACAGGTAGGGGGGACCCATGGGACACCGACCCCCGAAGTACATCTCCGACTGCTCTTTCGAGCCGGGCGGCGCGTGTCGGTCGGACAGCTCGCGGCGCGCATCGTACTTACCCGGCCGGGGATCGTCTCCATTGCGCGGTGCGAGTCGTGTCCGAGCGAGTCGGTCGGTGCGGTTCGACCCGGGAACGAGTCGGTTGGAGTGGTTGGGACGCCCGAACGAGTCAGTCGGCGATTTCGCATCGTACTCGCTCATCCGGACGCGCGTACGAATCGGTCGGGAAATAGGGCTCCGAATCGGATCCGGTTATGCCGAATCCGATTCGGAGCCCTACCGGCCGAGATCGGAATCGGCCCCTAAGTGTTGTAAAGTGGGTTATTAGTAATGGGAAATATATGTCTACCACTGGCAATAAACCACTAACACAATATAGGGCTCAGTATAGTTCTTAGAAAATTATTCCCATGCTCAACCCTTGGTAGCTTGGCTGTGAGCAGGCAGGCTTAAATTCAAAGACAGGTATATAAAGCATTTAAAAACACCAATTCAGTAAATAATTTAGAAACAACACACAATAAAAATCCAACAGCACTTTATAAAAATAGGAAATATTTTTATCTTTAAAATGACACCAAAATGAAAAAGAATACAATGTAGGGAACTGGAGATAAGAATTTTTTAAAGAGTTAGTACTATAAAGCACATAGAAATCTATAGCGCCTATTGGGACATCTGGTCACACTAGACCGGGACAAAGTCAAAGTTTCAGGCCGACCGCGATTGAGCCCTGCGCAGCTACCCCTCGTGGCAGGTCTTGGTCAAAGTTTTTACCTTCTGACTTAGGAACTTTTCTGGAGCTTTTCTTCCCGGGGTCCCTCGAAGCTCTCAGCCAGTCTGGATTCGGTGAGGGTTCGTCGGCTTGCCTTGCGATGAGCTCCTGGTTAAACTTGTGGAAGCCTGACCTCTGGAGCTTTCCAGCGGGACGAACCAGGGATTCAGGCCGGCTCGCGGTTGAAGGTGGGCAGCTTGACTCTCACGGCTGGTCCCGGTCATCTTTTCTATGTTCGGACTTAAAAACTCTTAAAGGAGCTTTTTCTTGCGGGGTGCCTCGATCCTCTTCACCAGGCTGGATTTGGTGAGGGTTTGCCTGCTTGGGTTTCTGCCAACTCCCGGTCAAACTCTGGAAGTCGGACCTGCTGTGCTTTTCAGCGGGACAAACCTGGACGGCAGGCCAGTTCGCGCTTGAGGGTCGCCAGCTTGGCTGGCCAGGTCCACTTATGGAGCTTTTTTCCAAAGTTGCTCCAAACTTCTTCAAACTTCTGGAACGTCTTCCTGAAGCTCCTTTGAGGGTCCCAAAGTGTCCAAAACTTTCTCCAAGGGTCTGGAAGCTCCACGATGGTCCTTGAAAGTTTTGGACTTCAATTCCCACAATCCACTTGGAGAAACCCCTTATAAATCCACCGGTAGAACTCCAGGCTGGGGATTCTTGGTGGTGATGGTCCAGGTGAGATCTGTTAACCTGTAGCTTGCAGGGAATCCACTCTTTATTCTTTTTGAAGCAGGTTTGATCCACAGGGCTGTAGTTCCAGATTGTGCAGCAGATGCAGTCAGCCAGAGTGCAGACCTGGTTGGTGCAAATCAAACTTCCAGCATGGACCCTTCTTCTTCCTTAAGTTTCAAGCAGCAGATCTGAGAGGATCTGCCCCTCTCAGATACTTATTCTAAGTTCTCTTGGTCAAGCAGGAGGGCACTCCTGTCCATTGAGGTGCAGGGCAAGACCCCAGGGTATGACCACATCCTCCATAGTGTGGCACTATTGTCTCCCAGAGAGCACATTTTCTCAAAAATTCAATATGGCTGATTTTCCAGCAGAGAGAGATGAGCTAACTAAACCAGCCTACAGGATGGCTCATCTGCATTATTTCCCTCCCTTTTGCATCAGCAAATTCCTTCTCTAAGCCTGCCATCTGGCTGGGGGCAGAGGTTAGTGGTGTAAACGAAACTGGTTTCTCCATCCTGCTCCTTCCTTCCTTTGAAGAACTTTATTTACTACCCATCCCCCTGGCTCTGGCATTCTTATGCCCAGCACCCTCTCCTCCCAGAAGGGCTCCCTAACCCCAGGGGTAATTTATCACCTCTTCAAATCAGCCTGGCTAATCCACTTAACTCTGGCCAATCAGGTCAGAGACCTAGAAGGCTGAATTTTGGCTTACAGACAAGAAAGTCTTATAATTTCTTGTCAATACTTTTTAGGATAAATTCAACAGTAGCATATTGTCGGATTTATCAATACCATTCTACTGAGTCCTTGAATTATATTTTTATAACACCCCTTTCATTAGTTATTAATCAATAACTTCTTGCCATGTTAACCTATGTGGCTGGGGATCTGCAATAGGGAAATTGAACTGGGCGATTTCTCCACCACAAGGGCTTAGAAAACATATTTTATAAGGACCCTGCCTATATCTACAAGACCCCCACCCCTGGAACACCTAGGGGAGACTTTAGGGATTCTGAATATGTACAAATGTTGCAGATCCTTACTCCATAGTGCTCCTAGCACAAAAGTCGATTTTGGGAAGCACTGTACTATAATGTGGGATATGAAATGTGCAATTTCACTAAACCCAAGACATATTAACTCATTTTATAAGGGTCCTCCTTATAAATACCTGACCCCCATCCCTGGGACACCTAGGGGAGACCCTGGGGGTACATAACATGCCAAACCATTGTAGTTTATTAATTTTTAAGTGCCCCAAACATCGAAATCAGGTTTGGGCAAAATTGGCATTTTAAAAGCAGTCCTGCAACACAGGGCTGCTTTTAAACTGACCTCAGGCTCAGGGTCGGACTGGCCGTAGCGGGCATCGTGCATTTCCCCAGTGGGCCGAAGGTGAGGGGGCCGGTTTTGTGGCAGCGGAGGCCGCTTTTCTTACAGTGGGCCAGTTTTGCAGCTGTACTGCAATATCGGCCCCCTGTAAGAAATGCGGGAGCGTTGCTTCTTGCTAGCACCTCCCCAGCTCCCAGGGCCAGTCGAGCAGCAACCTGCCAGGGCTGGTTGCTGTTCCCAGTCTGGCCCTGCTCAGGCTTCAGCAGTGCACAAATGCAAGTGCAGAAAAGCTGCTGGTCTTTAAACTGCCATGTCCTATTATATGCTAGGATCTTAAAGGTAGTTTTAATACCCCTGCCCTAATATGTTCTAGAGCCTTATAGGGGAGGTCATAGGGGTGCCCTAACCCATATTGTACCCTAGAGTATGTAGGTGTTTTCACTGGCCCGGGGCCTGGTTAGGCAGAGCCCAGGGACAATCAGTTACCACCAGATCCTGTCAGTAAAAAGGTTGGGGTGCCCAGGGCACAGGATGACTTTGAAACACTTAGGCAGATCATACTTGTGAATCACACTTTCTAATATGAACACTTTTTTTGTTTCCTTGCAAGTTGTCTCTGGCTTGTGACTAATAATATGTAAGCTTTTTATTATAAACAAGTCTTATATTTTTCTTGCAAGACGTATCTGACTGCAACCAATAATACTCAAGCTATAATTATAACATTTCAGAAGGGACTCAAATTAACACCTTGCTTATCTGCAAAAGAGGTACAGGTTTTATGGAGATTAAAAAGATAATACCAAAATAGTGCAATACATGTGGTCCTAAGCAAGACTTCTCTCACTAACATGGCACAGGCATATATGTATACTGGGCTTGAACATACAGGTTTGGCAAATGCTTGTACTGTCTTGGCAGAATGTTTATCTGAGAGCACTGCTGCAATGTGTAATATGTTAGAAAAATGTAGATAATGGTATGTGTCTTATTGTCTACTGTTTATTAATATTCTTCAGTGAGGCACAAGCTTTATTACAATGACAATTCTCAGGTATTGTGCATTTATTCAGTGGTGTAGCTAGACCTTTGCTCACCCGTGGTGGTCCCTGGGTTTGCCTCCCCGCAGCGGCCGCATGTAAGAGTGTGGGGTTTGGGGGTGCTGGCGATTCCGGCGTTGGCCGCAGGTAAAAGCGGGGTGGAGGCCGCAACCCCCAAAACTTGTGCTGCCCGGGGCGGACCGCCCCCCCCCACACCCATTTGCAACACTACTGCATTTATTATTTACTTGCATAACAAACTGCTATGATTCAGACAGTCTATTGTTGAACTACTAGTGCATTCCTTTGTGTCTAGAGCCTGTTGTTGTCCCACAAAATACGGATTATTGTCCAGAAAACCAATACTGTGACACACATACCCAATGACAACGTAGGTATGGCATTCTAATTTTCACACCATATTTCACTTGAACCAGAGGTATCTGGTAATTGTCAGAGGATAAGGTGACATTCCTTAGGTGGAGAGGGCCACTCATTTGCAAAATTACGACATCTAGTAATTAGGTGGGAGCATTGGGGATTTCACACTGTGGAAGTTAAAACAATGTCCGCTTTCCTTTGGCAAGCATGTAAAGTGAAGCAGGAAAAGAGAAGCAGAATGACAAGGCAAAATAAGGACGAGCACTATCTGCCAAGACCAAGAAACCCGGAAAATCTGATTGCTAAAAAAGTGGTACCTATCACTATAGCCATCAATCACCACATTGGGCAAGGCAAATACTCAGATGGCTACAAATGTTAGAGGAAGCTGGTTCCATATACTACATGATCATGAATTTATCTAGGCTGGGAAATTATCTGAAGGGAGACACACAAGAACTCCTACTAGCAGAGGGATCAAGGAACTGTTAAGCACCTTCTTATTTGTAGTAGCCGCTGTACACATTCACATAGAAGAAGGCCCTCACACATGGCAAATTAACAAATGTGCAGCATGTTTTCTGTTGCAAAACTATACATCCCAACAATAATAGCACACAGATTGCTCTGAGAAGGGCATTAGAATCCCCTAAATCCATACCCTTACTGGAGAATTTGTTATCTAATGTTTGACCCATCCATTTACTTTCCAAGTGTTTTTAAACGACTGAATGTATGTTTTAATGTTATGTGTAAATCTGTGACACGAACACCGAGGCCATGTGCTTACTAAAGAATTGACTACAACACTGTTAAGAGCCTAATAAGTACAATTAACCATTTGAGAGGCTTTCAAACAGATGCAGAGATGCAATATCAGCCTGCAAGCAAGATTCTCATTCTGTACCTGATACAAAAGGTGATATGTGGATTGCAGGTGTATCTTTTCTCCTAGGTTTTTGCAGATCTTGGTCAATAGTCTGGGAAACTTGTAAAGCTTTACCATTTCGTTGTTTCTTCTGCATATCACAGCTTTCAATAAAATTTTCTGTAAGATCCCCTATTTGAAAAAAGAAAAAAATGCACATAGACACAAGGAATCTCTTAAAGCAATCTGCTAAAAAATATATCGCACTAATTTTCGAGCTGAACTATGGCATGCAGTTTCTTTTTCATTATTATAGAAAAATACACGTTTCTAAAATAGTAATCTAACACATGATACATGTGAAAAAGCAAGGTATACATTAATGAATAATATTTGTCAAGATCATAAGATTTCCGTTAAAGGCACATACATACAAAACCAGCCTTGCAACAATTGATTAAAAAGATTCATTAATACAAGCTGTGGATGATTTAGACATAAAGTTGTCAATTTAAAACCTTCAACCATGCACTTGTAGAAATAGTAATCCCCTTATATGTTGCATATAGGCACCGCTTGGATATCAATGCAGTATAACCATACTTTAGTGGTACAACAAAATTAGCCTTAAAACATATACATAATGCACAGCTCATACGGACAGTGTGATCTAGGATCAATGATTAGTGTGTTCCATGTTTTTCATCTACGATTTCTCTCTCCTAATAGTTTGATAATGAACCTAATAGTTTGATAATGAAGAGAAGCTTTGTTGAGACCCCTTTCCTGAAAAGCAAAGTGTTGCTATGAAGGACACAAGGAAGAAGTTGGAATATACTGAAAGGACTTTATATCTAGAATATGACCTCACAAATGTGTTATGAAACATTAATACTATATATTTAATTTACTTAACACCATGCTGTTTTGGCTTGTTCAAAAATAGGATAAGACATATATGCAGGTTGGACAATTATTGTTCCAACCAAGTGTGAAATAACCACATTTTTAAAGCTTTGCAGAACTTCAGGTGGCTTTGTTTGCATTGTAGAAATAGAGGGAGGGCGTTCCAGAACTTGGCAGTCTGGTTTACGTGACCCCTACCTTTAGATCTCACTTTCCTAAAAGCAGGGACCTGGAATTTGGGCTCAAAATGGGATTAAGATGATGTAATGGATGGTGCCAATCAACTTAAAAAGAACAAACAAGGTCATCTTTCAATGTAGACCCCGCTGGCAGTGGGGAAGGCACAAAGATAAATTCGGTGCTGCACAAAACAGTAGTACAGATACATGATTCTTAGTGATGTGTAAACAGATTTGGGAGGTGTTAATTGCACACATGAAGCTTACATTTTGGTTTATTTGAAGTCTTTATTTGGCTTTCTCTGATAATCTAAGATAAATGTAATTCTCAGGGAAAAGGTAATTTAGGAGATTAATTTGGTAGAGACACTGGTGCCAATTCTCAAAAATATATGTAAAAATTTGAGTGGAGATTTACACCGCACCTGAAAGTATTTTAAGAGTATCTCCAACTCACCCACATTCCAGGCATACTACTAGAACTGTTAGGTGACTTTTACCAAGGGTTCCTATTCTGCCATTTGAAGTTTTCAAGTGGTGAAGAATTGTGCAAATGTACTTTTTTTATAATCTGCTTCGAAAACTCTTCTCTTACCCCCCAAGCAAATCAGGGATATGATTCATTCCAGGTCCCATCCTGGAAGGCGAGTTACTCCAGACATTGGTTGGAGTACAACTCCAACCATTTATAGGTTGGCAAGGATTCAGAGAGGAGTTGGAAAATTTGTCCATCATACATGTTTGTGGGTGTTCATAAACCTCCAAGGCAAACCATGCCTTTGTGCTCCCTTTTCCGACCCAGTGAATGGGATTTACTATATAAAATTCTACACAGTTGTGTCAGAGAAATCTGTATTAGTAAATGCATGTATGCCTGCCAGGAATCTTTTTGTAAGTTACTGGCAAGTGTTAAAAGGGAAAATTTGGTTATAGACCTATATTTACGAACAAATGTACATTTGTGAATATGGACCATTCTATTCATAAGAGTATCTAACTTTAGGTTTCAGTACGTCAGCATGCGCAGGTGTCTGATTACCTTAGTACATCAATCCACTGATGTAATGTTAGTCCAAAATCCCACAAAAGAGAGCCATCTTGAGTTAGATGAATTACTGATTTATTAGTACTCAACCAAAGGAAGTTTAGCAGCATCCACCATCTGACCTTGGAGAGGGCTGTTTCAAGTTTATTTATTTTGCATAGTTAATAAAAAACCATTGCAACATCATAAAACTACCAATAAAACCATTGTTATTCCCTAATAAAACCGATAGTATGCATGGTAAAGTGCAGTACAGTGCATACCTTGGACGAGGGGGGATAGATTGACACAACCAATTTTTTATTTTATATGCCGTAAAAATGTAGGAGTTTGGCCAGTAGCTAGAAGTGATAATTATACACAATAGTAAAGTTGCTAATCTCAACTAACAGGACAACAATTACCTATGCATATAAGTACCTATTGCTATAGTGCTGACGGACCATATTTACAATTAGCTGCCCTCATTCCTCAATGAGGATCTCTCATTTCTAAAAAGTTTCAGCAGAAAATATATCTTCAATCTACATAGAACAATACAATTTGACCATTTTCCAAAAATTCTACCAAATATATTTATTTTTTTGAATCCAGAATATAGGCCCATATTGAATCCAATTGCCGGATGAGGCAGTTTGTGGAGTCCTTTGTCTCTATTTTCTCTCTGATCCCATTCCACTCTCCCAGCTTCTACCTCTGACCCTCATATTTTAGCATAAGTGGTTATTGCAAGTCAGAGGAGATAGAAAGCACATTGCCACCGCTAGTTCCTCAGCATCATTTTAATGTAACCAGGCAGTCAAACATTGAGAAACACCATTCTTGCTTGACAGTCATGCAAAAGTGTTGGAAGACCGTAGCCTTACTCTTGTCAAAAGGAAGTCTGAGGAACTTAGGCCCAGCATAGATTTTACTACTCATTCTCAGCAGGATATATGCCACCTGACAGCCCTACCAAGTACAAGACTTTGAGTCTGCCACACCACCGACATCGGTATCCAAAGTGCGCAGTTTCCTGGATATGGTCACCTACTGTGGCAAGTTCAGGCCAAACCGCACATTTCTCACTGAACTACTGAGAGACCTCCTAAAATCCATGTCTGCTTGGGAGTGGACCACTGCACATCAACACGTATTTCAAGTCAGTAGAGGGACTAAACTCCAGTGTAATGACACCACCTGTTAGTTGATGCCTGTTCCGCCAACTGAGAGGTTAATGCAGACGTTAAACAAGACACTGTGCATCATTCATGCTATAAACCATGCTATAAACCACAACCCAGAGAATCCCTTATTCTCATTCCTGAGTGAATACTGCAACACTTCTCATCTAACCACTGGATGCCCACCTGTGCTACACTATATTCGTAGGTTGGTTTCTAGCATCATCCCACCCTGTGTGATCCAATCTCTGGCTCCATCAGATGACGAAGCAACCATGAAAGGCAACAAAGCAGTAATGTCCATCAATCTTGAGTATCCGATATCAATGCAGGAGAAGTATTAAGCAAGAACAGACATTCAGGGAGCAAATGTAGGCTTCTGTATGCGACATATATCTCACCTGTGGCTGCTATCTCATATCAGTGAAAACTCTAATCAATGCCTGCAGAGATGAAGAAAGCCTTACAAGGAATGTATCATTCTTCAATGGAGTCTCAGATGAAGAACAACCAAGATAAACCAAGAAGACTCACCTCTTGTGAGACCTGTTGGCCACACCATCCTCTGCTTGGGGTGCTACAGAGATAGCATCTGAACCTTGCTTCCTGTCTGCAGTGATTCCTGTTGAGAGGCCTCATTCCCATAGCCATGGTGACTATTCAAGGGTTTGTGGTACCCCAAGCACTCACTATCGATCAGGAGTCATTCACTCAATATGACTCCTGATAGATCTAGCCAGTGCCTTCCAAGAAACAATGACACCATGTTATTTAAGCAAACTTTAGCTAGACACAGGTAGCTGATTTATTGATGTGCTGTGATGTGATTTATTTTTTTATATTGTGCTGCTTCCTTCTATAATTTGTTGAGTGATATAATGCTCCACTTTGGGCACTAGCCAGTTTGACACCCATTCAGTGTTGGTGAATGGAGACCAAACAGACAACATGGCTCCCTATGTAATCCTTTATGTGCTGTTACATAGGTTTGTGATCAGGAACAGAAGAATGCCTAGTAATTTAATTTTCTTAAAACCGTCCTGATCTGGCAAAAGAATATGCCTCTGATAAGAAAATACATTACAGGAGCTATTAGGGAGTTTATATTGTACGACAAAATCTGGATTCATTAAATTGTTATCACGCACAGAATGTTTAGCCATAAGTTGTGCTTCTGTCTCTTCAACCGCACCACAGTGGTCATCACGCTTGACATGGAAACACTTTCCACAAAGGATCAAAACTAAAACAACATCATCCCAAACACACCCTACAGGTGTAGCCTGCTACTCATGTAGGCAAGCACTTCAGCAATCCACATAGTGGTAGTAAGCACTATATAATGACTGCAATACAATAACAAATCGCTGTGTCAGACTACTTAATTATTTCTTTTTGAATGTGGAACCAATTTGAAAAAATATGCACAGTCGATAAAATGTGTACTAGTGGAATGGATTTAGAGTGTTCTCTTGAAGGTGCATAATGAAATATAAGAGCTTCACTACGGGCACCTGCCCCTAAAACTCGCTCTTGGCCATTCTCCATAGCAACAGTTGCATTAGTCTCTTGAGTAACGAGAATTTAAATGTGTGCTTCATTAGCAATGTAATGAAAAATTAATATCATTCGGCCTTAAATTGGGTTCACGGGAGGGGCATTTTTGTTGACTCATATCAGTGATGGATTAAATGGCCGATGATGTAAACTATAATTCCTACAGGCTTCCAAGGAAAAGTTGGCTTTATTTTATTGCACTGTGCTAATGTTTTAATGTGCTGCGTACTACGCTGACAAATGCAATTATTTTGTGTTACTTTGAATAAATGTTGAACATCTGTCTCTTTAAATTTGCATTTCTTTAACCCTTATACCCTCTGATACCTTGTTTTATGTCAATACAAGCAGTGTGTTCAGGGGACGTAACCTTCAACGATGCAGCAGATGCAGTGGCACCAGGGCTTAGTGATGTGAGGTGTCCATTTTCCCCCAATTATGGCTGTATTTTACTACCCAATTGATGGAAGGATGACATTTTATTTGCTTGCATTAGGGCCCATGAAACCCTTGCTACACGACTCGTGTTGCAAAAGGCATTTACAACATGAATTTGAAGCTTTACCTTTTTGATGAAGTTATCATTTATCTCACTAGAAGCATATCCAGTGCTACATCCTGAAAACTGAGCTAACATTTAGGAAAAGGGTTGAAACAATACACAAGGCAAGCAGGATATTGTGGTCCTATCACATCACTTTTTACCTGCATGCATAAGCTCACTTTTTGCACGCCACTATTTTTCTGTAAAATCGCTACAGTGGTGCGCCACTGGGTAACCACTTTAACTTTCTCCGCCCTGAGGAATGCCCAGGACCTATGTTAGGCCAGTAGAGTAGGGCAGAAACATATCAATGTTTGTAACACTAGGGTCATAGGACCACAATATTCTGCTTGCCCTGTGTATTTACCGTTTTAATCTTTCCCATCCCCCCACGAATAAAAGGATACCATGGGGTAGATGAGGAATTTTTATCTAATGGTATATAACCTCCACAAAATAAACATTTCTTCAAAGAGCTCCCTGGAATACTGTCGAGCCCACCCTGCCCTTTAGGAGTCAGGGTGAACCCGATGATGAAGCATGCCACAACTGGAGTGGGTGAGGGTTGTATAAAAAAGCTTTTCCTTTTTCCTACCACTGAGTGTAGTGGAGTAGAGGTGTAGTTTAATCTCCTTACCAAATTGCCGCCTACAGAGGAGGATACCATATAAATATTACATGCTACAGGCACCAAATGTTTGGGACAAGAAAATGGCAACTTTCTAAAAGTGGCATTTTCAGAATTGCGACTTAAAATCTGACCATTACCATTAAAGACGATTTTAAATTACAATTCTTTAGACACCAAACTCGACATTCCAACCTGCTCCCAGTTGAATTGTATCTCTTATTATATGTAATCAGATAACCCAATGTTATTGTGTAGCATCGATAGGCATTGCAGTAATGAAAAATGAATTTAAGAGTTTTTCACTACCATGACATGTAAAACTTAAAAGTAAATGCCCAGCTGTTTAAATAAACTGTACCCTGCCCAATGGACTATTTAGGACATACCATAGGGTTGACTTATATGCATTAAAAAGATTAAAGTCTGGCAAAAGTTTTTTTTTTGCCAGGTCGAAATGGCAGTTTAACACTGCACACATAGGCTGCAATGGCAGGCCTGAGACATGTTTCAAAGGCAACTTAAGTGGGTGGCACAATGAGTGCTGTGTGCCCACTAGTAGCATTTAATTTACAGACCCTTGGTACATGTAGTAACACCTTACTAGTGTTACAAGATTTACAATTACATTTCATGTGCCAATTGGATGCAAGCCAGTTTCATCATGTTTAAAGAAGAGAGCACAAGCACTTTAGCACTAGTTAGCATTGGTAAATTGTGCAGTCCTAAAAGCCAACAAATATGGGTTTAGAGAACAGGAGGGTAAAGGCAAAAAGTCTGAGCTTTGCAGAAATGGCCATGTCCAACAGGTGTGTTGAGGTCCGCATGGCTTTTCAGGGTGGTGCTGTACATGTCAAGAAGTATGTTGACAGCTGATGTAGTTTGAGGAGTTCTTCTTTGGAAACATACCAAGGTGAACTCCTTGAAGGAGTGGTATTTTTCCTTTTCTCTTTTTGGTTGACTATATTGTGGTGCAATGAAAGGAGAAAAAGACTGCAAAACTGGAACTCCATTCCAAAGATATTAGGGGCTTGCATTGGACTGAGGATGGAGTACAGGATTTTAAAAATGGAGTTTGTAGACTCAAACAAGTGTTACTTGATGCTCAGGGTGCTGGTGAGTGTGTAGAGGGATTGTTTTATTTTTTAGTGCTTGAATCTCCAGGGAGAATAAAGCATCTGAGGAATGTCAGATGGGTGTACTTAATGAAGGCAGATGTGATGACCACCAATATTTCTCCTTTAAAGCCCTTTTAAAGGGAATTCTCACCTTACATCACCAAACACAGAGTCTATTTTTCACACAATAAGGTTGAAAATACTCTATAAAGTGTCTTCACCATCCTTTTGAAGAGAGAAGAATGTTGCAGATTCCAGAGACTGTCTATGAAAACCAGTCTGCATCAAGATTACTACCTTATTCTTTTAGCAATACGTATTATCTCCATGTAAGTTGTGGGAGATGCATGGACCACAGCTTCTCTGTTTCTTCCACTCAAGTTGGTAAACTGGTATGTACTTTTGCTTGCCTGAGGTCCATAAATGATCTATTGGGCCTTGTTTACAAGACTACCACTAAAAATGTATCATGGGGGATATGGATCTGCAGAGTTTGCGCTGGTGACCATGAGAAGGTGTAGTGCTGTGTTGATTGATTATGGATACTTATTAGTGGGATTTTAATGAGGTTATAGATGTGTGTGGTGTAAGTGTGACATTTTCCTTGTCCAAGGTAGGCATATCACATAATGGATGGCTCTTAACACATCTAATGTAGGTGGCTTGCTTGAAGGCAGGAAGTTTGGCCCAAAGACCATTCTGGCCCTGCTCTACATTTGCCCTGGTAGAAGCAAGCTCTAAGACATGAAACAAAGGGTTAGGCTTTCTGTTGTAGAAAGAGTAGCTAGAGCAATAGCAGATTACCGGTTAGCTGTCCTGAGTGAGATGGGTCATGGACCCTGCTGAACTGCCTTCTGAGGTGCTTCTGCCACATGCAGGGTCTGGGTTGCAACTATTCCTTGCATTTTGCTACAAGAAGGAAATCTGGAGCCACAGGGGGATGCTGACTGGGGGGAATGCGGACTGGCTATCCCAAGCATGATGGGTCAGTAAACTCTCTGAAACTGCCCTTTAGGGAGCTTCTGCCACTTTCATGCTCTGGATTAGAGAGCTTTGAGTGGTGTGGAGGGCTGCTGGAGGCAGGAGAGGATGTTGATTGGGTGTTCTGAATGAGATGGTCATCTGCTTGCATCATTGACTATTAGAGATTTTATGCTTCTGGCATTCTCTAGATAAAACAGTTGTATGGCTTTCTGTGGTGGAAAGAGTGGCTGGAGGTTGGGCAGGATGCTGATTGGATGTCCTCAGTACAATGGATAACGTGACCATCGTGCAAAGTCTTAAGTGCCATTCCTCCCACTTGAAGGCTCCAGACTGGGCAATTTGAATGCATTCTGTGACAGGAAGGGCAGCTGGAATCAAAGAAGGACTCTTTTGCCACTTGTAGGCTTCAGATTGAATGCTCTTACTGTTTGGGGTGCCGGAAATCATAGATGGAGGCAGGGAAGGCTGCTGATTGGCTGCCCCAATTAGAATGGATTACTTGACCCTACCACACTATCTTTAGGATATCATTTGCCCCTTGTAGGCTGCCAACTGGACAATGTGCATCTTTTCAGAGGTGGGAAGGATGCTGATTGCTTGTCCTTAACAGGATGGGTTACGTCATCCTTCTGCACTGTTTTCTGCTGTGTTCCTCAGATAAGACATGAATTGTCCTGATTATGGAACTTGAGTGAGATGAGCAGCCGGTATTATATCCCACAAAATATATTTGAGGGTAATATTGACCATGTCACACTGTAATCTATTTCATGGGAAAGATATTACCTTAAATACATCAGATGTGTAAATACTACTTTATGCGGGAATCAGAACCCTGAAAAACCTTGTGAATCTCAAAACTCCAATACCCCAAACTTAACTTTGTTTTGGCAACAGTGACACCACAGATGTGAGAACCATCTGTGACCAAGGGCAAGCAGCAGACTGGAAAAATATGTATGCCATCTGGAAAACTCTTATTTATAGCAAGATTTTAGTACTAATATAGACATAAGGTAGAATAAGGAAAGAAACAATTTCATCTAAGATTCTTACATAATATGCTCTCAATATTCCTACTATTCACATGTTGTGCTTTTATATTAATCACCATAATTTCCCTATCTGCAATTATGTTTTCACATATATTCTGCAGTAAAACTTGGCTTTAGCATTTTAATAATGCCTTTTAAAATGACAGTGTATGCATCGTTTGGGTAAAGAGCACTAGCAACCTACTAGAAATATAAATGTGTTCCTGACAGTCCCTGGCAGGATCTGATTGTTTACCTAATACCACAAGTTGTCGTGCCGTAGAACCACACCTGCCAGTTCAATTTGCTGGAAGCCTTTCACCCCTTACCAATTCAACAACTCTTCTCAACCTGCAGTATTCAGAACAAGTAGTGTATAATTTCAGTTAGGCATTGCCCCAATCTTTACATATTTTAACACCATGATAACTTTGGTTATACATTCAACCAGTCTCAAGATCGCAGATCAGCCAAAGCTTACACAGCTCTGTCAATTGCTGTTTTCCATTAACTTCTGCAGGCATATATCCCATATGGGAAGTCTGTATACATGCACCTGCCCTGCCAGGGGGCTGACGTCCAGCAGGTCTCCATTCTTCAATCCAATCACAGGTATCTCTGGAAGAGGTATAATTCCACGATTTCCCTTCCACGATTACAATGGGAATAGCATCATATATTTTACCTCTAACTCACTTCTCAACCTCATCAAACAAGCTCCAAAGCTTCTGGACAGCCCACATAAAGTCTGGGTATTTTTGATGGCTGTGTTCTCATACATTAGATCTTCCTATCTTCTGGAGGCCTCTCAATTCCAGTGGTTAAAGATGCAAGTTATAGACGCAGCGGCAGTCCAAGTCGCATCACTGGCACCTGTACTCTATGTGCCTGCTTCACTGAGAAAAATGTAGAGAGTCCCTTGGTTTTCAAATGATTAAGTATACCATTCTCAATTAAACATTCTACGCCTGGGCCTTCAGCTTTTTACGGTACCCCACCCAGCCAGATACTATTCTGGTGAGATCTTCCTTCTGTGTCTTCAAGTCTTGCTTGTGCAATCACACTTTCTTTTGACAAGGCATTTTCTGTGGAGCACTGTGTTGACCCCTCCTCCTTTAGTGTAGTGAGTGAAGATTCTATCTGGTTTACTCTGTCATAATTTTTCCTGAGGTCTGTGTGGAGAACACAGACTTCAATGTACACAGGGTCAATTTTGGACTCAAGTGTATTCTTGGTATCTTTGACAACCATAATCACATCCTTAAATGTAGGATCTTCTTCGAAGGCAGAGCCTTCCCCATTGCTGGTGCTAGAGGATCGCCTGCCCCCCCATAGCCTTCGCTGGCTTTTCCCACAAAAATGAGATGATATTGTGCTGTTCCTTTTTTTTAAATACCTCAATAGAGGTTTTAAGGGGGACTTTTACAGTTTGACTTTCAAGTGGGGCAAATAAGATCACGATCACAACAAAGATGTTTCTTCATATTTTTGTTGCATCTGAATCTATTTTGACATGAGCTAATCTGCTCCTTTAACAATATTGCACAGCTTACAGGATTTAGAGAATGCATCTCAAGCTTAATGATTGGAGGCTTAAGCTAACATTGATGTATATGAGGCATGGGCATAATTCATGTCATATATACATATGAGTGATACATTCTCCAGTGTGTCTTGCATCGAAGCCTGACCTCATAGAATGCAGCACAAGTTCAAGGCAGAAAGCTATCTGATAAGTAAGAGTAGAAGCAACCTTGGGATGAAGATTCATTTGAAAACAATGACAAGTATTGTGTGATCTGATTAGTGAAGACAGCTTTTCCAACCAGGATATGGTTCTCATTTTATTTTGATAAATTTGATAAATTTTGATAAAGTAATCAAGATTAACGAAAGAACATTCGCTGAAATGTACCATTTTAAATTAACAAAATCAAAACCACTGAAATGCACTAGTTATAGTTACTTTTCTAATTTGTCGGCCTGTGGGACTCCTGTGGGAATCCCATGGAACCAACTGTCCAGATATTGATGCCAAACATGGCTTAATTGTGCTCAGCCATTTTCTCTGTATTGCTGTTCATAAATTCCTATAGAAATTGCACAGGAAATTGCATTTTTGCCCCCCTCCCCCCTTTTTTCTTGGCCCCTGCTTGAAAGATTACCTCAAAATTGTTCAGGAAAGAGCTGTGATGGATGAACCTTTTTTGAAAGTTTTGTAAAGATTCGGCAAACAGCAAGGTTAATAGCAAAACAAAAAACCCACTTCCTATAGAATGTCTGACCTAACTATAGCTACATAACTACACAGTGCATATATATTAAGTGATAAAAAGTACACATAATTATTGATTTAAAAAAATAATAA
The DNA here is from genome assembly GCA_963921515.1 of Calotriton arnoldi. NCBI lineage: Eukaryota > Metazoa > Chordata > Amphibia > Caudata > Salamandridae > Calotriton > Calotriton arnoldi. Next base: position 2,161,261 of record CAWUFW010000937.1, read on the forward strand.
ACTTATTTAAAAAACCGTTTAAACTCTTTTTTTACATAAAAGGTTTTAAATTAGTTAAATATATAACATCTAACCTAGTTTATTAACTATTTAAAAAAGTAAAAATATTTCTGAGGGTGAGTACTTTTTTTAAAATTAATAGTTGTGAACTGAATTACTATACTGAAGCTTTTTGATTTTAATACGCATTTAATTTGATGTGGTAATATGGTGTAAAATTGCATTCAATTATTTCAAGGTTAATGATTAATATTGAAAATGAATTTGTATTTATATTATATAATAATATATATTTAGTTAAATAACAAACTTTAATAAATTTACATAGAATTTCCCATTGGGCAACCTCTGCCCCAATGTAGCAGATCTTCACCAAGAGATGAAAAATTGCTAGTTGTAACTTTATACTAGTAAATGTTGCTACAGGAGGCTCTGTGCCTTCTTTTAAGACATGTATGTCTTCACCTAGGGGTAAATCTGTACTCGGAAATGGTGAATAGCAAACAAATGGAGCTTAACACATAGATATAGGAGTGAATATGCATGTGAATAAATATACACATGTATATTTACCTTTGTAAATTTGGTTGAATCACAAAACAGGCCTAATTTCTCATGCACAGGTTACACATACAACAAATAACAAGCATTAATCTCAACATATCTCGTCTTTCTACAACCCCCATGAAAAATGGGTGCATTTGATAGGGGTCTGCAAACTTTCAAACTTCTCCCTGGAAGTTAGACAATGATCCCCAACTTTGATATTTCCTGCTTCCCTGTACTGTACCACACTCTGACATAGGGGCCGATTACGATGTCGTAGGAAACGGCTCTGACCCTCGGTCGGAGCCGTTCCTACGGCATCGTAATCTCCTGTTTGGATTAATTTCCGACCGACCAATTTTGATGGAGTCAGTCGGAAATTAATCCAAACAGGATTCCCGAATGGCTTACGATGGGCTCGGGGAGCCCGTCTGCCATTCGGAAAGGGGCCTGTAATCCCAAGGGTGGCTCTTTTCACCCGAGGGATTACGATGGGAGATTCCTACAGCCTTTCTGTGCCGGCCTTTCCGACACAGAAAGGCTGTGGGAATCGGACTTTGGGGGCCCCCATGGGTGCAAGGTCCCCGGATGGCAGCCTAGGGGGCACCTACTGCGCCCTCCTGTTGATCCCCGCACCCGGTGGCAGGCACCTTGAGATGCCTGCCACGGGGTGCAGGGATGAACTGCACCTCAGCTCTTTACATTGTAAAGAATAGGTCGCATCCTAATTGCTGGTTTGGGACCACCGACAGGAAGTCGGTCGGTCCCAGTTCCAGATTGATGTCGGATGGACTCAGGTCCGTCCGACATCGAAATCGGCCCCATAATGTGTTATTTTAGCTCTGGGTGTAAACCCCATGGCATTTCAGACGCCATAGTAGGAACAGTTTGTTGTAAAATAAATTGTTTAGCCACATATTACAATATAAAACTATTTTTGTGGACAAAACTTCTAAACCATGTGAGAGTGCTGAATTCTTCACTACGCTTATTTGCTTAGTGAAATATGGTGCAGGTATTAAAACCTCTCCAATGGCTGTTTTTATATAAATCCAGCCCTCGGGATCCAATATTATTATTTTATAATACGTGGGATTGTGAAATCCCTGCAGAAAAACCTGTCTTTAATTTCTTTATAATAGGTGACTTGTCACTCACCAGGTCCCCTATTATAAAGAAATTATGTAGTCACTCAACTTTAATAACGTAATACAGTTGAGTTCTCACATCAGAATGCCTACTGTTAGCAGCCAAGGGGAAAGGCAGGTCAGATCATGCACCAAAAATTAAAAAAACTGTTTAAAGAACGAAAATGAAACGTTGATTCTTCTGCTCTGTTTTTGCACCTGTACTGTGAGGAGCAGAAATGAGATGTTTATCACAACATGTTTATTTTTCGCACTCCTTAGTTAATTATAGAAAAATTGGGATCTTTCTGAATGTTTCTACACATTCCTAGCTAAGTGTGTTTGAAAAAAATTAACTTGTAATAAACTGATTTTGACATCTTTTTGCAAAAAATATTGAACAGCTTTTTTGATGTATTTAATTTTGGACTAAAAATTCTATTTTTGTTATTCGTGTTTGCAAGCATGCTTTCTCTTTCATCTGAAAACGCAGTGCACCAAAGATTTAAGGGTTTATTTACAAGCCCCTTGCAGTCACTTTTAACATGGGAAAAAGTGACGTATGGGCGGCGCAAGGGGCTTGTAAATAAGCCCCTTCGTTTTTTGGGGGGAAAGGTGATGGTGTAACCATGCATTATAAGGTATAAAGTACCCCCTACCTTACATGATAGGGATATTGTAATTCACCTCGGAGTTCCATAACCTTATAAAGGAACTCGGCCTGGGGCCTCATTCCTCTATCTGGTCATGGAACTCCTCCGTGACTTGCAATATCCTTATAATATACAGCAGGGGGTACTTTATCTTATACATAATGTTCAGAATCAGGCTTCATCCTGATTTTGATGGGTAGGAGTAGAACTGCACTTTTACATATCACTTTATTGTGCTTCAAGGAAAACCTTTACGGTTCTATTATCATGTCTTACACCTTAGCTTGTATTTCGTCTTTATGATGAGATGCATAATGAATGGACATGAACTGATCAGTTCATTTAAAAGTGTGCCTTATTAGCCCTGCATTCCATCAGAGGCATTTAGGGGCTTCACCAAAAACATGGAGTGCCGTGACATTGCCAGGCCCGCATTGGCAAAAGGACAGAGCAACGGCAGACTATGAGAGCTGCACTTCACTGCTACGTTCCTCGTATAGTAATTTCTTACAGTAATCTATGGAAGTGTGCACAGAAACTCCTGCACCTGCCGTTGTTGGGTGGAAACTGCAACGCAGATCGAGAAATGGATAATTTAGGAAAGGTGCACCACTGAGTTTTCTTTTCCAAAAGATATAATATACGGACAAATTTTCCTTTATGTTTATTTCTCCTTTATTCAAATGGTATCAAAATACAAGCTCCAGCCAACGCATTTCGTTCAATTCACATTGAACTTCATCAGGGCTTAAATGTACAAATGACCAATGGTCCAATTGTGGGGTAGCAAGAATGAAAAGTAAGTACGAGCACACAAAACTCGCATTATCTCCCCAGAGTTCCATATGTAAGAGCCATCGTTGCTACAATCAAAATTAAAGGAGTTCCGTGGTGGGGCTCAGATATATAGGCTCGACATCAATGCCTGAGCCGCGTGTATGTGTCCGGACCAGTTCTTGGTCCGGACACAAGACGCAACATACACTCAGCATTGATGTTGGCAGCGTGGCAGGGGCGATGTGTTGTTCAAGCTGCTGTGGCCTCCTCACGAGACAAATTACGCACTTCCTTCGTTATTTTATGAAACAAAAGATTGTGTATAAATTACGCTCGTCAGTGACGCTAGCCACTTTACCAGACCATGTCTTTGGTGGTTTTAACCTGCCGACTATGAAAAAAGTGGATGTTGACTTTTGCATTAATTATCAGATCTTGGTCTGATCATTAGAAAGGTAGCTACATATTTAATTCTGGTATTAGGGTAGTAATGGCCTTTAAAAGGATTATATATGAAATATTTTATGTATTTTGAATTTTTTTCCAGTGTGATTTGGTTATTGATGTACAGTAAAATCAATCAGTGGGTTTATAAGTGATTTGTCGACAGACGTTGTACGCATGTTTTCCTTCATTCATGAGTTGCCTTGGTTGCCATATTCATTTGTCCCCTCTTTCATGTTTTCATATGGTGCGGGCTTTATAGACTTAAGAGGTATTCTTTACTGCGACTTTATATTTGGATCTTCAATTGCATATATGTTTCATTGCCTAGCCAAGTCAATGAGAGTGATTCACAAATAGGTTCCTTGCTCTGCAATATTGCATGTTTGGCTAAACATGCATTTTGTCTATGCACTAATTAACAATATGAATCTTAAATTGTGCAAAACGTGCTGCATGTGCATATTTATAGTTTTGCAAATATCACAGTAGTTTGCATGCACGTGATCTGCATCCAATGTATTCCCTGTTCCCCTACAGCAAACCTGACCTGGCGTGTTATATTGAATGAGGGATTTAATAAGGATTTACCTTCACATGTTTTTTTTGTTGCAGTTTTATATAGCGCGAACTCGACCCAAAGGTATTGGAGCGCTTTATATGAGCACCATTTACGTTACACAAAAATATATTAATTTTTTGGGTAGACACGGGGAGATTCAGTCCTCTAGCCAGTGCTGCAGCTGCTTCTCTGGTCCTGTCGGTAATTCCCCATTGTATGTCCTCTAGGCAGTGCTGCAGCTGTGCCTCTATTCATACATCCACTACTCTCCAAACCAAAACACATAGGTAAAATACATTGTCATTTACAACCCCAATAGCTCTAACTCTAAAAAATGCGAGACCTAATGCATTGCAAATGCTTGTTATTCTTAAGACTTGAGAAATCGCCTCTAGTTCATTTACAATTTGTGAGGATAAAGAGGGCTAACGTTTTATAGGCGTTTCCATTTCCTCTACAAATTTGAAACGTGACGTTGTTTCTCAAACACTCATGGAATCATTGTTCAATATGTTTTACACAGGGATTCCTAGTGTTCCCCCAAGCAATGTGTTTGGTAAGCAGGGAGAGCAGAATGATATCAGTCAGTCATACCCTTGTTTCATATTTCTGTTAGCAGAAATGGCTTGTCTCAGAAATTGATGCGGACCATGGCAGGGAAGGAGCTAACTGTATTCTTTTCCTGGAACTGCAGGGATCCTGACCCCAGGGCAATGCACTCCTCTCTGGCCCATCTGGCGCGAGATGGGTGCCCAGAAGGCAGATCTCTCAGGTTTCATGGGGGTCGCACAATCTGCCACTGTTCATTTGTATGGAAGACTCGTATGATATTGAACAACCCATTGAACTGGGAAACCTTTACCTAGATGGCTGCAGCGCGAGTCCCCTTTGTCCAGCCTGTCCTCCGAGGGATCCAGCGGCTGCATGCACTCTGTAGACATTGTGGAGTGTTTGTCTAGTCCTTATGATTCTGTAAAACGAGAAACACATACAACATTCGCACAGTTTGCTCAGATTATAGTGAACTCATTAAGATTTCCTATCTAGAGATTTGCCTTCATCAGAACATTGTGCAACCACTGACCGGTAAAATTACCCCATATTAATTAGTGCTTTGAGCGCTTTGCAAAAAATTCATAAATAAATAATCTAAAATGGTCCATGGAGTGAAATATCGGTCATTTGAAACGTGTTCTGTTAAGACTAGTTTCTGTGTTGTATGGCGGCGAAGGGAAGCCCATCTAAATTATTTGGATAACCAGAAGTCTCAAAAGTCACGTCTGAGAAATTATAGAAAAGGCATTTGTGAAAATGTATACATCTTAAGAAGAACTTTGAAAGTATCATGCAGAAAGAGCTTTTAAGGGACTGTATTGGTTTCTACACTCCCGCCATGTTCCGTAGCTCTAATTAATGCAATTGCAGAAACATCCCATGAACAAAAAAATGACACAGTTTTAGCCAAATTAAGATCTAGGCTCCACGAGGCACTTTTATACAATGAAGCAGGAGGAATGTTGCAAACCAAAGGGTTGAGAGTAATACCGTACAGGATGTAAACTGTGGGGAAGAGGATAGAAAATACTGTGAAAGAAAGATGGGAAGAAAGATGGTGAGCCAGGGAATCAGAGAAAGTGAAAGAAAACGATATTAAAGAGCGAAAGCCCAATAAAAATGTGGAATAAAGGAATTAGAACAGAGTAAAAATACAATCAAGAGTGAGAATTAAAGCAAAAAAAGAACATAGGACAGGGTAAGAAGGAGGAAACTAAGGTGAGAAATGTTAATTGTTTGGCTTCAAACTAAACCTAGTTGATTTCTTTGTATGAGCTAATGAGCTAAGTCAACTTTATTAACTTGTTTGTCTGTTAAAGGCTTGGGGTTTAGACACTGTCACTGTATTACTGCCAGAACTCATCCTCCGCACGCACGCACGCATGCGCACACACACACACACACATATACTCTCTCTGTGTCTCTCTCTCTCGTAAATAGAAAATACTAAGGACATACATGGAATGATCTAACATTGTCCACAAGATGGACGAGTTGCCTACCATCTGCATTGCTCTTGAGCTGCAGCTCCCTTTTACACATGAATTCCAGTCCTGTGGGTGTTTGACCTGTGGTGCATGACTGACCAGGATCCAGGGCCTGGAGCCTATGCTGCCACACTCTCAATCATACTACCAGTACCACTGGTGAGTTGGATCATCTGTATTTCCATATACTAGTAGAAACTGTATCAATCATAGTAGGGATCTGTCAGGTGTGCCAGGATTGCAACTAGTTGCCTGAAGGCCAGATACAGATGCAGCAGGAAGCACCTGAATCTTGGAGACAGCTAAACAGCAAACCTATGCCGACAAATCTAGCTATCATGTATGAGAAAGTGGCAGAGCAAGGGAGGGGGCAAGTTTATGGTTGCTACTAACTGTCCTCCTTCCAGGCTCCTTCAGCCACCCCTATGTGTGCCCCCAACACCCAGTCATAAGATTATTTTAGAGTGTTTCTGGTTGCTAGGCTCGACCCACTCTTATACTTAGTCGGACTGACAGTACGGGTATGACCTACCACACAGTCAAGCACCATGGTGATTGTCTTGCAAGCCACGCCTGTACTGTCAATCCAAATAAGAGCCCGATTATAAGTATGACGGTGTGGGAGCGGACTGCCGAACCCATGGTCGCACCGCCCGCCAGATTATGAGTTTCCTCATGTCTGGCAGGCTGTTTTTGGTGGTTCCACGGCGGTGCCTCTGAAAATGGGCACCCCAAAAACAGTTCCTTTATGGCATGTTGTGCCCCCCTACATGCATCCCCATGCAAATGGGCAACAGCGGGCCCCCTTTGTTTTAGGACTGCCAGCCTTTTCATGAGGAAAAACCTCCATGACCACGCTGGCGGTCCTGAAACTCGTAATATGCAAAACATAGTGGACCTGCCTCTGGCTGTGTCTGTGGCCTATTAGATGTACTTGCAATAAACTCTATTTGGATTATAAGCTGCCTCCTTCTCTACCTTTTACATTTGGTGACGATTTGGGGGTTCTGACACTCACAGCAGGATACATCATAGAGTTTTGGCCCCAGCACAACAACACTGGTTTTTTTTTGCCGCAGGATAGCGTTTGGAATATACTGCATACTCGAGTGGTGCTCTTACTCCTCCCATGGAGGTGATGGTGGTTTAAGAGTGTGCCAGTGTAACAACGGCTGCACTGTGAGCTCAAGAGATGGCGTGAGAAGATGACTGCACTGTGAGCTTGAGAGATGGTGCGTGAGACCGGCATCGTGGTATTCTGAGGAGCTCAAGGGAATTGCCAAGGGAGACACGCTGAGATGTGCACCAACGCATGGTTCCCTGGCAACCTCTGTTTATGCCTTGCAGTCAACGAGGCATGACGCGCTGCAGCATGTGTCAACAGTTAATTGCCCGGCAACCCTAGTGGAAGTCTAAGAGCCATTGGAGGCTAGTTCTTTGTCTCAGCGCCGGGTGAAATTAACAAGCTGACTTGGCGCCGCAACAAGAGTTTGTGCTAAGCTTGGATGGCTACTCCTAGTCATTGTTGCCTGCGATGACGTGACCGTTCCTTCGACAGTGCACAACTATACAGTGTGCTGGAGGGGTGAACAATGGTGTGCAGCTGAAGCATTTCTTTAAGGCATGTCCCGGCCCCTGTGTCACGTAGTGTGTCTTTGAGGTGTGACCTGGCATCTGTGTGGTACTGTGCTCCCTGTCATTTTTTTTTTTTTTTAGTTTTAAAAATCTTTATTAAAAACAAGTAGCAGTGAACACAGCGTGGTGCCTACAACCCTGGCCGGGCCGGCAGAGTAAACACTTAAAATGACACCCAGGCATTAAGCCAGGAGATACACAACAAGTCGCATACAACCACTTCGGGCCGGCTGCGTAGACAGAATCATTGCTCACAAAGTAAAGAGGCTTTAGAGTGGTATCAAACCATGTAGAGCAGGAGGGCCTAAGCCATGATCTGCAGCAGTAATTGTGATGCACATATGTCCCCATGTAGGCATTGTCAGGGCGCATGCTATCCTGAATGCCAACTGTGTTCCTGATGAGGCGTCTGCTCCCATGTATCCCCTATTATGTGTGCAAAGATGCAGTGTCAGGGGCATCACGCAGGTGAGTGTGCGTTAGATCCGAAGGCCAGGGTAGCTCCAAGAGAAGGAAAAGTGAAAACACCGATCTTCCCAGTCATTTTGACACAATAGCCTTGCGCCTGGTGCTCTGCTGACTTCCTGAGAATTGCTTACAGCCATTATATTGACCCCGACCTTTTTGGTGGTGAACTACTTCTGTTCTGCTGCGCCTATTTGCTTAACCATATTTCCTTTGACTTTGCATTTCCTTTATATGTCATCATTTTTTATACTGTGATCTGGTTATGGGTATTGGTCCTGAATTAGGCCATGCAGGGGTCTTTTAGCGCTAGATACCATTACAGCCAAATGTAATTACTGTTTATTTTCTATCAGTTTGCTTATTTTGTGTGTCGTGCAGTACCTCACACCGCCTCCATTTTCCCCTGCATTGCTGGGTGACCCACCAATACCTTGGTTGAAATGGAAGATGGTGTGGAGCCATTACACAGGGGTGTTTTAGGACATCACTTAGTGCTGAGCGCAAATCGTCTTTGTTGATGCATTGTTTGGGTACTAAGGGTCAAGAGGCGTTCAAACATCTTCCAGATCTATCTAATGCTGATGCTGCAAATCTAAATGAATACGAGATTTGCCTAAGAAAATTGGACTTGCATTATCTCCTCAAATTGAGCACAGTGCTCGAGCATTATCAATTTGGGAAGAGGATGCAAAGACAAGGAGAGTCAGTGGAGCAATATGTAACAGAGTTTCAACTTGTAATTTTGGTGGCAACTGCGAAGTACTTCTGAGGGAACAGTTTATGTTGGTGTGTTCATTAGAGAAAGCAAATGTGGCAGAAGGACAACCCTTCTTTGCAAGATGTGTTCACAAATGCTAAGTTGTATGAACATTCAAAAGCGTGTGTGGAGATCATTAGGAACAGCAATAGTAGCATTGAGCTATCTTACAATGTAGTGGTAAAAATGGTTCAAGATAAATCTACTAAAAGCAAAATAGCACAAGAAAAAGCTGAAACCAAAACCACTAAAATGTTTGAGGGAAATGTTTCCAATGTGGGAATGCTGGCCATATGGTCAATTTCAAGAATTGTCCTGGGTGGAAAGTTGTATGCAATGTGTGTGGGAAGAAGGGCCATTTCGCGAAGTGGTGCATATCCACCAACAAAGCTAAGAAAGTATGTAAGATTGGGTGTGATGATGATGATGACGATCTTAGCAGATCGATTGTGGAGGTTACCATACTGCAAACGAAAGATGGTATGTCTGATGGACCCTTCGAGACCGTTCTTGCTGATGATGAGCCTCGGGCAAAGATAACACTCATTCCCAAGTCATTCTTTGAGCGATTTTTAAAAACTAAGGTAAAATTATTGAAACTGGATGTGAAAACAAAGGGTATGAAGGTGAACCCATTAAGCTACCAGGGTACTTTTGGGGCAATAATGATTTTAAAGACCGTGTAGTACCAGGTAAAATCTATGTTTTGATCAAGGGAGATTTCCTCATTAGTTAGTTTCACAAACGTGACTTAAATGTATATCTTGACCTTAATGAGGACCCGCAGTGAGGGTCAGAGATGTTCCCGATTGCAACTGGTGATGATACATGGGTGGAAAAATGTCCTGATGTTTTCAGGAAAGGTTTGGGTTGTCTCAAGGAATATATGCACTTGATTATGCTAAAAATGGGGGCTGAACCAAAAGCTGCCAAGGTGCGAGGGGTTCCGATGTTGGCAAGGGAAAGTATGAATGTGGCATTGGATACGTTCTTGGATAATGGCATCATCCAGGCAGTTGAAGCCTTGGCGCGGGTCGCACCAGTTGTGATGGCAAAAAAGGCCAATGGAGAGGACAGACTGTGTGTGGACCTCAGAGAACTTAACAAATCGGTTGTTGTGGACCATTTCCCACTTCTGAAAATCAATGACATGCTATGTTTTCTTAATGGTGCCAAGCATTGTTCCTCTCTTAATTTGACATTGGCCTACCACCATAACAAGCTTCATCCTTCTTCCCAGGAACTCACCACTTTTGTCACTCACTTTGGCACCTTCACATTTCTCAGGATGCCGTTTGGTTTGATTTCCGCAGCATCGTTTTTTTACAGGGCGTGGAAAGTATTTTGAAAGGTGTAAAAGTCTATCAGAATGACAGACTAGTGTATGGTACTAACTGTGGCGAGCATGACGAGAGGTTGTACGATGTGCTGAGGAGATTGCAGGAGAAGTACAAATTTAATATGTCCTAAATAGAGTACTTGGGCCATCTGATCTCGGGCAATGGCATTCGACCCAAGAGTGCCTTGGTGTGTGCCATCAAAAACGTACCACCACCCCAAGACAAGGAGGAATTGGTAAAAGTTCAAGATATGGCCGAGTTATATTCGTGACCAGGTGTGCTGAGAGAACTATGTGCATGAGGGTTTTGCTTGTCAAGGGCAAAAAGTTCTAGATCTTGTGAGGGAGACTTTAAGGACATAAAGGAAAGCTTGGAGGGTGAATCCGATTTAGGCAGTTATGAGGTTAGGGATGAGACACAGATTATAACCGATGCCAGTTCTAAAGGATTAGGTGCAGTCTTACTTCAGAGGTCCAGAGGTCATGGCAGGACAATTCTTTTCATTTCAAGAGGCTTAAGGGATGCTGAGGTCAACTACTCGGTTGTGGGGGAAGATTTTGATGATGAAGTGAAGGTGTGTCTGGTGATGGAAGGGGTCATCCTGGAGTCTGAATAAATGGGTGAACTTCAGATCAGAGTGATGAGGTGTTGCAAAAGGTAATAAGGATGGTTTTGGGAGGCTGGTGTTCCAAAGGCAGTTGTAAGCAGGAGATTTGTGGGTATTGACAAGTGAGGGATGAGTTGTGTTTGTTGTCAGCGATTTGTTATTGAGAGGGAACAAGTTGGTTCCACCGGGTGGCATTAGGAAAAATGTGGTGAACTATGCTCATGCCAGCCATTTGGGCATTTCAAAAACCAAGGAGCGAGTTAGAGAGAACAACTGGTGGCCAGCAATGGATTTGGTAATAGAGAGAGAAGTAAGAAATTGCCTGGAGTGTTTAAAAAGTGACAGAGTACTTAAATGCAGGACGCAGCCTATGGTTGTGAGAGAACAAGCTGCATGGCCTTGGAGTGTCATTGTGCTAGACACTTTAGGACTGGTCAGGGTGATGTCTTGTGACGTCACAGGTATGTCATAGTTTGCATTGATGTGTTTTCTCGGTGGCCAGAGATCAAAATAGTAAACTCAGTTGAGTCATATGAGTTAATAAAATTTCTGGAGGAACTTTTTGAGAGGAAGAGTTTCCCCTTTTCAGTGCTCACTGATAATGGTGTCCAGTTAACCTCTGGTGTGGTGGAGACTTTTTTAAAGGACAGAGGGATCAAACATAAGAAGGCAGCATTGTACTACTCTGAGTCCAATGGTGTTGTGGAGCGCATTATCAAGGTGCTTAAGGAAACACTTCAACAGTCTTTGGTGTGTGGTGTGAAGTGGGAGAATGTCATGAGAAGAAAAGTATGTGATTATCGTTTAACACTACACTCAACCACGGGGGTCTCACCTGTTCAGTTGTTTAAGGGGAGGTTTCCCAGTTGTAAGACTGTTCAACGGTGGGTGATTGAAAGAAGGAAAAAGGTGTATGATCAGGTTGGTAATAGTGAAGGGTGGAGAGAGAGAGAGAGCATGAGAAGAAAGAGCAGAGGGAAAAACTCTATGATGTGAGGAAAGTCGTGAAGGAAATTGCTGTACAGTTGGGGGACTGGGTAAAAATCAAATCCCCACGCAGAGAAGGGAAGCAATCTAAATTCAGTCAACCATTCAAAGTGGTGAAGTTGTTTAATAACGTGGCAAAAACATGTCATCACAGGATATGGAACCTTAACAGGATGGCTAAGTTCCACCCTGTGGAGAATGACTTCAGTACCCCATTATTGGATCCAGTGAGTGAGGAGCATAATGGCCCCTTGCAGGCCCCATTAGGGAACCGATGTGTGAGATCTCAACAGGTTCGGAAGAAGCCGGTGCATCTATGAAACTATGTTTAAAATAAATCTTTTACATGGTATATGTGTTGGAACACAAACCTGCTTTGGGATCACCGGTATGTCTTTTGCTGTTTTATCACCATGCATTTCGCTTGTATATAAATAGCCTGTAGTTATTTCTTTTATATTGTGGGTGCATTGGATGAGGGAGGTGATGTGATGTTCTGTATCCAGGTGATGATGTGGATTCTGTAACTTGGTATCATTTTCACCTGGAATGGAAGGGGCTCTAGAATGTGTGGGAATTGATGAAGTGGACCTGCCTCTGGCTGTGTCTGTGGCTGGGGCCTATTGCGATGTACTTGCAATAAACTCTATTTGAATTATAAGCTGCCTCCTTCTCTACCTTTTACAAGTGACAAGCCCAGTCCAGACAGTGTTGGCCTTAAGAGGCAAGGAGCTGGAGGATTGGGTACATGGAGGATTAGTTACCTGGAGCCAGGCACACCATGCTAGGAGTGAAAACACAGGTACAAAGGTAAGTTAAAAATGCGCTCACTGCTGCTGTGTGCTTGGTAAAAGGATTGTGAGAAGATGGGACAAAATATTGGCTCTGCTGGCAGGGCATAACATCCCATTTTGCGAGACATCAACTTTGAACAATCATAATGTTCTCACACTTTGTTAAAAATCTACAAAAATATTAACATTTTCATATGTGCACTATGTTCTTGGGATAAATTGGGTCATTAGTTGAGGGGGAGACTACCCACATCAAGTAATAATCACAATCCTTATCAGGGTGAACCTGAGGTAGACTCCCTGAAAGCTATGGTACAGAGAGGCAGACAGGCGCAACTTAGGGCAATGTGCAAAGCAGTTACGATGTAGCAAAACAATATTAAAGTCAAAACACAAAATAATGAAAATCCCAAATTGAATTAGAAAAATAGACTCAATTTTAATAATTAAAATGACACCTGGACAACCAAAATCCAATACAGGGAACCAGATATATGAATTTTAAAATAAATATAGTGCCAAAAAGCATTAAGCACCAACCATGGTCAACTGGTCCCGGTAGACTGAGACTTAGACACTATTTGAGGCCACCCAAGATGGAGCGCAAGTTGGACACGGAAACATGGTTCGACCTGGACTGAGGTTTTTTACATTGGAACTAAGTCTCAAAAATGGTAGTCCAAAATCTTCAGCAGAGCAAGGCAGCAGGCAGAGGCTGTTACAAGGTCTATAGCCACTGGACGCAGTCCCGATGAAGCCGTTGTCTTTTTGTGGGAAAGCTCGGAGAGGAAGAAATTTGAATTTCACACCCAGGGAAGTCCTATCGCTGATCAGATATTTTTGACACCTTCTCCCAGTCAAGACTGTCTACGTTCACTCCTAGTCACTTTTCTGAGCTCGAAATCCTTTAGCAGGGCAAGGCTGCAGGCTATAGCCAAAGAGGGCTTCATGAGGCCAGGTACCTTCTCTGCAAGATCTTGTTTAATCAGATTTGCTGCTGCAGAGAAGCAGAGAGTGGAAGAAACCTGCATCTTCAGCCTAGGGACAAAGCACTTTGGGTGGATAGGTTTGGCTGGTTTGCTCCAGTCCTCCAGAGTGCATGAAGTTGAATAGGTTTATAAGTCCTGTGTTTTCAGGGGTGGTAGGAGAAATCCAGCACACACAGCCATGGGTTCCAGGATCTCAGGAAGAGCACTTGGGGATCAGGACTCACTCCAGCCGAGACCAGCGGCAGGGTCCAGGGCAGTTGGACATGGTCAGCTAGGCAGTTGTAGGAAAAGGTCCGTTTGCAGCTTTCTGTGTCCTTGTAGCTTGAACAGGAGGTCAGCCTTATGACCACATGAGTCCATTTCTTTGTCCTGGGTACAACAGGGAGCAGGTCCAGTTGTTCAGTGCTTCTCTTAGGCCACAGACAGCAGGTTCAGTCCTTCTATGATCTTCCTCATGTCCACTGGTGTCCTGAAGAGGATGCCAGGCAATGTCACATTTATGTCTGGCACTAGCTTATGGTTGGGGGTGACTCTTGGCCCGCCTTAACCAATGGGGTAAAAGTTCCCAGGGGTAAACCTATCCAATTTTGCAACAGTTCCTGTATGCCCTAATGCTAACAATCCCCCAGTGCCCCTCTCTGTCTACATTCAAGAATGTGAAACCCTTCTCCCCTTGTGTATAGCCTGTTTGCCCACCCAGAAGTAGGACCAGAGTAATGAGCAGCCCCTCCTTTGTGGTCACTCCAAACCAGTTCGGGGGGAAGCTCTCCTACCACTGTGATTGCTACAGACCTATTTCTTTGAACGTACTACAAGATAAAAACTATATTTTATGTCATCTTTGATACTCATTCACATTCGTAACTCTAGCATGGTTGTTTGGGGCTGCAGTAGCTCCCCCCTGGGCCCATACTTACAGCGCCTATGACTTAGGTTGATGCTTTGAAATAGTGCACCACTCTACAAGGTCAGGCTTGAATGCACAAAGGAAGCAGCCTAGCCAGGTGTCATTTGACAACTTCCAATGACAGGGGAGGCCACTTTGAAGTAAATTAAGGGGTGGATTACGATGGCGGAGGGACTGCCACAGACAGGCGGTAGGTGGCAGTCCCTCTGCCATTGTAATGCGGTATTCCGTCCGCCATATTACGATGGCGGGCGGAAGCGTGGCGGTCGGAAAGACTGACCGCCACGGTCCAGATGGGTGGATTCAATCCGGCTGCCAATCGGAACAACCCCTAGTCCCTGCATTGCGACAATGCCTGCCAGGCACCGCTGTAGGGATTATGATATCCCTTTCCTCCGGCCGTTCTTCGGCGGTCGACCCGCTGCGAAATGGCTGGAGAAAATGGATTTGGGGGCCCAAAGTGGGCCCCCTTTACCACCTGGGCCTGGGACATGGGCACTAGGGAGCACCTATGGTGCAACCCTACATATCCCTGTACAATGTGGCAGGTACCGCATGGTGCCTGCCACGTAGTGCAGGGATATGTCAACACCCTATTTTTTGTATTGCAGCGGGGTCTGCTGACCGCATCCCTGCCGCAATACAAAATATAGGGAGTGCGATCGCCTTGGTGGAGGTCGTATCATAATATGGTATGTGGGACTGCCGCCTTGGAGGCGGGCAGTCCCAAATACGAAACGATGGCAGACGGAATGAAGTCCGTCCGCCATCGTAATGAGCCACTAAGTTCCTGGGCACAGCCCAATGGTCATCCTGCTAGACGAACAAAACACATCCCCACACCCAAGTCTTTGCCTTTGCTCTGGGAGCAGTTTTTACACATCTTTCAGGTTAATTCACCAGCGGGGTGATAGTTGGAAGGCTCATGTAAATTAGCCTTTAAGAGTTTCAGTTAGGGAAAAGGTAACTTTCTGAAGGTTACTTTTCCTTAATATTTATCAAACATCCGACTTCACCAAATCATATTTCTAACTGGCCCCCTAGATAGCAGAATTAATATTTAAAATTGCTTCCCAGTATTTCTCTATGGACCAGACAGCCTGCTACAGTGGAAATGATTTTGGATGCTAGTGACTGTAAGGACATTAAATTTCTGCATGTTACTTTTAAATACCATGCACTCTGCCTTGTGGGCTATAAGGCTTCCTTAGGGTGACTTATTAATATATAAAAGTAGGATTTAGATCTATAAAAAGGGTTTATTTCGACAAGTCAAATTGCAGTTTTTACACTGCTACAGTCAGGCTGTAAAGGTAGTCTTGAAGCCATGTTGCACTGCTCAATAGGTGTTGCAGGCCACAAGTGACATTTAGCTTCCAGGCCCTAGGTACGCTTTGTACAGGGAAGGTGTAGAACATAGTTCAAGGAAGCAGTTACATTATAGGAGGCCATGCATGCCAATTCAGTCTTTATCTCCCCATCCCTCTTAGCTCAAGATCATTCTAGTTATTCAGGGTGGCCTCACTGCACATTCCTTAATGGTATAAATATTGTGACGTCATAAACAATTAATTTGACATGAGAGTTATGGTTTGTTTGATGGGTGTGTGAGTTATAGATTGCACAGCTAACATAACTTCTGACTTTCAGTTGGTTTCAGTTTTAATTTGTTAGTAAAATTGGACTTTAACTGCAATTTTTAAGTGAATTTCTAAGGTTTTTAACATTACGGTATTACAACCAGAGCTAAGCATAACTTCAATTTAAACGCTTTTTTCAGTTAATATCTGCTTTTTTTGATTATATATCTCATTCAACATTTTGGTGCAGCCCATACGCCCAACACTCCCTTTGGCCATGCACATCTTGGGTTGGTCACAGGGCCTGGTTATAAGTACCGGCTTTGCCAACCCTGCAGTAAGTCAAAGAATGGTCCATGAGTCTATATAGTTTGGCGAATCTGACGTATAGTCCTTGAACCCTGTCACCAACAAGGGTTGAGGACTTTATTGCCACAAGTTTGAGGACCCATAGGCAAAGTTTATAAACCTTTTGGGCATGTTAAGTTCCACAAACTCTCCCCATTGTCCACTAATCCCATGGTAACAATAGCATGTTTTTTTTTTAATTTTGAATCCAGGATGGGCCATTGGGCCAACCCCACATCTGAGCAAGTGGTGAGGGACTGCTCTTCCTGCACCTTTCTGACTCCCTCAATTTTGTATTTCTGGATGTACAAACTGAGACCTTTCCTGCAATGGGGGCTGGAACAAAATGTTCTCTACTACAGGCAGTCAATCATATTGTTCAGGTTCGCAGACTTAGGTTTAGGACCACAATTCCATAATGATGAGGTGAAAACAATGCTCACTTGCCCAGTTAGATTTGTTTAGTTGTAAGTTTAGCCTGCAGACATTCCTTAAATCAGGGTTTGTGGACCACCCACAAATGAACTGACCAAATGGTTGTGTGACACAATATCGAGAACAACAATATTGAAATGCATATATATCTCCTAAAAATATTGATCACAAAAATGTCATCATCCTATACTTAATAGTGTCACTACCATTATTAATATAATTATGTTCTAGCTTTGTTGTTTGAAGTAGCCCTAGAAAATTTACAGTATGTATTTCCCTGTCTAGGTGTACTTCACATTGGTATCAGGGGGCCCTTTGTCTTTTCAGTAATCATCCTATACTTAAACAATAAAAACACAAATATTGACTCCAAAAATATTGTAGTTAAAAATATCTAAAGTACCCATAAATCAAACACAAAAATAAAGAAATACACAATATTGTGACCACGCTAAATATATAAAACCCTACCCAAATATTAAAAATATAACTATCAACAACCAAAATAAATCTAGAATAACTAAAATAATATAATTATAATCAAATCAACTAGCAATTTAAAACACTGTAAACTACTAAATAACACATTAAAATATTTACAAATATTTATGTAACATAAACACAAAATACAATATTTCTAAATATTAAATAAATTATATGAAACTAACATTTAACAAACATTGCATGAACATTACATGAGCAAAAATACAATTAATTCAACGTTAAATCAAAAGTATAAAGTTCCACCAACCAATAAAACACCTATAAAACATATTTATTTTTGAGAAAAAAATTGATGTATATAAAAATTTTAAAATGTAAACTATATATATATGTTTTACCTACAGGCAGTCACCAGTAGGTAGTTATAGTTAGGACGTTGTTTCCATAGGAAGTGTGTTTTTTGTTATGCCAATAACTTTGACGCCGTTTGACGAATCCTTGCAAAGTTTTTAAAACTAGTATGTAGCTCACTTTAACTGCTGTCATGAAAGTTTCGTGGTGATCTGTCAAGCGGGGGCTGAGAAAAGGGGGGGTCCCAAAATGCATTTTCCCCATACAAATTTCCATAGGGATTTTAGACAGTGCTACAGCCCAAGCTGCAGAACGGAATTACACCAAATTTGGCAGAAAGGTCACTGTTGGTTCCAAAAGTGACCTTTTTGTGAATTGGTGTAAATCCGTTCAGTAGTTTTTGAGATATTAAAAGAAATCAAAATTTAAATACATAGGGACGCAGATCCTCCAGGGATCCAACAGTCCTCGTGCTCAAATCTAATTGGCTGGCAACACTTCAACCAGGAAGTGTTGGAGGCCATCTTGGGACACGACTTCAGACAAGTCTCACAAAAAACGTTTAAAAAAAAGAAAAGGGAGCAGAGTAGGAATACACTGACCCCCTAACTGTAGACTTGGAGTCTCCCTGTGACCCTGACAGGGACAAAAAGCACTTTTTCTTTAAAGGTTTTGCCACGGGAACACGACAGATCCATGAATCCACAGCAGAATAAAAAGAAAAAACAAGCACGGTCTTCCGTGCTTGTTTACATTATAGCCCCTTGGTGGGTCAGACCCCGGGGCATGCAGGCTTTTTTTTGTTTTTAAAAGAAGGGCAGAGCACTGGGCCCCCTCCTTGGGCTTAATTATGACCTAGGGACCACCACCTGCCAGGGCTTAATTTTAATAATGTGGGGGCCGCTCAGACTCCCCCGAGCCCCGGGGACCACAACTGCCCTGGGGCTAAATGCACAAAAATGGGGGGGGGGCTCGCAGCCCCCCCTGAGTCTAAGGGACCACCACTTCCCTGGGGCTTAGTTAAATATGGAGCGGGGGAACGTGCAGAGCCCCCGCACCCTGGGGATCGCCACCTCCCTGGGACTTTCTTACTTTTAGGGGGAGGGGGCCACATGGCCTCTCTCCCCGGCCGTTCTCATCCCCGGGGTCCACCACCTCCCTGGGGTCAGGACCTTGAAAATCAAAGGAGGGGGGCTTAGCTCCTGCTATGTCCCGGGGTGCCCACCCCCGGGACATAGCTGTTTGTTTTAGCTTGGCGGGAGCTCACAGCTCCTGCCAAGCTAAAGCAAACACTCCGCTTCGAGCAGGTGGGAGCTGTTAAAGTGCTTTGGCCCTCTGGAAGCGGATATTTTATCTCTTTCCCTGCCCGCAGACATGGGGGCAGGGAAAGAGATTAAACTATTGCTCCTGCACAGAGGAAGCTGCCTTTCCAGCAGCTACCTCTGTGCAGCAGCAATGCCGGCTCCCAGAGGAGGTGGGGAGCCAGCTGGGACCACGGGGCCTTGAGGCCCCCGCGGTCCTGGGGATAAGAGCAGAAGGAGGCAAAATAAAGGTCAGGATCTAGAAGAAAGAGGTAGAATAAAGGTGATAAATGAGCAGAAAGCGACAGAATAAAGGTCAGAAATGAAGAGAAAGAAGCAGAATAAAGGTCAGCAATGAACAGAAAGAGGCAAAATGAAGGTGAGAAACGAGCAGAAAGAGGAAGAATAAAGGTCAGAAGGGAGCAGAAAGAGGGAGAATAAAGGTCAGAAACGAGCAGAAAGAGGCATAATAAGGGTCAGAAAGAAGCAGAAAGAGGAAAAATAAAGGTGAGAAATGATCAGCAAGAGGCAAAATGGAGGTCAGAAACGAGCAACAAGAGGCAGAATATAGGTTAGAAACTAGCAGAAAGAGACAAAATAGAGTTCTGAAACGAGCAGCAAGATGCAGAATAAAGGTCAGGAGCGAGCAGAAAGAGGCAATATAACAGGCAGAATGAGCAGAAAGAGGCAAAATAGAGGGCAGGAGTGAGGAGAGAAGAGGCAGAAAAACAAGCAGGAGAGGCACAAAACCGAAGGCGGCATAGGGTAGTAGACTGCAGGAGGACCATCACAGGGGAAGCTGGCAAGAGTGACCCCTACTTTTTTACTGTGCAACCACTGGCAGACCCACTCATACACTCATACACCCACTCAAAGACACACTCAGACACTCATGTATCCACTCACAGATCCATTCAAGCACTCATTCACCCACTCACAGACCCACTGAGAGACTCACACACACACTCACAGACCCACTCAGAGACTAATTCAAACACCCACTCACACACTCATGCATCCACTCACAGATCCATTCAAGCACTCATTCACCCACTCACAGACCCACTGGGAGACTCACACACACACTCACAGACCCACTCAGAGACTAATTCACACACCCACTCACACACTCATGCATTTACTTACAGACCCACTCAGAGACTCATACACCCACTCACAGACCCACTAGGACACTCACTCACCCACTCACAGACCCACTCAGAGACTCTTGCATGCTCTCATAGACCCACTCAGACACTCATCCATCCACTCAGACACTCATTTTTCCATTCACAGACCCACTCAGAGACTCATGCACCCACTCACAGATCCACTCAGAGAGTCATGCACCCACTGACTGATGCACTCAGACACTCACTCACAGACCCACTCAGAGACTCACACAGCCACTCACTGACCCAATCAGATACTCATGCACCCACTCACTTATCCATTCAGAGACTCATCCATCCATTCACAGACCTTCAAAGACATTTGTGCACCCACTCACAGACCCAGGAAGAGACTCACGCTCTGACTCACAGACCCACTGAGACACTCATGCACCCACTCACAGACCCATTAAGACACTCTTGCATCCAGTCACAGACCCACTCAGAGACTCATGCACTCACTCACAGATGCACTCAGACTCATGCACTCACTCACAGACCCACTCAGAGACTCATGTACTCACTTACAGACCCACTCATGCACCCACTCACAGATCCACTTAGACACTACGTACCCACTCGTAGACCTACTCAGGCATTCACACACCCACTCATAGACTTACTGAGACACTCATGCACTCACTCACACACTCTCTGTCAAAGGTTAGTGGTTACATTTAGGAACTAAAATTCAAAAAACCTTATAAATTCACTTTAAAAAAAAACAAAGGTTACAGAGACGTTATAGTTAGAAAACAACATTTTAAAAAAACTTAGAAATTCACTGAAAAAAGCAAAGGTTGCAGGGACGCTTATAGTTAGGAAATAGAATTTAAAAAACCTTAGAAATTCACTGAAAAAACCAAAGGTTACAAAGACGATGATTCAATAGTCATAGATAGCTGAGCTAACTATAACTTATGCCCCTGCAATGCACTGCTTATGACCTCACATATTACATCACTCGTGACATGGTAGGTGACATCACTCATGACATTTCAAATGACATCACTGATGACATCATCCACAGAAGCACTCACACACCCACTCACACCCCTATACAACCTCTCATACACCCACTCACACACCCATACAACCACTCACATACCCATCCATATATAGAGCCACTCACATAACCACTCACTCACTCATACAGCCACTCACACAACCATTCCCTCACTCATACAGCTACTCAGACAGCCAGTCACTTACCCATAGAGCCACTCACACAGTGACACACTCACCTCAACATAAAGCTTTACTAAATAAAACAACATCAAATCTATCTGTAAGTATAAAATGTAAAACAAATGTAGTACACATTTAAATAATAATGATACTTAAAAATATATTTATTACAAACACATGATTAGTATATAATTCTAAATTCCATAGATATAGAGCCCTATTTATCAAAGGTTTGCCTCGCGTTTGCACCACGCAACGTGGTGCATGCGCGACTCGAACCCTAAAATGCAATTTATCAAGCCACGCAAGGTCGCTTTACATGGCTCTGAGTGGCTTGATAAATCAGGAGTAGTGCAGCACAAATCACTGTGTTGCATTACTCTGCTCTGAGAAGGCATTCCATGGGCACTGCGTTGGTGTTCCCACGCAGCGCACATGAATTCTGATGCATTCCTAGATTTACCATTGCAGGTAGACCTGGGAATGCACCAAAATGCTATGCCTTCCTAGGTGAGCCATAACAAGGAGAAATATCTTCATTTCTCTTTGTTATTTCC
Source organism: Calotriton arnoldi (assembly GCA_963921515.1). Taxonomy (NCBI): domain Eukaryota; kingdom Metazoa; phylum Chordata; class Amphibia; order Caudata; family Salamandridae; genus Calotriton; species Calotriton arnoldi. The sequence continues at coordinate 2,183,272 of CAWUFW010000937.1, forward strand.
TCTTTCTATGTGTGCTGCATTCTGCAGCACTCATAGATAGAGGAATATACCTCAGGGGATTGTTTTTGTGCAGGAAGGTGCCCCTTCCAGCATAAAAACAATCCTGTATGCAACGCAGGCACCCTAAAACCATGGTGTAAGGGTGCCTGCATTGGCGCTAGGCAGCCCATTATGCGCCAGCACTTGGGAAAGGACAGGAATGTGCTATACAGAGCATTCCTGCCATTTCCCTGTAAGGCAAGGTCCAAGGTTGTGGCCAGTGAAGGTCCCTTGAAGTTGAATAATTTGTTGTCGAGCTCCAACTGAAGCTATTTTTTTGGTACCAAAAGCTCAGAGAGGGGTAAACCTGAACATTGTAGCTACTGAGGTTGATTCACTGGTGAGATAGATTTGCCACCTCGCCCCAGTCCAAGTTTTTCCCTTCAGACTTAGTCACTTTTTTGGAAATCAAAATCCTCCTGTGTGGCACGGCTGAAAGCTGTAGCTGAGCAAGTCTCAACAAGGCCAGATATCTTTGAGCAAAGTCCTGCTGAACTAGTTTTCAGCAAGGTAAAAAGCTCAGAGGGGAACGCACCTGTTTTTTTTACCCGCTTTGGGTGTTACTAAGTCCCGCTTTTTTCAAAGTGCTACAGAAGATCCTCCTGTTTAGTCCTGCAGCCCCTAGCTCCTCAGGGCAGAGTATCTATTCACCAAGTCTCTCTTCAGACAGGACTCCTGCAGGATCCTGTGTGGTCAGCTGGGCCCTCTTAAAGTTAAGAGCCCTTCTGCTTTTTGGGAACCTGAAGCAGGCAAAAAGGAGGCCAACCACTTGGCCCAGGGAGACCAATTTCAGTCCCACAGTGCCAGGAGGAATCAGGATTTCCTACTTGAGTCATCTTTAAGCAGCAGAAAAGAGCTAGGACATTGCTTCTAGATGGGCCCTCTTCTGCAGGTGGAGTCTTCATAGGTCCAGGAATGTTCTGAGGAGGTAGTGACTGAGGTGTCAAATTTATTCTGTGCACTAGACAGTGAATTCCACCACCCACTCCTAACAATTAACTTGCAATCACCGCCTCCTTTTTAGAGCACTTTTACTTTTTTCTGCCTTTCTGCAAAGTTACCCAGGAACCCCTGCTTCCAAATGGGAGAACAGATTTGCCACCAGCCAGGTCTGTCATCAGTCATCAGCCATTTCCCAATTTAGATCAACTCTTTTCCCAACTGACAGGGACAAAACCGGCTTTCTCCCTTACAGCCTGACTGTCGGGGAGGGCCCTGGAAATGACTAGGAGAAGTCCTCCCTTAAATCTCTGACAAGTCAAAAGAGATAGCACTACACTTGCCCCTTGTTCGGCCAGCCGTTCTTGTAGCTCCTAGATAGTTTACCCTTGCTAAGTGGTAAGCAGTTAACACCTATCTGCTCTTCTTGGGCTTAGAGACAGGCTATTGTTCTCTAAGCAGGGGTCATTAACTTTTCCAATCAAGAATGTGTATTCCAGCTCTGGATGGGAAGAGTGCCAAAATGGTTTTAGGTCAGCCTTGGCTCAGACAGCACAAACTACATTATTACAAATTTGGTTTTCCATTTACGTTATCAAAAATATGATTTCACTATTAAATCAGATTTCCAAAATGATGTGGGAAATAACTTTCAAGTTTTTTAAGCATTTTCCCAACTGCAGAAAGAAAGAAATATTTTTATTCCATCGAAGCCTGTTCAGGGAAAATTGAAAATTCTAGTAAAGTTTAGACAGGAAAATAGCTTTTGTTGTTTTATTTCACTGTGAGAGCATGCTAACCCCAATATGTAGTGTGCCCTATTTGTTTTTATTAACACCCTGCCCTATCAACGTACTACATGGGTGACTTCCTAGTATATCAAAATAGTATTTTCCTATCTGGCAATGTCACTTTTCCTTGCCATTTGTCAATGCAGTGCATTTAAAGTGCAGCTGAGCCAGAGCACAGTGGTGCTTCTGGCAAACATATTTTTTGTCACATATCTGGATGATATAAATACACACTGCAACCCACCCCACACAACATTTAAATTCTATGGCATTGGTGCATTTTTGTGCCATCCACAATGGCCTTACAGTACTGTTAAAATTACAAATTTGGTGAAATAAATTTAACTAATATGGTTTTGAGGCCAGTGCACATGCACTGTCTCACTGAATAGCAGTATCACTGTGCTTAGAATACCCATACCAGAAAAAATGGGGTCCAGAAAAAGGCAAGAAATCTGGGGTGACCATGCAGAAGAGCAAATATCCTACAGTAAGGCTCCATGACACCCATTAAAAAAAGAAAATGCAATATCCCTAATTTCATACTGGTTTTCTTCTCAATGTCATTCTTGTCGCATCAACAAGACGAAAGGAGGGGGGCGTGGCTCCGGAGCCGATCATAATGGCTGCAACCCAGTAAGGCTCCGTAACTCCCCGGGCTTCCGCCCATAATCAATCCGTCATAGATCCGGAACTCATGTCGGAACAAGACATGAATATGTATTAGATTCCCCGATGAAGGGGATCTCTTGAAAAACGGCAAACTGTGGGGGTGAAATCTGCCGGTGCTGGAAGATGCGGCCTAGTAAGGAGGAGAAGCCTCGGCCTAAATTTGTGCTAGAGTCCGTCCAGTAACGTGGAAGACATCTGGAAGGGTCGGAAAGACCTAATAGTGTGGACCCGGAGACCGCTGATTGAAGGTCCGACAGGAATGTGTGTAACTCGGCACGGGAAGCTGTAACGTGCCAGGAAAGGGGAGATCGAGAGAGTGTCGCAGGAGGGCCACATCGGAAACACGGGCAGGCAGATGCCCAGCAATACCAGCCGCCGCCGAAGTTAGAGATGTGAGAGTGGTGCAGCCCTGCTGGAAACAACCGGTGAGTGCGTGCGACAAAGTAAAAGGCACCAAATAAGCACTGACCAAGGCGCAACCACCGCGCAAGAGAAAGCACAGAAGAACGGCAATTAAGGAAGGGCGTATAGTGACAGCCAAGGCGGTGTCGGAAAACAGAAGAAGAAGGGTGCGACGGCCAGAAAGCCTAGACCCGGTCCGCAGCGCGGAAGAGTAGGCCAGCAGGATCCCCAAGACAAAATCGTTTCCCTGTGAAGGCAGTGGTATTGTGCAGCCGTGAGAGCTACCAGGTCTAATAGCTGCCTGCACGGTGATCTGAAAGTATAGCGGCAGGAAGAGTGTATTGAAGGAGAATCAGCTGGCATCCTGAAGTTGCACAAGAGAGGTAAAGAAGCAATTGCCTGCCGGAGTGCTGGCACAGGCCTGAATAGTCACAACTTGAGTCCAGGTGGGGCCCGGGCAAAAGAGTTCCGACCGTGGAGCCAGAGCAACACGAAAAAAGGGACCAGGAAACCGCAAGGAGGTGTACAGTTGCACTGGTCCCAATCAGGGTTCCAGTCAGAATCATAAAATCAAAAGCAAAAGCGCAGGCCATCGAAGATAATGGAGGCTCCTGGGGATAGAAGCTAAGCTGATACCAGTACTCCACGGAGGGGCCGCGGACCCGGGAGCATACAATAACCGATCGAGTTCCACAGGAACAACAGCTAAATGGCCAGAATGTCTGGGAATAAGGGAATAAAAGGGTCCCTCCAAACCAAACTGGATAAGTTTGCACTGCAGAAACGGAATGAACCAGACGCCCTCGGCAAAGGGGGAGAAGAAATGGAGCAGCGGCCGGAAAATGGCGACCCGTGGCTGAAAGATATTATGGAGGCCATAATGGGAATACGGACATCCCTAGAAACAAAAATGGATTCTATCACGACTGAGGTAACGCTGATGAGGGCAGACATGCAGAATATAAGCGAAAAGGTTAAAAGCATGGAGGTGGTCACTTCAGAGCTAAGTGGAGAGACAAATCAGATGCATCGAGAAATCAAAGAACTTCAAGTGGCCAGCAAGAAAATGGAGAGATTACTGAACGATTACGAAGGCCGCTCACATAGAAATAAGATTAGGATACTTGGGGTCCCCGAGAAGGCGGAGGGGCTGGCAGCAGACCTCTTTGTCGAAACACTTATATGCGACCACCTGAAACCAAAGTGCCTCTCCACATTTTTTACAGTAGAAAGAGCACACCAGATTCCCGGAGGTAGGCCGAGACCCGGGGCCCCCCCCAGGCTCCTATTGGTGAGACTTCTGAATTTTAGGGATCAAGACATTATATTACAAACTGCTCGCACGGCCCCGCCGGTCAAGTTTGAAAATAGCGTGGTCACCTTCTACCCCGATTTCACGATCGCAGTTCAGCAAAAAAGGAGAACCTTTCTAGAGATTAAGAGGCAGTTGCGTGATAAAGGTATCCGATACTCTATGCTATTTCCAGCGAAGCTTAGAGTTGAAGCGGGGGGAAGGTCCTGGTTTTTTTCAGCGGCAGATTGGCTGGAGGGATGGAGACCGGCAAGAGAACACAATCCAAGAAAAGGAAAAGAACACTTCTCGAACACTAAATCTCTGCAACAAGGCAGGTGAAATGATCCCTCATCAAAGGAGACCGAAGGGACTGGCGCACATGGCTGCGGGACGGGCGGACTCGACGCCGCAGCTGGCTGAACTGCACCAGAACGATAAGTGACTCTATTGAACTGTAATAATGAGTGATCGTGACATGAGGATAAGTTGATTGGTGGGGCGGGAACCGGGGGGTCCTGGCCTGGGGCCTTCCCCCTCACTTTACTTTTAGTTAGTTACTCACATGGCGACAGGCACTCTGCAAAGTTGGGGACATGGGCAGTTCTAAGCCCAGAGTGCAGGGGAGCAGGGAGCGGGGTGTTGGGGGGTACACAATTGTTATATGGTTTGTTTGCTACAGATTCAAATACAGTGGACAGGGACACAAGAGGGACAATGGGTGGGGAACAGGTTTAGTGGAACTAATCGACTATGGTCAACACCCTTGGTTAAATAAAATTGGCGTGGAGAGAGGGTTGAAAGTCGCAAGCTGTGGCAAGTAAGAAATAGTGCTATGGACACCGCAGGTGAGAAACGATTCAGGCTCCTGTCCTGGAATGTAAATGGGCTGAGAGATAAACTCAAAAGAGGGATCGTATTGCAGTTTATTAAACGACATGCCCCTGAGGTTGTGCTACTCCAAGAAACGCACCTCATAGGAAACATGTGCAAGGCCCTCACTAGATGGGGCTATCAATTGGTAGCACACGCTGGGTTCACCACTGGTTCGCGGGGAGTGGGCCTCATGAAGAAACGGTCTTTCCTCATGACAATAGAGCATGTCTGCACCGATAGTTTGGGGCGATACGCGGTGGTAGCTGGAAAGTGTGAGGGCGACACACTCACTATAATATCAATGTACTCACTGCCAGGATTACAAGAGGCTGCATTTAGAGACCTGGGGAAGGAAATGTTAACGTTCCCCAATGGGAAATTGGTAATAGGGGGAGACCTTAACTCAGTAATATCGGGGAGACTAGATCGCTACCCACCAAGGGATATAGCTCCATCGCTCCTGCGGCTCCCACACTTCATAGACGCAATGGGATTGGTAGATGCATGGAGAGTACACCACCCCACAGAGACACATTACACATTTCAATCTGGGGCCCACAACAGTCTCTCTTGAATCGTCTATATCCTTACCCCGGCGGATCAAGTACAATATATTAAGATCAGTCATCTAGCTAGGGGCATATCAGACCACTCCCCAATATGATTGGGAAAGGTCACTGCACTAGAGTAGCTCCAATTCACCCCTGGCATCTCCGAAATCCTACGATTAAACTAAAGATTACTCAAGAAGTAGAACATTACTTTAGTGAGAATGAAGGATCTGTTGACTCAGCCCAGGTCCTCTGGGAAGCTTTTAAAACAGTGATACGGGGGCATGCGATATCCCTGATAGCAGGAGAAAAAAAGGAACAAAACGCAGGACTACTCCAGCTAGAAGAAGATATACTGAAAGTAGAGAGTGAACTCACTACATCAGAAGACCGGGGCAAGACATATTCTTAATCTAAAGAAAGAAGAGTATAGAAATGAGGCAAGAGACATGGCTAGAACATTAAATAGACATAAGCTGGGACGTATATATGAGCTAGGGGACAAAGCTGGGAAATTTGCTGGCCGGGCTAGACAGGAGAGAACTGGGGAGTTGGCTTGTCACAGAGCTACTAGAGGATTCTGGGGAATGTCTTACGGATACACAAGATATTGTGAACGAATTCGCTAAGTATTATGAACAGCTATATACATCCAGGACCACTAGGCAAGAAAATGAAGTGAGGGAGTTGCTGGCTGAGATGCAACTACCGGCGCTATCGAAAGAGGATAGAACTCTGCTTGAGAGTGACCTAGCTCAAGACGAAATAGCTCAGGCCATACGCTCTCTCCAGACCGGGAAAGCATTGGGCCCAAATGGCCTTCCAATCGAACTATACAAGTTGCGGCCAGATAGAATCGCCCCCCACCTTAAGACAATGTATGAGGAGAGTCTTGAGATGGGACTCCTTCCACAAGACCAAAGGCTAGCAACCCTGGTAGTGATACACAAAGACGGAAAACCCAAAAATAGATGCACATTATATCGACCTATTTCGCTGCTGAATGCAGAGGCCAAAATACTGGTCAAACTGCTGGCCACCAGGATGACCCGTGTTATTTCTGTACTGGTCCATCCAGACCAGTCGGGATTTATGCCGTCAAGAAATACTTCTTTAAACTTGCGAAGACTGCATGGAGTAATGGGATGGGTGGATACCATACTAGAAGACGCAATGGTGGTATCCTTAGATTCTACCATGGCGTTTGACACCATAGAATGGACTTATCTCTTTGCAGTCCTGGAGAAACTTGGGTTCAGTCCTGAATATATCAGCTGGGTCCGACTCCTATATGCCGCACCCCTTGCACAAGTCGTAGTCAACAATAAAAAATCGGCTGTATTCCATCTTCATAGGGGGACGCGACAAGGCCGTCCCTTGTCTCCGCTTTTATTTGCGCTCACTTTAGAGCCCCTTGCTTATTGGATCCGGAAAGACCTCATAATCCGGGGATTGCGTTGGACAGAGGAGTGGGAGGATCGCATCTTGCTTTATGCAGATGACATCCTGTTGTATTTGGCCTCTCCAGAGAGATCCCTGCATAGAGTACTTAATATCTTTACTAATTTCGGAACCTACTCCGGATACACTATTAACTGGTCAAAATCGCTCATGTTTGTGCTGAGGGGTGGCCCGCCTGCCCTGCCTAAAGACTGCAAGGTCACAATAGCCACAGAAGGATTTAAATATTTGGGATTGTTTATTACCAGAGATAGGATAGGATAGGATAGGATAGTATTTGTAAAGCGCTCTATACCCGAAGGTGTCAAAGAGCTAAGCGGACAAAACAGGGGGAAAGAACGCAACAGCAGCTTAGGAGGGGAACAGCCAGGTTTTCAGGAGTTTCTTAAAAGCCGGGAGAGAGCTAGCGTTGACGATGGCCAAGGGGAGAGAGTTCCACAGTTTGGCGGCGGCGACAGAGAGGGAGCGGCCGCCCCATCTAGATCTGCGGAATCTGGGCAAGACTAGTTTGTTTTGTGAGGATGATCTCAAGGTCCTCCCTGGAATATACCATTGGAACAAAGACTTGAGTTGGGACGGGCCTTTGCTATGCATGGCCGTATAGACTGTGCTTAAGACCTTAAATGAGATGCGCTCCTTTATGGGGAGCCAATGTAGTGTATGGATCCCCTCTCTAGCAGACTGATGTTTAGGAATCTTAAGAATCAATCTTGCTGCTGCATTCTGTACCACCTGGAGCTTATTCAGTGATGCAGTGGAGATATTAAGGTAGTGGGCATTGCAGTAATCAAGACGAGAGGTAATCAGAGCAATGATGGTTAACCGATGTAGTTCAGGAGGAATGAGTGGAAGTGACTTTCAGATCCCAACTTGTATTACACATCTAACTTGTTGCCGCCGCTACAGCGACTGAGACACGACGTGGAGTATTGGAAGTATCTACCATTGTCGCAACTAGGCAGAGCGGCCCTCTTTAAAATGATGTCGCTGCCTCGCTTCCTGTATGTGCTTCAGAATTCACCTAACCCCGTCCCTGCATCATACTTCAGAATGTTGGAGAGTGCACAAAGAACATTGCTTTGAGGAAGTAGTCCACCACAAATTTCATTCCCAAAGTTAGTAAAAGGCTGGTATGATGGGGGAATTGGGCTGCCAAATATAAAAAAATACTACTGGGCGGCACAACTCGCCGCCATTAACCATTGCATATACCGTCCCCAGAAGGATCCGGGATTTGCTATGGATAGATGGCTCTTGCCCGGTAACAATCACACACGGGCACTGTATTCCAAGCCCACGAAACTTCACTTAACAGGCCCCACAAAACATTCTGTTCAGGTATGGCACTCGGTCCACAAGAGTATGGGATGGGCAAAGATCATAACACAGACCACCCCGCTGTGTGACACGGAACAGCTGGGCTACCTCTGGAGAATGAAGGGTTTCGACAAATGGGATACCATCGGGATCTCTCGGGTGGGAGACCTTTGGGAAAAGGGGGAAGTAGTACCCTTCGCGACACTCCAGCAGAATCATGAACTGGCAGAAACTGAGAGATTCCGGTATCTGCAGGTACGACATCTCAGCGATCCGTAAGGGAGAGACCCCTCCCGAGGCCTCTACTCTCGAGGACAGGCTTCTGGGCGGATATATGCCGAGAAGAGCAATTTCCCTGACCTACTCAAAATTAATCAATCATTCACCTGACCCTCTTCCGCAGCTCCGAGAAAAATGGGAGAGAGACTTGGCGGGACTGGAAGAAGAGGACTGGCAGGTAGCGTTGGCATCCCCAAAGGAGGTGGCAATTTCCTCTAAGCTAAAATTGGTACAGTTGAAAATATTGCATAGAATATATGTCACTGGCCCGGCTATGGTCAAAATGGGATATAGAGACGACTCTAGCTGTAGAAGGCTATGTGGACAGGAGGGCACGTTCTTCCACACAATATGGGATTGTCCATATGTTGGTAGGTACTGGAGTGAGGTTGTCTCATGCATGGGGGAGGTAATGAGAGAGAGAATAGCATCTGATGCCAAACGATGTCTGTTAAACATATGGGAGCCTACAGATTTGAGGAGTAAAGAAAGAACATGGGTGACGCTGGGCCTGATGGTAGCTAAGAGAAACATAGCAAGAAATTGGGGGGCACAAGCAGCCCCGACGCGGAAGGAATGGAAGAGCGATATGGACAGGTGCATGTTCAGGGAGAAAACGGTATATGTATCAAGAGGTTGCCCGAAAAAGTGGATGCAAATATGGGGTAAATGGAACGAGTACAGGGGGAATATATGTGTACCACCCAGATTGCCGCCGCAACTCTCCTCAGACGAATTAGACCCTTAATATGCAGAAGAACTCTAACCAAGAGATGTGTTACTCAGTGAAATTAATCTATGTGTTCCACGTTAACGACTACTGTGATTCTATGTTCATAACAGCTGTGAAATCCATACTGTCGACTTTAGTAAACAATAAAAAGAATTAAAAAAAAAAAAACAACAAGACGAAAGGAATGCTATTTTGTTCAGGAGAGGGGTGACTTCTCAGCTCAAAACTCAATACCACAACAAAGATTGGGGTACTACCAATCTCCTGGTTGCCCCAGATTTTGGGGCCTTACCCTCACTGTACAGAACACCTTCCTCCTAGTAGATCCTATGGGTCCCACTGGTATCACACTGCTCCTGGACTTCAGCCTGGCACCAAAGGCCTTCAAGGATTGGGAATATTTCTTGCGCTTCACAGACTTTTTCCCTGGAGGGTCCTCTTGTCCCATGCAACTCAGAGAGGTCTGGCAGGTCTCTCAGGGTAGGCTCTTATTCGCCTTTGGGCTCGTGTCCCCCACAGGGTCACATCCCTTCTGGGCCATGGAAAGCTTTGAGATGGTTTCCAACACCTCTTGCCCTTTCTCTTGGTTATGGGAACCTAGGCCATTGTTCCAGACTCCAGACTTCCTTGACTTCCCTGACAGGCTGTCTAGGCCAAGCATACTCAATATTTCTGCATAAGTCTTCCTTTCTTCCTCAGACAAAGCAGAGATTCCAAGGTTGTTTTCCAACAGACACTCAACTCGAAAGGCAGGGTTCACAGCTATGATCTTCAGGCCAGAAAATACTTCACACTCAAAGGTGACCATTGCCATGGGATAGAACTCCACCTCATTTTCATTGTTGACTACCCTCAGGAGAGTATCTGCGATAATCTGCTGCAGGGAAACCAGCCAGTACACCACTGTGGTCATGCTGGCTACAGTATCCCTCAAAGCTTCAACATTGGTCCCATTGATGATTTGTCATTGCCTGTACTTCACCATGCTGGGAGATAAGGCAGCCACGGCTTCAACATTCACCCTACCCAAGGAGACTGGGGTGGCTTCAATATAGTCCTTGGTTTTCCTGGGCAAACATCCTCTTCAATTCCTAGACCAGCAATCCCCTGGGACTGCCCACCAGTGGAGGGCTTCTTCTAACAGACTGAGTCTCCCTTTTATGCCCTGGCTTATGACAGTCCAGGCACACCCAACCCTTCATGCGGTCAAAAAGGATTCTTCCCCTTGTAGCCTCCTAACTTAGGTTTGAAAAAGGCACTAGACTCCCCCTCCTGTTTAGGATTTTGAGGTTTTTGTGAGAAGTCTTTTTTTTTATCTTTGTTGCTACCCTAGTTCCTCTCAGGAGGGTCTGAACCCCTTTTTTGGGATCACTCTCCCCTGGACTATATAGCCTATCATAATTAGTGACTGTATTGTCTTTCACCCAGCCTTTGGTGAGACATCTACAAAGTCAAACCAGGGGTCTTGTGTGCCTTTGAGTGTGTCTCGGAACTTCTTCCGGTACTCCTCATGTGTGATACCAAACTTCTTCATCAATGCATCCTTCATTTGTGTGTAGGAATCAGCTACCCCCTTTTCTAGAGTCAAGACTGTATCCTTCCCCTTTGTTTGCACAAATTCCAACAGTGAGGCTCCCCATTGCTGTTGACCCAACCTGGGCATTCTCAATGTCCTTACGTAGGATGCAAACCATTTGTCATTGTTGTCCCCCATCACAAACCTAGGCTCAATACCCTTGGGCAAGCAAGGGATGTTTGCACCCCCTGTCAACACCTCACCATTGCTGCCACCTTTTTCACTGGGCATCAAACCCAGTCAGGCCTTCTTTTCCTTCAAGGTCAATTTCTTCTCCTCTAGTGCCAGTTTCTTTTCCTACACAGCTATGGTTGCCACCTTGGCCTGCACCTACCTTTCTGATTGCCTGTCACTGAGCTCCAACTGGCGGATGACCAGTTAAGAGGGACTTATGCTGGCAGAGCCCACTTTACTTCCATCCCTGGATGGCGCACCAAAGAATCCATGTTGGGACAGATTGTCACCTTCTCCTTCATCCTCTGGAGTTGCCTATTCCTCAGAGAGAATCTGTGCTTTTGGTGCTTCTTCCCAGGCTTTGAGGGCGTTTTCAAAATCCACCTTCTTGGCATTGCGGCCCAGCATCAACTTCCTTTCTTTTCATAGGGCCTTCATCTCCACCACTATGAGAGTTGTCAAGGTAGTCAGATCCAACCCCATGTTCCCTTAGACTTTTAAAAGGTGCAACCATTGGAATCAAATATAATTCAGAAAAATCAAAAATTATCCAATTAAAGAACTAGTGCTGACTAAAAATCAAAAATCTATTTTGCTTTCAGTTCAATTTAGAGATTTTTAATTTCCAACAAAATAAGTGGGTGGTACTGCTAAAAACCAAGTTCTGGATCCCACTGCTAGACACCAGTGTGTGAAAGTGGTCTATCCGATGGGGTGATGGTAGCCCAACCACAAGTAATAATGTCAATATTCTTGTTAGGTCCAGTAAAGGCTTCAGTAATTTAAACCTTAGTTCAACCCCTGGTAGCTATGATATTGAGCAGATCAGCTTAACGAAAGAAAATGTGTAAAGCATTTAGAAGTACAAAACAGTTAAACAAATCTAAAACACAACACAGTGAAAATCCCACTCCAATTTATAAAAATGGAGAATATGTTAATGAACATAATTACACTGAAATGATAACAATCCAACAAGGGAAACCAAAGATATGAATGTTTACAGTTTTAGATAAAAATAGCACCAGAAAGGGCAAATCACCTTCTTGTGGGCAACTGGCAGTGCTAGACCAGGACAAGTGTAAGGTATAAGGCTGACCACAATGGAGCGTGGGCCAGATACAGTGACCAAATTCATCCTGATCAGTAGTTTTACATGAGCCACCACTGAAGTGACAATGTAAAACATGTGTCCAAGTCTGCTTCTGAAGCCTGGGTAGGCAGTTTTAAAACTGCCTATTCAACCTGGCAAAATAATCCTTATGCCAGGCCGGATCCTTCCTTTTTAACAATTACAAGTCACCTAAAAGGTAGGCCCCAAATGTCCAGAGGGCAGGGTGCATGGTATTGAAAAAGTGGGCAATGTGTATTTTATGTTCAGTGAAAAAACACCAAAGATGTTTTTCACTGTGGAAAGCTGGCTCTCTGATAGGGAAGCACTGGGGTGCATTATAACACCTTATAATACCTAACTTTAGTTTGGAAGTAGCTAGAAAAATGATTCAATGACTCATTTTTATAGTAATTTAAAATCCAACTTAACAGTGAAGTCGAACATTATATTACTATTTTGAAAATTACACTTTAAGAAAGTTGTCAGCTTCCTGTCTGAGCCAAATGTACCTTTCGGCCAATGTTCTCTGCCACTCAGGCACTAATTGGTTCCTTGATTAGGTGTGAAGTGGCTCCCAGAGCTGAGGGAAAGGGAGAGAGGTTGACCTCCCCTGGCAAATTGGCCATCTGGACTGTGACCAGGAACTTAATTAACTTCAAAGGATGCTTAGCCTGTCACAGGCTGATGTATCTCATATCTGGGCTTGTCACCTCTATTGTCTTGCCAGTCAGCCAGGCACCAATCCCAGTGGGAGAAGAATTACCCCCAGAAGCGTTTTTTTGTTTGAATCTGTTTTTATTAATTTTGATTAACAACACAGACATATACAGTGTAGCACGTGCCGCCCAAGCCTTAATAGGTTAGAGGCTTTGGTAGACAGTATGAATTGTTACAGAGATAACCGATACATGTCTGCAATTTGTAATAACAATGATCATGCACTAATGTGCAACATGAAAAGAAAAACACATCACAGTTGACTTCAGGTGCTATCTGCAGCTTTTGAGTGCCCAAGTACATCTTGTTAGTAATTTCAGTGAGTGTCTACTGTGTAGTGGTCTCTTAACAGGGGAGGCAGGCAGTAATGAACCGGGCCCCCAGAAGCGGTTTTGAGTGACAACAGGAGACGGTTTACCCATTATCATAGCCACAACTCTGTGTAGGCTCAGGGAGCTCTGCACAGGAGAAGAAAGGTTATGCCCTCTTGGTTTTAGGTAAAGAAGGAAACTGTGGAATAGTTTACTGAAACACACAGAAGAAGTGCTGCAAAAGGGGTTAGGGCACTCCTGGGAACTTTAACCTCTGTGGCCAGGAGTTTCGCCCACCCACGGGCTGGCACTGGGCATAAATGTGGCCCGCCTAGTGCCATCCTCAGAACACTGCTGGACTTATGGAAGACAGAAGAATGACTGCATCTACAGCTGTGACCTGTGATGAGAACCCTCATGGCTCGGCCTGCTCCCATTTGTACCCAGGACCAAGAAGTGGACTCCAAGCATCAATTGGCTGACCTCCTGTTAAGCGTCAGGGACACAAAAGCTACAAAAAGCCCACTTTCTTCAAGAGACCAGCTGGTGAGTTCCAACTGAACCTGCCCTCGGTCCTGCTGGTGGCTTCTAATTCTAAGTGGAGTACCTAAGGTCCTGGGACCCTTAGATAAGTGTCAGAGTGTAATCCTCCTGCCTAACTCTACAAGCAGGGACTTACAACATTTATCAAGGATTTTTGCTTGGAGAACAAACAGAAGGCCAGGACCAATCTGCCCAGTCGATCCGGCAAAGGTACGTTGCCGCTGGGCCAGAGATTCAGGTTGCTCCCTTTTAGAGCTTTTCCGCAGCAGAAAATCTGTTTTAGCGGGATGTCGCAGAGAAGGTATCTGGCCTCATGGAGCCCTGTTTGGCTATAGCTTGCAGCCTTGCCATGCTGAAGGAATCTAAGTTCCAAAAAAAAGTGACCAAGTCCTAACATAGAAATCTTTACAAAAGCATCCAGCCAGCAAGGGAACTTCCTTGTGTGCAAATTTTGAATTTCTCCTGCTCTGAGCTTTCCTGCCAAAAGTTAATAGCTTCATCAGGACTTCATCCAAAAGCTATCTGGGCTCACAGAACCTCTCTTGGACACAGCCTGCTGCTTTGTCCCCCTAAGGATATTTGACTTCCTTTTCAGAGACTAATTCAGAAGGTAAAACTTCTGGCTGGGGTGACCCTGGTCTCTGTATCCGACCCATGCTCCATTGTGGTAGGCCTTAAACCTTACACTTGTCCTGGTATAGTGTGACCAGTTGCCTGTCGTTGGCACTTTGTATTCTTTGGGTTTGATGGCTTAGCCATGATGGAGAAGAGACACTAGGATGGATTGAGGTTGTTTGTTGAGTGAAGTGTTGGTAATGTGAGGAAAGTCTCAGGTGTGTACGATAAGAAAACTACAAATGTCAGTGCCGTGGGTATTTGCTGATCTGGCATTGAGGAGCAATGATATATGAATTCTAGATGAAGTGCCTTATAGGCAAAGCAGGCCACTCTGAAAAATATGAATTAGCTCATTGTATCACACATGTGACCTATTAGACAAGTACAAGCTGGAAGAACCATTAGGGACTTTCATATTCCAAACCCCAAAATAACACTGGCTTAGTGAGACAGGGCAGCCTATCTAAATTAAGGGCAATTGGCATGGGAGCATGGACATGGTTTGACTTACTCAAGCCCTATTAGACATACTCTCTGCCTCTTTTCCATCTTCCTCTGCCACACACTTCCTCTGCCACCCATCCTTTTTACGTTTTAAGCTGTTTGCCAGAGTTACTGCCATCAACAACTATGTTACACACAGAGGGGCAATGGGTCAGCACCCACTACACCCCCTGTCTCCTAAAGAACTGCGCCTCTGCACAGAGCCAGTTGCTGTTTGGAATATTTGTTAGCCTAAGAAAAAATCCAAACAACATATGGCTCTATGCTGGGGCACAGACACACAGCTCTGTGCGCCAGCAAGAAGCCAGACTCTGTTTGGATTTTTTCTAGGCCTAGGAAAAAATTCAATAAGCATCTGGCTCCTTGCTGGGGTACAGAATTCCGTGTCACATACATGTAAAGTGTTTGTAGGTTGTTCAGAAGCCCACACTGCTCAGAGCCAACAAAGAAGCTGTGTTTACACTTATTTTCACTGTGTACTGCTCATGCGCCACTTGATAATGGACCCTCTAATGAATACAAAATCGGGATAAAAAACTGCATTGTAATTGTCTCAAGATTCTGCGTGAACATTATGGACCATCATTTGAGCATTCCCTATTCTGGCTTATCCATAATGCCAAGTAATGTTAAAGACGTTTTTTGAAAAAGTGTTTTAGCAGGCATTGGCATTATATAGGAAGCCAACATTTTCCAAATTTATGGAAAAATTCAAGAGATAATAGCAAACATCATACCATTTCTTTTCCATGCTTCTCCTAATTATGACATTCCTCGTAAATGTATACATGGCCCTATTGTCCGGGACAGGAATGGCCCATGGGAAGTGCGTGAAGCAGGCATGGAATTATGTTGATTTTTGGGGTGGACATTATTTGGCCAGGACACCTAGGGAAGACTAGCAACCCCAGACATTTCTGAAAACTACAGTCGCAGGGGAATCCTAGGTGGTGTGGCTTGTGTGGATGCCACATTTGTCTACCTAGAACGCCCTGCAAATATCAAACTTTGGTTCAAGCAACAGAATTCCCTGCGTGACGGAAAGTTATGCAATTTATGGGAACAGCAAAAGACATACCACACAGTATTCACACACTTCTGCCAATAAACAGTACCTCTCGGATATGGATGGACCTATCACAAAGGACAGGAACAGGCCAAAACACACACTATTCACACACTTCTGCCAATAAACAGTACCTCTCGGATATGGGTGGACCTATCACGAAGGACAGGAACAGGCCAAAACACACACTATTCACACACTTCTGCCAATAAACAGTACCTCTCGGATATGGGTGGACCTATCACGAAGGACAGGAACAGGCCAAAACACACACTATTCACACACTTCTGCCAATAAACAGTACCTCTCGGATATGGGTGGACCTATCACGAAGGACAGGAACAGGCCAAAACACACACTATTCACACACTTCTGCCAATAAACAGTACCTCTCGGATATGGGTGGACCTATCACGAAGGACAGGAACAGGCCAAAACACACACTATTCACACACTTCTGCCAATAAACAGTACCTCTCGGATATGGGTGGACCTATCACGAAGGACAGGAACAGGCAAAAACAGTGATTGTGTGATTGTATTATCATTGTGCTACCAACGTGGTCTTTACACAAAATGTAAAGGTCAAAGGGGAATCAGCTAATCTCCCTTATCTGCCAGACATAATTCATATGAACTCAAAATGGGTTTTTATTTAGTAGCTCACAGTGACTATTCCAAATTGATTTAATGGTTTAGCTGCCACATTTAAACAATATAAAAATATTATTTCAAATTTTCGGAGTACAAGAATGAGAGGAATAAATGTTACGCGCATCAGACTGTTTAGGCCCTCATTTCAAAGGTATCAGGAATTCTGATGCTACAAGGTTTCACCCTGAATTACTAAATTCTGCAAGGACAGTAAGACTATTATGCAAAATTACCGCACTATTCTCAGACATACATAGAAAAGGTCCTTACTTTGAAAATCAGTGATTTCACCTCCATTTGCACAGGTAATTCTTCAATTCTAGGCCTTTATCCAGGGGATTCCACCTGCTTTTACGTAATTCTGCATGCAGAAGAAGTATCACATACAAATTCACCACATTAGTCAGAATTCTGAATTCGGAAAGAAACTCCAGTTTCCACTCAAAATGGGAGTTCGGAGTATCTCAAAATGAGTGCCTTAGCTGAGAAGCACTCATGCTGATAGCGTGAACAGAACTGCCCTTCGCCAACTACTCTTCACTGACCGACCTTCATCCCCACCTACAGAAATTAGAGGGCCCGATACACAAACTCCTGTGGGTTCTTCTGTATGACTGCTCCCAGGCTTGTAGGAAATTGTCAACTGTTAAGGAAAACTCTGACTGTGAGTTTTTACCACCATTTGTGAACCCCTTTACTGCTTCAATGCATTATACTTACACAACTAGACATTCCAATGAATAGGAAATTCTGCATGCATAAATCTAAAGTAAATATGAATCGGCACATTCCTATTTTTTTCATCTCGATGAAAATCGGTTTACTGATGGAGAAACTCTTTCCCTACCACGGTACACACCATGGGACTGCCCTTCACAAGATAAACTGTATGTGCATTTCCATAGTGGCAAATTACCTGCAGGCATTATGTGAATCTCCACAAACATTAGAGTTTAGATTGTTAATCAACTTTTGTAGGGAGGCCGACCCTGAAATGACCCCAAATCTGACCCTTAGTCCAGATATGCAATTGGAGGAAAATTAACATTTTGACAGAATTCCTACAGAAAGACTTGGCACAGCACTCAGCCAGCCCTGATTCTGTGAACCATGATCCCTAAGGCAAGTGAGTAGTCAGTAATAGTGGTCCTTCGTCAGTCACTGTCATTCAATTCAGCTATTGGTATGCTAAGTAATGTGTGTGGAAAGTCAGTTCTTCACTATTAATTGAGCGACATATTATGGTACAGCAATCCATGTAATGCGGTTTATTTTCTATGCAGGTAAACACACAAAATAGTTGCTAGTAGGAAAAGAGAAAATCACAACAGCTCCCGAAAAATCAACGGCTATTTGGTAGGTGGTGCGCATAG
Source organism: Calotriton arnoldi (assembly GCA_963921515.1). NCBI lineage: Eukaryota > Metazoa > Chordata > Amphibia > Caudata > Salamandridae > Calotriton > Calotriton arnoldi. The sequence goes on from CAWUFW010000937.1 coordinate 2,201,273, forward strand.
TGGGAACTTCTACCTATACATGCTGCATACCAGTGTTTAATTTGAGCCGGTGGTTGCAAGTTGCGCCCACCGCCACTCATTAGTCAGGGCGGGCTGCGGGGTACTGAACAAACTTTTGGGCCCTGGCACTTATTGTTTTACAACTAAAGCACTTCTGCAAACATAGGCAAGTACCCGGTAGGCGTGTACATCAGGCTGTCCAGACAGAAGAGCATCTGGTCAAGAAATATTCAGGAGATAATTATTATGTTCATGGGCACTTTTTGTGGCAGCGTTTATCGGTCACGTGCATCACAGAATGTCCCTTCTAAAATGTAGAGGATATCACATTCAAAGCAAACGCACTCAAATGTTTATTTACATAGTAACTATCTACCCAGTCTGCAGATCGAAAAGCGCAGAACACAGTAACTAGGCAGATCGAAAAGCGCAGAACACATCACTCAATCACTCAAAGCACTACAGCCACACAAAAGTTACTTCCTCAGCGTCATAAAGATGCAAAGTTTGTTCATGGCGAACTTTTACGCTGCGCTTGCAGGAAAGAGTGTCTTGGTGTCTCATTAGCGCGCGCCCTGCGGGCAGACAGTCGTGTCGGTAGGACATTTGCATTCAGCCTGGTCTCGTGCGTTAAGGAAGGAGCTGCTGTGTGCACGCACGGTCGGCTGTCTGTACTAACAGCTAGCCGTGACTATCTATCTACATTGCCTGCACCTGCAAATGTGTTACCTCGCAGAAGCAGCATCCTCTTCAGAGGGGAAGGAAGGGTTGCCAACAAGCAGCGGTACTTACCAGCGAGGAGGCTGCCTGGGCTGCTGCGATACAGCGTCTCTGTGTTCACCGGGGCAGGGCCGTCTCCTCTGCTGCTGCTCCGTGAACCCGCGCTACTTATCTAGCGAGCAGCTGCAGCAGTTGTCATAGTAATGCCTGATGCAAAAAAAAATAAGTAACCCAACTCGTGCAGGGAGGTCTAACCTTCGCCCTCGCTGCCGGACCCGGCGGTGATGCAGATTGCTGCCTTTCGAAATCTCAGCAAGATAGAATGAAATAAAAAAAAAAAAAAGAATAACTTTTTGTTTTTTTAATAAAGGCTGGGCGGGGCTTTTGTGCTGGGCAAAATCGAACTCACCAAACTCCGAAAGAAAGGCCGAAACTACATGTGGGTTGAGGTTAGGGATGTCATAGGGCAGTCAAATCTGTAAAGCAGCAATTCCACATGCTTGTAGAGTGATGAACGAAAGGGTCCACTCTAACAGCGAGACTTGTCCGTCAATCTGTTGCACCGCAGAAGGCAGCGGGAACAAGGCTTTTAACTGATGCAAGACGAAGGGGGGAGGAAAGCTGCGAGCAAAGGTACCAAGGGACGAGATCAAATGATAGGAGAGGGAAGGGAAGCAGCTGGACGGCGGTGAGGGAGGTTCATTCTTAAAAGCAACTAAGAGCCGGGCAGGCAGGCAGTGCCCGTGTCTCATAAAGACATGGGGGCCGATTCCGATCTCGGCCGGTAGGGCTCCGAATCGGGTTTGTCTTTACCGGATCCGATTCGGAGCCCTATTTCCCGACCGAATCGTACGTGCGTCCGGGCGAGCGAGTACGATGCGTGCGCTCCCGAAATCTCCGACTGACTCATTCGCAGGACCCGACCGCTCCGACCGACTCGCGCAGTCCAGCTCCAAGGAGCTGTCGGAGCCGCACTTTGGGGGTCCGTGTCGGACCCCCCTGGAAGCGTAGGCACGCGAGTCGCACACAGAGGGGACCATGGGTCCCCCCTACACGTGCATGTACGGCGCGACCCGCATCGACGCAAACACGCTGTAGGGGGCGCCCTTGTTCGCGTCGTGCCCATTGAGTCAATGGGAGCCCGTGCACGCGTCGTACGACTGGCTCCCATTGACTTCAATGGGAGTCCGACCCAATCGAGTCCGATGGCATACGTGCGCATCGTACTCGTTCGGTCGGGCTGCTAGGGTCCGATTCGGTCGGAAATCTCTCCGGGTCCGGCTCGGTCGGGGAGATTTCCGGCCTGAATCGGAATCGGCCCCTTAGTCGCAGAGCTGTGTCGTGGTTCAATCTCCCACTGTCAAGTTGTGACGTGAATCATTGCAGTGAAAAATTAAAATTTAAAACCACTCATGCAGCAGTTTATTTAGTGTGACCACAGGCGCTTTGCAGAGCTTCCTTTCGCTCGCAAATATATTTCCAGCAGGAAGTAATGGTATTTACGCACGCATAAACAGTAGGGCTAAATCATTACGAAGATCATAAGATGTGTGCTGAAAATGATCATAAGTGACTCTTTTTTTTGTGTTCGAAATGCGCACAAACCATCTTATTTCACAGTTTTCCACATCCCCCCAAATGCAAAATTCAAAACCACTTCCAAGGGCCCAGGACTGGATTGGCACCACTTGACAGGGCAGGACTCACAGGTGGCAGAGTCCAGAGGCTGTAGCAGGGTTGTATGAAGTCTGTGATGTCCCTGAGACTTCAGAACAGGAGGCAAGCCAGCAAGCCCTTGCAAGCCCTTGGAGTCCCTTGGATCTGGGGATGTAGAGATCCTGTCCTTCTCCCTACCAGACAAGGAGGGCAGCAGGCTGCAGGGCAGACACAGCAGAGCAGTAGTCCAGCAGAGTGACAGTCCTTTCAGCAGCACAGCAGTCCTTCTTCTTGGCAGAGTGCCCTCAGATCCAGAAGTGTACTGATTTGGTGTTATAAAAGGTCTAGCACTTATATCCAGTTGTGCCTTTGAAGTGGGGGAGACTTCAAAGCGAGACTTTTGAAGTCCACAAGGTCCCTGCCCTTTCTGCCCTGGCTTCAGACTTACTACAGGCAGGTGCAGCTCTTTGTGTGGGGACAGGCACAGCCCTATTCAGGTGCAAGTGTCAGCTTCTCCCTCCCATCCTGCCCAGGATGGCCCATCAGCCTGGTGATGGCCGATCAGGATGTGAATGGCCCATCAGGAACACCTAAGTTTCCTTTGTGTGTGGCTGTCTAGAGGGAATGCACAAAGCCCAGCTGTTACCCACCCAGATGTATTTTCACAGACAGACAGAGGCACAGTATGGTTAAAGTAAGAAAATGTCAACTTTCTAAAAGTTTTTTCAACACAAAAGGGCAACCCAATATTCTCATGGGAGCTTGGGTAAATATAGTACAACAGGTAAAAGTGCCAACAAGGGATTTGTTCAAACACATACATTTATACATAAATTCATAAATCATTCAGTATATCCTCACTTGACATTGCAGGTTAAATGAAGGTTCTTTTCAGGTGAATTAAAGAGAAAAAAATCTCAAGGGAAGGTGTATATTTTCATAGTTTTTATATTGAAAGAAATATATCTTCAGGTAGACAGTAACAGAGGTTTAAAAAGTAGATCTCATAACACATTGACAATGGTCATTTATAGACTATGTGCGGATGTATGTACCATATGCCGATGTATCTAACGTCCACTTCCTATATACATGAGTTGAGCTTGTTGAGCACAAAATACTAGGCTCTAGATAGAATATTTGACAATGACTAAAGAGGAAGTTAGATTGTGTGTCGACGTTTCTGTCTTGTTCATTACAAATCAGTGAGACCATCTTCAGGACTGTGGGTATTTCAAGAAGATAAAAGACCCTTCCAGTGAAATATTTAGAAAGGAAACATAACTAACATAATTCAGAGCTACAAAATACATACACCTGCAGTGAAGCGAGCTAGGCATGTTCGAAATAATGTGAAAATAGAAAACATCACCTTAGTTAAAAAAATCATACTTACGGCAATGCCACGAAGGATGTACAATTTAGCAAAGCAATACTTCGATAAAGCGGGAAAATATTAGTGAAAACCATCACGGTATTGTATCACATGGTGGGTGATAGATGTTGTGAAACTGACAATCAGGTCCCCCAATATAGATCGGATCCTGGTAATCAAAAAGATTCGATGGATCTGGAAAGCGGACAGTGTCAGAAAGGGTCTTAATGCCTCCGTAGATGGCAAACATTTGCAGTTCTGCGATATCTGCAACAGTAGATAATGTTTTTTTATTTGAAAACTATGATTTGTCTACATTGCTATACTTTGTCACTTATGGATGAAGTAATACCTTCCCATCAATACTGAATGATTTTTGAATTTATGTGTAAATATGTGTTTGAACAAATCCCTTGTTGGCACTCTTACCTGTGGAACTTTCTAAAAGAGGCATTTTCAGACTTACAACTTAAAATCTGACTTTACCATAAGCTGTGATTTTAAATTGGGAGTCCAGAGACACCAAATTCGAAAAAACGATCTTTTCCCAATTAGAAATTACACTTATAAAATGCAATAAGGTAATGCCAATGTTAACCTATGGGAGAGATAGGCCTTACAGTAATGTGGCAGTTTAAAACTGAAAATATATAATAAACAACAAGAGAGTGAGGAAAGGATTAAATGGGGCTACGTCCTCTTCCCCAAGTTAATTAATAATAAACAATGTGGCCAAGCCCACAAAGAAATGTGGTCACTTCGGGTGACGCATTAATTTGTACAGGAGCACAGACATCCGATGGATGTTTAAAAAGACCCCTCATCCACAAACCTAGTTGGTGGCATGCTTCATCATTGGGGTCCCAGCTGGGTTGCCGATATGCAACCCAGCTGTGCTACTGACGCACTGCTTACAGCGGAGCAGGTATTGTGATGTGAGGTGAGTGCTCTATGTGGTGTGACGAAATGTTAAAAATGTCTCTGAGAAATACCCTTGTGAAAAAGTTTAATAAAAGGGTCTTAGGACATAGTTAAAAACACAGGCGGGATATAGTGAGGATAAAAATTGTACCTCAATATCCCTGGAATTTTCGGTCAACTAGTTTTAGCCTTCTACGAGATTCGTGAGGCTTTCATCAGGACCATTTTGAAGTGGCTAAAAAAACTGGAGTAGCCACAAAGGTGCAAATATCAGCACACGTGAAAAAGTGTGCTGTGAGTGTGGTGGGTACGTTGTACTTACGGACCCGTTAAGGTAGGTATTTTAACTCTATGTTATACGGACATACTGATCCTACCAAGGGGGAACTTCCTATAGTCACACATTCGTCAAGGAAAGATTCCCTCCATTCGAACCTGCATTGCTCCCGGCGAGATCCTGACCGAGAGCAATGCAGGTTCGAATGGAGGGAATCTTTCCTGACGAATGTGTGACTATAGGAGTTCCCCTTGGCAGATCAGTATGTCCGTATAACATAGAGTTAAAATACCTACCTTAGCGAGTCTGTAAGTACAGCGTACCCACCACACTCACAGCACACTTTAGCACGTGTGCTGCTATTGCACCTTGTGGCTACTCCAGTTTTTTAGCCACTTCACAATGGTCTGATGAAAGCCTCACGAGTCTCGTAGAAAGCTGAAACTAGTTGACCTAAATTCCAGGGATATTGAGGTACAATTTTATCTTCACTATATCCCGCCTGTTTTTAACTATGTCCTAAGACCTTTATTAAACTTTTTCTGAAGGTATTTCTTAGAGACATTTTTAACATTTCGATCACCACATAGACACTCACCTCACATCACAATACCCGCTCCGCTGTAAGCAGACGTCGTAGCACAGCTGGGTTGCTCAGGTCCTTGGTTGTGTCTGGCCCTCATACATTATGCTAGCTTTCCACCTGGAAGAAGACATGTTCTTCTATAAAGAATGTTTAGATGCCGACCTGCTATATCACAAACCAGTTCAATCGAAGGAAGCACTCACAGTGATGTCTTCTGAATACAGATTAGACTTTGAATCTGCTGTGCTGATTTTCTCCTCTCCTTTCGCACAAATCCTCATGAGGTTTATAGGCAATCATATTTTGTGAGAAAGTGTCAGGACTCAGGATAGGAAACAGGCAGTGTGAGAGAAGAAGCTTTATATGTCGTATTATCTGTTTGAGTGCCCTTTGTTACATAGTGGTAGGGGTTGGATTGTTTGGAGATAGGAGGATAGGAAGGAACGATTAGACTGGACCACTAACTGACTGCTATTCAGTCACTTTCATGTCGAGCCTTCACTTTCAGGTTGACACAGGCAGCACGAGTATTTAAAAGCTTCAAGCCTTTAGCTGAGTGCCTTGCAATAAATTGTGAATTTGGATGATTTCTCCACTTGCTGATTAGTTAATCGCATGGCTCACTGTCCCTCCACTTTGTTATTTTGTCTCCCTCTGGTGTCCTTGGGTTCCTTTACAGTTGTTCAGTTCCTACATCTCTATTTATGTGTTGGTCTGTTTTGGCTGCTGTACCATCATGCTTCTTGTTTAACACTTATTGGTGTCTTGGGGTTCTCCAATAGTTCCACTATTCCTTGTTTCTCATTCTAATCTTGTGCTCCATTTTCCCTTCCTGTGCTACATCTGCCTCTGAATACCCTGTACCTAAAGACCTTGTGACTGAACTGGTTCAAGGTGATGGCTGCCGTCTACGTCTCTGTTCTTCGCTTCTCCATAGGTTGCACTATTACTATGAGATTCGCTTGTCAAAGAACAAGTGGGAGGATTGAGACCCTCTGAGGATCCATTTTCTTCAGTCCAGCTTAAGAGGACGCTTGTGCAAACGTAACATTGAAAGAAAGAACTGCAGCTCATCATCCATTTATTGAAGATGTGACAGTCTGATTAACATTTTTGGGTTTCTCTGCCACCTGCTATATATAACTTTAACTGTATTCCCCCGTGTACTCTGTAACATGTTTACTTTATGCTACTTTCTTTTACTTAATGTAACTTGTATGTATTTACTGTGTGTTATTATAATTTAAGCCGTTTAATTTCATATTGCATGCAGTTCATCTTGTGTAGCCAGTAACTGATTACTTTTTCTTATGTAACAGTTTGTTTATAAGTGAAGTGCTTTATCCCCCTTTGGGTCCAGACTACACTATACAAAGCTGCTAATAAGTAAACAACTACATAAATAAACCCCATAGATTTAAGGGGATGAAGATAGAAGAAAGTTGAAGGGATAAGAACTATTGGTAAGAACCACACACAACATACTGAAGCTTTAGCAGCCAGAGATGTTGGAGAGAAAGTAAACCATCTGTTGGGTCCTTCATACAGGCATGAAACATTCCATTAACGTTTCAATCAACAAAACGGTTGTATGACGGGGGAATCATCTATTATGGCATTCTTTAAGCTCAAATACAAGTAAGAACACAAGCTTTTACATTCTGGAGTCAAGAAGAAATGTCATAAAACATGTGCATGTTTCTGAATGCTAATGATACGTTTTCTGGATGTCTTTCGAGACCACAGCCTAAAATTGGTCTTTCTAGATCCTCTGGCACCAAGGACTTAGTCAATATGCCAACCTGAGATAGAAAACCCGCTAGACTACAACCAACCTGCTTCCTACTGAACATTAGTTGAATGAAGTGTGTTCTAGTGTGATCATTCCAGTGAGATTTCACAGGGCTAGTAAGTGGAAGCCCAACCCCTTTTTCATCATGAGTAGGCACACTCTAGAACACTAGGACACCAGGATTATATTTGCAGAATTTTTTTTAAATCAAAATCTGTGCACAGTACTGCATGAGATGGTGTATCAAAACTTCAGCCCACTGACTGACAGGCAGAAGCCACAGTGAACAGTACATGCATGATGTGCTAAGCAGACAACCACAAAGGCACGGTTTAGGCTTGTCAGGTTGGCTGCAGAACTTAGAGTCCTTCAAAGTATTGATTTGTTCTCTCAGAGAGCACTTTACCCTCTTGCACCAGACACTTATGCTGCTTGTGCAGGCCCTAAAGTGTAGTGCTGCAACAAATGGCTAATACCTATATGACTTACTGGAAGTTAGGTGGTGACTGGTCATAATCCTTGGTTTCATCTTGTTTAGAGTATGAGCATAGGGCTGGCAAGGGAGGTTGTTAAAGAATGGTGCCACACGCTTCCTCCATGGATCCAAACCAGCTCTTGGCCTAAAAATTGTGCTAAGGAGTGCAAGAGAAACAGAAGGAGGGGGTGAGGAGAAGGGAGAAACACACCTTGCAACCGATTGAAGAATCATTGCTTGTGGGGTGAGAGTAACTGTTCACGTGTGCAACTGAGCATGAGGGTGTATGCTTGTGTGCATTTGTTGCAATTGTGTGTATTTTTGTGTGTGTCTGTAAGCACATATATAAGCCTTATCTGGTATTCTGTCTACCTCGGACATATGGAGGCCGTCTTTGACAACCTTGCTCTCATCCCTAGGCATTGTTGATAACTTTCAGCAGGATTAGGACATTTCTAGGATAATGTTTCACATACCTGCTTTAATGGTGCCATGCTTGTCCTGCTGTTGCTATTTGTGACATGATGATGTCTACCCCTGGATTACTGTGGAGCTTGGCATAATGGTAGCTATGCTTTGGATATTGTTGTCAATTTTGGCTTTATGGGGCCCACTGTTGGTATTGATGCCACATTGTGGTTATATCTTGTCTGGTGGGCAGGGGCCCTACGTTAGTGGTGCTCATCTTGGACATATTTGGGACGTTGTTGACAAAACTGTCACCATCACAATGAAAGTGAAGGAAGAATTTTCTGGCGTTTCATTGGCATCAGAAGGTTTGGGGGTGATAAGTTGACATGCAAAGCAGAATCTATCATGCATGACCATGTGACACGATGGAGATGTTGTTGACAAACGTGCTTACTTAACAGGAAGGTATTTCACATGTTGTTCCCCTGATGACGGAAGACACAATGGAAGTCTATGAAAATCTTAGAGTATCACGTTTACTGCTCCCACCCCATATGTACTCCTGTGGATTGTCTCCAGGGCAGAAGCAGAAGTGTTAAAATGTGAATTAACAAAACTCATTTTTGTTTCTATTTAGTGTGCTCTGTGGGAAATATTTTTCCCGGAAGGAAACAACATTAAACCATTTACCAAAAGAAAACACACGTATACCTGCTGTTTTAGAAGTAGTAACACACGAACAGGTACATACAGACATGCAAGTGTGTTTCCATGGTGGAAGTAGTCAGGCACAACGTTCATGAATACCCACATTTATAAACATATATTTTCCATATTTCACACAAATATTAATAAGGAAAAGAACCTATGACCATTTTGCAGAGCTTTTCCATTGTCAACTGTTTATTTTAGCACTCCATTAATGGAAACATTCTTATTTAAATGTGTGCCCATGGTGAATTTGACCTTTTGCCTTGTTGTGTAGGAAGTCACCAATATCCACCCAATGGCAATGTAAGACCATTTTATATGTCTACCTGTGATATATTTTGGGTGTGTTTGTTTCCGAAGAGGAAGTCGTCATACGAAATGTTTATGGATACACACAAAGTGAGACATTTTTGGGTGTCTGGTATTTTACATAGCCAACCCTATGGCACTCCTCTAACCTCTTTTTCCACCCCTAGTCCAAAAGATACAAAAATATGCAGAGCAAATTAGAATTTAAGGCCATAAGTGTGCAAGTCTTGGTGTAATGCTGAACTAGGATTTGTGAAATTATGATATAATAAATTAGATAAATGAAGGTTACAGAAGAGACACACTTATTAGCTGCAGCATTTAAATAGGGTTATATGACGTAATTTTAGTCATTGGGACTGAGGTATCTGCAAAGTCAGTCCTGGGAGGTCAGGATTGAGAGGCTGTGAGATATAGTTAGTGAAGAAAATTGGTGAAGAGAAGACATATTTGGCGGTGAACTATTTGGGCAACACACTATCAATTGCAAGAGTTGAAAGGGCAGGGCGATTTTCAAGGTCATTCTTGTTCGTATATGAATAAGGCAGTCTGGAACAACACCCATTCTGTTTGCGCATAAATAGATACACAATACATTCAATTTGGGTACTTCTGTAAATGTGACTAAACTATTCACCAACCTTCAAATATGACCCCCTAGTGTATAACTGATTCTTCTCCTCCTTGGTGAAAAGTGTTAGCAAATTCATTTTTTGTTTGGTTAACCACCTGTATTGGTTATCCACGTGAAATGGACCTTCTTGAAAAACAAATCATGAAAATCTTATTTTATATCACTTTTTTGGTCTACTCAGCACCAAAATCATAGTTTCCCAAACATTTCAGAAAGTGCATATCATAATCCAAATAATGGTGGAACCCTATTGCGACACGTGAGTGAGTGAGCACCAAGGACCGAGGTCTAAATCTGAGGGTCATACAAACTGCTATATGGTGTTCTACCAAGGAGATGCAACAGCAAATGCTCACGCAAGAGCATGACATAAATTCCCAAGAGAGTCTAACATGGAAGAGATGCTAGCCATTAGCTCACTCAGCATCACAAGCTTCCAGCTGAGAGCTGTGACTAAATGTAGAATTTGATGCCACCAAGCATATTCAATCTGCGAAGTATGTGTAATTTTTGTGAAAACTATGGATTCTTATTAGAACTTATACAATGCACAATTCAGCTTCTGCATTGAATTGAGAACTTTTGCAATGCTTTAAATTGCAATATCCTTATTTCACCCTCCAGTCAACAGTATAACCACATATCAGGAAGTTCATTAAAATGGTTTTTAAAGCAAGAGAAAACAATGGCTCTTTCAGTCAGTTTTCTGTAAATTGTGGCTAGAATATGGCTAGTGCAATCTGGCTCATGCAGCATCCTTTAGAGTTTCCTGTTTCTGAAAGACAATTTACTAGAAATCAGGACTTGGGGCAGCATAGCTATAGTTGGGGGAAACTTAGGAGAACCAGGAACTTACACAAAATATGGATATGTCTGTAATCTGGATCTGAGCAGAATTATGCTTGCATTAAACAAATTACACATGCCCTAATTTAAAAAAAATTGCCTCAGTTTTCAATGTTTTTCTTTATTACGAATTTTTTAATGATTCACATTTGTAATCCATCATTTTGTTGTATAGCTTCCGTTACAGCAAATTGGCAAGATTTGCAGGCAGTGGAAGGCAAAACCAATATTTGATTATGTAAACTGAAGTTATCAATCAGCAGTACTACATTTAAGTTTGCAAAATGAGACTTAATGAAATACCCAAAATAAACTGTAACACGTTTTGGCAAACCCGACATGCTCTGCTTTTCTATAGAGTTATCAGGCAGACTGACAGACTACAGGAAAATATAAATGCACATAGAAAACGCACAGGCACAAAAAGGGGCGTGGTCGAGGCCATCATGGGCAGCGAGAAACAGTTCTCAAAAAAGGGTATAAAGGGCACGTTTTCACAGCTTGTCCACATGAACTTTTTTGCTCACAAATTGAATATATATCATCCATCTGTGTGACAATAAGACCAGTTGGGTAGCACAGACAGCCACACAGGATTTTAGCGACCCTGCAGTGAGGAGAAGGGAACAGAGGAAGTGCGAGCCCTTCAGCGAGCACCTGCTTAAAATATGCCACTCTTACCTGTTATTGTGTGTGATTAGTAGGAGTGGTCTATTAGTCACCACACCCTAGGAAGGAAATCAAAGACGCTACTCTAGTATCACTTGTCCTCCACTTTGCAGGAGGTTTGAAGAGACAGCACTGTACAGGCTGGGTGGCGCTTGGCGCTAGGCTGAGCTGCTGTTGGCTCGCTATACGTCTCCTGCATCTTAACTCCGCAGGGCACATATGCAGGAAGCCATTTTAAAAGGCCTGCCATTCTTGCTTGGTCTGGTGCTGTGGGAAGGTAGGGAACGGGGGTTGCTTGAGGGTTCCTTTCGCTCTGCACATTTTTGCAAAAGGCAAGTTGAACCACTGTTGGAGCAGAGATGCATATACCTGGTGCAATGTGCCTAAGGCGATTGTGAGGGTGTGTCGTGAGGATGTCCTGTGATAAGTTCATTACTTACTGATAATGGCATTACTCCTAGTCCTACTCCCTCGCCATCCTTCCTAGCCAACGCTAAAAAGAGCTGACATATGGTATTACAAAACAAGGGGTTGCTAATATTGTGCAACCAAGGCCAAAACCAGAAATGTGGCGGCCATATCTGATGAAGGAATGGCCGCAGGAGCCAAAAGGACTGCAACAAGCTCTCTTTTTCGGGAGAAGCATACCTCTGTCCAATCAAATGCTGTAGAAAGGAAGAGCAATATGTAAGCAGAGCCAATGACCTTCTCTCAGTAGTACTTATTAAGCTCCTGCTCTGTTAATTTCATATATTTATAACACAGCTGCGCTGCCAACCAATAAGGATATCTCAGTTCCTACCCAAAAAACAAGACATAAAAAACAGGGATGGTTAAAGCTCCCTCATCTGTGGACGTTCTTCGTGCCTTCATCTGGAATAAAGGCAGCAGAGACTTTGTTACCATAAACTACATCAGTTTAGGACGATGCTAAAAACGGGGTTATACCCTTCCATCTGCCACATCGCTTATTAGCTTCTAAGACTAGGGCTCGGAACAGCCAAATTCTGACCTCCGACTTTATGCGTAAGCACTGAGGTCTGTGATTATATTTCCCCCAGCTTTCACCCCATTGCATCACCATCTGCGTAACAATCATAAAAATCATTGCTGAGCAGAGAGAATATGGATTTTTCTACAGTGTGCAGCTCGAAGCACTTCTGCGCGGGAGTTATAAATACTTGATGATAATGACATCAGAATGACACAAAGAACAATGGACTTAGTGTTTCACATTTTCGTTCCTCGTTTCATCACCCAGATGGACACCATTAGCCTTCGAGTCTAAGAATACGCATTAGCCACCTTGAAGTAAAAAAATATGATAAATTGGGTAGCGCGCCTTCCCACGTTGGTTATATTTGTAAATCCTACATTTCATCAATCACACACCATTGAACTGAACCCCAATGTTTAATTTATCAAGCGGTTAGAAGCAAAGACCATCAGTCTTTGTACATTTTACCGCGTTCTGGAAAATATCCTTTTTACTGGCTTCCGTAGATGCAAACTGCACAACTCGTTTGTGCTCACGATATCACTACATTAGAGGCATAGTACCAGCATTGGCAACCTACCCCACCCCTCCAACGTAACATGCATGCTCATAAATAAACACACAACACATTTCTTGTTTGGGTAAAATTGCTGCAGGTTTATTACATACACCGTTATGTAATATGGTGGGTTATCTTACGGGCGATCAAGGGCAGGCAACCGTCTGGGCCGCCTGCCCGCCTGATGAGCCAAGCAGCACTGGGGCGAACCCCATCTGTGCTGCCACTTCTGGTGATCCTCTTCCCGGATCACGTGACACATGGTTCCTTATTACTCACGCCCCTTTCAGGGGCGGAGCGTAGCATAGCAAACCCCCGGTTGTTCAGGCCCACAACCGCCTGAAGGACTAACGGGGCACCGACACGGTTTTCTAGGAACCTCCCATGAGGCTCCTAGGATTTGGCTCTGGCACCCACCATGGTGCCGCGCAGAGGTACCCTTCTGTACCCCTCTGCTTCCAGATCGCCCTGTAACTCCGCCTGCAACGAAAAAGACAACATTACAACATTCTCTGCCTCCTGCCTGCCACGAACCACGCCGGGTAAGCGGTAGGGTGGGAGACGGCGTGTCCGGGGCGCGCGAAAGAGGACGACAAGATGGTGGGGGAGGCCTATATACCCCTCCCCTGTCCTCGCGCCCCGGACGTGATGCTCGCCTATCGCGCTGCGACAAGGCTTGGGGGACTCCTCCCTGAGTCCCTGCCCCTACGGGGGTGTGGGGTGCCCAGCTGGTACTAGAGGGCTGCCCTCTTTAGTGGCCCCCTGCGGGGGCCTCGGACAGCCGCATAGTACCAGCATTGGCAACCTACCCCACCCCTCCAACGTAACATGCATGCTCATAAATAAACACACAACACATTTCTTGTTTGGGTAAAATTGCTGCAGGTTTATTACATACACCGTTATGTAATATGGTGGGTTATCTTACGGGCGATCCAAGGGCAGGCAACCGTCTGGGCCGCCTGCCCGCCTGATGAGCCAAGCAGCATTGGGGCGAACCCCATCTGTGCTGCCACTTCTGGTGATCCTCTTCCCGGATCACGTGACACATGGTTCCTTATTACTCACGCCCCTTTCAGGGCGGAGCGTAGCATAGCAAACCCCCGGTTGTTCAGGCCCACAACCGCCCGAAGGACTAACGGGCGCCGACACGGTTTTCTAGGAACCTCCCATGAGGCTCCTAGGATTTGGCTCTGGCACCCACCATCGTGCCGCGCAGAGGTACCCTTCTGTACCCCTCTGCTTCCAGATCGCCCTGTAACTCCGCCACAGCTCTGGAGGTGGCCACCGTCGCCGCCAGAGCCCCCACCAAAACAGCTCCTTTCTCACCTGCAACCTCTCATTTCCAGGCCTCCTGCAAAGCTAGGGAAGGATCCCTCCCACTGGTGATAGATGAACCCCATCTATATCACAATAGCCCTTGCCGGTAGCCTGGATCAGCTAGTGTCTAATGCAACACAAAGGCCCTTCTGCCCTGTGAATTTGTGCCAAGAACTATCCACCCTCCTGTGGGAAAGTTCCACTACTTCACATAACTCAGCCCCGTGCCAACTCTGGGCGGGGCAGATGATTCCCTGGCTCACATTGCCCCATTAATTTGCTGAGCTCACCTAGCTGCCGTCCTACTAGGATGGTGTGTCTAGCACACCTGTGTCCCCACTTAAGGGACAGCTGCCCGCTTGTTGGGAGACTGCTCCCACACCCACCTGCCTACTTTTGGCTATTCGGGCGAGAAGGATTATATTTTAACCTTTGCACCGTCCATTTGCTTTCTAACTCATGACGCACAGGAATGTCCATAACTAGACGTGTGTGACAATGAGCCAGGGTGCCCTCCTGCCCTTGCCGTGCATCCCTTATTTCTTATGGGAATATCGCCAGCCCAGCTCCCTTCGTGGTGAACCCCCCTAGGGATACCAGCTAGAGAATCCGTCTGATTAATGCAGTGCGCACTGGCTGCCATATGGTGCCTAACCTTAAGGATTGGCTAAGTCCTACTTTGCCCTTCATCCCAGAATATTCCCGAATAGGGGGGGTTCACACTGCTCGCCTTGCCTTTTGTGCTTGGCACCTTGTTCCCCCCTTTCTTGGGGACGCAGCACAATGTGTTAGCTGATAGCACCCCCGCCCAGTGAGGCTAATCTAGCTAACCGGGCAGGGCATTTGACCTTAACTGCAGGAAAAGTCGACAGGCTAGAACCCTCCCTGCGAGAGCCCCCAAATAGGGGGGCAGGGGCATTCACACTGCCCACCCCAGGGCAACCCCAGCGGTGGAAAATTACCTGCTCAGTTAAATTTTGCTTTTTGTTGATCACTAAACATGCCAAATGTTCTTTTACATAGTAGCCTTTTGTGCTTGACACCTTGTGTCCCCATTACTTGGGACGGCAGCCCACTGTTGGCTGACAGCGTCACCACCCAGTGTTGCATCTATTACTGGCCTGGCTTGCGTTTGCGCCTAACTGCAGGATCATAGTCAACTGCCCTTGGTTCTGGGGTGCACTTATTTTGCCCTGTTGCCCAGACGTATGCACAAACCCTTTTGCTTGCTACCCTGGTGAACACCTTAATGGTATCAAAGCTGGTTTGAAACAATGTATGTCTTGCGCCCACTACTGGAGACACCTCACCCTTTCGTGCAATTACAACTTACGCAGCGCACCCCGCTTGCCTAACTGCCGTCGGATCACAGATGCACAGTACCTACTGTGCATCTCCGACCCTGGATGCTTTAAACCTGCCACAGTGACGGAAACCAAGCTTCCCAGTTCCCCGTTTAGCTGCAGTACACCTTCAGTGGGTCCGCTAGGAGATACCACAAACAGACACACCTATATGTATTGTGCCCACTATTGGAGACAACTCACCCTTTCGTGGAGTGACAACTACACAGGTGCCTACCCAAGTCACCCAACAGACAAGTTGGCCCTGACTACCTTGTGTTCTGGTGCCAGGTTTGGGAAGAGCCTTGCCTTCACTAGCTGCCCCCCTGGGAAACAAGACAGTGCTCTGGCCGCAGCGCAGCGATGCCCTCGTGTAGCATCGAACCCCTGGTCAAATAAGAGTGACAACTCCAACTTACTTAAGACTACACCATGACCATGGGTGGAGTTTAGCTCTTCCCCAAACTTCTGCTAGCATAACCCACGGTCACGCCTCCTGTTCAGTTCACTTTAGTAATTCATGGCACTGACCCACAAGGGCCTAATACTGGGCTGTGTAAATGGGGCCCAGGGTGAACTTAAACACTCGGCTTGGTGTGGATGGGTGCTAACAATACCTGGCTGAAGTGCAATCCCTTTGACAATCACTCCTGACAAGATGTGCCAATGCAGGTAGAAGCAAGAGTTATCCAGCCCACCTTACTTCCTGTCCCAGTGATCTGAGTAACTTAGTGAACGATGCGGGGGCGTGGCCAAGCAACATGGCCGACAGGACGTAAGCTCCTTTGGCTCCCGACCCGCCAGCCGCAAAATGTCCTGTGCAATCCTTTCCGGGCGCCCACAACAGTACTCTCTGAGCGCCTGGAGCCCTGAATAGAGCGGCGGTGCTCCGGACCTGTCTCGGAGCCGGGTCCGCCCTGGAGACCGGCGGAATTGTTCCGGCGGCGGCTGCTCCGGCTGATCGCTCCTACGGGAGGCCGGGGATGCGGCCTTTGCTCGCGTGAGCAGGATTCGGGCCCTGAGTGTGGGAGCTCCCCCTGACATTGTGCTGTGGCCCTCGGACCGGCCTGGACGACGGTCTTGTCCCCCGGAGGATCCCGGTGGGGTGCCGGCCATGATCCCTGCGACACGGCCCTGCGGGCTGGAGGCCTGCGCGGCGCGTTGACGGGCGCTGGGCCTTAATCTACGGGGGCCCCGAGGCCTGGTGGATTCTCTCTGGCCCTGGGGTGCCTGCCTGCCTGGTCCCGCATTGCGCAGCGGATCGTGATCGGGGCCCGGGGCTGCGGGGCCTGCGGCGCTACACGACGGCCGTCTGGGAGATGCTGGAGTCGTGCACTCCTCCCCCCTGCTATTTGGCGACGCTGACCTGGTAGGAGGTGGGCGTGGAGGTGGGTGCCGGCCTGCCACGGTGCGCGCTGTGAGTGGAGTGGGGGTTCCTGTCCGGCCCCCCCCCTGGTCGCGGAGTGCCCTCCTGAGTGACGGCGGAGGTGTCTGACCCTTCTTTCGGGGCACTCCTTACAGTGATCCTGGAGCCGGGAGGGGTGCCAAAGACCCCAGCGGTGGCTATACAGTGGGCCCGAGTGGATGACCTGGAGCTGATGAAGTGGTGAAGTGACCCTGGGGAGCCAGATTGCCCGGCCTGATCGCCCGTGGTTGACGCCATCCCAGAGTGGGTGTCCGGGAGGGCGCCGCTGGTCCGCTGAACCCCGGATTGTTCGGCTGTGCTCCCTGTGTCGACGGAGGGGACGAGACTACACTACAGGACCGGACCGGGTCAGGTGAACGCCATACTTGCCGACCTGAGTTTTGCACCATGGGTAAGGATAAGCCCCCGCGCGCCTCTAATCCTAATACGATTATGCAGTACACCACGCAGCGTATCCCTACACAGAGGATCACTCGCCAGACCGGCCTCGAGGGCGAGGTGACTCCCTACTGAGCCGTCCCGAGCCGAATTGCTGGAGGCTATACGGGGCTCCACACTGCCCTGGGACAGCAAATAGAGGCGGTGTCCATTGATGTGAACCTACTGCGGGCGGATCTGCGGAAGGTGTCAGATAAGGTCTCTACGGCGGAGGGGGACATCGTCCAGCTACAGGGGGAGGTGGCCTCCCTGAAACACCAGGTTACCCAGCTCACCACCACGACCGGTGCGCTGGAGCGCAGAGCGGAGGAGGCGGAGGCCAGGGCCCGACGCAGTAACATCAGGGTCCTGGGTGTCCTGGAACGCGCAGAGCAGGGCAATGCGGAGCGCTTCTTAGAGGAATGGATCCGAACGAAGCTGTGCCCAACGGGATTGTCTGCGGTCTTTGTGGTGGAACGGGCCCATAGGGCGTTGACCCCTCCGCCTCTGCCCGGGGCCCCCCCTAGGGCCCTCATAGCTAAGATCCTGAACTACCGGGACAGGGATTGTATCCTGAAAGCCGCTAGGGAGGCAGCGGACCTCACTTACGAGAGCGCAAGAATATCCATTTATCCTGATTACACCCGCCACGTTCAGGAACAGCGAAAATCCTATCTGGGCGTTAAACAAAAGCTCCGTGAACTTGGTCTGCAATATATGCTATTGTACCCAGCGAAACTCAAGGTGATCTCCCAGGGAAAGGCTCAATTCTTTGACTCACCGGAGGAAGTATGGGAGTGGCTCGAGGTCCGAGGGGGCCCTCCCGAGCGTGAGCGGGGGAATCCCGGAGTACCTGGGGAACCAGACCCAGGAGAAGACGCAGAAGTAGACGCGGGGCCGGGCCCTAGCCGGCGCCAGGGAGGAACGACAGCGGATCACGGTGGGGAATGATGGTGCTCTGCGTGTGGACTCCTCGGACTCGGAGGCTTCTCCCCCGGGCACGATGGTGGGACCGCCGGGGGAGAGCTTGGTGCCGGACACCCTTCTACCCACTAATCAAGTTATTCCAGAAACTATTATGGATCCGCCTCCTGCTGCTGCGGACCCACCCTGAGGGCGCAGGGACCCTCTGCCTCACTTTATGTCACGCCGGCAGTTGGTCCGTGGTGGCTCCGTGGTTGGGGATGCGGCTCGGGTCCGCTGCTGGTCCTGCATCTGTACATTCCCCGTGCATTTCCTGATTCGAACATGGGCTCCTTGTGGGCCCCTATTGCTGGTCTCCTGTTGTTCTTCCCAAAGTTGGGGTGGATGGGGCTGGGCTGGGAGGGATCGGGGATTAGGCCACATTGGGGATTTTAGAGATGTTGCCGAGATCACAGGGATGACGATGGCTGTCTTTGTTGGGCTCCGCTGATTGCGTTGGTCTGCACTATGTGCATCAGATTCTAGTTGGGTGGCCCGGGATATATACCCAGGACATGAGCGGCTGGTTCCGGTCGGGGGTCGGACTTTGGGGAGGGGAGGGGTTCTTTTTTCTTTCATTCATAAATGGAGTTAGGCCCTGTTGGGCTCATGGGTTCGCTGTGCACGTCCTGGCACCAGCACGGGAAGGGCATTTCTGCATGTTTGGTTGACAGTAAATTGCTCGTGGGTGGGGGAGGGGGCTCTAAGGGGGTTTTGTTGGGTTTTTGTTGGCATCGTATGCATTGCAGTTGAGGCACAGCATGGTCGCTGCGTAGGGCATGGTCTGCCCGGGGATTGGGAGTTACAACCACTATGGGGTTTACATTTTTAAGCTGGAATGTGAGGGGGCTGGGTACATGCACCAAGCGGTACAGGGTCCTGTCTTTCCTTCGTAGACATCAGGTATCCCTAGCATGCCTTCAGGAGACTCATCTCACGGACGAGGGGCTCAACAACTGGCAAAGAAGTGGCGGGGACAGCTCTTTCATTCCTCCTTCTCGAGCTATGCTAGAGGGTCCTTGTGTGGGTGGCGCCCGGGGTTCCTCTGGCCGTCCAATATGTGGAAGCTGATATCCAGGGCCGGTACCTACTCCTCAGGGCCAGGCTAGATGGTCGAGACGTTGCCATAGTGAACACATATGCGCCAAACACGGATGACCCGGGTTTTTATCAGTCCCTGCAGGAGGTCCTGGTCTCGGAACTAGAGGTTCCATTGCTTTGGCTGGGAGATTTTAATTGTGTTCTCGATCCTGCCCTGGACAGATTTCCCTCCCGCACTGGCACGAAACCCAGAATGACCGTGAAACTCCGGGAGGTTATGGGGAATCTAGGGGCCCAAGACGTATGGCGTCAAAGACACCCAACCCAGAAAGTATATACCTGCTTCTCATCTACTCATAACACATATAGCCGCCTCGACAGGGTTTTAGTCGCGAATCCCGATCCCAACATGTCTCTGGAGGTGACCCATCTCGCGCGATTCCTATCTGATCACTCCCCTGTCGCATGCGTGATGGAGTGGGGAGCCCGAGATGCCGCCCGCGGACTTGGAGGTTGCAGGCAGAGATTCTTGAGGATCCGGTGGGGAGGCACCATGTAGAGACTGCCCTTACTGATTACGTCGATCTCAATTGGGGTGGGACAGACCTATTGCAGGCTACCAAATGGGAAGCCCTGAAAGCGGTAGTGAGAGGGGCATGTCTGAGTGTGACGTTTGGGGTTCGGAAGCAGCTCCAACAAGAGCTCCGAGACGAGGAATGCCGGCTGTTGTCGGTGCAGACTTCGACAGTCACTGACGCATCCGAGAGGGATGGGGAACGAGAGATCCAGGAGCGCATCCATGACATCCTAGATAGGCTTGATAAATATACGCTCACGCAATACAGACAGCGCCTTTACAGAGAAGGGGATAAATCTGGTCGTCTCTTGGCCTGGATCCTCCGCCGAGAACACGCTCCTGCTGCGATTGAGGCTTTACGGGACTCCTCTGGGGCCCTGGGGCATTCACAGGTGGGATTATTGCGGGTCCTTCAATCACATCTTCAGGCAGTATACACCGCGGATCCTGTGGTAGGGGAGGCATCCTATCTCCCGTATTTGCATGGGTTGACCCTGATCACCATGTCTGAACAGGCACGGCAGGAACTGGATGAGCCACTGACACTGTGCGAGGTTCAATCCGCGTTGAAGCAGCTTCCGCGGGCCAAATCTCCGGGTAGTGATGGCTTTCCGCCCGAGTTCTACCAAGCATTCCCGACATTCTGCCCCCTCTCCTCCTGCAAGTTTATAATGAGGCCTTCAAACGAGGAATCCTCCCACCAAGTATGACACAGGGGAGATTTGTATGATCTTGAAACCAGGGGGATGCACACGAACCGTCATCGTATCGGCCGATTACAATGATTAATACGGATATAAAAATCCTTTGCAAGCTCCTGGCCTCTCGCTTGGCGCCGCATATGGCCCGCCTGGTCCACGAGGATCAATGTGGGTTCATACCGGGACGCAACATGGCCATGAACCTACGGCGACTGACTCACATTTTGCATGAGGTGCGGGACAGGGAGGAGCAGATGGTTTTGGTCTCTATTGACCTTGCCAAGGCTTTTGACACGGTGGATTGGGGATATCTTCTCGAGGTCTTGCGTGCTGTGGGGATGGGCCCCCAATTTTGTCGCTGGGTTCGTATCTTATATAAGGCCCCATGCGCTAGAGTTAAGCTCAGGGGCGCGCGGTCCGAAGAGTGGCAACTCGGGAGGGGTACACGACAGGGGTGTCCTCTCTCCCCACTCTTGTTTGCCCTCGCTATAGAGCCCTTTGCGGTCCGGATTAGAGCGGATATGGCGCAGTGGGGTATTCAGCTGGGAACCATGACTCACGTCATTTCTTTGTACGCGGACGACGCCTTGTTTTACTTGACCTCCCCCCGCGATGCCCTGCCGGTGCTGTTGCACCACCTGGATCGCTTTGGTGAGGTCTCTGGATTGCGGCTGAACCGTGGCAAATCCCTAGTTTTTCCCTTGGCGGGGCTGGCGGCGGTGCCTTTGGAGGATCTGCCGGATCTGGAACTGCGGTGGGAGCGGACGGCATTCCGTTACCTAGGTATTCAGGTGACCCTGACGGATGAGCAGGCACTAGTCCGGAATGTGGACCGCGTCACGACGGCATTGCAACAGTCCGTGCGTTTCTGGAATACTCTCCCACTTTCACTGATGGGCCGCCTCGCCATCTCAAAAATGGTGATGCTCCCCAGGGTACTTTGCCCTCTGCCACCCCGAGTTTTTAAAACTCTCAATACATTTCTCACATCTTTGCTCTGGGCAGGTCGGCGTAGTAGGGTAGCCCTTCGCACCATTGTCCGTACTTACGAGGAGGGCGGTCTCGAAGCCCCTCGATTTGACCTATACTATTATGCCGCCCAGCTCCAACATGCGGCCCGTTGGTTCACCGACACTGACAACTGGGAGAAGCGCCTTTTGCTTGCTGGGGCAGATACCCAGACACTGCAGGAGGCACTGATGCAGGGTGCGGGATCAGATGTTTATCTCCCCTATACTGTGCGACATACTGCTGGTATATGGCAGCGCTTTGTTGAGAGGGTCCTCCGAAGGGCGCCCTTTCACAGGGAGCTCTCGCTCTGGATACTGGCTCCATTTATAGTTATGGCACGTCATATGTCCTTCCGACTCTGGAGGGAGGGAGGATGTGAGGTTCTCGCTGATTTATACCCTAATGAAACTTTTATCACCTATGAGCAGGCGGTGGAGAGTTTTGGTCTTGGGCAAGGCCAATTTTTGCATTTCAGGGGTATGCAAGACGTAGTGAAGATCACCTGGCCCCAGTACCCAGATATTCCACCACTGACGCATACCCTGGATGTTATGCTTACGTGCGGCAGGGGCGCGGTTTGATCTCCCTCCTATACAAAGCGATGAGGCAGGATTCTACCCCTCCGGTCCCGCCGTCTAGGGTTGCCTGGGAGCGGGACCTTGCTGCCCCGCTGGAGGAGGCACAGTGGGCACGCATAGGCTCCCTTACACACACCGTTTCATGCAATGCCAGATTTAAACTAACACACTTTAATTACCTACACCGCACCTACCTTACCCCGGTGTCACTGAGGCGCATTGACAGTAGCAGGGGCGCTGGTTGTCCTAGATGTGCAGCAGAAAATGCAGGCTTTTTACATTTGGCATGGGAATGCCCATTGGTTGCACAGTTTTGGTCTGGGGTGGTGCCTAGGGTGGTAAGCGCCACGGGGCTTCGGGTGGCCCTCGATCCCTTGCAGTGTCTACTCGCGATGGTTCGCAGGCCCAAGAGGAAGAAACTCCCCTATAAACTCTTACAGTTAATGTTGGTGCTTGCCAGTCGCAGGGTGGCCATAACTTGGATGGGGCAGAGGGCCCCTGAACTTCCTGCTTGGCTTAAAGACGTCCGAGAGTGGTCGCTGGCTGAAGAGGCCCACATGAAGCACACCCGACGGGATGAGAAATTGCAGGATGACCTGATGGCTTGGCGGGTCCTGTGTGCCACAGGGTTGACGGAGGTGGAGCCGTCCTCCCGGGATGTCACTACTAGTGAGCAGAGTGATGCTGATATAACCGGGGGTCTGTTTCTAGTGGGGAACGCGACGCCTGGCTCTGAGGGGGTCCACATTGGGTAGGGGTGCCTTGTTGCCGCCCCCTCTCCCCGGAGCGACAGGTTTAAAAATGATTCTTCTGTTCCCTTTGCCCCTTCCCTTCTTGGTGCGGCCTTGTGTCTCATGCGCCTATAATTGCTGTCAACGAAATGTATGCATACGTATTTATTTGATGCCAATGTATTGTTTTTGTGATAAATCAAAAAAAAAAAGTTTATAAAAAAAAAAAAAAAAAAACTTAGTGAACGATGCACATTTGAACTGGTAGCGGAAACTGTTACTTACGCCTGCAAATGCTCTGTTCAGAGCAGCCCGCCAGACAATAGCTTCCATTGAAAGGCGGTGCCAACAGACCTCCAAGCACTTAAGGCGGTACCTCTGAGTAGGGCTCTAATCTAACAAATGCCCCGTGCATCGGATACCGCCTCTGGCTGTAAGCCGCTCAGTGCTACTGATGCCTTGGCGCTTCCTGACCCACAGCCAGCTCACCCTGATACAATCCGCTCGTGACTGGGACTCAACAGTGCGGCGAAAGCCCGATACATCCCAGCCTGACCTTAGCTCTTCACCAGGCTCCCACACAAGAGCCATCCACAACCTTATGGCCTAAAACATTCGCCCTGTGGGGCGGTTGCGAATGGACTGCAAACAACTCCTAGGCATTCTCTACTCATGTTGAAATGGAGTTACTGGTTGGCTAGGGTATGCGCCTAAGCCTGGCCGAACCCACCTCTCTAGTCAGGAGAAGGGTTGCACACTTAGGCTGACTCCTGCCCACCCCCTAGGTGGCTAGGTAGAGACTTTGGCTTATCCCAGAGGCAGTGTAAATTTAATGTGCCAACCGCACTCCCACAGTGGCACACTACAGCAGAGACTCCATACCAGGTTATTTTAATTACCCTTCTGTTGTAGTGAGCCTCAGCAAGGCCTACCAGTGCTTAGGGGTTCTCCCTTCTCTGCACAGAGTCCTCAGACACTTAGGAAGAAGTTGGCACAGAAACTGAAATATAAAAGACAGAGTTTATTAAACCTTATAAGGTGGAGCTAACATTCACACATCACCCTTCAGTAATGCATGAAGTAGCACACTGAATGGAAGGATCCTGGTCCTTTTATACCCACACAGGGGCTCAAATGAAGGCGGTACAAACACAAATGCTGGTTGTAGGTACATATAAGGTCATACAGAGAATGCACAGTCGACAAGTGGGTGGAGCTAACAGTTTCTACTTTTAGTAGACACATCCTGACATTTATAAACTTGAAACAGCTGCAAGCTCAACTGAGCATGTGCAAAGCAAGAGGAACTAAAGTTAACTTGTCTCTAGGCAGATTTCAAGAGCAGTTGACAGGAAGGTAGGACAGAGCACATGGTGAGCACATGGTAGCACATGGCAGCCAAAATGGCTGACAGAAATACAAAATGGATTCCACAAAGCGGACAATTTAGCCTCTGAATACAGGCTGTCTTTAGCCAATGCTTAACTTAAGTGCTGCCAAATTACAACAGACGGCCCTTTCAGCATTGGCTGAAGACATTCGTTTATCTGGGGTAATCTAAATATTCATCCCGTACATCTATTAACATTATTTCAGCCACCTCTTTATTCAACATTTGTTGGGCCTTTGTTTCAGCAACGTTCCCTCTTCCCAGGTATACAAGCAGAGATGCAAATGGAGCAAAGCATTGGACCACATTGGATACATACACAGCATGTAAAAAGTATTAATCATTACACACAGGATAGTCAGTAGCTTCCAGCTCCAAGCAGAAACAAGAGTCCAAAATCATCTAGTCTAATTCTAAGTTTCAGGGCTCTGATGTATTTCAGTGACTATCTATTTCAATTAATAGCCAACAGCACATACTTAATAAAAACATTTTCAATAGACTTTTCCAGTATTTCTTTTGTGAGGGCTAAAATATCAATTTAATATATTTTTAGGAGGAGGGCAAAGTAATATTTGTCAACTGCTCAGGAAAACATTTTTCGTGTAGAATAAGCATTATAAGTAATGCAAATATTAAAGAAGTCAGACAGATTATTACAAAAACCATCCTGGCTCCAAAGGACCAGGAGGACCACACAGGGCCATAGGAATTAGGACAAGGAGCCGCAAAGGGCTGCTCCTCCTCAAAAATGGGACGACCAAAGGGGTACATTACTAACAAAAAAAAGAGTCCTTGGGAAATTTTAGCTGCTGTGGAACCAGCCAGAGGGAGTCTTCTCCCTGTGTCCGTTTGAGCCTCACAGGCAGGCTCTTGTTGTTCCCACGGTGGAGCTGCACAACTCGCAACTCAAGAATCACGGAGAAGGAAAAGTCTTTCTTTCAGGATAGGGCAATCACCCCCCCCAGGGCAAATACCCTCAATGATCCTGTCCAGTGTCCCAGGCAGTGCACCAGTTTTCTTCACTTTAATCTAACAGGCACCAAGGGCATAGCACCTGTACCCTAAACTCAAGTCCTTCCCTAACTCCTATATTGCACCTCTGGTGCACTGCTCTTTTGTTAGGGTCACAAATTATACCAAGTGTGCTCGGGCATCTCTTGATCAACAAACAAAGGCGTAGACTTGCATTCACTTGGGACCAGGACTCAAAGGCCTGAAGCAACCCTTGTTTCAAAGGGGGTCACCTCAAGCAAAAGCCTCCTTGCTGTCCTTATCAGTCTGTGACTCTCTCAGCTGGGCGGCATCAAAAACTTGATCCATGATTTCTCCTTTCTGATTTGTGACCCCGTCTTTCGCCCAAGACAGTGGCAGGGGTACACAATTCACATCCCAGGGCTTCCGCCTTCACTGAGGTCCTAGTTGCCAGCAACGCCTGTGCTGGTTACCTTCACTTTGGCTTCAAGCTGCAGTGGCGCTGACTCCCCAGGCTGGATCTGATGTCCGGGCCCCTCTGGCAATGGTTGTAAGGCAGCAAATATCTATTGGTGGACAGAACAAGAGGTCTTTAGACAAGGCACAGAAATAATCTAACAACAGAGAGGATAGTCTCAGAATACTCTCTTAGTCCTGGGGCACCCCATACATTAGCAAGGCACCCAAGAACCACTTCATCTATCTAAGAGTAGAAAACCCTGGACCTATTGGCAAGTATAAAAGGAACGTTTTGGTGAACTGACAAGAGTAATACATCACCCAATCCCAAACAGCCAAGGAAGTCTGTGTTCATTTACTAAATTCTGAGGAAAAGAGAAAAACAATACAGACATACTCCAAATACTTACATTGGTGTATTCCTATATTACCAATCTGAAGAACCCTCAAGAAAAAGGAAATGTTCTACACTTTTACTCATAGATTTTACATTACTTGTACAGGACTGCAGACACTTGTAAAATAATTTCTCTTACATGTTATGCTTAGGACCATGCTCTCATGTTATAGGCGCAGCAGGAAAATCTAAAACTGCTAATTTAACAGGGATTCTTATTGCAAAAAGAACTAAACTTCAACATAGTGGGTACATTTTCTTCAGCAGAACATGTTATGACAAACAAACTCCTATAAAACAATATTTTCCTTCAAAATGTTTGCTAAGGATCACATGAGCGTCTTTCCTGCATTGTACTTTTCACGATCTGGACTATGTAACATCATTTTCAAAAGGAAAAAAACCCTATCTCCAGCTCTAATAAGGGCTGTCAGCTTATTGACAGAGACTAGCTAATAAAAAACTAGCAATGCCCTTGCAAAACTGTATAGAACATGAGAATAACATAAACAATAATAGTGTTGCCACCTGAGATTTTTGAACAGAAACCGCCACTATACAGTTCTCCTTAAAGATCAAATAAGGGAACATCAATCTGTTCTACTCATTCTTTCATACAGGATGGGCAGTAACATAGCTTATGTGTTTCATCTGTTTATTAATTCTAACAATTTTAAAACAGTATTACAGAATAGCCAATAACTATCTCATGGCTATTTCCTAGACAGCTTAGACAGACTCAAAAAAAGTGAGAAAAAGAAGAGAGAAAACATAATTTTGCCTACCCTTAATTTGTAGAGGAGCTAGCCTCCTTCCCCCATTTTGACAGTAGGAAAACCTGAAACAGGTTTTACTTCTGTCAATACTTTCAACCCCTATTTGTAGCAACTGGGCACAAACAAACTTGTAGGAGATATCTTAGAAAGTGGCTGTTCTCTGATTCAAGCACATCGAGTACTGTAGAAAGCGTCAGCAACAAATGTATCAATTCCTTGAGCAATTGTACTAGATTAACATGAGGGCGCATGAATGCAAACTAAAATCCATTTCCTCCTTATCGTAGCCCCTACACAGTATTCTTTAAACTAAAACCATTATTTTATATACCTGGCAGATCAATGCTCAACTGAGGGCTGTTTTCCTTTGTTTCATATGAGTGCGCAAAACGTGTGTTTGCCAAAAATAGGAAGCAAAGCTTCTCTTTCTCTCTTTGCACTATCATCTCGTCTTTCAAAAACTTTTCGAAGGTCGAAGTGTCCCAGCAAACATTACCCTTCACCCTGCTAAGTTGCTAAATGCAGAACTCCGACCTTTGACCCGTTCAGCAGCTGTTCATTTTGTTTGTGCAAGGCTTGCCATGCGGTTTTGTAATGCAAAGCAACTCTGGAGAATCAAAGCGAAAAGCAGTCCTGTCCGATCGTTTGCCAGCAATTTAAAGGTAGGATAATAACGTCTGCTCTTCTGTATACTTATTTTCATTTATGTACAGTGGTGTGCAATCTAGTAATGCAGAGGCAGCTGTTTGTTTTATACTTGCATATACTTTATGGAAGCCTGAGAGCACGTTAAAACTGCCTTGAGTGGTAGAACTGCTTGTAAAATTGTGAATTTAGCTCAATTTCGACTTTGGTGGTAGGGGCACTTAAAAATGAATATCCTACAATATTTTTGCATAATAGGAACCCCCAGAGTGTTCTCCAGATAGCCCAGGAATGGGAAATCAGAAATGCACAAGATATACCCCTATAAAAATGAGTCCTGCACGGCTGGGCAAAGTGACATTTCACATTTAAGTTCCCTTCTTATTGCGGTACAGCACTGCTTAAATTCAACTTTGATGCTAGGAATTCACAGTATGATGATTAGGCTTTATAAAGATGAAAAAACGAATTTAAAGCATTTGTTTTTAACAATATATTTTTTTTCATATAATTATTTGTATTTATTTATTTTTTTAATCAAAACCAACCATTTTGATGATTCCACATTGGAAAAGCAAGCTTCATTCGTAGCCTATCATATTTAAACACATTCATTCATAACCCTAAGCACAGAAGCCTTACTTGAAACAGGAAAAGTCTGCGCCACTTTTAATGGACAGTTATCATTTAACATCAGAACCACAGATGTACTTATGTAAAAAAGGCATCAAGAAAGGAAATCCCCACTTTCAATTCTGTTCTCTGTTATCCAAAACAATGAAACTGGTGTTTTGAAACTTTTAAAATAAGGCAGGCCTGTATACCAGTTTTACACTGACTTAAAATATCGCTGACACAGCATTCCTGTCTGTGGCCGTGAGCAGGAATAGCCATATGCTATTTATGCAGCTGTTGTTTGTCAGCAGGCGTCGAATTTTCACGCCTTTCTCAGGAAAAAACCCCTTTATTATTTGAAATACCCTGACAGAGTTAAATCCCCATTTGCTGTGTCAAACGGTTTCTTTTCAGTTAGTCAGTTTAAACACAGCTGTCGGAAAGCTTTTTTCTCGGGTGCTGAAAGAAAGCATGTCACAGTCTATTTAAAAACTGAGGCATTTCAATGCAGTCAAATCTATCTTTCTATAATGTGTATTTAGTTCAGCAACGACCAAATTCACTCAGGTGATGTGCATGCCTTTTAATGTCTAATACAATGTATTTAAGGAAAATGCTGTAACGTGTATTTTAGTCTATTGATTACAAAACACACAATTTCGTTTTTCTACCTCTGTATGAGGCCTATTTTAATCCTATTGAATACGAATTCTAATTTTATGTTTAGCATTGTGGCAAGTTGCACACATGTATAGTGTCTTACTCTGTCAATTTAATAGTAACATGCAGCTGTTTAGCATATGTTACATAATTTATTTCTGGATTTTTATTTAATATGTAAGTAACTAAATGACATTTTGCATAACAGAATGATGACAGCAAAAAAACATAAACAAACTCATTGAGCTCATTCAGACAGTTACAGAAGGGGGGTCATACACGCAGAGTACACAACACAGCGCGCTTAAAGCTAGACATTCTTTCACAAAGAGTACTCACACAAGTATTACCAATGTCAAACCACAAACCCCACATAGACATTGAAACACATATTTAACCCACAAATCAACACTTAGGACAGCTTACAAAGTGTACGCAAGACCAACCTATTTGTAAATACTAATTGTAAGTCATATTTACAAGAAGAGCTCTCAAAAGTAGCCCAAAAAACTGTTCCATGGTCAAGAAGCCAAAATACACCAAATTCGCCAGTTTTGGCTGGTAGAACACTCAAAAGCGCTCTGCATATCACCACTTATGAATGTTACTAAGTGCGCAGATCCGGATCCGTTTTATGTACATATTTAGTTCCATGGGGTACTTAGTCACCAAGGAAGAAATATCTTTTTACTATACGTAAACCTATTTAGGTATCCCCTCTGAGGGAGTCAACTAAGTACTTACTAAATCCATATCGGTACCTCCAAAACAGCAACACTTTCTGCGAAGTGTACTGAAACAGGCATGCCAAAAATAGTGCATAATATGCAGTATTATAATCAAAGTAGCGCTTAAGGTACTCTTTGTACGTTGCGCTGTTCAAACAATTTCAAATAGAGAAAAATCTCCTCATTACCTGCCTATATGAATTGCAATGCATATATAACTTACAAAACAAATTCCAAAATTGGCCAATCATACAAACAAAGCCACAGTAAGTGTTACTAAAACTACCTTACCAATCAAAGGCATCAAACCAACAGCAAGTGCCGCAAAACGGCTCTTACCAATCAAATGGTGTCCAGGTTCCAACTGCCAAGTTCTCAAATTGACCAAATGGTCACTGCACGGCAAATCAACAGAAGAGATCTCAGTCAAGGACCGGCGCCGCCGGGATGGTCAGATCAGAAAAAAAGGAAAAAAACCATGGGTGCCAAGACTCAGGTCTCCTCAGGCAGCGATCGCGTCCAAGAGCGAGATTCCAATCCTTCATCTCGACCAATCCTTCGGGCATCCGAGTCACTGATGAGTCCCACGTTGGAAGCGCCAATTTGTTGTAGTGAGCCTCAGCAAGGCCTACCAGTGCTTAGGGGTTCTCCCTTCTCTGCACAGAGTCCTCAGACACTTAGGAAGAAATTGGCACAGAAACTGAAATATAAAAGACAGAGTTTATTAAACCTTATAAGGTGGAGCTAACATTCACACATCACCCTTCAGTAATGCATGAAGTAGCACACTGAATGGAAGGATCCTGGTCCTTTTATACCCACACAGGGGCTCAAATGAAGGCAGTTCAAACACAAATGCTGGTTGTAGGTACATATAAGGTCATACAGAGAATGCACAGTCGACAAGTGGGTGGAGCTAACAGTTTCTACTTTTAGTAGACACATCCTGACATTTATAAACTTGAAACAGCTGCAAGCTCAACTGAGCATGTGCAAAGCAAGAGGAACTAAAGTTAACTTGTCTCTAGGCAGATTTCAAGAGCAGTTGACAGGAAGGTAGGACAGAGCACATGGTGAGCACATGGTAGCACATGGCAGCCAAAATGGCTGACAGAAATACAAAATGGATTCCACAAAGCGGACAATTTAGCCTCTGAATACAGGCTGTCTTTAGCCAATGCTTAACTTAAGTGCTGCCAAATTACAACACTTCGTATCGTCCACCCAAGAGAGACTTAGTACCATCTGCCCCCATCACCCTGTGCTACCAACCTCATCATAACATCACAGGGATTACATACTCACTAGGTCAATTGGGCCACCGTCCTACAGCTCAATTAGCACGACCCCGTAGTTGCTCAGCTATAGGGGCTCCAGATAATCTCAGGTGTGAGAAAGTCTTTCTAACGTAGCCAACCGACGGTTTATACGTGTAAGTGACTGGCCCCCAATATGGTATGACCAAACCAAGGTTGAAGCAATAGGAGCATGAGTCACCCTAGTCAAGTCAATCCACTGCGGGTAGCATGCAAAGCTAAGCCCATGCATAAATCACCTGCCAATGCGAGCGGACCAAGCATTCGCCGCTCCTAAGGCATCGGAACTGTCGATGGTATGCACTTATCATCCCTTATCACAAATAAGAGGACCTCAAAATTTAATAAACTATAATGTTGTTTACTTGTAATAGGAACCCAGGTCACCCAAAGAGTGCACATATCAACTGATTCTCCTCTGCTCCTCCTTGGTATTATTGACAGGGAGGCAGGAAGAATTAATGTTTGTAAATTAACCAAATGCCTTGGTGCGTGAACGTCCGCAGGTCGCACTCGTCAATGCAGCGATTATTTAAATTAATAATAATGTGCATATGAATAAAACTCTGAACAGGCAGCTGCGGATTGAGCCAGTCACCACCCTAGATGAAGTCCTGCCCTCCCAAACATCTGCTAGTATATCAACGAGTGCAAGGCAGTGGGAACGGGAGGGGAACAATATGTATCAATACCTGCCCTTTCTTGAATACTGGGAATGCCGAATGTTCTTTAATACATTGTAGCCAATTTGTGCTGTAACTCTAACTTACTGCTCCCGCCCAGTTTGACCCCAACTTTGGTAGTAACATGCCCTTAATGGCACGTGACATTCTACAAGCACTGCGCAGAATTCCCCCCTGATCCCTGGGGGGCTCCTCTGGTGACACATACCCCAGGTGGAGGGCTCGTCCTTTCAAAGAGTCAGACTTCGTTATACTGCCAAAGAGGCACATGCGGCACTCAAATGAGACAAAATAACTATTCTTTGCAAAAGAGAGTCTGCCTGTAACTATTGTCTATCTTGGGACAAAAGATGAACCATGATATTCACTTATCAAATCTGTGATTTCGTGGTCGCTTCCTCTGGCATATTCTAATAACTCGCCCATATATGACTGACACTGCACCACATCCTATTCTGTGTGCGATCTTGGCCCACTTTAGTGTGAGCAGAGCCCCGCGATGCATACTTGGCTTCATGGTCGATAATGCACTAGTAAACTACCCCCCTCCCATCAAGTTGGGTTGCACAGTACATAGTAAGGGTGCAGTAGACTAGTTACTCTCCTGAGGCCCCCATGCCACTGCACTTGCAGCGCTAATGAAAGCTTTATCGTTTTGGCTGTGTCACTTTGTTGCCTGCGCCACACTACAGCCCCATGGAAATAGTGCTGAACTCTCGCTACTACACTGCGGAGTGAGCCCACTGAATTCACCAAAGTTCTTCACATTTCCTGCTTCCGACTAATTGGGAACACGTTCACCCCATGGTATCTTGGCGCTGCATAACCTGTTTATTGTTACTCAACACCTTGGTACCCGTTTTATCAACCTCAGAAGGATGAAATGTTAAGTGGACCTACCAGGATCTGAACCTGTGACCAAGGGGTTGAAACAAGCCATTCTCTGTTCTGCCGCTCCACTGGCCCGTGAAATTGTATACCAGGGCATAAGATATGTAAGCCACAATTATAGCTTTGTTGCATCGCATCTTGAGAATGCATCCATTGGGTCCGTGCACCTACGCCTGGTGTAGGGAAGGGACTCTAATGCTGGAAGGTTTAGATGTGGAATTCTCACTACCGGGGCAAGCATGAGAATTGCAACTGATAACACAGAGGCAGCACATTGAAACCGTTTGCGCTGTCATGCTAGGGGACACTGTCGCATTACTGGTCCCCTGCTGCACGTATCTAAGCGACAACCCAGAGTCCCAGGGCTGTATAGTACCCCCAGAACCAGGAAGGAGTGGTCAAATTTGGAGCTTGAGTACGCACAAGCACGCAGTCGCTTAATCTATCAGCCTCGCGACATTCACTTCCATATAAAGGACGATGCACAACTTGACTTGCAAGAAAACACCGGCTCACTTGGTATGTGAGGATGAAGTCCAGGTGAGAGACCAAGGGTTATTAGACTAACAGCACTCTTAATAACGCCCGACAATGATGCCACGTGTGATTAAAATAAAGGCCCAAACCCATCGTACACATGTCCTGACCACCTGTCTCAACCCTGAGGTGAGAATTGAACCCATACTCGCCGAGCCACGGCCAGAACCGACAACCGGTTTTTCCATCTGTCAGAAGTAGCCGCATTCATCAACACATTATTGAGAGGGCAACCTGCATAACCCCTGGTGGCACAAGGACCTTGATAGCCAAGCAGCGAAGTCTTCGCTCAATGCAAGACAAGAAACAGACTGCTCACCGCGCCCGTGGCCTACCAGGCACCAACCCTGATCTGGAGCTACAACACTAGGACCGCGCCGCTCTTTTGCCCCCCCATGCAACACCAGGTCAGGCGTGCCTCAATATGGCTGGGGCAAGACCGATACGCCCAGCACACCTGCTGCCCACAAAGCAAGCCAACGGGCCACTCGCACTGCCCGAATGATGCACAAGACCGGGTCCTCAGAACCACAGATGGCAGCTAACATGCTGCATCGAAATAATTGCTTCATTAGTCGGTGAAACTTAGCTAGATGCCGAGCCTGGCGCTCTACCCAGTGGTGTCACTGAGTTGTTCTTAGCGCATCCGGAGCGGCAGGCTGAACAGAACATTCAAAATATCACACAACTATGCCCAGGACGAAAATCGCGACCGGCACTGCAAGCAGCTGATTGCACGTTGCCGCTGAAAAGCAGGGTATAACACTCTCTACCCGGCTGGCTGCAGAGCACTGTCTCGCTCTTGATGACACGAGCCGCGGGCTTTGGTAATGTTTACCGCAGCGGCGTGCCAGCCGGGCCGCCCGCCTCCTTAGAGTTCCATCCTGGCCGAGCCAACATGCGCCGCCCCCCGTCGTGCCCTTTGAACATACCGGCGGTCCTGCGACAAACGGCCGCCCGGTACAATACAAACACTGCTGGACGCCACATGCGGGGAGCTGCGGCGGGCACCCCCTGTCATGGCACCTCAGGAGGGGGGGGGCAAGATCTGAGGGCCCGTAAACACCCAGTGGTGCCCGATCGAGGTGGGCCCGCGGCCTCCTCTACCATCGGGTAGACCAAGCCAGGTTACCAGCCAGAGGAAGTAACCTGGCGCTCGCTGCCCCCGCACCCCCACCAGGCAGCCACAAATTCCGGCGGGCCGAAGCCCTGGAACCGGCACAGACCCACCAAAATTCCCGACGCATCTGAGCCATCCTCGGGCTCGTCGCAACACGACACCAACCAAATAATGTAGGATCAGTTACCCTAATACTGTCTCTCCCTCCAGCCCCCCTAAAGATGAGGGTCTGAATGGGCCCTGTTGGGGTCCCACTCGTGGCATGCCCGTCGCCCTAGGCTCAGTGGTTATTAATATCACCCGGCTACCTCGACCTTGCCATCCGCAATGCCGTTACTGATCAACCGGGGTTGCTGCGGTTCACCGAACCGGGCACCCCGCACTTCCAAAGCCGCCCCAGCGTCCTGAAGCTGGGACGGAAGCAGCCTGACTGTGGTGCCGGGGAGGGCCCTCTCCCTCGCTGCACGGGGCCCTAAACATAGTTCCCCCGCACTTTCCAAAGCCGCCACAGCGGGCAGTGGAGGTGGACCCCCAAACACAACACAACGGGCCCACGCGGGCCGTGGCCTTGCTACCGACTCCGCCGGATAGAGCAGCCAAACAGGGCGCTCGATGCCCCCCCAACCGCCAGCCCCTGCGGGCAGAGGCCCTGTGACCGGCCCTCACAAGGGGGGGGGGGCCTATGTACCAATATAGAAATGTTCTATAAAAGACGGACGACCGATTCGGTCAACAGGGAGGGAGGAGCGTCGCGGCGACCCCCCCCCCACTGAACGGACCCACGTCTGACTCTCCCCCTCAGGGTAAACTAGCAGTTAAACCCACTGAGCCCACGCTGTGCAGGGTCCCGGCACGCGCCGAGCTAAGAGGTGTTTTGGGCTTTCATCCACCTCTAACCCACTGCGCTGCTAGCTTGCCCCTTGCTGCATTGCCTCTGGAGCTTCCATTGCGCTGGTCCTGGAAGAGGGGGCCGTGCTAAGGAATGGTGAGAGGAGCTAGTAAAGCTCCTTAGTTTACGGCTGTTTGGTCGCCTGCGCGGCATGAGGCCGGGAGGTTTGTACCCCCCTTACCCTGCCCCCATCCCGATCCCTCGCCCACCCGCAGGTACCGATGCCAGCGGACCTCCTGCGGGGGCCGGGGCAAAGGAATTGCAGCTAGGAGGGGTCCCACACCGGCCATGGCCTTACGTGGTGGGACGGGGGGTTGGTAACCACACTCACCTCACTACCGGACGCGACCGACCTCAGGACAGCATGTCCAGCAGCACGACCCACCAGACGGCGTATCCGGGCGCGCGAAAGAGGACGACAAGATGGTGGGGGGAGGCCTATATACCCCTCCCCCTGTCCTCGCGCCCCGGACGTGATGCTCGCCTATCGCGCTGCGACAAGGCTTGGGGACTCCTCCCTGAGTCCCCAGCCCCTACGGGGGTGTGGGGTGCCCAGCTGGTACTAGAGGGCTGCCCTCTTTAGTGGCCCCCTGCGGGGGCCTCGGACAGCCGCAGACAGCTCGCTGAGTCCATTACTGTCAAACAAACATGTCATTACAGAAACATTGAAAATGTTGTGTTACCATATTTGTCCTTGAACACTGCCAGCTTGACGATTTTTGTTCGGAAACGTAGACTTGGGGCTTGATTACTAGTTGGTCGGTTAATTCCAATCCATGCATAAAGCCTTGTTTATGCATAAATCCGAATTAAGAATTTAAAGGTATTTCTCAAACTTAGATAACTTTTAACAGGCGAAATACATACGTTATTAACCGAACCATGTGGATTTTGGTGCCTTAAACACCAAAACCTGCATGTTATTCCCCACAAAATCGTAATAAGTGGTATTTATCGCGCCCGGTAATAAGGTACCCCGTGGTATCGACATTTATCAGGTGCTCTATATATCACCTTCTCTCCTAATCAGGGCCTAAGCCTTCAAGCAGCCGCCCCCTTGACTGGATACTGTGTTGTCAGTGTTTTAATGCAATAAAGTGAATTGTTTGAAGGGATAACATTCGTGATAAAGTTATTGATTTCTAGACACGCTCACTTTACTGACCAAAACCTGCAGCTGATAAGTGTGAAATGTGTTCTTTGCAGAAAAGAAATCCCATCAAAAGATGGACAAATGTTAAGTAGAAAAAGTTCAATAGAGAAGAGAGATAAGGAAAATAATGTGACTTTTTATTTTGAAAAGCTATTTAGCTGTTTTTGTGGGAGAGTCAAAGAAGGTTGTTTCTGATCACACATGCAAAATCTCTTCTAAAAAGACCAGGAGTTGTATTTCAAACATTGCCTCAGGGGCGCAACAGGCGCGTGCGCCTGTTTTCTGCACCCCTGGGGCACTGCAGTATAACAGAAGGCAGCGCAGACGCTTGTGCGACCTCTTCTGTAATACAGATAGGGCCGATGCCCATAGAGAGCCAGTGCTATCTTCAGGTGGCTTTCCCTCATTAGCATGGGCGTGTGGTGAAATGCTAATGAGAGAAGCTCTTTGCCTCTGCGCCCACGCTCTATAATCCACGTGGGTGCAGAAGCAAAGAGGCTGTCAAGAGGCTCATTCAGTGTCCAAAAAAGAGGTGGTGCACAGTCAGTGTGTCCTCTGAGCGCTCCCCCTGCAAGGGGGAAAGAGGGAGCCATTGACCCCCCCAGACATTCCCCTGCAGGCGAGTACAGTCACTAACTGCACCTGCCTGCAGGCGTTCTCTCTTCCTACTTTAAAGTGCATGCAGATGCCACCTGCACAGAGAAACTATAATGGGTGAATTTCAGGTTTTTTTTTAGTCTCAAATGTTATGTTTGAAGTGACATTTTCACCTAACTATAACGGCACTTTAACCTTAGTTTTTCAGTGAATTTCTAGTTTTTTTAATAACGTAAAGTAAGATATTATTACCTTACATAACTATAAAGCCACTTTAACCTTTGATTTTTCAGTGAATTTCTGGGATCTTTTTTAACATGAAGCAAGATTATATTATAGTACCTAACTATGCCAATGCTCCACTGCACATGGCCCAAGGTAGTATGAGGCACAGGGTTGGCTGTAGGGCATGCCTGGGGCCAGGCCCTGCCCCAAACCCCACAGCCGTCCAACTCCCGCTGCCCAGGGTCTTCCACTGTGCACGGCTTGGAGTTGACCAAAGGGCCTGGTCTGGCCAAAGGGACACTCACCCCTTTTGTAAAATTTATTTTTCGATCCTGTGGGACTCTCGCAGGAGTAAGGGGGTTCAGATGGCTCCTGCGAGAGTCAGGCAGGTCCACGGCAACCCCAATTTTTTTTTTTTAGATTTGGCCCCAGTGAGGATCCCTATGAGGACCGCCACAAGGTCCAATTCATGGTCCCCTACCCTGCCCCTTATACTTTATTTATTTAATTTTCAGTACACAGGTACTGAGTCCCGGTGTCCCATAATAGTGGCCGCAACATTTCTCTTCATGGTGCAGCCAACCAACCACAGTGCGAGCTCCCTTGGGATTCGCGGGAGCTTCCCACTTTTACAGGATCAAGGCAGCTGATGGGGGAAAATAGCCTCCTGGGCCAACTATATCGCTCTATTATATGAAGTTGTGTGCCTGCGGAAATCCTGCAGGAGTCCTGCATACACAACCGTCCAGATATCTATACATTTTGAAGCTTAATTTATCAAAAGCTACTCAACAGATTTACACCAAATCACAAAAATTATGCTTTCTAGATAAAGATCAAGCTTTCTGTCAAATTTGGTGTAATTTCGTTTGGTCGTTTTGGCTGTAGCACTGTTAAAAAATCTCTATGGAAATTGCAAGGGCAAATTGCGTTTTGGAAATCTTCCCTCTTTTAAGCTCCTGCTTGGCATATCACCCCAAAACTTTCCAGGAAGGAGCTGAGGTAGATGAACTTTTCTTTTTGGAAAGTTTCATGAAGATTTTTTTGAAACACAAGCAGCATGGCATCTGTATTTTCTGGTTGCTGTGCAGTGCTGGAAGAGAACAAGCTCCTAAAACAGTGGTGCCCTAAAGCTCTGAATGTTCTAAACTCCTGTCCCTGACTATATACAGGAGGAGTGAGAGAAACATTTGCCTAATTAGTCCAGTGTTATTTACAGGAATGAAAGTGTGAAAAATCTTTATTTCAGAATTATAAAAATGGCCGTCAACACCCCTGATTTTTATGATCTGGCTTGACAGGCAGCTGTCGCCATACAGTTATTTGAGATTCCCAGGAGAGGGGTTTTGGCTCCACTCACATTCTGGCAGCCAGGAGTACATGTTTTGAGTGGGCAGAAGTTACATGCTTCCATAAAAAAGTTCTTGCCTGCCACACAGATGTCATCATTTTGTTCATTTATCCAGCTGCCTGAGCTTGACCTTTTAGGAACACACATGACACTCTAATGCTATTAAAGTGTGTTTGTTAATTCAGGGACACCCTAAGGATTTTGGGGGCCCCAGGCCAAACGTATTTTGGAGGACCCTATTCAGAACAGCTTTGAATTTATAATCTAATTACAGCTCTTTCATGCCCTCTTTGGCCAGGTCACTAACACTCTACAACCACACTGGTCCAAATTCGAAATATTTTTCCATTTAATATTCAGGGATAGAGATGTG
The DNA here is from genome assembly GCA_963921515.1 of Calotriton arnoldi. Taxonomy (NCBI): domain Eukaryota; kingdom Metazoa; phylum Chordata; class Amphibia; order Caudata; family Salamandridae; genus Calotriton; species Calotriton arnoldi. Next base: position 2,240,099 of record CAWUFW010000937.1, read on the forward strand.
TGTTTTCAATATTGTAATACAGCAGCAGCTCATTAATATTATTGCAAATAATCTCTGTGACCCTCTCTCGTTTCGATATGTGAATTCCTGTTTCGTTCTAAAAGAAACTTTTTTATGGATGTTTCATGGTGTTGAAAAATATAAACTCCGTAAAATGTCTGTAACAGACTCCCACACATTACCCGTATTAAAAATAAATTAAAGTAAAACAGTAAATCATCAATGTTTCAAGAATCATTCAAGGTCATCAAGGCAGGACTGTCTGCAGAAGAGAGCTGGCTCTATCAGGGTGTCCCCTGAAAGGCTGGGACCCTGGGCCAGAGCCCACTTAGCCCATGCCTTAAAACGACTCTGTTTTTTTTTTTGTGTAGCAATTATCTTTATTGGCATAAATTAAGCCCTCAAAAATAAGAACATATACAGTGACATGCAAGCCCAGCATGGACTCATATTGAGATACAAATGTTGATTGTGAAACATGCACCAATAACAAACAAAACTAATTTATAAGCAAGGGAGAAAAAAGAAAGAGAGGGATGAGAAAAGAAGCTATAGAAGGAGGAAAGTAAAGAGAAGAAGGACAGAATGAAATGAAGGGAGGGAAGATGGAACTACAAAGCAGAGAAGAGAGGCCGGCCAGGTGAAGGCTAAGTATAGTAATGCGGGGGGAAAGAGAGGAGTGCAATGACGGTGATGAGGAAGAATCAAGAGTCAAAGCGAATTGGGGGGCATCCTGCAGAAAGGGGGACCATGTGAGAAGAAAAATATCTGCTTTATTCATTAAATTGTAAATGACCTTTTATAGGACGCGGTCTTGTACATTTCCATAAGCCATTTCTAATGCAACGGCAATTGTGGAGAACGCCAATATTGCAGAATACAAATCTTGGCAGCTGTAAGGACAGTGACAAGCAAGCAAAGTGCATGCCGGGCCATCTCAGAATGGTCCGATAAGTCAAGGAGAAGGATTAGGGGGTTCGGGAGTGGCAAGGGCAAATCCATAGATTCCCGTAGCGTAGACCCCACTGCTTTCTAGAAGCGGTGAATGGTGAACAATCCAATAAGATATGCATAATATCACAAGGCACGGGATGGCATCGCCAGCAGGCAGAGTGAGGAAGCAACCCTGCAACCTGAAGCCATGCAGGGGTCCAGTGGCAGAAGTAAAAGATCTTAACCCCTTGCATGCGCGGCGAATTTTTGCGCTGTGCGGGCGTTTTTATTAGTGGGCGGGATTCGGACGGCCCCCGGCCGTCGTGCGCACACGCCCACCGTGACGCGTGACGGCCGGGGGCCGTCGTGAGCACCGAAGGGGTTAAAAAGACTGAGCTTCATCCGTGCCTCCCGAACTCCCTGTTCCAGAGCCTCCAAAAGCTCTGCCCAATCCTCCTTATTATATTCCACCTGCAGGCGAGCCTGCTAGGTCGTCCTGAGGCTAGCTAATTGTGGCTGGGAGTAGATGTGGCGAATAAGGAGGTTGTAGAATCCTGACATCGCGCCTTTAAACTGACCCCAAGTATTAAGGTAAGAGAGCACCAGGGAACAGGGAATGGTCCAGGGTTGGGGACCCAGTTTGCTTAGCAAACCATGGTGTAGTTGAGTATAGGCCAAATTCATCCTTTAGCATCTCAAAGGACTTGAGTTTGCCACCGGAGATCAAGTGTCTAAGAGTCAGGATCCGAGCTCTGTGCCAAGGGTCCCAATTAAGCCTGGCCCTCCCATGCGGTTACCAGTATTGTTCCAAAAGGGGAGCTTTCCCTTGTATATGTGCGTCTACTGAAAAGAGCTTGTGAGCCTGCATCCAGTCAGCATACATTGCTTTCAGCATGGGGTCGAGGGACCAGGCGGCGATGTGGCTAGGAAGATAAAGGGCCTTTAGTCCCAACGAGGCCTTCTGGAGTTTGCGTTTGATCGTGAGCCATAGCAGGGGTTCTTGGACATGTTGCATGTGTGCCATTTGTGCCAAATGTAGGGCTAGACAGTAATTCTCCACAGAAGGCAGGCCCAGTCCCCCTATTGATCTATGAGTGATAAGCTTCCGAATTGCCAGGCGAGGTCTCACTGAACCAAACTGTTTATCCGGAGGAGGGTTGAGAGGGGTATTAATTGGGGACACATGCCCAACACATACGTGAATCGGGGGAGGGTAACCCATTTCACCTCTTGAGTCCATTCCCAGAGTGAACCACTTTGCAAAGTCCAATCGCATTCACTACATAAGTCAGTCCACATTATCCACCACCATGCGCTCTAGGCCCCTGTTAACTAGAATGCCCAGATGCTTAAGGCGGGAATTCTTCCACTGGATTGGCTAACAGGCAAAAGCGAGAGGGAGCCTAACCGAATACCCAAGAGAGATGAAAAAAAGTGAGAACAGAAAAGATGGAGAGGAAGAAGGTAAAAAGGAACAAGTATTAGGGGGAAAAATAAAAGAACAATTTACAAATAAACACAATGCTATGCAAACCAAACACCAATCATGCAATCAAATACACTGCACTGCATGTCCTAACAACGGTAGTAGGTAGGTGTACACCTGATGGGCCATCACATCGGGAAGGCCCGGTGTCCATGGGTTGAGAGGAAACGAGGGTGGTGGGGAGCAGGCCCTACAAAGAGTTCAGGACATTGGCAATGGCAAAGATCAGAGGGTGGGTGAACAATGATGTGAAAGAGAAAGGCTGCAAGCAGGCCTGTTCCAATGCCTACAAGCTGAGTGGAAGGGCAATTGATGAGAACATAGGACACACTGTATCTCAGCACTGGGTGAATTCCATGTGAATCATAAGCCCATAGGGTGTATGTTGGGAAGGGTGAAGGGGGGGAGCTCGTTATGTCATAGGCTGTGAAGAGTGCGACCAAGTGGAGCATAACATCACATGGTATTCTGCAGGAGGGGAGGTGGAGGACAAATGGATGTTTGTTTTTGCTGAACCACCAACAGGTGGGCACAAGTATCAAACATTTAACAATGAACTACAATGAGTCAAAGAGCCAGGGAGAAAGCTGACCCTATCAGTAAAAAACATGCAGTCTACTATACTCAGTCTGCTGGCCGGGTGAATTCTGAGGGCTCAATATTTACGTCCAAAACATCAGCCATCAAACTGCAGACAGGCTCTACTTAATTGGTGAGCATAATTTGTTGTGCCCTCTGTCCAGTGTGTGTTCCGCCACCGCTTGTAATATCTTCTCCTTATCACGTTGCATGCAACAATTTTTGTCCTGGTGCCGGGGGCCTCTTGGATGTATTTCAGAGCTACTCAGGACGAGAGGGTGCCCCTTCACAGCAGAGAGTTCAGGAGAGCACTGGGAAGTGTCCATGGCCCCTTCATGTAGTCCATCCAAAACGGACTGTAGTTCCCCTGGATCAAAAAAGTTCTTGAATTAGCTGTCCATGGTGATCCATATGCATGCCAGTTCTAAGCCAAATTTGATATCCCATTTGCGGAGGATGGGCCGAAGGGAGAGGAAAGCCTTTTTCCAATCGCTTGTCACTTTGGAAAAATCTGCTGCCACCTGGATCTTGTGACCATCGAAGTCATAGGGTCCATGAGCGCTTGCCACTGTCAAGTTCTGACGTACCTGCTCATGCTGGAGAAAGCAGACAATAATAGGTCTCAGACCAGATGAGGATGAGGCCCACCGTGATCTTATACTATGCACTCTTTGCATCTCAAGCTGGGATAAAAAGGCAATCCCAAGGAGGGTTAGCAAGAAGTCGCGAAGAAAGCCTCCGACATCTGTGCCTTCTGCTTTCTCAGGGATCTCGAAGAAGCACACATTATCCCTGCGGCTGTGGTCCTCAAGGTCCACAATTTTATTGCCCAAAGTGTGAAGTTCCAGGTCCCTGTCTGGCAGAAGCTCAATCCTGGCTTCGAGAGACGACACTCGGTGGTCCAGCGTCTCCACCTTGTCATGGAAACCAGAGATCTCAGCACAGATCTACTTCGTTTCGGTGGTGAGGTCCGTAATTTTTGCATCCATCATCTCCAGCCTATGACCCACCGACATTACCTCTTTGAGGATCAGGTCCATTGTGGTCTTCGAAGATCCCTGCGGAGGAGATGAAAGTTTAGTTTGGGAGACCACCTCTGTGATCAGCAGCTGCCTAGTTGGTTTCCCGGACGCCATCCTGGGCAGCGTGCAGTTGATCTTTGGCAACGGGCAATATCCAGGTGCGGACAATCTGTATCTCCTCCTCTTCATCGGGAGACATCAGGGGATGCTGATTTAGAGCAGGTCTCTGTGGCAGTATCCACCTGTGCCTGAAAGGGCACAGACCAGTGGTGAACCAGGATACCAGGGTTTTTCGACAATACCTTGGTCTATCTGGGAAGGAACAGGTCATGTGCTTATGGATACTGTGAGCCAACAGTTGCCTAGGAGCAAAGAATCCGTATCCCCCTCTGGGAAGGTATGCAGCATTATGAATGAGAGTCAGACTGCATCCGGCTGCGAGCACTCAATTCCAAAGCGTCCCCTCAGGTATCAACTACTGCTGGTACTGCTAGGCCTTTCAGAGTCCTGATATGCAGATGGACTAGTTGTGGGCGCAGGTGGCAAGGGAGTCCAAGTAGCCTTTGCCCCCATAGGAGAATGTCAAAAGTGGCTGTGTCGGGCCCCTGGTGTGGTGAAAGGGGCAGACTGCACTCAGGTCATGAACTCTCTCTCTGTCAGGGGACCAGCTGTGCACTACGAGGATGATCCATGTGAGAATGAATGGTTCCTTTTTGAGCTCAGTTGTTGGAGATTTTTGGCCACTGAGGTGTGTCTGTGATGCAAGAGGTAGTAGAATAGTACGGTTGGAACTCTCTTTCTAGACCTTGGGGTTGGCAGTTTGCTACTACAACTGGCTGCTGTTTGTTATGTTGGGCTCGCACTTCCCGCACCACGAGAGCTCGAGGACGCCTCGCGCCTCGAGGTCTCGTAGGCAACAATCGAAGAGAATGTCGGGGTTTTGAATGGGGAGGGCATCAGCTGGTAAAGGCCGTTGCTGCGGGCTGTTGTACCGGCCAAGTGCTGGGGTCCGCCACTTCTGTGTTGTTGTTAATAAACAACTTACCTTGCCAACACCTTTGTCTTGTGTGACCATTCTTCCACAACAATTTGGCGATGATGTTGGCTGGTGTCCTGACGGAGGTGGCACACAGAAGTGGTGGACAAACGGACCCCGTGTGGTCCCGGAGCCTCAGCGAAGGTGTAGGAGCTGTCCGGAGAGCGCTGCCAGCATGGAAGCAGTTCCCCAGTCTGCAGCAGCAGCTGGGTGGTGAGCAGGGCACATCCTGAGTCATAGACAGGTTCCTGGGTTGCGGCGGCAACCGGATGTCAAGAGTGGAGGATACCTAACTGGGAGACAATTCCACAGTTTGAGGCAGCAGCTTCTTTACTTCCTCCATTGTTCTGGAATTTGGCCGGGGGCGAAGTTTTGGCATAACCTCATCTGCACCTCATGCACACTGCCTACTCTCCGCCTACTGCAGCTGATAGCACAGTTCCTGAGAGGTGTAGCCTCGGAAGAGTCAGGTGCTGAGTGGTGGAGCTGCGAAGGAGTTCGGCTGAGTGGTTGAGCTGTGAAGTAGTTCTGTGTTGGCCAATACCTGCCGCATAACTTAAGATGTCTCCTGGTCTCCCGTATGGTGTCTTCGGTAGTATGCTGTCGTTTCTCCTGTTGGTGTCGCTTCCTGACAGGCTTCGGTGATACGCACACCTTGTAAGATTGTTCCATAGTGCATTCACTGTTTTCTTCGGTGACACGCACACCTGGTGTTAAAGGTGCTTGGAGTGTTGAAGTCAAGTCTCGTGCATTACCTTTGTTACTGACTTCTGCGGTGACACGCACACCTGTTGTTGATAATGCTTGGAATTCTGAAACTGTTTACTTTACTTATGTTAAGTGCTTGATTGTCACATTCACAGTGCTAGTATTCCTGCTTTACATTAGGAAGATTATTCTAAGGTGTGCTTTCTCTATTTTGTTTTTTTAAGGGGTGTATTTACAATCTGTTTAATATGGAGGCTTCTGGGGATAATTCTCCACTTATACCTGCTGCATTTATATCTGCATTATCTACACATGTATCTGTTATACCACCAGACTTTTTCCTGATGCAGCTGGGCACACCACCCATGCCCTGGGATGATTGGGTCTTGATGTTCGACAATTATTTAGAAGCACTGGATGGCGGAGATTTCAAACCCTCAAGGAAAAAAGCCCTGTTGTTGAGTGCTGTGGGTAAGGAAGGCCAGAGAGTCTTTAGATATTTACCGCAAGCTGTTAGTGGGAATGGAGAAGTCATTCAGGATGTATATTTAGAAGCTAGGCGCAGATTAGAGTTGCGCTATGCCAAAGAGGCAAGACACCCTAGTCAGAGAGGTAGGGTTGTACCCTCTTCTGCTCCCAACAAGTGTTGCAATCGTTGTGGCAGTCTCAGTCATGGGTCAGAGTCCAGGTTTTTCTTTGCTCAGAACAAGGAGTGCCTGAGGTGTGGGCATTATGGAAATTTCGCAAAGATGTGCAGAATGGCCAGGAGAGGCAAAGTTGCGTGGGTAGCAGAGGAAACTGTTCAACAAGTTGAAAACCCCGGATAGAATTCTGTGTGTTGATGGAGAGGAGTCTGGGGTTGAGCAGAATGATTTATGCAGACTTAGCAGACCTAAGGCAGTATTTAAGGTAAATGTTCCTGAGTTCATTTTTACACACTTGTGGGGGGACACTAGCCTCAAACCCAAAGACATCACACCCACAAGCTATCAAGGTGAAACTATTGACATTGTGGGGTTTATGGAATCCTTGATTGAGTTCGAAGGGAGGTCCATCTATGGTAAAGTTTATGTCGCTGAAAGTGGGCCTGCTATTTTAGGTTGGGTACATCAGTACTATCTTCACATCAAAATTGATCCTAGAGCCCCCACACAAGTCATGGTTGTAGAAGACGAGTCCATTGAAGACATTTTGAACTCTCCTAAAAAAAATTCAATGAAAAATTGGGTCTTCTTAAAGGTTATGCTCATAAAATTGTTCTCAAGAAGGGAGCAATGCCTGTACAACACAAGCTCAGGAGGGTTCCTGTTATTGTTGGAGAAGGTGTAAAAGAGTTACTACACGATATGCTAAAAGAGGGGATCATTGAACCGGTGGAGGCCTCAGATTGGGTTTCTCCAGTAGTGATTACGCGCAAGGCTGATGGTTGACTTAGATTTTGCGTGGACTTGAGGTCGCTTAATCAGAACATCATTGTTGACACTTATCCGCTGCCTAACATTAATGAATTGGTGATGTTATTGAAGGGGGGAACGTTTTTCTCCAAGCTTGACCTCAAGAGCGCATACCACCAAATCAAGCTCCACCCGGACTCAATGTCTCTCACTGCTTTCATCACTTTAGAGGGAACATTCCGTTTTACACGCATGCCGTTTGGTCTCTCTTACGCGGCTAGTGTGTTACAACGTCTGATGTCACAAATCTTCAAAGATATGTCTAACGTATTGTTTTTTCAAGGTGACATTCTGATCTTTGGTGCAACTGTTCTAGAACACAATGCTGTGTTGAAACAAGCTTTAAAGAGGATTGCTGAGGTTGGTATCACCTTGCGCAAGGAGAAGTGTTCCTTTTGTCAGAGAGTGTGGAGTATTTAGGTTACACGGTGTCATCTGAAGGAGTTAAACATAAATTGTGTCTTCTCAAAGCAATTGAACAAGCACCGAGACCCATCGACAAAGACCAGTTGAGGTCTTTCATGGGCCTAATTGAATACTACGCAAAGTTTGTCAAGTGCTTTGCTAGTAAGACTGAAAAGCTCAAGGTTCTATTGCGGAAAGGTCAGAGTTTTGCAGGGAGCTCCGAGCAACAGGAATGTTTTGAGGCCATCAAAAGAGAAATTTGTGATGCAGGAATCTTGTCTCCATTTGACATCAAGCTACGATCTATAATCACAGTAGATGCAAGTGCAACGGGTCTGGGTGAGGTACTTTCTCAGAAACATGGTGGGATTGAAAAAACTGTGGCTTTTGCTTCAAGGACTCTATCTAATTCTGAGCGGAACTACTCTGTGGTTGAGAGAGAAGCCTTAGCTGCTGTTTGGGGTGTTGAATATTTTCGCACATTTGTGTGGGGTACTGAATTTTCATTGTGATCAGATCATAAACCACTTCTGGCTATCCTTTCCCCTGGGGATGCGGGTAAAGGATCAGCTCGATTAGTCAGTTTGGCAGCTAGATTACAGGAATATCGTTATTCTCTTGAGTACATTCCAGGGTGGCAAAACAAACAAGCGGACTGTCTATCCAGATTAGCGCTAGACAGTTTTCAGGTTGATGATACGAAGGTTTCTGACACGCGTGATGATCCAGTTGCGTCTGTTGAGGATGTTGTGTGTGAAGCGTCAGGTGCATTCTGCTTGGACGAATGGAACAAAGAGATGACTAAGGACAGTACTCTCATAGAGGTTATGCGTCTGGTTAACCTTGGCAAGAGGAGAGAGAGTTGCGTTTCCTCATCTGTACGTCCCTTTCTGAAATTCTTAAACGAGTTATCCACTTTTGGTAGCAAGGTTCTCATGAGAGGGGACAGGTTTGTTCCCCCTCTGGGATTAAGAAATAGGATCATTAGCATGGCCCATGAAGGTCATCTTGGCCAAGGCTTGACTCAGCGCCGAGTCAAGACTCAGTTTTGGTGGCCAGGAATGGATGGTCAAATCTCGGATTGGGTTGTCAATTGCAAAATATGCAAGGAGAGCGAAAAGAGACTCAAAGTAGGCAAACAAGCATTCGTGAGTCATATCACCGGCCCTGGTAAACCTTGGCATAGTGTCTGCATTGACTTCATTGGTCCTATGTCAGAGGTGGATGAGGACTGCAGGTTTGCGTTGGCTGTGGTTGATGTGTTTTCCAGGTGGCTGTCGATGTATTTTCTACGTGAAATCACCAACATATCTACTATTGTATGCCTCACCAAGATTTTTCTGGAGGAGGGGACTCCATCCATCCTTATCACAGATAATGGGACACAGTTAGTTATACAAATTCTGGGCCAGGGATAGTTAGAGCTGAAATAGGGCCGCCTGTAGAAACTGTACTGCACCACTCACGGTCCAACTGCCAGCCCTTCAGGGGCTGAGAGAGCTGTTCTGTGTAAAGCACACTAATGCTTTATAGGTGCAGCAGCACCAGAGAAAATGTTACACAAATAAACAATGAGTAAATAAATAATAGATGTTGTGTCCACCCCCGTTGTCCAGCTGTTGATTGATTTGAGTTTCTAAGTAAAGAAAAACATATTTCACCTTTTAGTTCCCTCTAGTGGTTACTTAGATAACTATGCAGGAGTTATGTTAGCATTGCTTTGTAGTGACGAGTAACTAACTGTTCAAGGTGCTGATATGCTCAGTGGGGCCTGACAAAGAATGCTGCCTCTCAAATTCCAACTGTCAAATGGCCTTGGTCATGAAACTGAAGGAGGCGGCATAATTATCATCATTATTATTCTCAGGCACCCCTAGCCCTTCCCCAGCTCTTCAGGATTGCCTGCAGAAGTGTTGATGGAATTGCAGGGGCTGAGAGGGGGCTGCCGATGCGTGCTGCCTGACAGTTACTGTTACCTCAGGATGGGCCACTTGCGACGACGGAGACTCCGTGCTCAGCAAAGCGTGTACAGTGCCCTCAGGGTGACTCTTCACATTCCCCACATGGGCAGATGCACACTCAGCAATCGTGGTGGCCGAAGATCACTGGTTATCTGCTTATTTCTCCCTGCAGCCTCCCGGCGCAACAGAATGCCAATATCAGGCGGCCATCTTTGTGGCCAGTGCGCACCGAGCCCAGGTCTGTGTTAATTAGATAATTTATACTGTTTTCAGCAGCACAGATGGGGCGAGGTGTGTCATTGACCGAAATTGATTTTTAGGCCTGGCATGACAGTGCAACTGTCACCTCACCTCATGTGGTCAAATAAGATGCACATTCAGAGTCCTACTTAGAGAGGGGCCCATGCTGAAGGCACATGTAGGTCCCCCGAATACAGGATTTGATATTTCTGAATTAGTGTGATTCCATTAAAAAGACTACATGTATTGCACTTACTGGTTTGTGGCAAAGTTTATATTCAATGCAGCGGGACCTAGTTGGTTATGGTAGCAAACAAATGATCATGGCTATAGGCCTGATCGGTTAGTTATGAAATGTTATGGTAACGGCACTAGGCCTCATGTATTTATTGTGAAGAGCATATGATAAAGTTGATAGACATTTAAGGGTGGATTGTAATTACTCCAAATTAAAGCCAGCAGATCGTTTTTTGTTAGATGAAATCCCATAGATTACCTTAGTAGGCAAGAATTTTTGGTGTTGGTAACCCCCTCTGACAAACCACGATTATAGATGATTTGGACTGTGAGAGTCCTTAGTAAGTAATGTTAGGAGAGATACTATTATGCTTTGCCAGCTGTAATTTTGTAAACATTTGTAGTTGTATGATTGTATGCATGATGGTTGTTATTGAAAAATGACCATTGTTTGGTCGGTATTCCCTCAGATTTTTGTCTTCTTGACCCTATTCTTTTGCTGATCCCCTTTTTGTTGGCTTTAGGGCTATGTTCAATTTCTCCTGCTAAGCAGTGGTAATGTGCTTGTGCATTCCATTCCAAACATGGTAAATTGGTATGCCTCTAATAGGCACATTTAATCTACTTAGAAGTCCCTAGTAAATGGTACTACATGTAAACAGAGCCTGTAAACTAAATGCTACTAGTGGGCTGCAACAAATGTTGTACCACCCACTAAAGTAGCAATGTCAGGCCTTCCACTGAGGCATGTAGTGCAGCTTTAAACTGTCATTTTGACTTGGCAAAATAAACCTTTTCAAACACAAGGAGATGATGGACGGAGCGCTGAAACTTTTCAGACACTCACCCCCAGTCACAGATCTGGGTTGAATCCATCATCGTTCTTTAGCTCACTTCGCCACCCCAGTTCAGACACAACTATATGCAAATCAGTCTTGACCCTGTGCCTCATGGGAACATTCCAGCCCGAACTGCCAAGCCATGTCTTCCCTGGACCGGAAACAAGCATCCTGGGACCAGTTTCGGGCTAACAGCCCTCCTCAGCCAGGCTAGCATGAATCCAGTGGCAAAGTGAGCAAGGGACCCACGTCTGGGCATACCCTACCAACTTAGGGCGAACAAAGCAAACACAAGGAGATGATGGACAGAGTGCTGACACTTTTCAGACACTCACCCCCAGCCACAGATCTGGGTTGAATCCATCATCGTTCTTTAGCTCACTTCGCCACCCCAGTTCAGACACAGCTTTATGCAAATCAGTCTTCACCCTGTGCCTCATGGGAACAGTCCAGCCCGAACTGCCGAGCCATGTCTTCCCTGGACCGGAAACAAGCATCCTGGGACCGGTTTCGGGCTAACAGCTCTCATCAGCCAGACTAGCTTGAATCCAGTGGCAAAGTGAGCAAGGGACCCACGTCTGGGCATACCCTGCCAACTTAGGGCGAACAAAGCAAACACAAGGAGATGATGGACGGAGCGCTGAAACTTTTCAGACACTCACCCCCAGTCACAGATCTGGGTTGAATCCATCATCGTTCTTTATCTCACTTCGCCACCCCAGTTCAGACACAGCTATATGCAAATCATTCTTCACCCTGTGCCTCATGGGAACAGTCCAGCCCGAACTGCCAAGCCATGTCTTCCCTGGACCGGAAACAAGTATCCTGGGACCGGTTTCTGGCTAACAGCCCTCATCAGCCAGGCTATCTTGAATCGAGTGGCAAAGTGAGCAAGGGACCCACGTCTGGGCATACCCTGCCAACTTAGGGCGAACAAAGCAAACACAAGGAGATGATGGACGGAGCGCTGAAACTTTTCAGACACTCACCCCAGTCACAGATCTGGGTTGAATCCATCATCGTTCTTTAGTTCACTTCGCCACCCCAGTTCAGACACAACTATATGCAAATCAGTCTTGACCCTGTGCCTCATGGGAACAGTCCAGCCTGAACTGCCAAGCCACGTCTTCCCTGGACCGGAAACAAGCATCCTGGGACCGGTTTCTGGCTAACAGCCCTCATCAGCCAGGCTAGCTTGAATCGAGTGGCAAAGTGAGCAAGGGACCCACGTCTGGGCATACCCTGCCAACTTAGGGCGAACAAAGCAAACACAAGGAGATGATGGACGGAGCGCTGAAACTTTTCAGACACTCACCCCCAGTCACAGATCTGGGTTGAATAAACCTTTTTCCAGGCCACAGTCTTCATTTTTAATACTTATAAGTCACCCCTAAGGATGCCCTAAAAGATTATACATCAGGGTCAGGATCTTTCTACAGGGTCACCCCAGATCATTGCATTCCTGTGCTGAACTCATTTCTGTTGGCTTTTAGGACTCTGTATACTTTACCACTGCCAACCAGTGGTAAAATGATTGTGCTCTCTCCCTCAAACATGATGAAATTGGCCCATATCTATTTGTAACATTTACTTTTCTTGCAAGTTCCTAGTAAATGGAATTACATGTGCCCAGGGCCTGTAAATTAAATTCTACGAGTGATACTGCAGCACTCATTTTGCCATCCACTAAAGTACCATTTTAAACATATCTCAGGCCTGCCACAGCAGTCTGTAGTGCAGTTGTAAACTGCCATTGCAACCTGGTAAAATTACCTAAAAGATCTAAACCTTCTTTTTTCAACACATATAAGTCACCCTAAGTTAGGCTCTAAAGGCTCATAGGACTGGGTTCATTGTATGTAAAAGGTAGGACACATGTACTTAAGTTTTACATGACCTGGCAGTGGAAAACTCCTAAAGTCATTACCTTATTACATTTGATAAGTGTTAACACTGGATTGGGAGCAGATAGAGATATGCTGTTACACTCCAATGAATTTAAATTTAAAGTCCTCTTTAATGGTGAAGTCGGATTTTAGGTTACAATTCTGAAAATACCACTTTTAGAAAATTGGCATTTTCCGTTCCCAACTATTTGTCCCTTCTGCCAGTGTCCTTGCTCACATGACATTGAATGGCTCGGCTGTAGGAGTTTGTGTATTGTTTCCAGACAGTAAAACAATGGGGACTTAGGTGTGGCCAGGATGTGCCATCCTGGCAAGATGACTGGGGAGGGGCTGTACCCAGCCAACTTACACTTTAAAGAGCTTTGCCTCCTGCTCACACAAAGGAACCTGACACCAGGTCTGCCCTGCCTTTTATCACCCCAGGCAGTTTGGAGCCTTGACAGGGGAAGCACTTTCCAAGACCAGATGTGGGGTATATCAGAGAGTCCCCCATCACCAGGGCTGGCACTTGGTATAAATATTGATCCTCCAGAGCCACTCATCAGTACACTCCTGGACCTGTGGAAGCTTCAGAAGAATGACTGCTCTGTGAGAGGACTGCTCTGGTGCTTGAAAGACTGGCTTGCTGTCTGAGAAGTAGAACTGGGCCTGCTTGCCTTCATCCCAGGCTAACCAAAGTGACTCCAAGAGTCTGTTGGCTGACCTCCTGTGTGTGCTACAGGGACACAACAAGCTTCAAAGCTTCCCTACAACTGCCCAGCTGACTTGCTGCAACTGGACCTGTCTGGACCTGTAACTGGACCTGATTGAGCCTTGCTGACCTCTGCTAGAGTGAGCTCCTGATCCCCAAGAGGAGCCCCCCAGGTCCTGGACTCTTGGCTGGCATCAGAGTGTACTCCTCCTAAAGAAAAAATGAAGTTTGGGCCCCTTACAAACGGGCCCGTTTGCAGCAAGTGTTTGTGGCCTGTGATTTAAAAAAAAATTTTTTTAGTGTCCTCATTTGCCTCAGAAACACCTTCCATAGCGTGTTCTTGGGTTTACCTACCCTTTTGCTGGAAGAAAAGTTCGATCGATACCACCCTTCGATTGTGAATCTTACTTCTGTACACCATTATCCTCCAAGCAGACTCTGCCCAATAGGATATGTGCCAGCTGAGGCAAGGTAGGCTTAATCATCGGACCCCTCACCTACCCTTTCTCTTCCTGTGTCTAACCACTTGGTTAGTGGTAGCCAAAAATCATATATTTTCTTACCATGATCCGACATATCTAATCTAGCAATATTCTTTACCGGTAGTATCCAGTCCTTATAGTAGGGGGGGTTTGCGTCTACCCACTTCCTGCAGATTTCCCTGTGTGCCAACAGTATTGCATAAAATATCAGCTTTGATTGCTCTCTGTTACCTTTTAACTGTGCATCCAGAAATCCCCCAAAAAATAAAGATATGCTTACCTGAAGTATCTTCGGGATATCAGATAGAGCTTTACTCACATCCTCCGACATGCACCTCTCCTCCATTCCCAAATTTCGATAATCTTAGTGGAGTCCAATATGCCCTATGGATTGAAAACAAATGGTTCCTTCTTAAATAGGCATGTTTTACTATTTTCTAATGCAAGAGGGGTGACCCAGAGAGGGGCACTGTTTTTTTCAAAAATGAAATTAATTCAATAGGGAGCGATAAAAAGAGTCTGTAAAGGGTCATGTAGGTCACAGGATGACAGATATTTATTCGCAAAAATTTTCAGTTTTAGGGTGCTCACACAATAAGTAAAAGAAAGCCAACATCAGCAGCAGCAGGACGTCTCCGGCTGCGCGGCTTCAGGCACCCATTCAATGCCCTGTCGCCCAACTAAATAAATTGATACTGCCCAGGTGGATCTATGTACTGCCCAGCTGCTCAGTCTATTACTGATTGATTTTTCATGACAAATTCATCTGGCTGTTAATAAACACTGCCTTCGTGGAGCCCCTGACTCCCGTGTTGGATTACTGTCCCCTGGAACTACCCAGCTAATCATGGGTTGTTTTCCTTAAACTCAAACTACTTCGGACCAAGGTTCATTCCTTCCCTTGATTCTGACTCACCGCCAGTGCCCACGATATCCAACTAGCTCACCATTGTCCTGAAGATGAACCCCAATAATTGGGTTCGAAACGCCCGTCGACCATTCTACAACATGAACTCCTCGTAACTTGTATAAATCAATCAGGGAGTTCAACTATATTGTTGTCAATGCGATGTCTTTTTTAAAATTCACTATCACTATTTCACACCACGCTTTCTTTTACTTATTGTGTGAGCACCCTAAAACTGAACATTTTTGCGAATAAATTTCTGTCATCCTGTGACCTACATGACCCTTTACAGACTCTTTTTCTCGCTCCCTATTGAATTAATTTCATTTTTGAAAAAAACAGTGCCCCTCTCTGGGTCACCCCTCTTGCTTTTGGACCTTTTTAGGCCACACCCGAACCATTGTTCTTAAAATATCCATTATCACCTCAGGTTCACATATCGGGGTACCCTTGTCTCCCAAAAACCTTACTATTTTCTAAAGCATAGTCATAGATACTTGCCATAAGTTCTCTAGCGAAGACTCTGGCAAAGCATTTTCCCCTCAGCTCCAGCGGCAACGTGAACTCCCCATCTGTCATGTCAATCATCATCCAATACCAGACTGAAATTTCTTTCTTCATGAGTGTTCCTGACATCAGTCTCTCTTCAAATTCATTTGGTCCCCCTATCGTCGTACTGGATTTGGAGGAATTTGAATCTCGACACCATGTTGGCCGTCCTTTCTCTGCACATCTCCCATGTTATCAAATGTCCTTCGTTCATTAAATGTTCCCATCTCAATATGCCCACTTCCCTCAATGGACTCGCTAACTTATCCTTTGCCCAGTCCGGAGAGCCAAGAGAGTCCCAAATTGGGGCCAAAATACCAAAATAAAGTAACTTTAAGTTTCTTTTAATCCTGTACCATATCTCCGCCATACCCTGTAATATTTTCAGTCAGACCTTTTTAAATTATTTGGGATCAGCGTACTTATGCAAGAAACCAAACTCCCCTCCTTTCACATCTTTTAACATCTCAGCAAGCAATCTGCCTGTTTCTGAGCACACAGGTCTGTCCAGGAGCACTCTCCTGTTTTTCAGCAAGAACGCCCAAGAATAAAATTGCAAGTCTGGTAATGCTAGACCCCCTTTCTCTATTTTCCTTCTCAGCTTCTTCCAAGCTATACGAGGACCTTTTGAGGACCAGATAAAGCTACTGATGTGGCCTTGCAACTTTCCGAACCACTCCTTCTTGAAAAGTAGAGGGATTGAATTAAATAGAAAAGTGAACTTTGGGAGGATGACCATTTTTACCAAATTGATTCGGCCAAATATGGTTAGAGGTAGATGTGACCAATTAGCCATCAAGTTACACACTTCCCTCTTGGTTTTTCCAAAGTTTGCCTTAGATAGCTCGGTGATGTCTTACGTTATCTTAATCCCTAAGCACCTCATCTCTCTCTTAACTTTTTCATTTCCCTTTTCCGTGTTCCAGGCAATTATATCTGTCTTTCCTCTGTTAATCTCATATCCCGAGATCTTGCCAAAATCCGTTGTCAATACCATAACCTGACTCAAGGTCTTCTGCAGAAGGGTCGTATAAATCACAAGGTCATCAGCGTATAAAGCTAATTTCTTCTCCCAGCCTTTAAATCTGAAAGGAGTAATCCACGGGTCATTTCTGATTTTCCTCTTAGAGGTTCAATATATAGGTCAAATAATAAGGGCGACAGAGGACAACCTTGTCTCGTTCCTCTGGTTGTTTTGAATGGGGTCAGGGAGCCATTTACCAACACCCTTGCGTATGGAGAGATATATATTCCAGCAAGTGTCTTACAAAACTTCGTTCCCAGATTAAGAGATTTCATAACTGCTTGTAAAAAGACCCAATTTACACGGTCGAACGCTTTTGTAGTGTCTAACGCAATTACTGCTAAGGGAAGTTCATATACAGTAGCCAGATCTATGGAACCGATAAGGGTATATGTCAGCTCATGTAAGGATCTGCCTCGTATAAACCCCTTCTGATCCTCGTGTACAAGATCTTTCATAACCCCATTAAGCCTTTCAGCCAGAATCTTCGCAAAGATTTTGTAGTAGCAATTTAATAATGACACCGGTCTATATGAGTCGCAGTTCTTAGCACACTTCCCTGGCTTCAAAATTAATGTAATGATGGCCTCCTTCCAAGACTCAGGCATGCTAGCTTCTTTCATAAATATCTCATTAAATACCTCAGTTAGAATTGGTGCTAGAGTCCCTGCCAATGCTTTGTAAATTTCGTGCGGCAGGCCATCTGGACCCGGGGCCTTCCCCTGCTTTCCAAGCCTAAGTGCTTGATCTACTTCCATCCTGTTTATCTTCTCATTCAAAATCTTACTTTTTTCTTCCGTTAGGGCTTCAAAATATTCCTGCTTTAGTCAATTTCTGACCTCCTCTTCGGTTGTCTCTACCTTTTCTTGATATCCTTTTTCAAAATACCTAAAGAAGGCTCCTTCAATCTCCTTCTTGCCATTCAGCTCGGCCTCAGTGTGCTTACATTTAATCTCCTTAACCAAATTCCTCACCCGGTCATTTTTGCTTTTCTATGCTAGCAATTTGCTGCAGTTCTCCCCATATTCAAAATGAGCTAGCCTGCTGGCCTCCCATCTCTTTCTGACCCTACCCTCCAATATGCTGGCCACATTTGTTTTAGCCTCCGCTATTTCCAACCGCGAAGCCTGAATGTCGCCCTGATTTATTCTTAAGCTGACAATTTCCCTTTCTTTTTCTCGAATTTGCTTTTCCAGATTTGTAACTGCATCACGATAAGCACGCCTTCTTGCTGCTGATAGGCTACCTACCCTGACTCTTAGATAGGCCTTATATGCACCCCACACTATTCCCACTGGGGTAGAGCCTAAATTAACTTTAAAAACTATTTTGTTTCCTTATTCAACAACTCTACTATATCTTTCTCTAATAATAGAGTACGATCCATTGTCCATCTAGACTGAAATGTTCTTCTCTATTAAGTTTAAATCCAGCATCACCGCAGAGTGATCCGATAAATGAGCCCCTATATGCTTGATGTTTTGTACCATATCCTTTGAATTTATGTCTATTAAAAAGTAGTCAATTCTTGACTGATAGCTATACTTCCTATTATTATATGTGCATCCTCTCTTAGATCCGGCCCTCTGTCGACAAATATCGCATAGGCCCATTTGCTCAATAATTCGCCTTATCTGTCCTGCCATCTTAGGATTCACTGCGGCTCTGCTGTTAGTAGATCTGTCTAAGATATTATCCAGAACTACATTGAAATCCCCAGCCATGATGATCGGATCCGGGAAGTTCAGTAACTCTCTCAACATCTCCTTTAGGGGAGCAGTCTCATCCTTATTCGGCCCATAATATCCAACCAATGTAACGCCTTGTCCTGATATCCTCAGTTTTGCTATAACCCATCTCTGCACTATCTGAAACACTCTCCGCAATGGTGATCTTAGCATTTGTTTTACCAGAAAGGCCACCCCCTTTGTTACTGATGAATGCCTTGTACATACTACTTGCTGCACCCATCTTTTTGCCTTGAAAATCTCTAGACAATCTTTTTCAGTCAAGTGCGTTTCTTGTATAAATATTATCTGAGCAGGGCAATCCTTTATGTACTGCAATAGTCTCTCCCATCTTCTCTTTACCCTTAAACCGTTTCCATTCCAGGACATGATTTTAATGTATGCTATTTGTTTCTCACCCATCCCCTTTATCACCGAATGCGAGATTGGTATTTCCGAAGCTTCTGAGGACTTTTTTTTTGCTTTTCTCCCACATGCTCCCCACCCAGTGCCCACTAACCCCTCACTCCCCAGAGAGCCCGTCCCTGACTCTCCATGGCCTCAGACTTATGGGTATCCCCCCAAGTGTGCCTACCTTAATAAACTAATATATAGGGGAAAAAAGAAAAAATCGTCCATAATTTAATCAGTATAAACCATCCTAATTCCGAGTATTATACTCCTGTTTGTACACTCTCAACAAATTCATCTACCTCCCTAACTGACCCAAAATGATGCATTTTGTTGTTTAACATCACTTTCAATACCGCTGAGAACTTCAGCTGAACCGTGGCCCCTAATTTCTTCAATGGATCTATCCTCTTTCCCAGTTCCCATTGTCTGTTAGAGGTAACATTAGATACATCTGACGTGACTTCACATTTGACCCGTTTTGATCCCTAATTGTTAGAAGGTGGTTCTGACACTCTGGGCCGCCCGGATTTTTCGCTTTTTGAGCACCTATTTGTTGAGCTTTTACTGTGGGAGAGCCTCATAAGTTGGGACTCACCCACAGTAAACTCATGATGAAAGAGACTGCGTGTGGATTTTACTGGTGCCCCCTAGCTTGACTAGGCCGCTGTGCAGCAGCTGGAGTAAGGGGCACCAGGCTGGTTACATGCATACACCTGTGTACATACGTGTGCACACGTGTAGGGGCTGCGCAGGTGAGATTCCTGGCGTGCGCAGCCCAGGAGCAGATACAAAGTGAATGGTGTGGCAGGACTTATGCAGAATTGGGTGGTGACATGGAATAGGCTTTATACACTGGGAAGAAACATGCCAGGGAAAGTCAGTGTGTTTTACTGTGTTTTTCACTTCATTATTCCCCTATGGGGAAGTGGAGCCCATGGGCTAGTGTCACTTTCCTAAGGCCTACAGATTCCAGACACGCACTAAAGTCCACTGTAACGGGTGTGAGAAGAAGTATTCTGCAGAGTCCAAAGTCATATTTGTACTGCTTTTGGGTCATCCAGAACTGTCATATTTCTCTGAGTCAGCCCTAACCAGGCCCTGGCTGGGGGCTGACCTCAGTAGCCTGGATTGATGACCTTTCTTCCCAGAGCGAAGACCTCCTCTCCACGAAGAGAAGATGGGTGGGGCTAAAGGCTCATCTATCAGCAGCTGTCACTGGGTGCCAGGCACCAGGCTGCACCAGGGAGGGAAGGCAGCGAGGGGGGAAGGGGCTTTCAGAGACCATGTGGCAGGAGACCCTGGACGACGCCATCTTGAACAAACCCAGAGGCCTGGGCAGGAAGGAGGGAGCAGGGGCAGAGAAGTGATGTGTCGCTGTGTGATAGGGCAAACAGAGACTTCCTGCCAGCCCCCTCCCCAACTTCTTAAAAAGAACTTGCACAGGAAGAGAAGCTCTCTCTGGTGTGTGGTCTGCTGAGGCAGAGGGTGCTGGAGCCTGGCGCAATGGGCAGTTGGAAGGAGGAACCCCCTGACTGCCCCCAGGATCCTGAAACAGCGCCAGGAGAAGAGTCCAGGACCAGTGCGCAGAAGCCGCTGCGCAGGGAGAAGAGAGGCCCAGGAGAGCCAGGCAAAAGGCTGGCGCAGGGAGCCAGTGACAACAGCTCCCTGCTGAAGTTCACCCTCTTGGAGGCGAAGAGGGCAGCGACAAGTGCTCTAGATGGATAGAGCTGGCCATCCTGAGCGAAAGGAGACCGGAATGGTGAAAATCGGACCCCTGGGGGCCGAGATACGCCCCCCAGAAGGTAGGCTACCTTTGACCCCGCATGGGACCGACGACGAAGCGCGTGGGGCTCCGCCGTCGGTCGCGATTATGCCCCCGGGGTGGGTCGGATCCCGGGGGCTGCCCCAGGAAGAAGCAAAATCGGGGAGCGCTATCGCGCTCCCTGTGAAATTGCCCAGAAAGGGGGCCAGGAGCCCACCCTGGCCCCCGGTGATGTTGGGGGAGGGGGAGCGCCGTTGCGCCCCCCCGAAGAAGACAAGACGGGGAGCACCGTCGCGCTCCCCGCGAAAATAGCCGAGCGGGGTGCCAGGAGCCCACCCTGGCCCCCGCAGACTCCAGAGGGAGGGGAGCGTCGTCGCGCTCACCTCGAAGATGTACGGGGGCCCGGGACCCCATCCCCGGACCCCGAAGCAAAGACGGGGTGCGCCGTCGTGCTCCCCATGAAAATGCCCCCAAGCGGGGCACCAGGAGCCCACCCTGGCCCCCGCCGACGCTGGATGAGGGGGAGCGCAGTCGCGCCCCCCCCGAAGATGTTCGGGGGCCCGGGATCCCATCCCCGGGCCCCGAGTGCAGCCGGAGGAGCCGGCGAAGGTCTGCACGTCTGCCCGCCAGAGCGGGCAGACCAGAAATGCTGAGCCGGCTCCCGCGGCACCACGCGAGGGTGCTGGCCGTGCGGGGAGCCGGCGGGAGCCACCGAGGGTGGGCTCCCCAGGTGGCTCTCCATCAGGATGGTAATGCGAGGGCCCGGGTGGGACCGGGCCCCGCGAGAAGAGGAGGGGCCGGAGGTGGGCTCCCCGAGTCGCCAGGATCGCCGCCGGAAGCACTAACCGCCAGGAGCAGCCGGGGGTGGGCTCCCCGAGCTGCGAAGTATCCCTTGGGGGTCCGGGTGGGACCGGGCCCCCCACTGATGAGTGGAGATGCGGCGAAGAGCCAGGAAAAAGTGCAGCGTGGCTCTCCCCGGAACAGCGGGGGAGCCGCTGCTCTAGCAGGCAAACCTTCCCATAATGCCTTGCAGGCCAGGACAGGCCTGCAAGGTCAAAACAGCATTTTCTCTGCTTGGGGTGGCCCCAGGAGGACGGGGTAACCACCACATGAATGCCAAGGTGCAGGGGGAGCTGCAGGAGCAACGCAGTCTCCCCCAGCATGAAGAATGAGAAGTCCCTCCCTAAGTCTCAGGGGAACCTAAAAGAAACAACCCCTCAAGGGCTCAGCCAGCATTGAATCATCTTCTGGGCTGGAACTTTTGTTCTACAGCTGGGGGTGTATTGAGAAGTGCGTCAAGGAGTGAAGGGCTGAGTTGGGGATGTCTGGAGAAGGGCATCCCCTGGACTTTGAGAGGTGTAATTGCATCACAACTGCTGCATTTAACCATGTTATTTCTTTTAGGGGGACTGAAAGTCACATGTGTACTGTGAAGTGCTTGTGTACGGTGATGTTAAGTTAAATGGGGTTATGTTGCTGGACCTTCCTGCTAGGGGGTCTGGCTGTATTTACGTAATCCTATGATTTTACCTGTGATTCCTTTTAAAGTGAAGAGGTGCAACTGCAGGAGAAGTGCAGTTGCCAGGGTTATTTCTTTTAAAGGGACTGTAAGTCACATGTGTAAGGTGATGTCATAAGCGCAGTGGGGTTATGTTGCCAGACATTCCTGCTAGGGTGTCTGGCTGTATATACTTAATCCTGTGATTTCATCTGTGATGCCTTTTAGGGGCTGTAATTGCAATGCATTATAATGACCAACAAAGGTGATGAGTACTGTCATTCCAAAGTAATGCTTAAACATGTATTCTTGCTGCTGCGCTTAAGTGAGGAACAACCCAGACTGTTAGCCCTGAAGATGTAAGGGTGCATACTGTATGGACAATATGAGATGCGCAGTCAGGGTTATGTGTCCCTAGGGCAGGTGAACCTATTTTTAATGCGTGTTGAGGTAATGGGATGGGTCGCCACTGGGATGGTGCCAGTGCGCAGGGCCCTCGCTCCAGGTTATGTTCAACTAACTGCATTGGGGGCAAGATGATGTGCATACATGGGAGTGGTGGTACTAGACCCCACCCCCCCTGCGGGAGGGGTGGAGATGTTATGCAATGTCACAAAGTAATTCCAACAGCTTATGTATATTTGTAAATAGGTGCATAGTATTGAGTAGTGTGTGTGTTTAATAAATGTACTCTTACTTTTATAAAGCAAAGTACAGACTGGACAATCAATTATTGAGTGTTATTTCTGCGCACCTGCAAATGGCGATTACTAGCCCACACCATCTCCCTTGAGTAAGCCTAAAACTGCTCTGCAACGCTACCCTCTGAGAGTCAGGCGCTACAATTGGGTGTTTGGTTCCCTGTGAAGGACAAATGTATTCATGTTATTTGTGCAGGCCTCACAGATGCTGCCTCGTTTTCCAACATTGGTGTCTAGCGGTGGGATACATAGTATCCCATTCTGGTGCGCATTTATAGCATTTGATAAGTCCAGTTTTGCCACACATTATCTATGCAGTAATGAGCAAATGGAAGAGCGCAAGGCTCTGAGAAGGGTTCAAAGTTTTGGTTATGTGAACTAAAAGTATGGGAAAGGAAAGCCCAGCGCACATATATGTCATGTGAAGATATTATGGCTTAAATGTAAACTGTATTGATATGACTGAGTTTTTTTTATTTTTATTTTTTTATTGCATACTTCACAACCAAACACAGCTTTTAGCCAACAACCCTCGGGCCGGCAGCATATCTTCATGAACAGGAATACACAGCTATTAAGCCAACAACCCCTAGGGGCAGGCAGCGATCTTGAACCAGCAACTCTGAAGAGCAGTATGCATGAGGGGAACTTAGAAAGCTACCCAATAAAGAAAAAAGAAAAAACAAACAAAACATACTCAGCTTGCGTCGCAAAAGTATCGATCCTTGTACATTAAGCTGTGAAAGGTCAGTTATACATCAGTGTACGGTGGAAGGCATATCCTATCCAACATGTGTTGGCAAAACCTGCGACCCCTGTATGCAAACCCCACGTTGACCGTATCAGGGTAAGAGGGGGGGGGGAAGGGGAGGGGGGGAGTAGTCAAAGTGCTCAACCACATGACTTATCTTCAGCAGTGACCACTACCCACCCTGGGCTAGACAGACGCAGTATGCACAGTGCCCTCTAAGTCCACGGGCGACTCAGTATTAGTGTCCTCCGCTCTGGAAAGTAGAAATGTCTTGTAAAGTCCCCAGAAGTTCTTGGGTCTACTCCTAGGAGGAAGGAGCTCGCTAAAAGTCTCCGCTTGTGTGCTACAATAAAGCATATCGTGCGACCATTGTGCTATTGTGGGCAAGGGGCCTCTCGACCAACACATTGCAGCACGCCGCTTAGCTATGAGGAGCCCCATGTCCACTAATCTACGTATCGGCCTGGGCAGCAGTTTAGAGTACCCCAACAGAGCCAAAAGCGGGTCCGGAGTCAACTCTGTCTCTACTATTTCCCCCAACTCCCGAAAGATAGACTCCCAGAATTTGCGCACCCCTGGGCAGTGCCACGCAAGGTGTATAAAATCCGCCGGTTGTGCTCTACATCTCTCACAAGCCGAGGTGTCCCTTAACCCATATCTTTGTAAGCGCTCTGGGGTGTAGAAAACTCTGTTTACAAACTTAAAATGTATTAATCTGTGTCTGCCGTGCAAGGAAACACGTTGAGTGCCTGTGCAGCATTAGGTCCACGTGGAGTCATCAATAGTACTCTGCAAATCCCGTTGCCAGGCCAACCGAGCTCTAGTGAACTGGTGCGCTCTATGGGACATTGCTAATTTATATATATTCGTAACCATTTTTTGAGGCGACTTAGCTTTAATTACATACGACAATTACAAAACTTCAGGAGGTTCCAAAAGTTCTGCTCCTAATATGCCACCCAACGCCCTCCGCACTCTATGGAATTGAAACCGTTGTAACAGATTACTAGGAACCGCCGGGTCCGCCACCGCCTCCCAAGTTTTCGTTGTGCCATCTATAAACAAGTCTCCTGCCGTCAGTATCTTTAAGGAATGCAGCGCGTGGACTACCCCTTTATCTCTACACGGGGCCAACCAGCGAGTCCATTCAATGGGCATGGACGGGGCATATAGCAACGCCCCCGCCTGTAATTGCAACAAGTTATGCCATGCATGACGGGTTGAGTTGACCGAGTCCAAGATTCCGGTCCTACGATCCACGGGTTCGAAAAGTGTAGCTGGGAGAGGGAGGGGTTCCGCAAAAAGTTTCTCCATACGGAGAAACGGAATATTAGGCGGGCCGTGTATCCAATAGTATGCTAGAGCTCCCTGCGCCGCTCTATAATACAAGTTTAAATCGGGCGCCCCCAGACACCCCAAATGATATGGTAGTGTCAGTGTCTGCCAACTCACCCTAGCCTGCTTGCCAGCCCAGGCCAATTTAATTAATAATCTGTTGACTCTCTGAAAGAAAGAGCGGGGCAAAACCAAGGGTATATTTGTAAAAAGAAACAAGAAACGCGACAGGACAACCATCTTCATGATTGATATTCTACCAAGTAAGGACAGTGGCAGCCTGGTCCAGGTTTCAACATCATCCTCCAGCCTGCTGACTGTGGTGCCATAGTTTTCCCTGAAAACAGTTTCCGAGTCCGTGTGAATACGGATCCCAAGATAACTAATCGCTTCGGTGGACCACTGTAGAGGGTAGTCCGGCTCAAAGGGATGCGTGATTGGGGTAAGTGGGAAAATTATTGATTTGGACCAATTGACACGCAGGCCCGAAAGCGCACCGAAGTGTACCACTTCCCGTAGCAATGAGGAGAGGTTATCTTCTGGCTCATGGACATATAATAAAGTGTCGTCAGCATAGGTAGAAACAATAATCTTATAAGTTGGGTAGCAGACACCTTTGTGGCCGTGATATTCCCTTAAAGCGCACGCAAGGGGCTCCGCCACCAAGGCATATAAAATTGGGGACAACGGGCATCCCTGCCTCGTCCCTCTGCTGATCGTAATGGCTTCGGTCACTAAGTCGCCTATTTTGATACGAGCCGTGGGGGAGTTATATAATACC
This sequence comes from Calotriton arnoldi, assembly GCA_963921515.1. Taxonomy (NCBI): domain Eukaryota; kingdom Metazoa; phylum Chordata; class Amphibia; order Caudata; family Salamandridae; genus Calotriton; species Calotriton arnoldi. The sequence goes on from CAWUFW010000937.1 coordinate 2,265,528, forward strand.
CCAATAAGTTGAAGGAAGACGGGGCCCAGTCCCATCCTGGTTAAGACATGTCGCATGAAAGGCCATTTTACAGAATCGAAGGCTTTCTCCATGTCGAGGAAAACCGCGACCGCCCTAGAGTCTGGATTAGTATGCTGAATGGCACCGAACACCGTGCGGAGATTGTGGGCGAGGTTCCTATTCGGAATAAACCCCACCTGTTCCGGGGCCACCAGTACTGGCGCCAGAGGTACGAGCCGATTGGCAAGGATCTTAGCAAACAACTTGGTGTCGACATTAAGCAGGGACAGAGGACGGTATGAGCCACACTCGTCTAATGGCTTATCCGGCTTAGGGATGGCGACAATCATCGCCTCTCTCATCGTCGGCGGCATCGTGCCCGACGCGCACATATCGTCAAAGAGTGTTGAAAGATGCGGGAGCAGTAAATCAAGAAAGCTTTTGTAAAAGCCGACAGTAAGGCCATCTGATCCCGGAGCGCTCGTGGCCTTCATGCTAGTCAGGGCCAAGATTATCTCATCTTTTTCAATCGGTCGCATAAGAAATTCACGGTGGGAGTTATCGAGAAAAGGCAGTTGAATATGCTCTAGATAGTGAAATATTTCTTCCTCCGATCCGGACAATCGTGCCGAATATAATTCCGAGTAGAATTGTCTGAACCTGTCAGCAATATCCACCTCTTCCGTTAAAATCTCACCATCGGCCGCCTTAAGTTCTGAGACCCGCGTTCTACCTCGTCTGGCCTTCAATATTCGTGCTAAGACAGAACCCGGCCTATCCCCTTCGCCGTACACTCGGGCCGTGGCGTATTTACCTAAGTGTTTAACTTCACTTTCCGCTGTGTCCTGATACTCTCCCAGAAGTTCTCTGATTTCGCGCATGGTCTCCCCATCATTACACTCCAGCTGGCGTCGTTCAAGGATAGTCAGTTTATGCTCGAGATCCGCCAGTCTCTGTCGGATAGAGCGCAGTACACCCGAGTGTTTTGCCATGGCCACTCCCCGGATGTAGACCTTAAAGGTCTCCCAGATCACCTGAAAGCTATCCACGGAACCCACATTCACCGTAAAGAAAGTGTCAATGGCTTCAGCTATACCTTCTCTAAAGACAGGGTCCAATAAGGAATAGGGCGGGAACCGCCAGGTGAACGGCGGGACAGCCCTCCCCGGCATGCTCAGCACCAGCAGTAAGGGAGAATGATCCGATAGTGTACGAGGGAGTATCTTGCATTCCTGGATGCCACACAAAAGCTGGGAAGATATCAACCAATAATCTATACGAGTGTGCAAATTATGATATGCTGAGAAATGCGTGAAACCCCTCTTTTCCGGGTACCTCGATCTCCAGACATCGCACAGATCCATACCCAACAGCACACTCTCAAGAGCCTTGGCTGCCGCCGAAGGGCGCCTCACCGGTCCCCCCGACCTGTCTAAATCCGGGTTCCGGACAAGGTTAAAGTCCCCCCCCCACAGGAAGCGCGACTCCGGGTACCTATAGAGAGCACTAGCAAGGTTACTATAAAACTCCGGACAATCGTAATTGGGGCCATAGACATTAACCACAATGAAGTTAGCTCCTGTCCCTTGACACCTGGAGAGTACAAACCGACCCTCGCTATCTGAATCTAGTTGTACCATTGTAATAGCCGACCTAGGGTTCACCCACGTCAGCACCCCTCTAGCATGCGTCGTGAAGCCTGATGCGTTAATGTTGCCTAGTAGACCTCTACTGCGTAGCAAGGGACTGGACAGGGGAAGATGTGTTTCCTGTAGCAGGGCTACATCAATATTATGCCTGTGTAGATAATGCAGCACCCTGTGCAGATTCCGGTGATCATTAAGCCCTCGTACATTCCATGTAAGAGCTCGCAATGTGCCTAGGGTCGCTAACGTGTGTGTATCACCGTGCCCCGCCACCATGTGAAATATATCGCATTGTATGACCCGACCCACACCACAGAGAACTAGTATTCACATCGTGTACATTTAGGCGCATAGCTTCGTATAACTTTAACAACAACAGTTTCCCCTTCAGCAGTCCGCCCCCCACCCACATCAGACCTCCCCCAACTTGGTCGTGGTTCATCCCTCAAAACACTCACCCACCCAAAAACCCAAATCTTCACTCCCTAGTGTGCTTCACTCGGTGGCAGATGTTGCTCGCTGTGCAATATACAGCTGTAAAAACACTGTTAACAGGTCACCCCCACGCATCGTCATAGAAAGAGTGTACAGTCTCACAGACCAAATAAATGCAGACCATAATGTACTAACTGCTCAAGCCTGGCCATAGGCCCCCTTCGTTTAAGTCACATAATATCGCAAATCCACGTCCGCGATTATAAGAAAGACCATCCTGTTCGTGCCAAACCTACTCACTCCCGCTCCCTCCCATGGCACCCCCCAACCCTAAGCAACATCCAACCCCATGGGCCAACTGTCCGTTCCATGAGGCGTTTGAGTTAGCATTCCAGAGTTACTCCCCCCCCTCACCAGGTGTGTCAATGAACCCCACCCCCTTGCCATCATCATCTTGATCAGACATTTAGTCACCTGCATGACCATATCACACATGCCGGAAGACCATACTTATCGTCCATTCGCAGTCAGCTCCCTCAGTCCTGATCGTCGAGTGTGCCCCCAGTCGCCTCAGACACCAGTTGTTGCTCCGGACTATGGCGCCGCTCCTTGGTCCAGCCTTTTAGGGCTTTTTGTAAGACTTGAGGATCCGTGAAAATATGGGAGCGTCCCTGTCTATTGACCCGGAGTTTCGCAGGGTACAGCGTAGCGTAGTCAATGCCTAAGTCACGGAGTTGCTTTTTCATGGGGACAAACTGGCGACGAGCTTCCTGAACCCGAATAGTGAAATCTGGGAACAAAGATATTTCAGAGCCTTCGTACTGTAACAAGCGTTTCTCCCTTGCCACTCTCAGTGCTGCATCCCTGTCCCGGTAGTTGAGCAATTTAGCGATGATAGGGCGAGGCGGCGCTCCCAGAGATGGGCGAGGACCTAGAGAGCGGTGCGCTCTCTCCACCACAAACATGGCAGAGAAAACTCCTTCACCCAATAGTGTGATCAGCAGCTTTTCAACAAAGTGTTCCATGTTTCCAGTGGGTGTGGTCTCCGGCAGACCAGTGATCCTGAGGTTACAGCGGCGGGAACGTGCTTCCAAATCTTCCGTTTTGTTGTGGAGAACTCGCAGGACTTTCCCCAGTTGCTTATGCTCTGTGTCTAACGTGGTGTGCGCTTCTTCCACCTCCGTTATTCTCCGCTCAGTCATGTCCAATCTTTCCGCATGTTTGTCTAAACGCTCCGCCATTCTGTCCATGCGGTAGGAAAGGGCATCCATCTTGGTGCCCAGAGAGTTGATCCCGCTTTGCAAGTTCTTCTCCATAGCCACCAGCATCTCGCGGAGATCCGGACTGGGGTCTTCCGGCGTGGTTCTACCCTGCATCCGCTCAGCCCCCTCCGTTGTGGCGTCGTGCGATTTTGACCGTTTGTGTTCGAAGGAGAGTTTGGGTTGAGCCCTGTCCACCTTACCCATGTCGACTTGCAGTGGGGACTCACCAAGTCAGGGACCACAGCGTAGCAGGCCCAAGATCACTCAAACCAGGCACCAGAGGCGGCAAAAGGGCCCCCCCAAATCCACCGGGCCCCAGCCCAGACAGGTGTGGTCCAGGGCAGGTCCCCCCACCGAGTAATACTGGTGTCTTGCGTCCCTCTGCTGACGTTAGGCTGCGAGGCAGTGTAACAGTGCGCAAATCCGCACCTCGATCCAGGCCGCAGATGACAGACAATCTGGAGGGTGTCCCAGCCTCCAGCAACTAAATCTCAGCTACCCTCCAGGCGGCACTCCGATGTCATGGGCAGTCCAGCTGGTCAACACTCCCCAACTCGTCTCCACACTACATTGGGCCACTTGGGACCACGAGAGACCAGGACCAGGGGTGGAAGCCAAGGCCGACCGCTACTGCTAGTGTCTGTGAAGCACTCTGCCCTTTCTCAACTCCAGCACAGCAGCGCAGGTTTCATGCTCCAGCGCAGTCGCTCCCGGGCAGCCAGAACCACTCCAAGTCTCCGCTACTATCCCCGCTGGCCAGTCTCCGCCTGACTTTCCCTAGAGGCGGGGTCAAACCAAGCAGGCATTCGTGCTGTGGGCCGGTATTCACAAGGCCCGTCCGCCGCCCTCAGAGGCCCGCAGCCAGAGCGCCAAGGACAAAACCCACACGGACAGCAGGCAAGCCGAAACTGGAGGGGGGGGGGGAAGTCCGCGCCGTCTGATCGTAAGGGCGCACTTCAAAGGCAGCACCCCACGCCGGTACTGAGGCTGCTTCTCGGGCTCTGTGGGAAGAGAAAGCGGGGGTTCCCAGGTGGGGCGCGCACGCCGCCCCCGTTATCTGCCTAAGACCAGACGGCCGGTCCCGACGTCTCGGTCCACCCCCGCCACACTCCTTACTCTCTTCAGGCGACTAGGCACTCCTCGGCGTCGTCGCCATACAGTCAGGCTCCAAAACGGGGGGGGAGAGAGGCCCAAGTCACGGAAGCAGCCTCAGGGGCTGGGGCGGCAACACAGCGCACCACAGCACAGCCGCTCGACGTATAACAGCCACGGCCGCTGCAGCGCACTTCAGCTCGGGGATCCTGGCCTAACGAGGCTAGTGACGACCAAGGCGATTATCATCGGTTATGGTGATCGGAACAGAGCCGGAGTACAACCCTCCGGTGCCCGGCTCGTTCTGACTTTCCGAGCTCAGCTTTGGCAGTATCGGGCACTGGGAGACTGTCGGATTCCTGGTGAAGAGTGCAACGATGCTTCGGAGCTCAAGGCTCAAGCGGCCATCTTGGTCGCGAGCAAGCTCCGCCCCCCCCTATGACTGAGTTAAGTTGATTATCATGTGCTAGCGGGATGGTGCTTTCCAGTAAATGAGTGCATACAAATGTTCTAAGCCATATTGTACCCCTTTGAACCCTAACACTACATACACGACACCTGCATGAGGAGGGTGTCTCCTCAAGAGATAGGGACAGCAACTGATACCTACATCACAGATGGGGGTGTAGGGGTGGAGTGACCTTTATGGGGGACAGGACAGGAAAGGGGTCTTGGGAGGTTCCCGCGCTTTTTAAGGGCAGGGAGGGTTTCCACAGAAGGGGCCCCAGATATCCTTTCCAGCTGAAAGTTTCTTGCTATTGGCGCAGGCCAAAACCACTGGAAGGGTGGGGCAGGAGGTTTCTTTACCCCGGGTAGTAACACCCCAGGGGTTCCCATGGTGGGGGACCCCAAGAGACTTTTCCCACGGTGGGAGGAGGGTGTGGTAGAGTTGAGTGTCTGGCAGGCCCCCCAGGTTAACTGGTGGGGAGGTGAGCAACCCAGGGCTGGCCCCTGGTAGTGGGTGGCCCCAAAGGAGGGTAGTTCTTGAGTGAGGGTGTGTAGTGGTAGCCCCTAGTTACCCTAGGTGGGCTAGGTAACTGACCCAGTGGAGATCTGAGTGGGGGTGATATACTCCCTAGATTCCAGGGGAAGGGTTAGTGGTGGACCCTGAGGTGTCAGGGTCGGGTAAGTGGTTACCCAAGGAAGCAACAGGATGTCATTCTGGAGCTGGTGTTGTGAACCTGAAGTGGTGGCTGGGGCGATGCCTAGCTGGTGACCAGTCAGGTAGGTCCTGTGGGGCTTGGACCCCAGGACCAGGAGCATGGGGGTGTTCCCCTAGCTCGCGGCAGGAGGTAGACTTCTGCAAGGTAGTACCACCCTGAACGCAGGTGGGGCCCATCTTAAGTGAAGGGACCCTGTGTTTCCCAAAGGGGTGGTGCAGGCCTAGCCGGGATCTTTAGGGCCCCTGGCTGATGGAGGTAGTACCGCCCTGAAGACAGGTGGGGCCTATCTTAAGTGAAGGGACCCTGTGCTTCAGAGGAGGGTGGTGCAGGCCTAGCCGGGATCTTTAGGGTCCCTGGCTCAGTGTGGTAGTACCACCCTGAAGGCAGGTGGGGCCTATCTTAAGTGAAGGGACCCTGCTCTTCAGAAGGGGTGGTGCAGGCCATCCAGGGATCATGTGGGTCCCTGGACGGTCTCCCAAGGCGCTGCAGGGAGACCGGGGAGAGCCATGAGAGGTGGGCCTGGGTGTAGCTAACTCAGGGCCACAGGCTCTCTAAGGGTACTCCTGGAGGAGAGCGCGCCTCTCGGAGGGAAGGGTGCATAGGCCCTGTTCTGGCAGCGGAGAACAAGGAAGGGGTCTATATTTCCCGGGGTAGTTTCCGTGTGGAGCTACTGACGGGGGGAATGAGCTGTAGGATGTCTGACGAGGCACCCTCAGTGTTCCTCCCTGGCACTGCCAGTGTGGTAGTGAGGCCGGTCTGAGGTCCTATCAGGGAGCCAGGCCAGTGGCCAAAGGTGCTTTTCTGTGTGGGGAAAGCATGAGTGGCTGTGCTTTCTTTAGGGAAGACAGTCATCCCGAAAGGGTGGTGGCAGCTGAATGACCCCAGTGGCAGGCTGAGGGTGAGGGTCCAGAGAGGTTGCATCTTTGGGGTGCAAGGACCAAAAGGAGAGAGGGTACTGGTTGGAACAAACTCTGGAAGGGAGACCAGCTAGTGACCCCGGGGATGGGATGTAGACCTGTCCCAGAAGACCGTATCGGTGCTGAGGCACTGTACCCTTGTCCAGAGAAGGGGTAGGCATAGTGTTGCATGCCCAAGGGCAAAGGTGGGCCTAGTGAGGCTGAGTCCATGTAGACCATGAGTGACCTAGAGGTATCTAACCTAGAGCCCGGAGGGTTCTTAGGGTAGTCTGGGATCCCTGTCATGGGTGGAGATTTCATGGATGGGAGGAGTAGATGGTCTGAGCGGATAACTGGTGAGTAAGGGGGGTCTGGTCAGAACCCCTTATAACTAGTTATCGCTGACTACGGGAAGAATACCCATGTAGAGTGGCTATTTCTTCCCTGTAGGAATCAGCTGGGCGCGGCGTGTGTTAGAAGGTGGTTCTGACACTCTGGGCCACCCGGGTTTTTCGCTTTTTGAGCACCTATTTGTTGAGCTTTTACTGTGGGAGAGCCTAATAAGTTGGGACTCACCCACAGTGAACTCATGATGAAAGAGACTGCGTGTGGATTTTACTGGTGTCCCCCTAGCTTGACTAGGCCGCTGCACAGCAGCTGGAGTAAGGGGCACCGGGCTGGTTACATGCAAACACCTGTGTACATGCGTGTGCACACGTGTAGGGGCTGCGCAGGGGAGATTCCTGGTGTGTGCAGCCCAGGAGCAGATACAAAGTGAATGGTGTGGCAAAACTTATGCAGAATTGGGTGGTGACATGGAATAGGCTTTATACACTGGGAAGAAACATGCCAGGGAAAGTCAGTGTGTTTTACTGTGTTTTTCACTTCATTATTCCCCTATGGGGAAGTGGAGCCCATGGGCTAGTGTCACTTTCCTAAGGCCTACACATTCCAGACACGCACTAAAGTCCACTGTAACGGGTGTGAGAAGAAGTATTCTGCAGAGTCCAAAGTCATATTTGTACTGCTTTTGGGTCATCCAGAACTGTCATATTTTTCTGAGTCAGCCCTAACCAGGCCCTGGCTGGGGGCTGACCTCAGTAGCCTGGAATGATGACCTTTCTTCCCAGAGCGAAGACCTCCTCTCCACGAAGAGAAGATGGATGGGGCTACAGGCTCATCTATCAGCAGCTGTCACTGGGTGCCAGGCACCAGGCTGCACCAGGGAGGGAAGGCAGCGAGGGGGGAAGGGGCTTTCAGAGACCATGTGGCAGGAGACCCTGGACGACGCCATCTTGAACAAACCCAGAGGCCTGGGCAGGAAGGAGGGAGCAGGGGCAGAGAAGTGATGTGTCGCTGTGTGATAGGGCAAACAGAGACTTCCTGCCAGCCCCCTCCCCAACTTCTTAAAAAGAACTTGCACAGGAAGAGAAGCTCTCTCTGGGGTGTGGTCTGCTGAGGCAGAGGGTGCTGGAGCCTGGCGCAATGGGCAGTTGGAAGAAGGAACCCCCTGACTGACCCAGGATCCTGAAACAGCGCCAGGAGAAGAGTCCAGGACCAGTGCGCAGAAGCCGCTGCGCAGAGAGAAGAGAGGCACAGGAGGAGAGCCAGGCGAAAGGCTGGCGCAGGGAGCCAGTGAAAACAGCTCCCTGCTGAAGTTCACCCTCTTGGAGGCAAAGAGGGCAGCGACAAGTGCTCCAGATGGATAGAGCTGGCCATCCGGAGCGAAAGGAGACCGGAATGGTGCAAATCTGACCCTTGGGGGCCGAGATACACCCCCCAGAAGGGAGGCGACATTTGACCCCACATGGGACCAACGACGAAGCGCGTGGGGCTCCGCCGCCGGTCGCGATTATGCCCCCGGGGTGAGTCGGATCGCGCTCCCCGTGAAATTGCCCAGAAAGGGGGCCAGGAGCCCACCCTGGCCCCCGGTGATGTTGGGGGAGGGGGAGCGCCGTCGCGCCCCCCGAAGAAGACAAGACGGGGCGCTCCCCACGAAAATAGCCAAGCGGGGTGCCAGGAGCCCACCCTGGCCCCCGCAGACTCCAGAGGGAGTGGAGCGCCATCGCGCTCCCCTCGAAGATGTACGGGGGCACGGGACCCCATCCCCGGGCCCCAAAGCAAAGTCGGGGAGCGCCGTCGCGCTCCCCGTGAAAATGCCCCCAAGCGGGGCGCCAGGAGCCCACCCTGGCCCCCGCCAATGCTGGATGAGGGGGAGCGCCGTCGTGCCCCCCCGAAGATGTTCGGGGGCTTTGGGATCCCATCCCCGGGCCCCGAGTGCAGCCGGCGAAGGTCTGCACGTCTGCCCGCCGGAGCAGGCAGACCAGAAATGCTGAGCCGGCTCCCGCGGCAGCACGCGAGGGTGCTGTCTGTGCGGGGAGCCACCGGGAGCCACCGGGGGTGGGCTCCCCAGGTGGCTCTCCATCATGATGGTAATGCGGGGGCCCGGGTGGGACCGGGCCCCGCGAGAAGAGGAGCGGCCGGGGGTGGGCTCCCAGAGTCACCAGGAGCGCCGCAGGAAGCACTTACCGCCAGGAGCAGCCGGGGGTGGGCTCCCCGAGCTGCGAAGTATCCCCTGGGGGTCCGGGTGGGATCGGGCCCCCCACTGATGAGTGGAGATGCGGCGAAGCGCCAGGAAAAAGTGCAGCGCGGCTCCCCCCGGAGCAGCTGGGGAGCCGCTGTTCTAGCAGGCAAACCTTCCCATAATGCCTTGCAGGCCAGGACAGGCATGCAAGGTCAAAACAGCGTTTTCTCAGCTTGTGGTGGCCCCAGGAGGACGGGGTCACCACCACATGAATGCCAAGGTGCAGGGGTTGCTGCAGGAGCAACGCAGTCTCCCACAGCATGAAGAATGAGAAGTCCCTCCCTAAGTCTCAGGGGAACCTAAAAGAAACAACCCCTCAAGGGCTCAGCCAGCATTGAATCACCTCCTGGGCTGGAACTTTTGTTCTACAGCTGGGGGTGTATTGAGAAGTGCGTCAAAGAGTGAAGGGCTGAGTTGGGGATGTCTGGAGATGGGCATCCCCTGGAGTTGGAGAGGTGTAATTGCATCACAACTGCTGCATTTAACCACGTTATTTCTTTTAGGGGGACTGAAAGTCACATGGGTACTGTGAAGTGCTTGTGTAAGGTGATGTTAAGTTAAATGGGGTTATGTTGTTGGACCTTCCTGCTAGGGGGTCTGGCTGTATTTACGTAATCCTATGATTTTACCTGTGATTCCTTTTAAAGTGAAGAGGTGCAACTGCAGGAGAAGTGCAGTTGCCAGGGTTATTTCTTTTAAAGGGACTGTAAGTCACATGTGTAAGGTGATGTCATAAGCGAAGTGGGGTTATGTTGCCAGACATTCCTGCTAGGGTGTCTGGCTGTATATACTTAATCCTGTGATTTCATCTGTGATGCCTTTTAGGGGCTGTAATTGCAATGCATTATAATGACCAACAAAGGTGATGAGTACTGTCATTCCAAAGTAATGCTTAAACATGTATTCTTGCTGCTGCGCTTAAGTGAGGAACAACCCAGACTGTTAGCCCTGAAGATGTAAGGGTGCATACTGTATGGTCAATATAAGATGCTCAGTCAGGGTTATGTGTCACTAGGGCCGGGGAACCTATTTTTAATGCGTGATGAGGTAATGGGGTGGGTCGCCACTGGGATGGTGCCAGTGCTCAGGGCCCTCGCTCCAGGTTATGTTCAACTAACTGCATTGGGGGCAAGATGATGTGCATACATGGGAGTGGTGGTACTAGACCCCCCCCCCTGCGGGAGGGGTGGAAATGTTATGCAATGTCACAAAGTAATTCCAACAGCTTATGTATATTTGTAAATTGGTGCATAGTATTGAGTAGTGTGTGTGTTTAATAAATGTACTCTTACTTTTATAAAGCAAAGTACAGACTGGACAATCAATTATTGAGTGTTATTTCTGCGCACCTGCAAATGGCGATTACTAGCCCACACCATCTCCCTTGAGTAAGCCTCAGACTGCTCTGCAACGCTACCCTCTGAGAGTCAGGCGCTACAATTGGGTGTTTGGTTCCCAGTGAAGGACAAATGTAGTCATGTTATTTGTGCAGGCCTCACAGATGCTGCCTCGTTTTCCAACACTAATGCTAAGCTAAAGCGAGCAGGTGAGACCTGCTCTTTACATTGAATGTGACTGTCAGCGACAACCGGCTAAGCGGGACCTGCACTTAGTGCTACATCAAGGACAGCCCGCTATGACTGCCAATGTGAAGCTACAGCAACGACCGTTCACAACGCTTGACTGGCTTTCCGTGCTACAGCAATGACTGTCTGCATCTCCCGACCTGCTCTTCGTGCTATGCTGAGCCTCCTCCTCGCAGCCTACTCCAACGCGAATGGAACTCTTTCCATTGGACTTGAGAACGTAACGTTTCAGCGGAACTAACCTGGTCCCTGTACACGGCATGTGCTCCATTGTGATCGGCGTAAACTTGTGACTTTTCCCCGGTCTAGCGCAACCAGACGACTGCGAGTGCTGCTTTGTGCTTTTAGTTGCTATTTTCACTTAAAGCTTAAAATTGAGTATCAAGGGTTCTACTGATTGAATATTTGTCATTTTCATATCATTTTATATATTAAAATGTATATATTTTTCTAAATTGGTTTGAAAATGTTCTTGTGTGGTGTTTTCACTTTATTACTGTTTATGTGCTGTATCAATACTTTACAAATGTCTCTAAGCTTAGCCTGACTGCGTTTGTGCCAAGCTACCATAGGGTTAAGCACAGAATAATTTATTGGACTAAATTAACCTGTGCTTTTAGTCAGGGCAAGTACCCCCAAATGCTTGGTAACTCATATCTCTGAGTCTACTGTTTGGAGTTTTGGTGATTTGGTTTCATTTTCATTATTAAATATTACTCTAGCTTTCTAAATTGATTATGGATTTTTCGTGTGTTGTATTTTTACTTTATTACTGTTTGAGTGTTGCATAAATACTTTAAACATATTGGGCCATATTTATCAACATTTCACGCAATGCAGCAAGCCAGCTTGCTGCGCTGCACTGCACTGTGTGAAAGGGAGAGAGCAGGAATGTGCTGTATTTAACATAATACAGCACACTCCTGCTCTCTGCTTGCGCTGGTGCACAAATTGCTGCCTAGCACCAACGCAGGCACCCTTACACCATGGTGCAAGGGTGCCTGCTTTACAGGCAGGAATGTTTTGTGCAGGAAGGGAAGCCTTCCTGCACAAAAACAATCCTATGAGGCTTTTTCCTCTTTCTACGTGTGCTGCAGAATATGAAGAAAGAGGACAAAACCAGGAGAAATAAATATATTTCTCCTCGTTATGCCTCCCCTGGGGAGGCGTAGAATACTGATGCATTCTCAGGTCTTGTTGTATTGGTAAATCTGGGAATGCTTCAGAATCCATGGGTGGATGCGTGGGAACACCCACACTCCATCCATGGAGTGCCTCCCTGGTGCGGAGTAACGCAAGGCAGCAACTTGTGTTGCCTTGCTTTACTCCAGATTTACCAAGCCACGCAGAGCCATGCAAGGTGGCCTTGCATGGCTTGGTAAATCTCATCTAGGTTTTGTGTCTCCCTTGCCCCTCCTTGCGTGGGGAAAGGGTGACATAAAATGTTGATAAGTATGCCCCATTGCCTCTAAGTTAAGCCTGGCTGCTTTGTGCAAGCTACCAGAGGGTGTAGCACAGGTTTATTTAGTGACTTTCGTGGTTCACCATGATAAGGATTGTGTTTATTATTTGAGTTGAGCTTCAACCCCTCTCAGCAAAAATACAGGGGCATATTAGCAAGGGCACTATCGCCGCTTTAGCGGCACTTTTTGCCGCTAAAGCGGCGATATTCTTATCGCCCTATCAGCAAACTGTCTCTAACAGCAGTTAGAGACAGTTTTCGGGCATTAGCGCCCGTGTTTTTACCGCTTTGCATGTCAGCGATATTTATCGCTAATGACATGCAAAGTGGGCGTTCCCGACGAACAAACCTGGGAAACACCCGCTAACAGGCCTATCGCCTATTAGCAAGGTGGCCATGGCCCCAGTTAGCGACGTGAAAAGTCGCGCTAACCGAGGTCATCGCCATTTATTTAACACCTGCAATTAGCAGGTGTTAGCCATATCTAACATGGGGGGGTGGATTATGCTGATACGACCACAGGGTCGTATCAGCAAGGTTATCGCCGTTTTCCATGAAACATCGCTGGAAAACCACCGCTATGGCTGGAATAATTATCGCCATAGCGCTAAATGTCGCTAATACAGCGTTAGCATGGCAAATTATTCCGACGATAGCCGGCGATAAAAAAGTGCTCGTTAAACACGCTTGCGATGTTTAGCGCACTTTTTAGATAATATGCCCCACAATTTCTTACACATAGTATTTAAAAATTGGAACATGTGTACTAAAGATTTACATGTCCTGGCAGTGAAAAACCACCAAAGTCGCTTTTTCACTGTAGCAATACTATTTCTCCCATAGACTAACACTTTGTTACATTATTACATTATAATAAGTGATTATTTCAGTTTGGGAACAGCTAGAGAAATACTTCTTGCACTCATTTGAATTGTAATATGAAATTCTAATTAATGGTAAAGTCGGATTATAAATTACTATTGTAAAAAGTTACTTTTATAAAGCTAAAACGTTTCTTCCTAAACTGAATGTGCCTTTCTGCCAGTGTCCAGGGTCACATGACTGTAATTGCTCTCCGTAGTGTGATGTGTATTTCCTCCAGACAGGATCAAAGGGCCTTGGGTGTGGGGAAGGGTGTTCATCTCCTAAGCAGGATGGCCTGGGAGGTTGTACTCAGCTCTTCCTGAAGTTCAAAGGGTAGCCTGGGGGCTGCATCCAGTTCCTTCCTGACTTCTGAAGATACCTGCCCTGTCAGTTTTAAATGCAGCTAATACCTGGGCCTGCCTGCCCTTTGTTTTACTAGCCAGGCTGGAGCCAGACCCAGGGGGAAAGGGAAGAACTTACTAGAACCAGTTTAGGGTAAGATAAAGGGGGTGTCTCTCACCCACAGGCTAGCATTGGGCATATAAGTAGCAACCCCGAACCTCTCATAAGAACACTCCTGGACCTTATAAGACTCAGCAGAACTCCCCTGCTGTCTGATGCCTGAAAGAGGCCTGGTCCTGCTTGCTTCGAACCCCGGACCCCAGAAGTGACTCCAAGGGTCAGTTGACTGACCTGTTTGAGCTACAGGGACCTAACAAGCTTCAAGTGACCTCCCCTGCAGCTGCCCAGCTGACCAGCACCAACTGGATCTGTATGAACCAAGCTGCTGGCTTCTGCTGGAGTGAGTCCTAAGCTCCAAGAGGCTCCCCCCAGATCCTGGACCCTTGGCTGGAGTTAGAGTGTACTCTCCACCCTTAAATCTACAAGAACTGGACTCAAGGTGAAACAACAGAGGCTCTGGGCTCTTCATTATGAAAAGTACCATCTCCAGTCTCCTTGCAGACACAAGCAGACTTCACCAAGACCAACACGGAAACTGCATCCGGTTGCAGACAACACCTGCCTGGATACAGACGCCGGGTCTCACCACCTGAACCTCTTTGCATCGACGACCGCCCCACATTTTCCGCCACCATGAAATTCCGATCATTGGCCAGCTCTTTGCGCTGACCCTGAGCGCACCGCGGTCCTCTACTAATGCGAAGTTTCGATCGAGGCCTGGGTCTTCAGCAACCTGCCGTCGGCAAGCCCCTCTTTAGATCCAGCCTGTAGCCAGACTGCCAATAACCTCATCGACTAGGACTTCTTGTGAAAAACTGGACTATGTTGGAGGGGAAACATTTCACCGGGACAAACTAGTCCCTGTGTCTGACCTGCTCTTCATCGTGGTTAGCCTTAAGTTTTGGCTTGCCCTGGTCCTGTGCTACCAGATTATCGTGATTAATTGAATTAAGTGGACTAAATTAACGTGTGCTTTAGTCAGAACAAGTGCCCCCAAAGGCTTGGTAGTCCAGTATTCAGTCTGACTGACTCTCACTAGAGCCCAGGTGGGTATCAACGGCCCACCAGTGAGCAGAAGTCAGGATGCTGCGGGCTAGGCAGCAGGCATCAGTGACACTCCTCCGATCATGTGGTAAGTTTTCCTAAGTCCAGCGACTGGTCTCAGGTACTTCTGGGTTCCAATGATTGAATCAAAGCTCTGCTTCCACAGGTTGCAACCCGACACGCTTCACTGTTGTACGACGCTCCAGGGCGCTGGTGCTCTCTCTTCATCATGGCCCCCACCTGGCATATGTGGGTCCCAAATAGTGCACTGAGGGTGATGGCCCTTATGGGTCACAACACTACATAGGGCAATAATGGCTTGCTTCTTGTCACAGGGCTGCACCAGGGTGACGGTCCTTATGTTCACCGCAGACCCCACTTGGAATACGGGGGTCATGCACAGAACACATAAGGCAATAGCCCCTTCGGGTCACAACACTACATATGGCAATGGTCCTCTCGTTGTCAGAGCATTGCACCAGGGTGATGGCCCTTCTCTTCACTGCACCCCACACCTATTATACAGGGTTTGCAAACAGCAGCACTGTGGCAGACGGACCGATCGCTGCAACAGTCCATAATGTGGACCCATGTCTCACACTCTGCGTCAGGAATGCACTTGACAGGATCCCCACAGGATCTTGCTCCATTCAGGCAATCTCGTCCTTCTCACAGGGCCCTCTGATCACAGCCAGCATGCTGATGGAGGTGCTCCAGGTTGCAGGGTGAGTGGTCTTGATTCTCCTGGGTAATTTCCTCTCACCCAGCGGGGAGCCTAGAAGAATTCAGTCCCCAGTCCTGGTCAGAAGAGGCCGATGTCATGCTGAGCTTCTCCAAGCTGATGTATAGCTTCAGGTTGACAATTTTGGAAGTCTCAAGCCCGCCCTTTGTTAAATCTGTTTACAGACACAGATGTGGTTTAGTATCTTAGTTGTTGAAGTTTGTGTTGTGGGGAGTGTCCCCACTTTGAAGTTCCCATTCCTCTGTCCTGTCCTTTGCTCATGAAACAGTTTCTCATAGGAGGTCTATCTCCAGTCTTGATAGCCCTACAACACAGGCCATGGGAGTGATTAGAGGATCACACCTGAATGCCAGCCTCACTGAGATATGCCTAGCAAAAGGTTACAATGGCCGTCAGCCCTATTCTTTATGATTCCCTTATCAGCCCCATTTCCTTCCTGAGATGTGCACAGGCCCCACTAACCAGTGACCTTTTCAGAATCAAAGAACTCTTTTGAAGTGCACAAGAGAGCCTGGCTTTCCCTTCTCTAGTGAGTGTGTGACCCACTCAGCTCACAAGAGTGCAGGCACTCCACAAATCTGTCTGGGATGGCCCCTCCACCACCACCTCCATATTCCTTCCTCAAGACCCTGGGCTTCCAATATGGAATCAGCAGGCCTCCATGTTTTGTATCACTCACAGGCACACATATATCACACCACACAAACACACACACACACACATGCGCACACACAAACACACACTGCACGGCATTACCACCACGTAGGCTAAGAGTGAGTTAAGCACACCGCAGCAGAAATTTACATGACTGGGCTGGGCTCACTCCAGTGACACAGGTAAAAAGATCTCTGCTGATCACTATTACAACAAACATTGACAAATGTGAGAGCTATTGGCTTTGGTAAGGTTAATGCTGACGCTCGACTGCTTCGGAGCAACTTTACCTTTGTACCATGAAGCACAACAAAGCTTGGTGGGTTGATGTACCTGCTAGAGAAATATATATGCAGCCTGAAGGACGCCATGGGGACGGTTCTGTTACTTGTTCCTGCTCTGTATGATATCTTTAAGGAAGAATAAAATACAACATATCTATTTTTTTAACAGTGCCTCTCCTCAAACACATCATGATTCTGATCTTACTCCCAGAGTCTTAACCCCTAAAAATTATCTTGTGTCTTGGTTCCGGCTGCTTAGAGTTTACAAAGACCCCGATCTTTTTAACATTTCTTCTACAATGGCTGGGGATGGAGCAAGGAGGGCTGACAGAAGAAACAAAAATAGGACTGGCTGTGTAGATTCATGCTGTGCAAGCTGCTCGCTCAAAGACTGAAAGAGGTGTCTAGAAATACAGTTTTTCTGTTCATTGTCCTTACCCGTTACAAATAATGGTAAAATATTAGTAAAATAAAGCATGTCAATGAATGTTAAAATAGTAGGTAAATAAAGCAAATGACAAACTGTGATGTTTTTTAAAATGTTGTACTAAACATAACCTCAGAAGAAAATAACTGATGAGCGTACTTTTTTTTCTGAGGATTTCCTAAAAACATGTTTGATTTATGGCATTTCGTATCGTCCACATCAGAGCATTGCATATCAATATGGCCGCCAACAAACTCAGCGATCAAATTAAGTTAAACACTACGCAAACAGCAATACCTGAGGTGCACATCAAGGATTCAGACTCAAAGCTTGATATAAACAAGTAGAGTCACCTAATAGATTGTGAAGATGGTACCACTGCCATGTAGGGATCGGAGCAAAACAGCAGCCCATAAATATCTGAAAAAGCCAAACCTTTTTAATGTGGCAATTATACCACATGCTTGCGATAAAAAAAACAAATATGGAAAAGTTCTGCCATACAGTGGATGCAGAAAGGTACCTACTCGGAGCTGCAAGCAGATGCTGACATTTGAAAAGGCTGTCTACAGATGTGCAAGCTAGCACTCACTAAACAGACTGGCGGCTCGGTGCATGCATGATGTTGTAGGGGAGAAGTTTCCACAGATGTGTGTGGTATAAAAGGATTATAGTTTAAGAGGAACACCAGGACATTAATTTTTAAAAATCCTCTCACATTGAAGTCAGAGAAAGAAAAGTAAAGAGGCAGCCTCAGAAAACAGCGTCTGACATTTGACCTCAGTCTTTGAATGCACAGCAAATGTGACAAGATAAGAATAAGATTTACAGGCCTGTTTACAGAAACGGAGCTCGGAGCAAGTGAAAATACAAGTGCTAGTGTCAAGTGCTCAAAAACAAAGAAAAAAGTAGTCCCTAAAACAGTTCCTAAAATGGGAGCGGCAGATAGTAGTAATTGGTCCATGCTCTCAGGGAGGGCTAAACACAGGAAGAGGCACAACATATGCTTGCCATGGACAAATGGGGAGAAAGAATATGAGAGCGACAATGGAGCCAGCAAATGCTAAGCCTATGGGCGGGCTAAAGCCCACATATTGAATACAACAGTCTCTTCGAGACTGCGAAAGCGCTGTCTAGTCGAGACCTAAAAACAGGGTATGCTGCCACCACTGTGCTTTGCCCCTTACCTCTCTGGTAAGGGCAGCAGCCATTTACCACTTATGATGGTTGCAATTTGGCACCCCTCCTGGTCCAAATAGACCGCAACCTGTGAGGCAGGAGTAGGTCATGGCGCACATGCCTGATCCATGTTCGCTCATGACTAAATATCCGCCAGAAGGATTCAGATATCATTGCAGCTGATGCACTCAGGGCAGGGGTGCACATCTGTCTCCATGTGATTGAGTTTTCTGTCCCAACACTGCAGTTTATATTTCATTTATGAAACTACAAAAGGTCCATGTTGTCATTTTCAAAGGCCTAATTGTACATAGGGTAATGGAACTCAGAGGGGCATATTATCAAGCCAGTTATCGCCGCGTTAGCGGCACATTCCGTTTTTTTTTATCGCCCTATTACCAAGATGTCGCCAACAAGCGTTAGCGACAGCTTTCCGGCGATAGCTATCGTTTTTTCTATCGCCGTGCATGGCAGCGATAGTTTCCGCTAATGATATGCAAAGTAGGCGTTCCCTCTCAAAATTTCATGAAAAAAGTCGCTAGCACACCATCGCACTATTACCAATGATGTCCCGGACCCGCGAAGCGATAAAAAAAAGTCCCGCTAAGGCCTCTTAGCTGCAGGAAAATAAGACCTGAAAAAAACAGGTCTAAAAATTGTAAAATGGTGATAAATGGAGGCAATAAGGGAGACTAGCCCAGACCCACACCTGAAGACCCACAGACGTCATGGAGGTACTAATCATACAGCTTGGAGTCCCACGAAGGCAACAACCACCACCGCCACTGCCACCTCCCCCAGGACCACCACCAAGGCTGCGCCAAAGATGACAGCGGGCCCTGCGCAGACGTCTCAGCCTCGCAGACTTGACGCCAGAGGATGTCATTGCCCACTACAGGCTCAAAAGGACATCCATCTAACACATCCTGAACCTGATAGCCCACAGGCTGACGCCACAAGCACAGCGGAGAACCAACATCCCTCCGCAGACAAAGCAGCTGGCCGTGCTGCATATGTTGGCCACTGGGACCTTTCAACCAACAACGGCCAGAGTTGGAGGAATCTCACAGGCAGCCTTCTCAATCTTCCTCCCAACTGTCTTGGATGGCATACTTAGCCGGATACCCCAGCACCTTCACTTCTCCAACACTGTGCAGGAACAGATTGAGACCAAGCAAGGATTCTACGCCATAGCCGGATTCCCACAGGTGTTGGGCGCAATTGACTGCACACATGTCCTATTTGTGTCCCCTGCGGACAGTGCACACATATACCGCAACAGAAAGCACACCCATTCCATGAATGTGCAGGCAATAGTGGACCACCGGGGACTGTTCACCAATGTCATAGCCAAGTTCCCAGGCAGTGTGCATGATTCCTACATCTTCCGACAGTCCATCATAAACCAGCGCTTCCAGGATGGCACATATGGAAATGCAGTGCTAGTCAGGAAGTACTAACGTGACCCACCACATGCCTCAACTTCACAGAGATGCAAATCAGAAGTGTGAGAATGTACATGTCACAATCACACATACAACATGTCAATCAACATGCCCACATACCAGACACAACATAACCAAGAACTGTGGGAACTGTGGCTAGATATGCAGACAAACCATCCTCAAATGCTTAGCCCCTGTGCCACCCATAAGCAAATGTGGTGAGAGGTGGGAACCATGTATGTGCGATGGAGGCACACGATCCATAATGAAAGTAGGAACACAAGGCCCCGTGTGTAGGTGTTGTGCTGGACAGTCGGGAGTAAGCTGACCGCAGACGTGCCCATGTTGGCATATAGTGTGTTTCTGTAGCCCAGCCTGATGGCAATGACTGTGTGGGTCACTGTTACACCCGACAATGGGGGGATCCATGTGAAGGTTGCATGGAGGATGCAGAGGCTGGCGAAGCAGCTGCAGGCCACTGCGTACACCTGTAGGTACATGGAGATGGAGGAATCAAATATGGGGCCTAGGTACCTAGATTTGGGGAGGGGGCATCTGAAGGAGTTGGACCAACAGGTGATGCCACATGCTGATTGTTCTGTTACAAGGATGAGGACTCATGTTTCCCCTGCGTATAGCATGCCCCAGCTGTTGATCATCCATGTTGCAAATCACAGCAATCCTACCTGGAAGAGCAGTTTGGTGTGTGGGCGTATTGTTGATGGTGAATATGAGCATTCTGTACGTGTTGGTGGTGCTGTTTACTGGTATCCCAAAGCTTGCACCAGCTCCACTCCATGTGTCAGCAGATGCATCTGCCAACTCTGAGGTTGGTGCTGACCGAGGTGGCATTCATTGCCTGCCGTATGTTGCAGTTGCATAGTGGGACAAGGGTGCATGCGCAGTTGGAAATACATGTTTGGAAAATGTGGACTTGCGCCATTGTTGACGACTGCAGTGTTGTGGTTGTTGCTGTTGATGGTGGTGTGTAGCATCTCCTCGGTGACTGATCTACACCAACTTTGTGGGGGCCTGCATGTGGTCAACAGTGGCTTGGGGTACATCAACAAGGTGGTGCATACGTAAGTGGTCAACACATGTGCGTTTAGTGGGGCTGATGAACTGGACGAAGTCTACACATGCAAAGAAGCCGTCAAAGGTGTGCCCTGCCTTGTGGATCAGTGTGGTGAAGATCTGGGACAGTCTGATGTCAGCTAACATTTCCCAGAGTCAAATGGATCTTGAGTAGTCGTGGCATGTGAGTTGGAGGCTACACTCCCGAATGAGTATGTAGTCCACGGAGTGGACAGTGTTGCGTCTGATGATGCTGATGGTGTGGGTGAAGCGTTCCTGCCTTCAATGGGCCCTGCATGCGAGGGGGCTGATGACTGTTGAGATGTGGCCGCTCGGGAGAGGAAACAGCATGTGTTGTGCATTGGGGCAGGTCTGGCAGCAGCGACAGCAGCACAACTGAACGTGAACTGTGTCTGGTGTGGCCCATTGCCATTTCAACGTTCACATGGCATTGACTGTGAGGAGGGTGGATGAGTGCCATCGATAGATGGTAGAAGAGCCAGTCATGCAACCGCGCAGCGCACACAATTGATGAGGCTTGGGGGAGGGAGCATCAACAGTGAGGCCATTTAATTTTCAGTGATGCTTGTAATCAGTCAGAAGCAACACATGGCTAACATGAAATCAGACATAACACAAATGACACACCACAAAACCATCTACACCAACAACACAGCCGGCACAACCAATAAGGTAAACATCTCGCTATCACATGTTACAGGTGACCAAGGATATGCACTATGCCCGTGGATGATGACACCCCTCCGAAACCCCACCACCCAGGCCCAGAGGCAGTATAATGTGGCCCACAGACGCACTCGGTCCATTGTGGAGCGCACATTTGGCGTGCTAAAGTCACGTTTCCGTTGCCTGGACATCACAGGTGGCAGACTGCTGTACAGCCCTGAAATGGTCAACAAAATCATCCTTGCATGTTGTGTATTGCACAATATATGTGTGCGCACCAATGCTCCATGGATTCAAGTGCCTGCTGCACCGGACGATGACCAGGGTGATGATGAAGATGAGGCAGGTGGCGCACACCCCACAGTAAATGCAGCAGGAACTGCCCGAAGGGACCGAATAATAAACAATTTCTTCAACTGAGCACGTCACATTGTGACAGTCCCCCTCCAATGTATCTCATATCAAAATGACCGCAATTACGGTGTGCGCCAATAAAAAAAACATACACACATACCCTGTCTGCATGTTACTGTCCAGCATGGGTACATCACTCTGAAAAGGGTACGTTGCACAATATGGGCAAAGGAAATAACAAAACTTCATCCATGCTGGGAATGTCTCCTCAGTACAGAGATGCTTTTCAGTGTGTCAAATGTGTAAGACTAGAGTCTTCATGGTGCAAATTGGGCTACACAATCCAAAATTGTTGCGTGTCCTTTGTGTAAATCAGTCAATATAGGTTGTCTTCTGTGAATAAATGCACAATTGTAGTCTGTTGCCAGTGGTCAATAATTTATTGGAGTGTGTACGTTGTGTAAAACAATGAAACTGTGGGCGTGCAATGGGGTAAGAGATGAAACTTTGGGCGTGCAATGGGGTAAAAGATGCAAATTCGGGCGTGCAATGGGGTAAAATCTGAAAATCGTGCGTGCAATGGGGTAAAATATGAAAATAGGGCGTGCAATGGAACAAAATATGAAAATAGGGCGTGCAATGGGGTAAATCATGAAAAATGGGCGTCAGTAGTCGTGGCATGTGAGTTGGAGGCTACACTCCCGAATGAGTACGTAGTCCACGGAGTGGACCGTGTTGCGTCTGATGATGCTGATGGTGTGGGTGAAGCGTTCCTGCCTTCAATGGGCCCTGCATGCGAGGGGGCTGATGACTGTTGAGATGTGGCCGCTCGGGACAGGAAACAGCATGTGTTGTGCATTGGGGCAGGTCTGGCAGCAGCGACAGCAGCACAACTGAACGTGAACCGTGTCTGGTGTGGCCCATTGCCATTTCAACGTTCACATGGCATTGACTGTGAGGAGGGTGGATGAGTGCCATCGATAGATGGTAGAAGAGCCAGTCATGCAACCGCGCAGCGCACACAATTGATCAGGCTTGGGGGAGGGAGTATCAACAGTGAGGCCATTTAATTTTCAGTGATGCTTGTAATCAGTCAGAAGCAACACATGGCTAACATGAAATCCAACATAACACAAATGACACACCAGAAAACCATCTACACCAACAACACAGCCGGCACAACCAACAATGTGAACATCTCGCTATCACATGTTACAGGTGACCAAGGATATGCACTATGCCCGTGGATGATGACACCCCTCCGAAACCCCACCACCCAGGCCCAGAGGCAGTATAATGCGGCCCACAGACGCACCGGTCCATTGTGGAGCGCACATTTGGCGTGCTAAAGTCACGTTTCCGTTGCCTGGACATCACAGGTGGCAGACTGCTGTACAGCCCTGAAATGGTCAACAAAATCATCCTTGCATGTTGTGTATTGCACAATATATGTGTGAGCACCAATGCTCCATGGATTCAAGTGCCTGCTGCACCGGACGATGACCAGGATGATGATGAAGATGAGGCAGGTGGCGCACACCCCACAGTAAATGCAGCAGGAACTGCCCGAAGGGACCGAATAATAAACAATTTCTTCAACTGAGCACATCACATTGTGACAGTCCCCCTCCAATGTATCTCATATCAAAATGACCGCAATCACGGTGTGTGCCAATAAAAAACATACACACATACCCTGTCTGCATGTTACTGTCCAGCATGGGTACATCACTCTGAAAAGGGTACGTTGCACAATATGGGCAAAGGAAATAACAAAACTTCATCCATGCTGGGAATGTCTCCTCAGTACAGAGATGCTTTTCAGTGTGTCAAATGTGTAAGACTAGAGTCTTCATGGTGCCAATTGGGCTACACAATCCAAAATTGTTGCGTGTCCTTTGTGTAAATCAGTCAATATAGGTTGTCGTCTGTGAATAAATGCACGTTGTGTAAAACAATGAAACTGTGAGCGTGCAATGGGGTAAGAGATGAAACTTTGGGCGTGCAATGGGGTAAAAGATCCAAATTCGGGCGTGCAATGGGGTAAAATCTGAAAATCGTGCGTGCAATGGGGTAAAATCTGAAAACAGGGCGTGCAATGGGACAAAATATGAAAATAGGGCGTGCAATGGGATAAATCATGAAAAATGGGCGTCCAATGGGGTAAAATATGAAAAATGGGCGTGCAATGGGATAAAATATGAAAAATGGGCGTGCAATGGGGTAAAATATGAAAATAGGGCGTGCAATGGGGTAAATCATGAAAAATGGGCGTGCAATGGGGTAAAATATGAAAATGGGCATGCAATGGGGTAAAATATGAAAATAGGGCGTGCAATGGGGTAAATCATGAAAAATGGGCGTGCAATGGGGTAAAATATGAAAAAAGGGCGTGCAATGGGGTAAAATATGAAAATAGGGCGTGCAATGGTGTAAAATATGAAAATGGGGCTTGCAATGGGGTAAATCATGAAAAATGGGCGTGCAATGGGGTAAAACCTGCTTTTCTGTGTGTCAGAAGCAATTAGCCTTGAAGCCACGACCACCTCCAGATCAACAAGCCCTACAACAAGTATGTGGACCACTAACTTGACGCAGCAGACGGACCACCAGCACCCCTGAGACAACAACCAGACCCCCATCTCCAAATGGACACCAGGCACGGATGAAGACACCTCCTCCGCTAGGAAAGGCATCCACTCGGGGGCCCACACAGACCCCTGGCCCCCTCACATCTACCACAGAGCCACATCTGCCATCGCACATGAACCACTACGCAACATCAACATCACCTTCAACACATGCACGTACACAGACAACTTGAAGCGTGCCGAAAGTCATGCCCCTACGCCTTGTGACCCCCACGGGTGAGTAGCGTCACTTAAAAAATCCATGATTGATTGATGGTTCTCTTGTTAGATATGCAATTATGGTGTGATCTGTGTTGAATGTTGCAAGTTAGGGTGTCATGTGTTGTGAAACATCATTTTCATGGTGTCATTTGAGTGCCAACCAACCGCAACATGTTGTTACAGGGCTCTGACATGAAATTTGCACTAAGACTGTACATCAGTGCATTGATTTGCTCTTAGCGTGCAGATCTGGCCGCTAACACGAAAAAGCGATATTTTCTTTTTCCATCCGCCCAATGTTAAAATACATCGCGCAACACTTTTTGCCATTATAACGTTTACTCATGTGACTATTTGCGTGCAGATTTTCGTTGCATACTCAAAAACGGGCCGCAAAGAGACAGGAAGTGATGTCTGCATGCTTCCTGTCTACTGGAGTAGTGTTCTGCACTTTCAGTTTCTCTTTTGAGCACATTGCTGGTTATTATGGAGAGTGCTGGAGCTTCTTGGTGGTGTGTGCTGCAGTTTTGTGATTTTGAGAGTGTTGCTGTGTCCTGTGTATAGTGTCTGTGAAGTGTTGTGTACTCATTAATTGTGTTTTACTGTCTCCTGTCCTCAATTTTGTTGGGTGTCTGTCTTGGGGTAGTGCAGTTAAATTGTTGGGGATATTTTAGAGGCTTTTTTTTCTGGCTGTGGGCTCACAGGTGTGTAGGGAGATGCCGGGTGTGGGCAGGGAGGGCAGGATGTCCGAGGGGACATTGGGGGGGGTTCCTGTGGCTCATTAAATTCCACCTGCCACTGATGTTGGAGAGGGGAGGCTGTATCCTGCAAGGGTACAATGTGTCTGTGCGGAAGATCAGGTGGGAGCGTGAGCGGGTGCATATGCTACGGTTCTTTGGAGTGGACCGCAACGTGCGCCAGTGGAAGCACCGATGGCAGGACATGCTTGCACGTGAGGCAGACCTCTTGGACTACGTGGGAGTCATGACAGGCCTACAGGGTGGTAAGTACAAACTCCACATTTATTTGTGTGGACTGAAACGAATGAAAATTACGACGTGTGTGACACTGCTGTCAAAGTGAGAAATGGTTGCTGATTGAGGTGGGAGACGCAAAGCGTTTGCGCATATTGTTGGCACATCCGAGACACAACGCAGCATCACATTGACAAGCATATGTTGCAAGTCTGTGTCACCCACTGCACTGGACCAACACTTAGCACTGTACTGCCATAGCTGGCACACCTGCGCAAAATGTGCTTGCAGGCAGACGATTGTTTGTGTACGGCATGGGTGACTGTACATTAACTATCCATGGAATTGTCCATGTGAGCTGTGTGCTGGGCAAAAGGTAGTGAAAAATTGCTGTCCTCATTATTTGTGTTACGTTAGCTACGCTGCCCTGTGAACATAGTTGCTGTGTGAAAAAGTTCTGTTTAGGGACAAATGGTCTAAGGAAAGTGGACATCTCCAGATTGTCATATACCAACAACCTCTGTGTAACTGCTTTGTGCAATCTGCAGCTACTCAATTGTACAAAGTGCATGTAGAACATCAGGATGCATGGAATAATGGTGCCTTGTGGATGACTCACACTACGATTATGGGCATGTCAGCTAGCATTACAGTCTTGTCTGTCCAAAATCAGCTGTCACAGGTCTGGTGTGAATGGCAGGCAAAGTTGACCCAATCATGTAGTCAACATGAAACGCCACACTACAATTACGTAGCATTTGCTGTCATGGTGATGATTGGTATGAGGAATACGACACATATGATTTGAAGTCTAATACCAACACATATTTCTTTCCTTGTCTCACAGATGGACGACCGCCAATCACACAGGGGGACATTGACAGCTTCGAGGACCCACACGCCACTGGTGAGTTGGAACATAATTGACTAGCATGTTGCGTTGGCATGGATGTCTGGGTCACATGATCACCGTTGCGTATCACGTCTACCTTGCCTACAGTGTGATGATGTATTGTGGAAGTCAGCAGTGTGCACTAATCGGTAAGTGACTCTGGACAAATGCATTGGTCTCACAGTTGTGTCTTGGCCCATCCCCAGTCAGTGACACACATTGAAAGTGAGGTGCATATCATCAAGCCCATATCGCAAAGTCAACGTAACTACCAACAAAGTTGTGTTGTCAATAGGGGCCTAGCATCATAATCTGAGCAGCGTTAATACATTCCACGTGTATTAACGCTTACTTGTCAATGAGGTACACTGTCACGCTGTGTTGAGTGTGAACGGGGCCTGCATTGGGGGTTGTGTTCGGCGTTCCACGGCAACACCCATTGTATCAGAGGCTGCCCCTGATGTCCAAGTGCGGCATTCATAGTTGGCAGGGCACAACTTACCAACAGTTACATCCCGGTTGTATTCTGGCCATATGAGCAGGAATGCTTTTTGATCATCATGTTTGCTTTGTACATGTGAGCTGCTTTGTGCAGCACACATGGGAATAGAGAATTGACATGGTGTGTATAAGTACAGCAAGGTGGCCCTTCCAGTACATACATTAACATACCTCATTTTTCCCCAGTGTATCTTTCCTGTGTGCTGCATTAAGCGACACACATGATAGTCACAACATGTTCTTCCAGGATGGAATCTGTGCATGAAGGGGCACCTTCATGTACAGACACCAAACTCACCTGCACACACACAACCTTGCACTCTGGTGCAAGGGTGCCTGCGTACGCGCTAAGTTGTGAGACGTAACGCCATTGCCGGAGGAAATGTAAGTCTGCACAACATCCTTGGAAATAGGGTTCAGACTTGCATTAGCAAAGTTGCGGAGGTAGCCGTAAATCAGAGGAGCCGAACACCTGTCTCCCCTACTCCCTTGTCAATATGCCCCTAGGTCCATGGGTTCGGTCACCACAGCACATGCCTGTGTATTGCAGCGAACACTGATGGGACAGGAGACATTGTAAGTGGGTTTGCTGATGCTATCCAATGACATTGAATGCATGTACATCCTTGCGTGAGATGACTGTGCAACAGACGAGTGACGGACCTACACCAACACTTGGGACTGCCATGATGGGTGGACCTGTTGGACACCATCCCCCTCTTCTCCCTCCCTCTTCTCCCTCCCCCCAATGTTTGAAATCTCTTATTATGTAGTGTTAGGTAAGTTATTTATTTGTTAGGTAGTGTAGTTTTAGTGTAGATTTTAGTTAGTGTTAGCTTGTTAGGTAGATATAAGATTTTAATTAGTCATCCGTATTTGGGGATAAGTTTCCTTTTCCTTTGGGTGGGGGGTTGATGTGTTTTTTCTTCATAAAATTAAAAAAAATATTTACAAAAAATATATCTTTGTGTAGGTTACATGTTTAGTTAGTTTATGTATAGCTTAGATGTCTTTGTCCTGTCTCGTGGTGTGCCTTAAGGGTGGGAGGGGGTTGATGTCTATGATGTGTTGTTGCGTGTTTAGGATTAGTTAGGGTAGATAGTTTAGGTAAGTAAGATTGTTTTATAGTTAGTTTAGATTTTAGTAGTAGTTATAGTGATAAGTGTTAGTTTAGGTCACTTGAATATTTATACTGTTCTAATAAAAATATGATACTTTGGATTTCTGCTTGCACTTATGTCAGGGATGAGGTTGTGGAGTGTGGCTCATTCCATTGTATGTAACTTTTGAAATCACTGGACTATCCATTGGAATCGCTAAGTCTGCTCATGACATGTAAGTTTGCAGGATGTATTGTGTCCGGATACCTTAGATGTGAGCACACTGAACTTGCATTGATGACAGGGTATCAATTTGGATTGACGTCCTAGTCTAGGGACAGTCGTCTGTGACGTTCTACATCTTCTGTGTGACTCACGGATTTGGACAGCACATTGTTGCCCATTTTGCACATAACCTAGTAAGATGGCATGGCAAGTGAATACAGTTAGCTACTGTTATCCATCATGGAGATGGATGTATGTGCCATGTTCCACAGATTCCGTCACACACCTGCATGTCAGATGCTCCTGCCGCAGAGTCCATCTACATTGTACAGACCTAGCCACACTTGCTGCGTAGTGCCAGTGTGTCCGCTTCCTTTGCAAGATATGTTCCGGTTCATGTACGCTAACTATCCAGACCATGCATGATTTGTTAGAAATCTGTGTGCATTGTGTACAGGACATGGAACAGCAGTGTTCCTGATTTACAAAAGTAATCTGAGAGTAAGTGATGACTTCACATTTTACGTTACTCACAAATGTATTTTGGGAGTAGTGCATTTTGCTTTACAGAGTTGACATCTCCTAAATGCCTTTCGTGACTCACTGGACTAGTCAAGTTTTGATTTTGTCACAGCTAACGTTTGGGGGGTGGCACACTGTTCTGCTGCACACAAGGGGGAAATGTTGCATTGCTCCCTGTAGTGACAGTGTCATGGAGACTTGTCCCAGCTGTTACTTCTGCCATTGTCTCATGTTGATGACGCCCTTGAAATGTTGTTCGTGCATCTGACTATATGCTGAGTGCAGTGCCACACACATCCCTACACACATTGCCCGATACGCTCGCAGTGGTCACAGCATGAGAGGGGGCATATTTTAGGTTACATCGTTTGTCGACAGGGAGGGGCTGACTGACGGCTTGCACTTTGGGGTGAGCCCCTATTGCCAATCTACTTCACTGAGGCAGACATTGTGGTTCCATATGTGTATGGTGGACATGTGCCCTTCTGTGTCTTCATCAATGTGAATATGCTGTCCAGTATTTTGGGATGTGACATGCAATGTGCACCATCACAACAGGCTTTGTCCACCACGTAGTGTGTGAGTAGATATGCCAAGAGATATTTGTTTACAAGTGTTAAGGAGGACACAACTCGTGGCCTGCAACAGACTAGGACATTTTAGCACACATGCCTTTTCATGAAAGGACGTGTGGCTAGGTTGGTATATTGCTAGATGGTTGTTTTGGAGCAATGGAGGCACCGCTAGTTCACACATACACCGCCATCTCACTGCCTATCTGTATCAGGTAAAACAGGTACATTGCTCGTATTTCCCTTGGTGTACCTTCTGGGTGAATCAGTGTCCTAACACTTTTTACATACTCCTATACTTGATTGGTCAAGAACCACACACATCTGTGTGAGTTAAATAATGTTATTGACATTCAGAGGATGAAGACTGGACCAGTGCTTGGCCATACATGCCCATTGGAGGGCCAGACAGAGTAATTTGGTGGTAACAGGTCCAAGGGAAGAGGCTGATTTCAGTGGCATTGGCAAGAAAGAAGTGATATGGCAGTCCATGTGGAGGTCCAAGGTGATTGTCGGGGGACAATGGAAGACAGTGCAAGAAGATTTTCCGTGGCATGATACTAAGCCCGGCACCAAGGAGGAAACTGGCCTTTTGGCGCAGATGGATGCTACCGCTTCCTCCTTAGCACAAATGCACTTTCACCCTCCTCTTCGTCCTCTGATGTGTCATGTGCCTCACATGTGGGTGGTGGTATGGTGGGTGCAGCACTGTGAGGCACTGACACATCAGGTGGCAGAGCTGAGGATGTGGAGGCAGCAGCAGCATTCATCTGCGCCAGACCTTGTGGCAGCAATGAAGTGATGAGCAGGTGCAGGGCATGATAGATCCCAGCAGCCTCATGCTGGTGTGCGGCCCTGGCAGCCATATCTTGTGCCTGCATCCGCTCCATGCTCTCCATTATCCAACAGATGTTGGCCAAATCCTGGCTGACATTGCTGGAGCCACTCTGAGCAGACAGTTGTTGTTGTCTCAGAATCATGACTCCAGCAATGTCAGCCATGGACCGTTGGAGGGTATCGAGCGGGCTGTGGGTGTCCGTGATCTCCTGCATGTGGTCCCGGATGGGACTCAGACACCCACGTATGGCCTCAAGTTTGTCCACCAGGCGCTCGAACCCCACCCGTACCTGTTCCGCCATCTCCCGCTGGACCTCTAGCACACGGCGTTGGAAGGCCAGGTGTGGGTCCTCGAGGTCCGGGGAGGCAGCTGTGGTGGGAGGTGCTTGCTGCTGGTTGGTTTGTGCAGGGAGTGGGGTTGCCGCTATGCTGATGGGTTGCCCTGCTCCTGGAGGTGGGGTGCTGAAGGAGTCTAGCAGATGTTGCAGTGCTTCCTGATCGATAGTGGGGTATTCCTCCTCGTCATCAGTGAAGGTTGGGCCAGTCTGCTGTCCAGGAGGTGATGTCTCTCCCTCTGCAATGTGATAGGGGAGATACAGTTTAACAGTGTTTGTCATGTACAATCATGCATTGGATGCGTTTACAAGCAGACAGCAGGACAGTGTCCATTCATACAGTTTTTGAGGAGATGCCTATTTGTTGCAGGATAGTGATGATTTTGAGGTAATTGCGGATGTGATGTTGTAGTTGTACATTGTCATCTCACAGTTTCCAGCTATGACAAATGTTATTGTACAATATCTACACACAAGCGTCACAAGTTGTGTCCTCTGTTCATTTGTGTGAGTAATGCAATTTGGCCCACATAGTAGTCAATGTTGATGGGCTCAGATTTGTCTGTGTGTGCACTGCATTGTGTGCTGGTGGCACCTGCAGCTTTGGTTTAGCTGCCCATTATACCTTTCAGGTAGTGAGCCTTTGAGTTCTGTGCATTTACAATGCTGTGCTGAGGCAAACTGGGTGGAATATGGGTCTTGGTCAGAGTTGTGAGAGTTGTGCATTGTTTGACTTCAAATGTCTTGTTTACGTCAGGGGTTGTATGTACACGAGGATGTGTCAGAGTGTGACTTGCTTGTTTAAGGATGTTGTCCACACTCAGCCACCTCAGTGAGGTGGCCTGAACCATGTTAATAGGTTGGGCCTGCAGGCATGCTATTCATCATGCACTGTCACTTGCCTTGTCAATGTGGCTCACGGACACGCAGCATTGCAGGGTACTGCACATGTGCATGTGTTTTGTGCAAGTATGGTTATGTGTAAGTAGGGCATCCTTTAGGCACATTAGCAATGTGAGCTTACTTGCTGTTTCAACATGTGCTGCACTATGTATTACACATGGACATCCATTTTGCTTTGTCTATTGTGATTTGTCTGGTGTGCATGTCGTCCTTCATGTTTTTTATTGCATGCATTGCTGAGTGCCCTCCGTTTGGCTGACCCATTGTGAGTATGGTTCGGCGTGAGTTTCGATTGTTGTTGCGGTCTGAACAGACAGGGGCATGTTACCAAGGAAGTGGCAGGGAGAGGCGTTAGCCATCTTGTCTTCACGGCTCTCACCTCCACTTTGGTAACGTCAGGCTCAAACATGTTATCAAGGATATGGTGCAGCCTGGCGTTTCCCCCTGCAATGGAAGTAAATTACACTGCTTAGCGCCAGCGCAGGCTCCCTTGCACCATAGTGCAAGGGTGTCTGCGAGCAGGGAGGTTTGTTCATGTGTAGGAAGTAGTTGCTTCCTGCACATGGACAAAGCTAAGACAGCATTTTCTAACTTTCATGTGTGCTGCTTCGTGCAGCACACATGGAAGTTACGAAATGACATTTAGAAGTACAGTTTGCTCATGTACTGGAAGGGACACCTTCCTGTACATGAACGTACCATGGAATTTGGCTTTTCACATGTGGGCTGCACAAGGCAGCACACATTAAACAAGCAAAAACAAGGAGATTTAATGCATTTCTCCTAGTTTTGCAACCTTAGGCCCAGGATTTCTCTGGTGTTCAGATCAGCACTGCCACCTATTCTCGCCTGACTTGGTAATGGATGGCAGCGTCGACTTCAATGGGTGTTGTGATGGGACGCCCACCACAACACCCACTGCACGCCCCCTTTCACACAAAGTTTAGCGTGAAAGGGGCCCTATTCTCAAGGCAGCGTAAAGCCACTTAACGTGGCTTTAAGCCACATTGAGTGACTTAACGCTGCCTTGATAATGGTGCGCTGACCCTATCGCCACCCCAACTTCAAAAATGAGTGACGTTGTGGTGGCGATAAGGGCTTGGTAAGATGCCCCATAGTGTCAACACCCATTACCCTCAAGGTTGACCCCAAGTGTGGTGTGTAAGTGGTCAGTTTTCTGATGTAAGTGCATTTCATGATGCCTATTTATGGTGCTCAGGCCTGGTCAACGCCACCCTCACAAGAGATGCAAATGTGCGGGTGATGTGTGTTTGCGTATGTGCCACGCAGCTGCTGTCATGGATGATACCTGATGTCCTGGTTCTGTTATTCAATGCCTGGCTTGGCATGTGGGTGATGACTACCTGACTGCATATTTTTTCACTGACACAGTTGACTTACAAAACCGTTGATTTGAATTGCACATGATGGTGTGATGTGCAACTCACATCAGGACTGATGTGGAATGCTGTATTCTGTGTGGCAGATGTGTACACTTGTGGGGTAGGAGTGCAATTTTACATAGGGGTTGAGGGTGGCATTTGGCCGGTTGACATGATTTGTTTCAAATTAGCTATCCTTGCTTGTTGTCATACTTTGGCAGTGAGACAGCTTTACACGCACATTGTGGTTCAGTGAGTATGTCACACAGACAAGGCATAAAGTACATATTGGTGTGATACATTCCTGTTCTGCATTGTTCACGTACTGTGTGGTTGTTGGCACGTCCCCCTGCTCATTGTATTCCATCGCCCTTTGAGTGAAGTGTGCTGCTTGTGTGCATTTTTGGAGGTGCAACCTTTATCCAGCAGCCTACATGGTCAATTCGTTGTGACATTGCATGTGTGTGTGGTATGCAGACTCACTAGATGTTTCCCCACTTGGTGTACACCAGACTGCATCTCATGAACAGGCAAGGGGGCACATTGCATGGTGATGCAGGTGATGTCAGATTTTCCCCCTTGCCACATCACCACGCACATACAAATTGCCTGCACATGGACACGTCTCACTCTGAGGCCAAAATGCGGATGCACTGTGCATGTGACTGGACATGTGCACGATAAGGCATGCCACCACCAATGTCAGCACACCTGCAGCATTCTGCACATGCACATTCCTGCGCACCACTCATACACATGTGCAGAATGCTGCAGGTGTGCTGACATTGGTGGTGGCATGCCTTATCGTGCACATGACCAGTCACATTCACAGTGCACACGCATTTTGGCGTTAGAGTGAGATGTGTCCTTGTGCAGGCAATTTGTATGTGTGTGGTGATGTGGCAAGAGGCCATTTTGCCACCCTGCCGCATGTCAAGTTGTTGTGCCACTTTGTCATTTGAGGGGGCACTTATGGAGTGGTCTGACGTTGACCTAGAACTATTTTGGGCTTCCTTTTCTGTGCACATTTGAAAGTCTGTATGCCGGCCAATGTGTGTCATGCAATGTGTTGTTTGAGAAGGGTGATATGTCCCTATGCCACCATGGACAGGGGTATCCGGGACATGATCCACAGTACATGTGGGTATGCACTTCAATTAATTTATGTGTACATGAGTGACACTGGGCCCATCCACCCCCTTACCCCCCCGTCCCTGGTTGATGCTCATCCTGGTGTTGTTGTGTCTGTTCACATTCAGCACTATCCTGGCCCGCAACTCCAACCACCGTCTCCTCACTGATGACTCGGGACACCTGCTCCTCCAACTCATCCAGCTCCTCCTGTGGCGCTGGACTCCCACCTCCAGTCTGCCTGGCTGCTCTCACGTTGGCTGCTAGTTTCTCCTTGGTTTAGCGCTTGGTATCATGCCAGCGCTTCTTGTAGTCGTCCACTGTCCTCCTCCTCTCTCCAACGGCATTCACCTTGGACACAATGTCCTCCCATATTTCTTTTTTTCTTGCCAATGTCACTGTGGAGGTGACAAACAGTTCTTGTTGGTGTTCAGTCACCTCCGCAATCAGGACCTGGTTTTCCTGCAGGCTGAACTTAGGATTCCTCTTCCTCTTGGCCTTCGCATGGGTCTCCGGCTGGTCCTCCTGGGTATTTGTGGGCATGTTTGTGGCCTCTGCACTGGTCCCAGCTTCTTCCATTGCTCCTCTGGTACTTTCCATTGTTTGTTTTTTTTTTTTCAGCTTGGCGGGACTTTTATAGTGCATTTTCCCTCTGAACGCGTAAAATGCAGGCCTGGTGCTAATTAGCGATAGGATTCTGTCGCTGATTGGCCCATCGCCACTTTTTTCACGTTAGTGTGCGTTTTTTTATCGCCGGCACGCTAAATCTATTGCTGTCCATTTCCGCCGGAAAAGGTAGCTATCGCCTGTTAGCGGCGTGTTGCTAATACGCCGCTAATGCGGCGATAGATTCCGGCGTTCTGCGGCGATAAGGAAAATGATGCTAAGCGGAGTTAGCGATAAATATCGCCATTTGTTGATAATATGCCCCAGAATAGTTTATGTGCACTTCAAGCAAGACAATAAGAATGATGGGTGGTGGGAGAGGTTTGGTGTTGCTATTGTTTTTGTGGTGTGTTTCATTGTGTTTTATTGTTGTGTTGATTTGTGGCAGCATTGTAGCATCTTTTTGTGTTGTGGTGTTGCATTTATTTGCAGAAAGTTACTGCTTTTCATTTGTATTTTCGGTGTATCATTATGATGTGTTGTTGCCATGTTTTATGTTTTTTGTCGTTGTGTTGTTTCATTTTTGCTGGAATGCTTTTGCACTACAAGCATGATATTTTGATATGTTTTGTTACTGTTGTGTTAACTTTGGTTTGTCCTACTGTGGCGTTATAGCTGTGTGTGTTGTTCTATTTTTAACTTGTTTGTCTTTGCAGCTGTGTTGTGTTTTATTGTTGTGGTGTGTAATCTTGTAATGTGTTATTTGGGTGTCCATGGATGTGTGATATTATTTCACATTCAGAACACATTTTCTAGGTAATGTTTGAGTAGATTTACGAACTTCTAGTGATTAACAAACTTTTTAGCAATGTGCACGAAAATTTATTAAATTGTAGACTTCTAGCTAGATTCCTAGGCCGCCATGCGTACTTAGTGCAAAATCCACAGTCGCATATATGGTAGAAATGTGCAAACAATCTTCCGCACTGAGAAAATGTCTTCCTGCTGGAGAACATCTTACCCTATGCCTCAACATTTTTTAGGTGTACCCTTTGCTTTCCCACCCTCTAACGTCACCAATTCCTCACTATTACAAGAGTAGCCTTACATGAGTTTCATGATGGGAAACAATGATTTAAATATTTGTGAATGGCCATACATTTTTGAGTGAGAGATGACAGCATTCTGCATGACCAAATCCATTTGAGAGCCGACCCCGCTCCCGCTTGAGGGCCAACGCCGCACACCTGGATTGTCTGAGTCAGGTCTGTGAGTGTAAATGTCTTCTCATCTGGGAACTTGCACTCACACGACGTGCAATTTCATTCACTTTTGGGGTTCGGATCCATGGTAGGGAATTATACGTTGACGGCTGTGATGAATGGTCAAATCAGGGACCGATGGAATTTCTTTGGGTTTGATAACATTGATTTATAGTTAATAAATGCCTCATTACATCTAAAATAGTTATTAAAAAGAAGGAAAAAAAATGGTTCTACAAAGGATTGCCGGGAGGAAATAAACAACACGGACCACTGAAGTACCCTTGTGAATTTCCCATTCAATGTTATTGTAATCTGCGAGGTGTTACATCAAAAGAAATTATCTCTAGCAGATGCTCTGTTCGTGACATAATTTAAAGCAGCTTCTCTATAGCAGAAACAAAGACTCTGGAGTGGGGCGCTTTCTCTAATGAGCACTTCTCTAGCTGCCTTTCCAGGTGCTAGTGTGAAATGAGATGGAACAAACTGGAATTACATAGACAGATTGTTCTTGTAAAACTGGACATCTGTCCGCCTTAGCCAAAGTAAACACTTCCCATCATGCAGTTGGGCCCTGTGCGGCCGTGGGTCTAATTTCAATCTCAGCCGCCGCCTGAATTTAAATTTTATGCACTATAGTTCTGAAATCGAACGACAATCAGCGTCTCTGATGGCAACACAAGCTGACAGGTACTGTGGATAATAAGACGGCAGGAGTACAGGTAGGAAAGCAACCTTGCAAGAGTTAACTCTTTTTTTGAAAATGTCAACTAGCAAGCAAATCACGCACACGGCATGTAAATGTATCCGCTCGGGGACTGGTTTTATATACCAGATGGCAGATGGTGGTTTTGTCGTTGCAGACGTGGCATGCGTGAGAAATATTAAAGAAAGGTGAAGTTATAAAGCTGTTGTACAGCTATTTGAGGATCTATGTATAAAGAATCGTGAGGATTGAGCATCACATTAATTGGACCGTACTTTAGCACTGCGCTGATTTTCCGAATCTGACAGCTTGGAAATTTTAGTCATTTATCTGACTTTGTGGAAATATAATTAATGTTGTGCTTTGGGCCAGGAAAGTCGTTAGACAGAGTAAGGGATGATTTACACAAGGACATTCCCATTCACAACGCATGACCACCTCGTTGGGCTTCTTCATTTCAGTACGTAAATGAAGGTGAGTCTCTAGCCTGAGCCAGATAACCTTTGTGCCACTGAAAGGGAATGGTCTCTTATTCACATAATTGATATCTTTGCTTGCATTTCTATACCTTGGCCCACCCCACTGTACCAATAACACAGTTCCACATCCGAGGCACCACCCGTTTTACCGTGTCCATCTGGAGACAATCACCTGCGCTTTGGTAAGAATTTTTTTTGTGGTTGCTTGTTATTCACATGCAGCAGTATTGTTTTTCCCGCTCACTTGTCATGTTGGGGTTTTAAGGGTGCTACAGGACAATGGTATGGCCCGCTCATGTGCTTCAGCTGGGGCAGGGTGGTTACTACTGAAGAGGAAGCTATGCACTATTTTCATCTTCCAGACTTCTCTCTTCTGCTTCAGTGCGAACTTTATCTTGCCCTTCTGACTCGTGCTGGTGTCTGTCTGTGTTTTTTCTATTAGCTGCTTGTTCTGCCCACGACTCAGTAACTACTCTCTCTTTGTTTGTGCCATCTGTTCTATATGCCCTCTGCCTCGGTTTAACTGGTCCTTTTTGCATCCTTTCTGCCTCTTAACTGCCTCTTTTTCCATATTTGCACCTCTTACTGCTCAGTTTTGCATCTTGGTCGTGTCTGTCAGATTTTGCTTCCTGATTTTCTCTGCTGATTGTGTTTTCCCACCTTTCCGCTCCTGCCAGACATTCCTGCTCACTCCACTGGACATTCCTGCTCTCCCACTAAACTTTTCTGCTCTTGCTGAGCCCGGCCACTGCCCCTGCAAGCCTGTCTGCAACCCTCTATGCCTGGACCGCACCCAGCGCCAGGAACCCTGGTCCAAATGCCTCCCACAGCTACACCGCTGGCGAACTCCACCTTCTCAACCCTGGATGCTGCCACAAACGCTGCTGCCGAGCCGCACCTCAGTCCACAGTCAGCATTTTGGAGGCATTTGAAATGGCAATGCGAGCAGGTACAGACCCGCTTTGTTAGAAATTGGGTTATTCGTTGATTGGTGTGTAAGCCCTGGTCAAGCAGCAAACACCATCCAAGTCAGGCTAAGTCAAAAGCAAACCCCAAATTAATCTGCACCCCCCCTCTGGTAGCTTGGCACAGAGCAGTCAGACTTTACTTAGAGGTAATGTGTAAAGTATTTTTGCAACACGTCAATCAGTACAACAGTGAAAACATCACACAAAAGATCCCACACCAGATGAGAAAAATAGATCTGAATTTAATAAATAAAACAAGACAAAAATCCAATTAGTAGAACAGCAGATATTGAATTTTGAAGTTTACAGTGAGAAATATCCCCAATACCATTTTGTGCTTTTTGGTGCTATCTGGTCACACCGAATTGGGTACAAAGTTGCAAGTTCAGGCTGACCACAATGGAGGGCGGGCCAGCAACAAGGACCCAGTTAGGCCTGCTGAACAGAGTACCTTAAATCGTGGTTGCGGAACATTCGGTTGATCCGTGTCAAAGATGTGTTGCACAGCCGAGGCGATGCATTGGTTCCTAAATGCTGTGAGGCTGCAGTGCAAGTTCCCTTTTGCATCAATAATGAGAATCCCACTGACGGGGCTTACAATGCGAAGTCCGATGTCGGGGATGCAATGCGCAGTCGAGGGAATGCGTCGATTCCAATGAGTGGTGACGCTGCCTTGCGGAGTTTCGGCATCATCATCGAGGCTGTAGTCGCCGAAAGATGCAAGGACCTGCGCTGGGGAAAGTGTTGCACAGTGGTGGTTATAAAGGTGATGCATTGGTGCCAAGATGGGAGTTGGGGCGGCGATGCAAATCTTTTGCGATGGGATGCCCCTCTCAGCCGAGGAGATGCGTCAGATCTGCTCGGGGTTGTCTTGCTCAGCAGAGAAGATGCATCGGTTCCCACTTGCTAGGATAAACTCACAGATGGCAGAGTCCAGGTGGAGGGGGTTGGAAGCCTGTTATGTCCCTGAAACTTTAGATCAGGGGGCCAGCCAACTAGCCTGTGGTGTCACTCACAGTTCTGGGTTCAAGAGATGCAGGTTCAGTCCTTTTCACGCAGGCATGAGGGCAGCAGATCAGCACAGCAAAGCCATAGTCCAGTAAAGTGCAGTCCAGCAGAGCTTCAGTCCTTCGCCAGCACAGCAGTCCTTCTTCATGTCAGAGCATCCACAGATCCAGAAGTGTTCTGAAGTGGCGTTGTCTGCGTGTCCAGTATTTATACCCAGTGATACCTTTGAAGTGGGGGAGACTTCAACAGACATGCCTTTGCCTGTCCTAAATCCAGACTAACTACAGTGGGTATGCAGCCCTTTGCGCGGGGACAGGACACAGTCTATTTATGTGTAAGTTGAGGCTGTGCCCAGCTCCTCCCTTCCATCCCTTCCATCCTGCCAGTGATGGCCATTGAGACACACCTAAGCTCCCATTGTGTGTGGTTGTCTAAGGGGAATACACAAAGCCCAACTGCTAACTATACCCAGTCCGGGCTCCAGAGACAGGCTGCAAACACCATATGGATAAGGCAAGAAAATGCCAACTTTCTAAAAGTTAATGAAGAAAGAAGGGGGTTGGGCCTTTGTCAACAGCTACAATGGGCCTCTTCTATAGTGTAAACAATAGTGAACCTAGCTGTAATTTTTCATGAACTACTCAAAAATGAGGGACAGGAAAATAAATCCTCTCGGCCCTTGTTTTATTCTCTTTGTTTTATGAAGTTTGTTTCATCTTTATTAGGACTTTGTGTCTCGTCATCAAAGGGCCACATTTTGAACTTCAGTGATCACCAACTCTGGTTCCAATTTATAAAAGTAGACTGGTTCATAGAGTCTTTACATAAGATTTTGTGTGTTCATTTGTTTAAGGATGTAATTTATTTGTACCAATTTATTTATGTATGTTTTAATTTAGTATGTCATATGTGTTTTAGGTTGAAATGTGATGAAATGTTTCAGCTCTGTGTTTATCATTGATGGACAGACAGGACAGTGTAAAGTAAAGTAGTCTAAAGTAGTCTAAAGTAGTCCTCACAACCACTGGCATCCCTCAAAGAAGTCCAGCAATCACGGAAAAACATCTCTCACTGAAGTTTAACACCCATACACCGGCATTTTCGCATTTGTCCGGCAGTAAAAAACTCAAGCGCCTCCACTGGAGATAGGCATCTGCTTGCAAGAAGAGAGGGAGCAGGAGAGGAAATGAAAGGATGGGTTAAGAAGAGAGAAGGGTGCGAGAGAACATGGAGGGAGGTCAGAGTCAGTGGGAGGAGCCAACCCTGAAAGAGGTAGAACTCCTCTTACCCGCTCCCAGTGAGAATAGGGCCTGCAGCCGCAGGGGGAGTGGAACAGGAGACTGGGTAGTTTCTGAGGTATACTGGCCTCTTGGAGGAGGGAGGCATCTGTCATTGAGAAGGAATGGCCCTGTAGCCTAACTGCTGCTCTGCCTAGGCAACGCTGGTATTAGCGCTTCATAGAGTAAATGTGTTCGGTAATTGGTGGGTTCAGGGTGTAGATCCCTGTCAGATATGCAGGGCCTGGGGCCTGTGACCAGCTGCCTGCTGACATAACAGTGGCACAGCCTACATTTAGAAAACACCAACATACAATGCAAAGTACCTTATAGGCACACTATATCTGGCAGGCCTTGCCACTGTGCGTGCACAGTACACATAGAGAGATACACAAATGGCACTTTTGTACATTGCCTGACCAAGCTGTTTTGAATAAGTTATTTTTGTATTATGTTGCCCTCTCCTGAAATATATGTCACCCATGCTCTGAGTAGCACAGAAAGTACTCCCATCACCTCCTCACACACAGCCAGTGCCTCCCACCCATAAAGTGGCACTTACCTGGGGCAGGATCGTCTCCTCACCTCTGCTTGCATATTCTTTCGGCCTGTAAGTGTACCTCTGATTTTTCACAGGGAGCGCTTCACAGAAAACAAATTGGTGTGGTCTATGTAATAGTATTATTTAAAATGGGTAGTTGGAAAAAATGTTTGAGACTTTATGTTTGGGGGACATACAAGCAGGGCTCTTTCCTGATGTCTTATGTACTATGGCTTGGTTTGCGGCAGCGCAGACAGGGTGATGGGACGTGCATGGGGTAAGGTGGGGGAAAGTGAGAGTGCATTTCCGTTTCGAGGCGCATTCGATCCTAGGCCTCTCTTGCCAGACTGCTAGATG
The DNA here is from genome assembly GCA_963921515.1 of Calotriton arnoldi. Lineage (NCBI taxonomy): Eukaryota > Metazoa > Chordata > Amphibia > Caudata > Salamandridae > Calotriton > Calotriton arnoldi. The sequence goes on from CAWUFW010000937.1 coordinate 2,306,300, forward strand.
AATGCCAATTGTACGTGCCCGTCTTTGTGGTACCGGCACCTTGGTCCCTGAGAACCGTGTCCTGAGACCATCGACTTGTTTACATGGTATAAGGCCTCGCAGCCTGCTACAGTTCTGGCAAGGGATTTCCAAGGGCCGGAAAGCTGCAACCCATTTTCAGGGCAGGAACTAAACGACCAGGAAATGTTAATGTGTCCTCCCCTTCTGCAGTATATATGGTAAGTATCTGGCATATATTAATCTTGAATGGGTTATGTTGCTAGGTCTAATTTCCGCTAAAGGGAAGCATGTCCATATTTATTCGAAACCCATATAGTCAACTGGGGTCGTTTCTGTGGGATAATTTTTACACTCTGGGCAAGTGACACCTGTAGGGATTTAAGCAGCTCAAGACATCTGTGAGTGGGAAGCCTAGTTGTCATGCCAACCAGAGCTCTTAACAAGTTCCATGAGAAAAGCAGTGATTAATTCTGCCGGCGGAGAGGAGCAGCAGAATTTATTAGTAATTCTGCGTTACAGGAATACCGCAGGATTACTAAATTCCTCCAATTCTGCCGGCGGTATTGAAAATTCCACCCATCCCTAGTTAGGATTTCAAATAAGCCCGGGCGGAGTTGGCGGAGTGCCACTACGCAGAGTTCCACAGAGTTGGAAAAAAAAACTCCACTCCGCTCCACTCCCCTCCACCCTCCCTAATTTAATTATTTAAAAAAATAAGGCACTTACCTGCTGTGGCGTCCGCCAAGGAGTCGGAGTTTTGCCTGAACTCCGCGTTCTCAACGGAGAATGGAGTAGGCAAAACCCCATAAACTCCGGTGGTGGAGCGGAGTTCTCCACCCGGGGTTAATTTTAAATTACGATACCAGAGACACCAATCTTGAACCAGTTATATCTTCCCATTTGGAAATTACACTTATAAAATGTAATAAGGTAATCCCAATGTTATCCTAAGGGAGAGACAGGCCTTGCTGTAGTGAAAAACAAATGTAAGAATTTTCACTATCAGGACATGTAAAATTTAAATGTACATGTCCTGCTTTTTAAATACATTGCACTCTGCCCACTGGTCTGTCCAGGGCCCACCCTAGGGTGACTTATATGTATTAAAAAGGAAGGTTTGGGGCTGGCAAGCGAATCATAGCAAATCTCCCATGTGCTATGAGTTTTAGGGCATTAAAAGGTTGATCCCAAGTGCTCCAAGAGGGCGCAGCCTCCCACTGGAGGAAAAACCTTGGGGTTGGCCAGTTTAATACTTGGGGGGAGATGGCCCCAATTAGTGGTGGGAGTAAGTGAGGTTACCCTTGTGTTGCTGGGAGGCGTGGAGCTGGTGCCCAAAGCCAACATGCCCTTCCAATACTGCAAAGTATAGGCAGTGGGGCACCATCAGTGAGCGGAGGGTGGAGGCTCTGAGGTACTCATTAGCCAGTATGACTACAGGAAGGAGTCAGCTGGTGGCCTCAGAGCAAATAATTCCCGATACCTTCCACCAGGTTATAGCAGACAACCGGGAGGGCCACTACCCTGTGGCTCTTCTTCCCATTGAGTGGGATGGGGTCTCAGGTCTTCGGAAAGTTTCTGTGAGCCCTGCCATGCTTGTGGATTGTTTGCTAGAAAATAATCTTGAGCACACTGCCTGGAAGGAAGTGAAGTTCAGGTCACACCTGAAACTGTTGGGGTTGCTTGAGTGCATTTGTGCAACCATCAAGCACATGGATGCCCGGGCGGGGAGTCAAGGAAGTCTGGAGCCTGGAGTAATGGCCCAGACAGCTGCCAAGAGAGGGAAGGGCAAGGGGCATGGGAACTAGTCCCTCAATGTCTCACAGATGAGGTGGATGGGGCACTGGTGGAGGTCATCCCGGAGCCCACTAGAGAGGACACTGCCTCCCTTGGTGACCTGCCTGGATGGCAAGTAGAAGGAGGGCCTACCAGGGAGGAGTGCTGTAAGGCACAGAAGGAGTGCCCAGCCATGGAGGGCATGAGGCAACAGGCCGAAGCCCAGGCAGCTAGTGATGCTTCTGGAGATCACCACATCTATTGGAAGAATTACCTCCTTTATAGTGAGCCTAAGGCACCTCTGCATGGGGCAACAAGGGCACTGGTAGTGTCCCAATCCTACAGAGCCTTCCTACTGGGGCCGGCTCTTCAGATAACCCTGGCAGGGCATCTGAGGCAGGACAAGACCTTTGCCAGCCTTGTCTCTCACTTTTACTGGCCACGGACAAAGATTTCCTCAGATACATTCTGCAGGTCTTGCTTAACCTGCCAGACCAGTGGTGTGACACTTGCCACTCACCTGAAGAACAAGATTTTCTACAGGGGCAATGTCTTGTCCCCCTCTCCTTCTTAACACTCCTCTTGATGTTGCAGTTCCAGCAATCAACCAGCAAGGGTCCCAGCAGGGAAAGGGGGATGGGACAAAATCATAAAATAAATCTTGGCAGTTCAGCTACTGAAGATCTGGATGCCACCTTACACTAAGTGGTGACCTCTGTACCAGACCTCCTACTTCAAGTTATGTTTTCTAAAAGAGAGAACAGTATTACTAGGGACATCACAGTACTATTCAATGATTTACTGTTCTACGCTTCTACGTGGTTTAATGTTCATCACCCACCTCTTTCAGAGACTACGTACATAGAGTTCCTTGAGGATCTGCCTCTGATCTTAAGATACTATCAATCTTCTCTTAATGTGGGCAATCCGCTTGGCTTTGATTCTGAATTACAAATGTGCACATGTCCTGCTTCATGAGTCCTGCAAACAAGATATATAGTCTAAAATTTCTTTAGCACACTAGCATGAGTCACAAATCGCTAGCCTTGGATAGAGCTTCCAATTTAACCAAAGCTGTTGTCCCCTCTAGTCAAATGTGATCTATGTTGTAGAACCTCCTTGAGAGAGGCTTAAATTAGCTTACTTGACTTTTGTTGCTTTTCTTCTTTCATAGGGTTGGTGAAGCGGTGCTGAGCTCAGCAGGGATTCCAGCTTGCATCCAATCTCGGAAACTCCAGCTGGAAGTCGATGATCCGATAAGTATCCTCAGGTTCTGGGAGAGTGAGTGGAATGCATCTCTTCCCTTCACCATTCACAAAGACAAGTAGGTTTCTGATGCAAGTATGCGTGTACATAAGTGCCCCAATGACATGAGAACAGTTCAGAGCTGTCTGGCTCCTCCCTGTTAAGTGGCAAGTGTCTACAAAACCAACATCTGGCAAAACATAGTGAACTGCTTGGCTCCTTCTTGTTATGCAGGAAGCAGTATTCGCATATGGGCAACTAGTGAAAACAAGACAGAGTAAACAGGCAGCTGGTGAAAACAAGTCTGGGTAAACAAGTGGCTCTGTCCTGTGTGTTAGAATAAGGGATCAATAGTTAAGCACCAAAAAGCCTAGCAGGAAAGGTGAGAACAGGGCAAACCTAGGGGCACAAACAGAACCTGACAGGAAGGACACAGACTAGGATGATAGGGTGACAATGACAGGGGAAACAGGAGAAATAGAGATGACTGGTACAACAGTGGTAACAGTTCCCCTCGGGAAAGGATGCCCCACCGAGTGGGGCTTGTGAGGAAATCTGGCATGGAAAGAACAAATTATGTGAGGAGCATGTACCTTAGTAGCCGGCTCCCAGGATCATCTCTGTGGACCAAAACCCTTCCAATCAATAAGATAGAAAAGGTGACCCTGGCAATGCCTGGAGTCTAGAATCTCATTAACCTCGTACTCAAGATGCCCCTGAACCACAGCAGTAGGAGGGGGAGGTGAGACCCTTGTTCTAGGAGTCTAGGGTTTGACCAAGGAAACCTGACACACCGGGTAAATTGCAAGGTAAGGGGGTAGTTGAAGGCGAAGGGATAATGGGTTGATAACTTTGACAATAACAAAAGGCCCAATGTATTTATCTAGGGTGAAATTTGACCGAGGTCGCCATTTTCAAATTCCTGGTTGACAGCCAAACTTGATCACCCATTTGCTACTTTGGTTCCTGAGAGCAATGTTTATCAGCTTCACCTTTCATCTTGAGTTGAGACTTAACCAATGTTTAACTTACTTTTTGTTGGATTGTCTTGAGAGTCTGATAAAGCTCATTCACAGCAGGTAGTTGATCTGATGACAGAATGCACCAAGAGGCTAGACAATGGATGATCACCGGTCAGGAGATAGAAAGTGGTATCACCAGTTGCGGAATTAACATTATTGTTGCATGCAAATTCAACTAAAGGAAGGGCTTAATCCCACTGACTGGTGAAGAATGACATAATACATCGTAAGGTTTGCTCCAAAACTATTTTGCCCACTCAGTTTGCCCAAAGGTTTGTGGGTGGTAGGCAGATGACAAAGCTAAATCTGTGCCCAGAAATGTACTGCTAGTTCGCCAACATTTTGACGTAAATTGGGGACCTCTATCTGAGATTACTTTGCACTGCACACCAAGTAAGCGGGTGATGTTCTTGGAACCTTAGTCTTTGCACAGATTGAGCATATCTGAACATAGTCTTGTACATCCCTGGGCATTGTTTCCCACCAAAATGTTTGTTTACATAGTTCTAGGGTTTTGTGGGTACCAGGATGCACTAATAAGTAAGAATCATGGGATCAAAACAATACCTTCCGATTCAAGTCAGAATTTGGAATGTAGATCTACCCTTCATGAAGAAAAAGACCATTGTGACAAGTTCTACTAGAGTTCTGCAACTAGCTACTTGGATTGATACTCTTGGAAGCTTGTCTTACAAGGTCTAGAAAGTCTTCCTTGATGCCTACCAAGATAATTCTGTCATCAGCAATTATGGATGGTACCTTATCTGTGAGAGGTGGACCAGAGGCAGACTAACCGAACTGAGATAAGGTGTCTGATTTCACTTGTTTAGTGCCTGGTCAGAGGGTAATGGTGAAATCTAATTCGCTGAAGAAGTGCAACCACCTCATTTGCCTAGAAGACAGGGCTTTGATAAAACCCAAGAATTGTAAATTCTTGTGATTGGAATAAATGGTAATGGAATGCTTTGCCCAAGCAAATACTGTCTCCATTGCATAAATACTGACTTTATTGCCAACAATTCCCTCTCTGCTACTGTATAGTTTTATGCTGCAGGAAGGGTTTTTTTAAACTATAAAAGGTGACTTGTGTTAGCATTTCTCTGTGAAAGCACTTTCCCAAGTGCTACCTGGGAAGCATCTGCCTCAACAAAGAATGGTTGATCCAAATCGGGATGTCTCAAGACAGGAGTGGAGGTGAACCTTTCTTTCAAAGCCTCAAACGTGGAGTTGGCCTCTTGGGTCAACTTGAAGACTGTATTTGTCTTCTTTAGCAAGTGGGAAATGGGAGCCACTATGTTAGTGAAGTTCACAAGGAATTTTCGATAGAAGTTTGCGAATCCCAAAACTCACTGAACTTCCTTTACCAATATGGGAAGAGGCCATTTCACGATAGCTTTCACTTTCTTGGGATCCATGGTGATACCAGTTGGTGAAAGGAAATAACAAAAAAATTCCTTGAGGTTGGCAAATAGCTTATTTTTTTGCCATTGTTGTAGGACTGCTTTGACATGTTTAATGTTTTCTAGGCTTGATGAATAAATGAAAGTATTGTCTATATATACAGTTATGCAGACATCCAAAAGTTCTTGTAGCACTTCGTTTATGAAATACTGAAATGTGGCTGGGGCATTATAGAGGCCAAAAGGCATGACTCTAATGCAAAAAGGCCAACTTTTCTACGAAAGGCAGTCTTCCATTCATTTCCGTCTCAACCTCTTATGAGGTGGCAGGCCCCCCAGAGATCTAGTTTTGTGTAAATAGAAGAAATCTGAACCTGATCAAAAAGTACCGGAATTAAGTACCAATTTGTTATGGTGGCCTGATTAACTTCACAATAGTCAATACTTGCCCTAAGCTCCCCATTTTTCTTGGACACAAAGAAAGGAGGAGACAAGACTGGTGAAGTTAATAGCCAAATAAACCCCAGATTGAGAAATTGTCTAGATATTGTTTGAGGTGTTGTGTTTCTGGCTCAGTAAGGGCATAAACTCTGCTGCAAGGTAAAGGAACCCCAGGAATTGAATCTATTTTACAATCAAAATCCCTAAGTGGGGGAAGTTGACTTGCTTCTTGAAAGTTGAATATGTCCTTAAACTCCACTATTGCTCTGGTAGGTTTTCTGTGGGTCGCACAATGGAGTGGTAAATATTAAGTGTGGAATGTCTCTGTAACACGTCTTAATACATTGCTGGGAGTCAAATGTTGTTTTTCTCAATATCCAGTCAATTCTGGAGTTATGGTATTCTAACCACGGAGCACCTAAGATTACTCCAAAAGTTGGAGTGTTACTTAAATCGAAGATAAGTTCCACCGAATGTTCATTTTCACACACCATTACCAAGGGTTTGGTTCTGAATTGAATCAAACCAGAGGTTAATTCAGAACCATTGACTGCTCGAACCGGGTCCAGAATTTCTTTAGGAATTTTAGAACCTCCTGGCCAGGCTGCTAACCACAAGTTAAAGAAATTCCCTGCAGCCCCAGATTCAATGACCATTGGCAAAATATTTCATTGCTGGGAGGACATAATCAGGGTTACTGAAATAGTTAAATGTTTAGGTTGTTTATTGTAGGTTTTAGCCTTCTAATATTATCAACCAAAGACTACAAAGTGACAGCTTGGAACCCTCTATCCATTAAGGACACTGCAGCAATAATGAAGGCAGTCCACTCAGGTGCACCCACAAACCCCTGCCCACCACCATATCCACAACCTGGGAAGAGCAAACATCAGCGCTGTACTATCACTTGGCATGCGAAGCACTACTCTTGGGGAATGTAGCTAGGAATGTTTGCTTTTATTTTAAACAAATAAAGGTGATAATAAGTTTTGTGCTGCTCCTTTTTTTCTTCTTCTCTTCTTCCTTTTTTAGGTTGTATGCTGTTTCCAGTTCACCGGCGCCCTTGGCAAAAAGGAGAGAGTACAGGTAAGTTGACCGTATTGTTTCTTTACTTTATGCAAAGTGGGGTTAGTACCTGCTATCCCGCTCTCGGGAATTTCTGCTCATCTTCATGGAACGTGAAGTTAATGGAGAATGATCATGTCACCACAAACAAAAATGTATCCCGTCTATCTGAGTGTGGCTGGAATAGAAAAAAATGCCCCAAAATTAAGGAAAGTATAAAGGAATACTTAAGAAAAGTCTTTCAAATACAGAGAACTACCCTACAATATGGGGCGTGCTGAAGTGGCTCCGTCTTTACCTTAATTCCCAACTCTCCCCACTTGTGCCTTCCTCCCGCTTCCCCAGTCTAAACCGCAGCCAGCTGAACATCAGAGTGAGCCGTGCTTCCCCAGGAGCGTGGTGGGGCGAGGCATCCTGCCTGCGGCCCTCGGTTCAGATTGCTCTCTGTTGTCCTTCTCTCCGGGATCCACGTCTCCCTGATGACTCCCATACTTGTATCTGCCTCCTCGTCCAGCTCAATAGTGCAGAACTCTTCTTCTCACATGTCCTCTGCTTCCCGGTGGCATCCTGACTCCAATGAAGCCTCCTCTCCTCTGCAGGTTCTGCACATGTCTCTCTCTGCTCCCTTTCCTCTTGCTTTTCAGTACCTGACCTTGTCCTCTTTCACTCTCTATTGCCAGGTTGCATGTCTGGAAAGACAAAACAATGTCTTTGGTTGGTTTTGCTGCTACAGCTGTGACAGCGGACCTGGGAAAAACGTGCAGTAGGTCCCCCCTGATCTCCTCATTATCTCCCTCCTCCTGACATGTACTTACTTCCATCATCAACACCTCCCTCAAGACAGCCATATTCCCAGATAGCTGAAAACACACCGAAGTCACCACCCTCCTAAAAAAAACCTCAGCTGACCCTGAAGTACTCAACAACTACTGACCCATCTCGCTGTTCTCCTTCTCAGCCAAAGACATTGAGAAGACCATCACAGACAACTCGGGGGCATGACTAGCGAGACGAATATGGCGGATGCCTGAGTCTGCAGCTCTGCGCCAACCCATCCAAAATCCTGTGCCATCCGCGGCCCGGAACAGTGTTGGCCCTCACTGATGCTGTAGTGTTATGGGCAGACCCCCCAAGGCCAAATTTTGTGTACAAGGGAAGCCCACCTCTGTGGGAAACAATTGGATGCTCACCGCCGGTGGTGAGCGGCCACTGCCCAAAATGGCAGATGAGACCCCCAGGCTGTGAAACACTACAGGTCAGCTGAACTCAGCCACTGAGCTGTGGAGGGCCCCGGAGGGTCCGATAGAGGGGCAGCACTGACACCCAGGAGGGACATGGTGGCATGGAGGTATGTGGAGCACTGTGGGCGGCAGCTCCCGGTGGACCTGAACGTGAGCTCAGGACCCAGGTTGGGGTCTGGTCAGGTGGTCAGTGGGGAGAGGTGGACTCCCGGAGGGTCTGCCTAATTTTGTTACGGCCCCCCTGGTGCTGGTGGGGTGCCCACCTGTGAAGCGATATTCGCTCTGCAGAGTGGCGATTCATGGAGGCACCGGCAGCTCTGCCTGCTGCAGGATACTGGCTCTTGTCCCCAGGTAGGTGGTTAGGGCCCGGCGTGGTCCCTCCCCATGAGGGGCATTATAAGCTCAGAGAGGGCGCGGTGCCCTGGAAGTGAGTTGTGGGAGACGGTTGGTTCCCACATTTCTCTTATTGATGGAACTGCTCCGCAGCACTGCGACTCAGCTGGAGAGGAATCGGCGGCAGACGGCGATCTGCGGTGGTGTTTCCTTCTCTCGCTCCGTTCCCTGAGACACAGACCTGAGGCCCTGGGCAGCCATCCTGAACATTTGCAATACACCACCCACAGTGGTGATATACTCAAACTGTGGGGCCTGGACATGAGCCCTGGGCCTTTGCCTGCCACTTGGGCCTGCTGGGGGAGGCCTGTGGTACGAGACGCTTGCCTCCAATTGCAAGGTACCTTATTGCCTAGATGTGTGGTGTAATTCACATCCGCTGCTGCTGATCTACTAATTGTGTAAATGGGAGGTGAACGGTACCCAGGGGAGATCGGAGTGAGCCCCTGCTCGTAGGGGTTGCATCAGGGCCTTCTGGTGCCATCTGAACAAGGAGCGCTACACTACGGGCCCCGACAGGAGCCCTGGTTTCTGGATCCTAAAGGACAGAGCGCCCCCATGTCCCCTCAGATTGCTGCCCAGCTGTAAGTACTTACTGCTTAGAGGTGCTGCGCCATCTGTTTTTTGCCCACATTCGTGCTCTGGGTACTTTCGTCTGCAGATATGGGCAATCCTAGACCCAAAGAAAGGGCCTCGCAGCCGGGGGCGAGAGATTTTTAGTTTCTAAGTCTGGGCAAAGAGATGAGGAGGAGACGAACGATACCTCAATATACTCTCATCTAGATAAGGTCCTAGCAGCTATTACAGACACCAAGGCTACACTCCAACAAGATATTGGGGCAGTTTCTGTGGGGTTCGGGCTGCCACAGGCAGTGCACCATAAACTGATAGACCGAGTCAAAACTGTGGAGCAGTCTCTGAGGGACCTCCTCCCCTAACAGCAATGAACGAGCACAAAGTAGAAGATCTCACAGCTTGAGTACTCGCCTTGGAGCGCAGAGCAGAGGTTGCAGAAGGCCAGAATTGCCACAACAACACCCTTGTGATTGGCCTCCCTGAGGGGATTGAAAGGACGGACATGGTTGCCTTTCTGGAAGTTGCACAGGACCACATTATGGATTTCTTTGCCCTGGGAATAGCCCATCGAGGGCTGGTGCGCCACGTAGCTCCAGGAAGACCACCCAGACCAGTAATAGCGAAACTGTTACTTTATAGGGACCGGGCCATTATTTTACAGAGGGCCCACACAAATGGCCCATTTGAAATTGAAAATAACAGAGTGCTAGTGTTCCTGGATTTTACGGCTAAGGTGCAACAACAATGTGCGTACTTTGGGGAAGCTAAGAAGGCTCTTCATGTAAGGTTATGCAGTACTCTTTGATGTTTCCTGCCAAGCTCTGTATAATAATAGATGGAAAAATCCACTTCTGTGACACTCTGGCAGCAGTGTGGGCATGGATAGAGTTCTACAGAGTGGGAGTGCCACATCATAGAACTCCAGGGGGAAGTCCGAGCCCACCCAATGTAGATCCAAGAGGCGACTTAATTGACCCACTGTGGGGTCCTCCTAGCGAGGGCCCTTCTACTCGCATACGGAACAAAAATGCAAGGCTGCACTACAGGCCGTAGCAGAAATAGCATAGTCGCAGAAAACTGAGGTGGGCATGGACACCTCCAATGATCATCATTCAGCGGTTTCTGACTCAGGAAGCTCGACTCTGGGGGGCATAGGCCGCCCGATCATTACACCACAATCCGTTGATGATATAATTTGATATTTGTTTTGATTGTTTTTGCTTGCCATGATGAAGAATGATGGCTCCTGTTTTACACTTGGTCAGCAGAACTGTACTGTATAATCTGTTTGAAGAAGACCTGGTCTGAGCTGGAAATGGTCTGGAAGGTGAGTGCGGGGGTGCTCTGATGTACTTCAGTTAGCGACTTTATTTACTCCTACGAATGATGGGCCGGCGCATGTTTGGGCCCTTAGTGCTACACTGCCTGCCCCCTGCCAGATTGATCCTACTAGGAACCAGAAGGTGGCTTTCCCTTAACAATGTTTCTTCCTTTACAGGTTTGGACGGCCAGCCGTTGCTGGACTGCCCTTGGGTGTGGGAGTTCGTGGTTGGGATTTTGTATAGTTACTAACCCTGGGCGGAGTTCGCGTATTCGCGCTATGCTGAGTTCCGCAAAGTGTTAAAAAAACTCTGCGAGCTACACGGAAATTCCGCGAGCATGCGGAGTTGCTTGTTCCGCCCGTTCGCGATGCGTTTTTCCTGTTCGGGAACGCGTATTGCGTGTTCGGGACGCTGTTTGCGTGCTCGGGGGGAAATATCTCACGAACTTGCCCATGCGGTCGCCAATGGGCGCAGCCATCTTGTTTTTCACTTGTCCCGCCCGTTCGCGATACGTACTTCCTGTTCCAGAACGCGTATTGTGTGCTTCCCGCCCATTCGCGATGCGTATTTCCAGTTCGGGAACGCGTATTGCGTGTTCGTGACGCTTTTTGCGTGCTCGGGGGGGAAATATCGCACAAACTTGCCCATGCGGTCGCAATGGGCGCGGCCATCTTGTTTTTCACTTTTTGCTATGGTTCTGGGCCTGCTTTTCTATCCTCCCTCTATCTTTTCAATCCTTTGTTTCTGGAAACTTTTTTTTGATCTTTTTATTTATTATCTATCTCTCTATTTTCCTGATTCTATATTTTGAGTTTTTTTCTACTTTTTGTGTGTTTTTCACTACATTTTCACTCTTTTTCTATTACTTGCTTTTTTCATTTCTTTTACTTACTTTTTTAATTCCTACCTTTTCTTTTCCGCCCCCTCCCCCCAAGTACCAGAACCATGGCAAAGGCCAAGGGCAAGGCTCGTAGCCGCAGCCAGAGCCGCGACCGCCTTCCTTATTTGGAGAGGTGGAGGTGGCCGCACTTGTTTTTTTTGTGCAGCGCCACCTCCCCTTAACCCTGGCAGCAGGTGGCAGGCCTGGGTCCGGATACGGGCTCCGGGAGCGTCACCAGCAGTGGGGAAGGGTGCGCCCGGGCAGTGTTTCGCTGCTCTGGGTCCGGCGCACCCATAACCAGCTTACGCACCGGTGGTCCGATATCCTGGACTGGGAGCAGGACCTGCTGGACCTGCTAGGAGTTGAGGTCCCAGGGCTTGGTGAGTAGCTATTTAATATTACTACTTTGTGTTCTTTTGCTCTGTGTTATATATTGTGAATATAATTTTTTTCCGAATAGCAAGAATGCTGCTGCTTACATTGCAGGTAAATTACGTTTAAAAATCTTCTGTGATTGTTATGCCACAGGTGCTCTGCGCTACTAATCTTACTTGTTTGCAACTTTGCGCTCGCTTGGGCTGATTATGTAAGAGTTTACTTTAGTTAGGTAATGCTAGAGAGACTCTAGTCCTTCCTTTGTCCTCCTGTCACTAAGAGATAGTGGTGGATTGATAGGTTTAGTTACTTATTAGTATTAGTTGTGAATTTTTTAGCGGTCTCCGTGACGCATCCTCTGTTACGTCACGTGCTGCTGAGTGCTGCTTACCCCAGTCCTTAGTAGAACCTTTTGTAGTTTGTTTAGTGAGTGGTAATAGGCTTAGCACTAGCAGAACATCAGCAGCAACCAACCAACAATTTGGTGTATACAAAAATGTATGCATGTGTCCTCCATCTATGCATTTTTGAGGACAAATAAATGGAAATGCAGACTTAGTGAACAATTGGCCCATCTGGAATAGGTGGGCTAGGTCAGGTGGTACTTAGGCTTAGTTAGTATTCTGGAATCAGAATGGAACACTGGATTAGTGTTCATAAATAATAACTCGAAGGTCCGCAAATCCCGCGATACTACTAGTCGATCAGATTAGATAGGTCAATTTTATTGCAATTGTTGTTTACAAAAATGTTTTTTTGAGCGTCTTTAATTTTTTTTATTTGTTTCACACCAATCATCAATGTTTGTCTCTTTCTTTCTTATATCTTTCATGATCAGCAGCACCCAGGGGCAAGAAGACGGGGTCGTTGGAGTCGGCGGGAGCAGCTTCAGAAGATGCCGGCCAGGACCGCTCCTCTACCGAGGGCTCTGCTGCTGGCCCCAGTAAGTCCTCCTGTTGTTAATATTAATAATTATACTTCCCTAACTTTTACTGCACCTTATTTTTTCTGAACTATTATTTGCGTTTCCTAATTCTATTTTTTACCAATTCTTCTTCGATCTAGACTATCTGTTTCTAAATTCTTGTTATCCCTGCCTCTAACTGCCTCTGCTATGACTCACTGTACTACTACTATTAGTCTGTCTGTAGCTAAGCTTGCCCAGTCGGCCACTGTTTATTTAAAAGGTTTTAAAACTCAGATTCACCAATAGCTGTAGCCACTGATGCCAGTCCTTTGGGTTGTCCTCTTCTAGTCTTCTTAATCTTTCTTGAGACTTTTCGGCAATTCCCACCAACAAAATGCCCAACCAGTTTTATGGAGAAGACTAAGAGTCAGATCAGATGACCTTGATGGATGGGTTGAACGAAAAGGGAAAGAAGGGTGGAAGCCAAGGAGGAAGGACGGGCGAGATGTAATATTTATGACTGGCAGAGAAGGATACACCGGATGCATGCATAGGTGGCTGATTGGAATCAGATGCATGGGTGGTTGAAGGATAGGTGGAAGGTGAAAAAAAAGATGCCTGCCTGGGTGGGTGAAACTGTGTGGGTGGATAGCAAGAATCCTCTGGGGTGTTTCATGGGTCAAACTCAAAGCCAAGGCAAGCAAGGAAGGAAGGACGCATGGGTGGTGGGTTAAAAAAAGAATCAATGTTTGTTGTTGGTGAAACAAACTAAGGTTTGTTGAGAGATTAAGAAGAATGATAGACATGTTTACTTTGAATGGATGGATGCCTGGATGGTATTCATCATAGATAGCATAGGTGGAGACTGTCACTGGATGAAGAGTCTTAGTTTGAAGAGAATGTAAAAGAAACCGCTCCAGAGTAGCAAAGCCAAGGAGAATATAAGTTGTATTTTCAGAATACACCCTTGACTCACAGTAGTTTGCAAGCACAGCATATATATTGTGTATGTATGTTGTTATCAAGCGCCTCCCTTCGACTCCGAGGCCCACTCCCTACCTATGTTAATTTATTTTCGACTGTTTCAGCCTGCCATGGGTGGCCTATCGGCTGCATGTTTATTGTTTACACAATCAATCAAAACAAAGTACCTCATGTCGTCCCATATATAAGCAATGATCATTTGGATCAGATATCATCTGCCTTTTTGTAGTAGTCAGGGCAGGGTGAAAGTGAAATTGAGCTGTTGCCCTTGATGTAACAGAGTATGGCCAGTGCCACCCGTAATAGAAAAATACGATGATTGTGTAGTCACTCAGCTTCCCCACCTGCAGACAGTAGTAGTAAATAAAACTAACGTGAGTCTGCCTCACGAGTATGTTTGTCTTGGGCGCAAACTGACTGAGCTGGCATGCCGGCTACAACAAGGTTACGTAATTTCGCTAAACAAGAGAGAAGAAGAAGACTGGTGTACTGTGTACTCGAGTCCATAGTGCTAGTATAATGCCTGAAACTCCCACAAATGTTAGAGGCTGAGGAAGTGGGAGGATAGATACATACCACAAATGTTATGTACTGTGCTTGCTAGTGCTACTGTGCCACTATGTGTAGAATTAATTTGTCTTACTGTTTTGCTACGAGTATATTGTTACAATAGTCTTTTTTTCTTCTTGATATAGCTACTCCTTCCAAAGGAAAATCAAAACCTGACAGGAAGGAGTTGGCAGCCATGGCCCGGCGCCGGAAGCTGGAGGCCATACAAAACGAATACCGGCGGCTGGTGGTTCTGGCAGAGGAGGAGGAGGCAGCCGCTGCAGCCTCCTCCAATGCCCCGGGCCCCAGCCAGGCCCAGGCCCCTCCAGTGGTACGGCGCCGTGGTCAGGCAGCCACCCACCGCCGCACTACATCCAACACTGCTGCCCCCCCGTGGATGCAATTATAGGGCATTCAAGCGCCGCATACTCCTCCGAATGGCACGCCTAGAGGAGCACCTAGAGGAGAGGATAAAGATCCTGGTGGAAAAGCAACTGAGAGCCCACCGAATCCGATAAGAAACTAAAGACCCTGTTGGATTGCCCCTTTTTTATTCCTTTTTTTGGTGGGTGGGAATTGGGCGTTGGGGTTTTATTTATTCACCGGACATTGGTTGGACTTTTTCTTGTTGGACATTGGTTGGGGTTAGGGAGAGGGGTGGGTCAGGTGTTGTGGAATGTTTTACAGAGTTTATTTTTGTTAGGGGATTAAATTATATTTATACTTAAACTTTACATACAATGTTAATGTTTTGTGGGGGGGGTTACTGTTTTATGTCACACGGTTTCCTTGCTGCTGCAGGACCGCAGCCCGTGTTTGATTTAAAAATAATCTGCCGATTTTGTAACACACAAACAGATAGATGCGGTACCCCTCACTGAGTGACTTGTCCTACTAGTACTGTCAGTCTCTCCTCCTAGTCTATGCATTCTGCAACAGGAGGACTCAAGGGGTGTGTGAATTAATTAATTAATATTATTAATTATACCTCCCCCAAACTTCTTCTCTTAACTGTGATTGATGTTTAACTTAGGCACAGCGATGGCTGCATGGCGATGATGGTTTGGTTTCCCAAGATGCCATGGTTGCGGTGGTAGTAGTAGACACTGGCAGTAGCATTTGCAAAAAAAGAAAATGAGACAGTCAGTCGCCTGAGAGAGACTATGGGAGGAGTAGTAGAACGAAGTACAGTACAGTACACAAGAAGACTGCCAAACAATAATAATAATGCTGATTAGCAATGCTAAAATAAAATAAAACATAATGGTGGTGGGGATAGCCTAGTATAACAAGTTTTTTCAAACTGTAGTTGTGTCGAGTCACTCGACACAAGCGTAACCTTTAGTGCTGTGTAGGAGGATGATTGATGAATCCAATCGATGCCGGCAATTAATTATGATGGATTAGGTTCCTTTGGACAAAAAATTGACTTGCAAATATACTGAGCATGGGTGGGCAAGCAGAAGAAGATCCTCGCCCTGCCTTGAAATTGAATCAGTGTTGCTTTCACCACATCCGCCCCAGCAGGGGTGTGATCAATTATTGGTGTACATTTAATTTAGCCACACCTCAATATAAATCACACAGCCCGGGGGAAGAGGGTTAGGGTTTGATGAATGGTTGGGAAGGGGGGTTTGGGGAAAGGTTTGACAAAGAAAAACACTACGCATGAACAAACAACAAAACACAATCTTGGCAGACGACCTTCATACCCATAAATCTGTTAAGGGAGAAAAAGGAAATGCATGCATGATGATGATGACTTGATGGTTAATGATAGGTAGTACTTACTAACTAGACTAGTAGACAGTACAGGGCAGCAGTATATTATTAATTATTATGCAATTTGCCATGCCTGTCTCCCCTCAGAGAGACCCAAATTACATACATTTTTACTTCTGTTGTACCGGGCTTACTTTTTAAAGCTAGCAAAGAAAATTAAAAAATAGCTGTAGGGATCAATTATAAGCAGAGAGCAAACAACAACAACACACAGTCGTAATGATTGAAGAGAAAAAATGAATCAAATTATTTAAAAGATGATGAATGTTGATACTAAAGTGTTACTGTATGTTATCCTGGTCAAATTGGGGAGTTGCATCTCGGCATTCCTCTTGGTCCTCCTTTCCATGGACGCTGCGTCCGTCAATCTTGGGTGCTACTGCCTGCCTGGCGTATGCGGATTGGTAGGTGAGTGTGAGTTGTTTTTCTCTGTTTAGCACAGGGTAAAGGCCGGCCTGTAAGTGTAGATGGAGAAACAAAAGGGATATTTAAAAATCAAGGAGAAAAAAAAGCATAAATTACGGAGGAGTGTAAACACTTTCAGAGCGGCATGGCTAAATCATGTCTACTCTGTTGTCTGTTTCCAGCATTAACCTACAACAGCAACAGGACAGAGCAGGCCCACGGCACCCACCCAACCTCCACTTAGCTTAGATTTTGACTGAGCCAGACAGAGCACACATGTCACATATAGAGCAACATAGCATTTTCCAAAGTAAGTAACTAAATCAATGGCATGCACAGCTGTCAGTTATACCACCACTACTACACTCATGACTCGACTCCACCACTACACAGACATGTAGGTCTGCTGTGGTTGTTGTTGACTTGTTTACCTTTTATGCCACTCATGAAACGCCCTGAGTTATTCCATCAATCATCTCCGATCCTACTGACTGACTGCAAAGATATTATGTCACTGTGGTCATCATCATGGTGTTGTCCATCTCAGTCTGCAGTGTACCGAGTGAGTCCAGATTCCATATTCAAAAATGCAATGGATCGGCCTGCAGTAGAAGTACAATTTTGTTATTAAACAACAAGAAGGGAAACATTGACTTGAGTCACTTTTAGTGTGTAGATTAAATAATAGTACACAATGAATTCACTTCATGCACAACAAACAACAACAACACAAACACCAATCACTCAGAGTCAGCGTCCAATGCATGCCATCATTACCTGTTCCTTGTTCTCATCTTAAATTAAGGGGCAGTCTCTCTCGGCTCGGAAAGGAGGATAGCTATAGTAGTCATCATGTTCCACTTCTTTTGGAGGGACTCGACGAGGCAACATTTTCTTGTACTATTCTCCATCCAATCATCATCTGGCTTGAGGGAAATGGATTTAGGGCGAGTCAGGAGGATGGAGCAGGACTCGGAGGAGTGGACTTAAGTTAAATGCACACAGCTGCAACTCCAATATATCAATAAAAAGACTAGAAGACGGTGGTGATGGATTTGTTGTGATTCGAAGTTTCGAACCAGAAAGACAGAGACACACACAAATAAAAGTAAAATAAGGAAGAAAGAAAGTAAGAAGTTCAAAGCCTAGTTGTCAGGGAAATATAGCTCGTCCTCAAACTCTGGTGGTTCAACCAGAAGTAGGTAATCATCTAACACACTACTTCCATCTGACCTCTGTTGGGTCATCCAGATAGGCCTGGACCATCCGCTCAATGTTCAGGGGTGCTCCACTTTTCTGGGCCTCTTTTGTCTTTGCATCAGCACTGGACCTAGCAAGCCCTTGCTGTACATACCAATCCCGGGCCGATTTTACTGTAGCTGATGATTTGGTTCTTGCTGTTGTCGATAGTGTTGGTGACAGCTCTGAGTCAAACGCACTGCCCTCAGGCTCTGAAGTTGAACTTGACGCTGGATGCCCTGCTGCAGTACTTGTTGTGGGTTTGAGTAGCGGGCCTTTAATTACAAGCTGTTCATTTTCCAAGTCACTGGCTGCCTCAGCTATCCATGTTTGGTACTGGGCAACATCCACTTCTGAAAAAGGAATTAATGTCTTAGTGTTCAGTGCCGATTTGTACCGTGGATCCAGAATTGTGGCACAAATGTAATGTTTTCTGAAACAATGCGAGTTTGCACCCTTGTATTTTCAGCTAAGCGACGGGATAAGCTCTCCACCAACTCATATGCTTCATTTTTTTCCTCCACACCTGTGTATGTTTCAGACACCTCCAGCTGTTGCTCTAGCATGTGCAACAATGGGATAACTTGGCCCATAGTACAGTCCTCCTTGCTGACTTCACGTGTGAAGAGCTCGAAAGGAAGTAGCATCTCTGTCAGGCATTTAACTAGGCCCCATTGGTCCATCTGTAGGGTCATGCCTTTGACAGTCGCATCCCTTATTCTTTGCATGACATAGTCATTGATTGGTCTGTACTGATCAAACAGACGATCAAGCATGTAATAAGTTGAGTTCCAACGTGTTGGCACCTCCTGGATGAGTGCTTTGACTGGCATTCTATGCTCACGTTGAATGATCCTCAGCTGCTTCCGGGCTTTAAAAGAATGGCTGAAATGTGTGCATATTCTTCTGCAGGTGGTCAGTAAGTTGCTGACTCGGGCTTCTTTTTTCAGAAAGTCTTGAACAATAATGTTAATGCAGTGCGCCAAACACAGGACCCTGAAATAGCCACCATCCTGCATGGCCTTAACTATATTACTGCCATTATCCGTGGCAACAAAACCAATGTTAAGCCGTCTTGGGTGCAGCCATTCAAAGACCTTGCTGTTAAACTCTTCCAAAATGTTTGCAGCAGTATGAGATTTCTCCATGGCGAACATGGCTACAGTTGCATGTTTCCGAGTAGCATTAAAAATCTCAGCAGTGTCAACAACACCTGCTTCAGATATCTTTTCTCTAACCCCCACAAAAGAGATCCAGTGTGCAGTGATGCACATGTAATCAGTGGCTTGGCAACTGGTCCACATGTCTGTTGTCAGGTGGATATTTTGAACAGCACTCTGCTGCAAAGCTTGTCCAAGCAATTCCAGCACATCGTGATGTAGTGCTGGAACAGCAACTCTGGCAAAATAGGACCGGCTGGGAACCTTCCATTTTGGGCAGATGGCTGTCACAAATTCAAGGAAACCCACCCCTTCCACAAAAGAAAAAGGGAGAAGGTCCAGCGCTAACATTTTAGCCAGCTTCGCATTGTACAAACGTGCCGTTGGGTGGTTGTCTTCGTACTGCCCCTCCGACCTAAGCATGCTGACAATGGTAGGCTGGATTTTTTTCCTTTCTGGTGCTGCTGTTGCAGGTGACTTCTTGAACCCAGTTAGGCTCAACAACGCACTTTTTTTCATTGCGGTACTCTGTTGCCTTGGTGTCTCACTCTCAGCCTGACTCTTACTACGGTGCCACTGAGATGCTGCTGAGGATATGGGCGGTACCACTACACTTCTGGGGACAGGGCTACTTTGTGTAGCAGAGAAATTGTCTCCCTCTTGTTCACCTTCCACCGCGATCAAATCTTCTTCTACTTCTTCATCCCCACCAACAGCAATGGGTGCAGTTTTACTTTTTTGTGCGCTAAGTAGGTGCGCCTCCCACTGGATCATGTGGTGTTTTTTCAGATGGGTTGTTTGGCCTCCGGTACCATAGTTTGTACCAAGCTTACCCCAACTAACACCTTGTCGACAAATTGAGCATATAGCAACATTGTCCTCCTTACTGCTGACCGAAAAGAAGTCCCAAACTGGGGAGGTGAACTTTCTTGTGCTGCTGGAGGTGCCACTTGCAATGCCGGATGAACTGGAGGGTGTGCCTGGAATTTGACTTTGGTTGTGCTGGATGTATGTCCCTGCCGGGCCTTTGCAAATGCAAATATGGAAGCTGGAGGTCGTGTTGGTGTTATCTGTGTTTGTGGTATCCGTGCCACATCCCTCACAGCAATTTGGGATGGGGAATAATAATGTCGGTCTCCATCTCCACTGGGGCGGGAGTGATCTTCATGATGACTGGCACGTCATCATCCTCCTCTTCTACATCTTCCTCCATAACTCTAAGGCTTTCTGGAACCTTCCTTTTCCTTAGCCTTGTCGCGTGGCGTGCCTCACTCTCAGGCTGAGCTGGTGGGTTCCAAGTGGTATCTAGATCATCAGAATGGGGGCTTGAAGAAGAAGTTGATGGACTAACCCTCCTTTTCCTTGCTGGGGATCTGGAAGACAATGGATCTTCTGAAAGAGTGGCTTGCTCTTCTTCCTCTGCATGAAGCTCGATTTCCTGAACTGCCCCTACTTTGGGAGGAACAACTACTATTGTGGGCTGTTGTTGCGGCTGTTGTTACGGCTGTTGTTGCGGCTGTTGTTCCGGCTGTTGTTCCGGCTGTTGTTGCCCACTTATCTGCTGAGTTTCCACCTGCGTTGATTGGGTACTACTTTGCGATAATGACATTTCAACATCACTGCTCGTTGGCGTTTGCGCAAGTAGACTGGCTACCTCTGCGAAACTCATGGGCTTGGGCCTAGGTTGGTGGGGTGGGCCCGCTGATGCGGAGGTGCTGCTCCCAGCTTGGTCCCTGGACACCGCTAATGCAGGCGTCATTTTTTGTTTCCCAAAAAACATATTGGGCGGCACACCAGTCTTGGTAAGTGGCAGTGCCACTTCCTTCTTCTGTTCCTTCTTCTCACTGGCAACTTTCTTGGTACTGGAGGACCTAGTACTTTTCTTTGGGGCCATCTTCTTCTGATGTCAGCAGGACGCAGGTGCACAAGTTGCAGAGATGTCTTTGGTCACACGTCATGTGACGTGGTGCGCAGCAGGACTTCTGTCTGGCAGTACAACGGGTGATGATGACACCTCCTCCTCAGTCTTTTTGTGCACCTAAAAGCAAAGAAGCCAGAAGAACATCAGTGAAATGTTGCATTTGTTGATGTGGTTCAATTACTACTAGTACAAACAAACAAATATAATATATAACTTAGTGTGTGGTGGTCACACTTGTTAGTGTTATATTATTACATTTTATTAACTCAGTTTAAGTTATAAATTGAGTGTACACTCAGGAAGGATAGGAAAGAAGAAGAACAAAAACAAAAATACAAATGTAATGGAAGTGGAACCTGTTTGGCATTAATTTGCGCATCACGTCATTCAGGGAGCTGCAGCTGGCAAAGGGGATGGAAGCAGTGTGCCAAGAGGAACAAAGGAAAGACATGCAGGCCTATATGGCAAAAGCAGCACACTACTAAACTACCACCACAAAATGGCCACCAGCCACATGGTCACTCACAGTCACAACAAGCAGGAGGCCTGGAAAACAATGAACTCAAGCAGGGCTATATGGCCATACAAAGGAGGCATGCTAAACGACACAGCTTTAATGCAAATATGCAAAAACAAAAATCCACAGGGCTTGGGTTTGCAAGTTACACAACAACCACACCACACACACACATCCAACAAAGGCATTTATTTAACACACATCAACAAAGTGAAATACCCCAAAAAATACACATTTTGCAATTCAATCCAATGATATCCATGCCCTAAATGATGTTTAAATTCAACAAAAACAGTTGTTTCATGCACCCATGAGTAGCTCTGGGCCTACTGGCTGAAAGGCCTATTGGCAGACTAGGCCACAAGTTTGCAGGCCTATGGCAAAAGCACACTGGCTGGCTTGCCAAAATGGCCGCCAGCAACATGGCCAGGCCACCCACAACAAGAAAGGGAAGACAGAAAATGCAGGCCTATGGCAAAAGCACACTGGCTGGCTCGACAAAATGGCCGCCAGCAACATGGCCAGGCCACCCACAACAACAAGAAAGGGAAGACAGACAATGCAGGCCTATGGCAAAAGCACACTGCCTGGCTTCAAAATGGCCGCCAGCCACATGACCAGGCCCACAACAACAAGAAGCCTAGGCCAAGAGGAACAAAGGAAAGAAATGCAGGCCTATATGGCAAAAGCAGCACACTACTAAACTACCACCACAAAATGGCCACCAGCCACATGGTCACTCACAGTCACAACAAGCAGGAGGCCTGGAAAACAATGAACTCAAGCAGGCCTATATGGCTAGACAAAGGAGGCATGCTAAACAACACAGCTTTAATGCAAAAATGCAAAAACGAAACTCCACAGGGCTAAACAAGGTTTGCAAGTTACATAACAACCACACCACACACACACATCCAACAAAGGCATTTATTTAACACACACCAAAAAAGTGAAATACCCCAAAAAATACACATTTTGCAATTCAATCCAATGCCATCCATGCCCTAAATGATGTTTAAATTCAACAGAAACAGTTGTTTCATGCACCCATGAGTAGCTCTGGGCCTACTGGCTGAAAGGCCTATTGGCAGACTAGGCCACAAGCTTGCATGCCTATGGCAAAAGCACACTGGCTGGCTCCACAAAATGGCCGCTAGCCACATGGCCAGGCCACCCACAGCAACAAGAAAAGGAAGACAGACAATGCAGGCCTATGGCAAAAGCACACTGCCTGGCTTCAAAATGGCCACCAGCCACATGGCCAGGCCCACAACAACAAGAAAGGGAAGACAGACAATTCACGCCTATGGCAAAAGCACACTGCCTGGCTTCAAAATGGCTGCCAGCCACATGGCCAGGCCCACAACAACAAGAAGCCTAGGCCAAAAGGAACAAAGGAAACACATGCAGGCCTATATGGCAAAAGCAGCACACTTCTAAACTACCACCACAAAATGGCCACCAGCCACATGGTCACTCAGAGTCACAACAAGCAGGAGGCCTGGAAAACAATGAACTGAAACAGGCCTATAATGGCCAGGCAAAGGAGGCATGCTAAACAACACAGCTTTAATGCAATAAAATGCAAAAACAAAAATCCACAGGGCTAAACAAGGTGTGCAAGTTACACAACAACCACACCACACACACACAACAAAGACATTTATTTAACACACCCCAAAAAAGTGAAATACCCCAAAAAATACACATTTTGCAATCCAATCCAATGCCATCCATGCCCTAAATGATGTTTAAATTCAACAGACACCACAGAAACAGTTGTTTCATGCACCCATGACTAGCTCTAGGCCTACTGGCTACCCACAATAAAAAAAATGTAAAATGATGAAAAGTACAAAAATTGCAGTTGCAGCAACTGCAATGCCCCAATCAAACAAACAACACCAACTTACTTGTAAAATCTAAAATTCAAAAGTCCTCAAAGCCAATGATATATGATGCAGCAGACACAAAGAGTGATCCTTCCAGCTCCAAATCCAAATGAAAAGTGAACAGGACATGGGCAAAGCACTGGGAGGAGTCTGCTGGACAGGAACAGGAAGTTGGAGACTCTGAGGCACTTCCATCCTCTCTAAAAAAAAGTAAAAAAAGAAAAAGGACTCATCATTTTCGAGAAGGTTTTATGCTGCTCGAGGGATATTCTTCTCCAGATTGCAAATTTTGCGTGTTCGGCATCGCGAGCTTCACCAAACTTCCGCCGGATGTCCGATGGCGCGTCCGAATGACGTGTTCGCGATCGCACACTCTCGTGGGATCGCGCAGCCGGCTACCAAAATCTCATGGCGCACGCGAACGGATAGGAAAACTCGTCGGCGAACGCAGGGATCCCGGTAAGTCGCTAACGCGCGCGCAAAAACGCATTTTGAAAGCGCGATTAAGGGAAAAACTCCGCTACGCCGCGGGTCGCAGAGTTTTCGGTAACTCCACGTTCTACTCGGAACGCGGAGTTGCCAAAAATCCACAAACTCCGCGAGCGGAGCGGATTTTACCGCCCAGGCTTAATAGTTACCCAGGGGCCCCTGGATAGCTCTGAGACTGCTGGGAGGAACGAGAACTCAGGTGATGGTGAGAGGGGAGAACACTGTAGCTCTTTGCCACGGGAGACCCTCATTGTAAAATAAAACTGTTGTCCTGGAATGTGCAAGGAATGGGTTCTGCATCCAAACAACATAGCATTCATTGCTACATGTGCCATTGGGGAGCCCGAAAAGTTATGTTGCAGGAGACCCACCTCACTGCAGAGGAAACTCTTCATCTATGCCGTAGGTGGCGGGGACACATTTTTGCTACCTGCTATTCTGCCTACTCCTGAGGGGCGTTGGTGTGGATCAGGGTAGGAACCCCCTTTAAGACTATCCTTTCTATTATTGACCCAGAAGGTCACTATGTTTTAGTTAAGGGCAGACTCCTGGTGAGGGAGGTTACCTTGGGTAGTATATATGCTCCAAATCAGGATCAGGTCCCCTTCCTCCAGGCACTGTCCGTACCTATGTCCTCCCTCGCAGGAGACGACCTTGTCCTAGGGGGAGATTTTAATTTTGTGGCAGACATCCACTTGGATAGGTCTACACCCCCCTGGGTGGGGCAGTAGCGCATAGAACTTCGAGGGGAATCTGTGATTGGACAGACCATTGGGGCCTTATTGGTATATGGAGAATCCTACATGACCAAGTACATGATTATTCTTATTACTCACAACTCTATAGATTACACACATGCCTAGACATTTTTGTTTGCTCAACCCGCCTTTGCCCGAGTGTAACTCACATTGAGTACTTGGGGCACACACTGTCTGACGATTGTCTATTACTGATAACCTTTTGTCCGATTGCCGAGCCCCCAGTGATTCCCATCTGACGCCTTCGCCAGTCTATCCTCGAGGATGTATGTTTTAGGGATACCCTTCAAGCAACTGTCTCTGAGTATTTCAAAATTAACTAGGGTATTGCTAAAGATCCCCTTGTTGAGTGGGATGCTTTCAAGGTTGTGGTAAGGGGACATTGCATGAGACAGACAGTTGGGGTAAAGAGAGAGCTCTATAAAGAGCTCTCTACTCAAGAACAGAGCCTGCATGATCTGGGCAATAATTTAGGCTCCGATGACAGTATTCAGACACAACTCATGGAGATGAAGGGTATATATATTGCTGTCCTAGAACGACACCAGTGCCTTGACCTGCGAGACTACCAGGTGAGGGTACATGATGAGGAGGGCTGATTGGGTAGGCATGGTTGGTGCACCCGGAGTCCAGGGGAACTCCCATAAACACAGATTTTAATTGATGAGGGGACGCCGCTTTATTTGCCCAGGGCCATTAATACAACCTTTCCTAATTATTATGAAATCCTTTACGGCCACCCAGAAGCCATTTTTCCAGAGGACCTGGTGGAGTTCCTGGCACCGCTGCCACTGCGCACTTTGGACCTAGCCTTCGTGAGGACTTGGGGGCACCCGTGACATCCAGGAAATTCGTCTAGCCATTAAAGAGATGGCTGCAGGGAAAACACCTGCCCCAGATGGCTTGTCGGTGGAGTTCCCCCAAATTAGAAGCTGGATAGGCAGAATCGCTCTGATTGAGATCGTTGACGGCGTTGTCCATGAAGGCACTGGTGGTCCCCCTCCCTAAAACGAAGTCATCTGTTAAATACCAATCTGGATACCGCCCTCTCTCTATGTTAAATGTCAAGTTTAATATTCTTAGTAAAATACTTCCCCTTATGAAGGATCTCATACACGAAGACCAGAATGGATTCATTCCAACCAGGTGCAGCTCAAGGAACCTTCGCAGGTTGTATCATATCCATATCCTATATAATCAAGATTTCTCTCATTACACAGACGCATTGATTATGTCAATTGATCTGGAGAAGGCCTTTGATTTGCTAAGGTGGGATTTCTAGTATGCAGCCATGGGACAGATGGGATTGGGTGAGGACTGTGCCTGGGTCTGAACTTTGGTGGCGAAGTGAGCTAAAGAATGATAATGGATTCAACCCAGATCTAATAGTGACTGGGGGTGAGTGTCTGAAAAGTTTCAGTGCTCCATCCATCATCTCTTTGTGTTTGCTTTGTTCGCCCTAAGTTGGCAGGGTATGCCCAGACATGGGTCCCTTGCTCACTTTGCCACTGGATTCAAGCTAGCCTGGCTGATGAGGGGTGTTACCCTGAAACCGGCCCCAGGATGCTTGTTTCTGGTCCAGGGAAGACCTGGCTTGGCAGTTCTGGCTAGACTGTTCCCATGAGGAACAGGGTCAAGAATGATTTGCATATGGCTGGGTCTGAACTGGGGTGGCAAAGTGAGCTAAAAAATGATGATGGATTCAAACCAGATCTAATAGTGACTGGGGGGTGAGTGTCTGATACGTTTCAGCGCTCTGTCCATCATCTCTTCGTGTTTGCTTTGTGCACCTGTTATACACCAATCCTACAGCGAGGGTTAAGACAGGTGGGGTGGTCTCGGCCTCTTAGATGGGGTCTGCCGGGGTACCAGACAGGGATGCCCATTATCTCCCCTTCTGTTTGCCCTGGCCATTGAGCCCTTAGCAGTGCTCTTCTGACAACGGGGGGGGATGAATCACGGGGTGGTTTTGGAGGGGTGGGAACATATTATATCTTTATATGCAGACGACCTGCTGCTTTACCTGGCGGACAACCATGTGAGCGTTGCCAATGCTATTATGCTATTGGATGAGTTTTCAGTGTTCTCAGGCCTTCGGGTTAACAGGTCCAAGACCCACCTTTTCCCCATGCCGGTGGGTATGGCACGACCACCTGATGTGCTACTGGGACTGGCATGGTCACCTAGGTCGTTTTGGTACTTGGGTATCCAGGTGTTCCATACGTTGGAGGATCTTAGGATTCAACGCTCCCTGAAGTTACCGTGATGGCCCGCATTTCATTATCCAAAATGATTATGCTCCCCAGACTTTTATACCTCTTTGTAAATCTTCCCGTCATGCTAACATGCTCTTGGTTTAACAGCCTTGATTTCTTATTCCGAGAATTGATACAGGATGGAGGGCGCAATAGGGTTTCCTTTCGGTGTTACGGGGAGCCCCAGGGGATAGTGGGCTGGGCGCACCAGACTTTGAATTGTGCTATTTGGCTGGCCAGCTTCAGTGGTTGGCTCAGTGGCTGGATGGTAGAGATCTTGAGCTGTTAGGCCCTATTGGGTGGGCTGATAACCAGGGGCTCCTACTGGCAAAGCTCCTTAATTCAAAGATAGTCACTCCCACCCCGGGGATCCTATTGAAAGTGGCATGACAATGCTGGTAGATGTATATAGTGCACGTTTAGAGTGCCCCTTTATGCTCTAGACTTTCTATTGGTGGGACTGCCGCATGGGGGTCCTACTTCCCCATTTACGAACCAACAACTAGACTGGACTATGACTTGTCTCAATACAGTCAGTGACTGCTTTCAACTGGGGGTACTTCTACCACTGCATGATCTCATAGATCAATGTGGCCTGCCTCACAGCCAGTTTCTGAGTTATCATGCCATGGTAGGGATGTATAGGGATCTATGGCTTGGGCGTGGACAGGAGCCGGATTCTCATGCTGTCCTACAGGCGGTGGTAACCCTGGGCTCTTGTGAAGTGGCTCTACAGAGCGCAACTTGAAATGATCACAAAATCACTGACCAGGACCCGGGAAAGGAGGGAAATGATACTGGGCAGGGGTCTAACAGATGCAGAATGGAATAAGACCATGGAGAGCCCTAAATGCATTTCTAGAAATGCTAACTTTAAATGTGTCCAATTTAACGACTTACACATGACTTACCTGACCCCCCATAGATTACAGGTTATGTATTGGGTTGACCCATGGAACTGTACTAGATGCGAGGAACCAGACGCCGGGTTTGCACATATGACATGGCTGCAAGACTTCTGGACGGCTGTAATTGCCATGCTCAATCGGGTACTAGCCCGCTCGCTCCCTTGCACGGCAGAAGTCTGTCTACTGGGATTATTTCCCAGACCCAAAACCCATAACCTTGCATTGATCTTAGCAAAAAGACGCATAGCATTGAAATGAAGCACAGGGCGGGGCATTCAGGCGAGGTCTGGGAAAGAGACGTTGACACGTGGCCCTGAGCGGAAGAGAGGGCATTTCTTAGGGAAGATGCATAAGGAATAAGGCGCCGCCCATTGCCTGCGCTTTGGACGAAGGTGCTTGGAGCCTGGGACAATAGACGTGATGCAGCTCCTGAAGGCATAATTCATAACACACAATCAAATGAGGGCACTGCAGAACCCTCAAGATGAAGGATCTCTGTTTGACAAGAGAGAGCTTATTCAAAGTGAATGGATACTGTAGAGCCTTCTACCAAATCCCACCTCCAGCAAGACAATATGTATACTTTTTAGACCTCCTGAAACGATTTTCTCCACAGCTAGTCCTACTCAACCCTCTAGGTGACCCTATGCTTCCTTTTTGATTTTCCTTTTGCTGTACTAGTTTGGATTTTTAAATGACATATTAGGTATTTAAGGCATTTGTGTGCTTACCACCACAACTCCTGGTTATCAATGATTACATAGAGAATTACAGGGTATTAATGCATATATTTTTTCCACCATTGATTGAAAACGGCAGAGATTATTGCCACATGTTATCTAAGGCTCACCATAACCGAAACCAATATAAGTATTTCTTGTTAATATATAATGTTTTTGAGTGTTTGGAAGCTTATATTGGTGACTACCAAGTAGGGTGCGGGTAGTAAGTTCAAGGCTGGAGGGCGACTTTACTAAAATGCGAACCATAATGTATATTATGTGGAAGTTCTTGCTCCTTTATGTATGCCTGCACTGCATTATCGAAATTCCAATAAAAACATGTTTAAAAAAAAACCAGACACCTAGAATGCCACAAACTCCTGAATGACTCGCAATCAGGATTCTGAAACAACCACAGCACCGAAACAACCCTCATCAGTGCCACAGACAACATACGCACCATCCTCGACAGTGGTCAAACCACCGCCCTCATCCTCCTCGACCTCTCACCTGCCTTTGACATCATCTCCCACCACATACTCTGTGCCAGACTACAAGCAGTGGGAATACAAGGACCAGCTCTCAAATGGATAGCCTTCTTCCTCTCTGGAAGAACTAATCAGACTCACGCCGTTCACATCAGAACCCAAGGACCTCATCTGCAGATTCCCACAGGGATCATCACTCAGCCCCACATTTTTTGACATACACATAACTCCTCTGGCTAACATCATCCGATCCCATGGAATCAACATAATCTCCTATGCTGATGACACCGAGCTATTCTTTTCCCTCTCAGATGACACCCTCACCACCAAGACAAACTTAAAACAATGCATGACCGGCGTGACCAATTGCATTAAAGAAAACTGCCTCATGCTCCACCCTGACAAAACTGAAGTGCCGTTCTTTGGGAATAAGAGCTCACCTTGGGACTCCACCTAGTGGGCCGCCGAACTTGGACCCATACCCACACCAACCAACCAAGCTAGGAACCTAGTCCTCATCCTGGACACCATCCTAGGTCAATGCAGGTCCTAATGCATCCACATCCTCCGCATGTTTTTCAAAATTTACTTTATTTAAATCCTCAAGTGGCTCCCACTGGACACCAGAAGTACCATCGCAAAGGCCCTAATCACAAGTATATTGGACCATGGCACTCTATGCCGGCATCCCAACCCATCTTCTTCACAGACTTCAAACCATCCAAAATGCCGCTACCAGACTTTTCCTCAACCTCCCACGCCAAACCCACACCACACCACTCCACAGAGAGCTCCCCGGGCTCCCCATCCAGAAGCTCTGCCAGTTCAAACTTCTCACACATGCCTTCAAGTCACTACACAACACATGACCCGCACACCTCTATCACCGACTTCACTTCCACCAGCCAACCAGCCAATTTTGCTCAGCATCACACTTACTCGCATATACACCCTGCGTCCACAGAAACAGAACAGGAGGTCGATCAATCTCCTACCATGCCGCCAAATCCTGGAACAACCCCCCCAACACAATCAGGGCCTCCTCCTTGCATCTTGAATTCCCCAAGAAGCTGAAGACTTAGCTTTTCAATTCGTCTTTTTGCTAGACCATCAAGACTGCCTGTACTCAGGCCCAGCCATCACCACACGCCTACACTCACCTTCTCAGCCCCTGGATACCCTTGTGGGTTACAAGCAGCGCTCCACAAATCCACCTTACATTACATTCCTGCCTTCAGTGTAAATGTTGACAGGGGATCAGGCTTGCACTATGTTGCCTGACCCCAACTTGGAATTTTGCAAGTCCTCATGCTGGATTGGCAGGCACTGTTTTCTCTGTTGGTTCTGATCATATCGGGACACGTGACTCAACCTTCAAGACATTATGGCCCATATCTATGAAGCCTCTGCGTTATCCTTGCATCACGAAAGGCAACACAAGGACAATGGAAAGACTTCAGTAATATTTACATAGCCACGTAAGGCCTGATTTGACTTGCGTGGCTTTGTAAAGAAATGTAGCACAAAGCCGCTGCTTGTGCTGCATTACGTTACATTTCAACTTGGGAGGCATTTCATGGGTGGAGCATAAGAGTTGCCATGCAGCCACTCATGGATTAAGGCGCCTGATGGGTAACGAGGAGAAATATCTTTATTTCTCCTCTTTATTTCTTTATTACTTTATTTCATAGAAAGTGGAAAATGCCACTCACGATTTTTTTATGCAGGAAGGTACACCTTTTCTGCACAAAAACAAAACTACCTGTAATGCAGACACCCTTGCACTATGGTGCAAGGTTGCCTGTGTTGGCAATAGGCTGCACACAGTGCGCCAGCACAAGGAGAAAGCAGAGATGCTCCACATCTTTATAAACATAGAGCATTTCTGGTCAATCCCTTTCATGCAACACACCAAAGCAACTTGCTTGCTGCCCTGTGTTGCGTGAAAGTTTAATAAACGATCCCCTATGTTTCTGTACGTGTGATCACAGAGAAAGCAGAAGTAGGGTTCGCCCCATCCATTTCTGACCCAGTAGGCAGTGGTGGGGTGCTACTGGGCTCTGGTGTCCTTCCTTCGTAAGGTGGTGGATGTGATTAGTGTTCCCCTACAGGTTATTTCATGTCTTTAGTGTGACAGATCTCAGAGTGCTGACTTGCCTTAGTGGGTGCAAGGTCTGTTTCCCCCTCTCTTTTCTCTTCCAGGCCCTCTATGTTCATGGTGATGTCTAGCCTGCAGCAATGCAACAATGAATACTTCTTATTTTAAATGTTCTCTGAAGATAAGCAGGTTAGGTCCAAGTTAGGTCTTTGATTGGCGATCACTTGAGATGCTCTTCGGCTACTGCTTTCAGGCATGCCCAGTGATACAGTATTTGTCTGATCGGCCTTCTGAGTGTTCATTCTGTGGGTGTCATTTTATGAGTCTGGTTTGCTCTCCACCTTGCCCTTTCTTTGGGAGGAGGTAAAATAACTCTGTCATCATGGACCTGGAGCAGGATAGTTTTGGCTCCACCCGTATAACTATTGATTAGGCCACATATACGTATATTAAAGGCCATATCTATTCATGTGGTATAACGTGACTTATGAAGTGAAGTGCACTTAAAGCCATATAGAAAGTGCATTTACCATGTAATCTTGACATTTATATATGTGTGTACACTAATGTTTCTTTTCAGTAACAACGAATTGCAGTTCCCATGCATATCTACACTTGTGTGGTTTTAATAAAATTGATTAATCATCATGTACTCATTTATTCATGTGAAGTCTATTATATTTACTGTATATTGGAACATGTACTTATTAGAACTGCATTTTGCATTTATAACGTCACTGTGTATATATCTGTAATCATACAGTTACAACGTGTATTGAATCTTTGCTTTGCTAACTTGACCAAAGGCCTTAAGCATTTAGATTTCGCAGCGTCTGACCTCCAACGTGAATGTTTCCTTTGGATGCTGTGTTTTTCTTTCCTCTGCAGGTGCCTGGTGTGTGAGCTAATGAATAAAGAAAGACTTGTGTGAATGAGATGGAGAGGCATGAGGGGATTCGAGAGTGGTAAAAATGAATGAGCAGAAGGGAGGACTACTGTCTGTGCGAAATGAGGAGATGGAATCCAAGATCGCTTTGAATATGTGGATCAAAGAAGAAGAATTATGAGTGAGTCTGCCAAGAAGTCTTGTTTGAAGGTGGTCACTAATTGGACCCTTGATACTTTTCTAGAAGGGTCTTATGTGGGTATAACTAGGGAATACTCTTTAGCTTTGTGCAGATCCCTCTTATACTAGGAGCGGTACAGACGACTGCGCTATTCTCATTGTGTGGCTTCATGCTATGTGATACCTTTTGCTTGGAAGAACTTCTATAGAAGTTCTTTTATGCAGACCCATTTCTATTTAATGAATCTGATTAGGGTTTCCTTTTAGCATTCTTTAGTGTAATTAGACTTTCTCATGCATTATAGTCAGGAGGATTGCAGTTTCCAATCCCACCACCAGACGGTCTTTCTGATACTTTGTACAATTGCTACTGAGGTCCTCATCTGTTATTTGTTACTGAGGATAAATTTTGTCTGCCGCTTCGGCTTTCCTCTGACAATTTTATATTGTTATACCATGTTTCTAAGACAAATTTATATTACCTTAGATTTGAATTTGTAATAAACCCAAACTTAATCCTATATATTGACTCTGAGTTTCACTGTGTGACCAAATGGGTTGCACTGCAATTGTGAATTGAAGTTCAACTTCACTCTTTTATTCTTCAAGCACCCTTAAAAGATCTGTCACAGGGGGGCAAGAAAGGGAGCCAGACTACTCTGCATTAGCAGAACTAATGCTCATTCAAGGTGCACCTTTAACAGCCGGTTGCACCTCTGGTTGCTGGACTCTGGTTCACTTCTTGTTTGGGGTGCCAAAAATGTGTGCCTGCTTGTATGTGGGTGCCTTCTTGCTGGTGCTCTATATCCCTTCATGAATGTGAGTGTCAAACTCATTGTTTTTGGTTGCATGGTGCCAGTGTTGTGTGACCTGTGTAATCCACTTCTGCTTGCTGGCTCTCTCTTTCTCTTTCTCTGAGCTCCAACTCTTTCTGTGTTGCTCATGGAAGGATACCTGTCCTTGTGCGCACTGCTGACCTAATTGCTCTGGATCCATTGTATTCCTACAGTGAGTGAGGTCTGTGACTGGGTGGGGGCCAATATAATTTCTCTGATGGCATCAAAGCTCTAGGAGAGGAACATTTTTGCCACTTTGTCTTTGCAAGTTTTTTGCCTGTCTGGTTCGGTTTCCCTGGACGGATCTTTTAACAACGCCTCTCATTTCTACTGCCTCCCTTCACCAATATTAACATTAGGACCCAAGTTAATCAGTGCTTGGTTTGAGCTGGTGGTTTCTAGTGCTCGGCAGTTAATTGTCAACACCAGCACTTATGACAGCTGCCACATGGCAGTGCTGTTTGCATATTTTAGAGATGAGCAGAACAGCAATTGTTTATTGATTCAGCATACATTAAAAACAACTAATGCCTGCTGCCAAGCCACTTTTATAGATTTTAGGGCCCGGAATAGTCTGGATTGTCACACTTACTGCAGTGTGCTGGTTAGTAATTGCGTAGATATAGGGTGACCAGAATTGTAAAGCCAAAAACCGGGACATTTCATGGAAATAGAAGAAGGACTACCGTTTTACCTCAAGCGAGCGCACAGAATGACAGCGCTCCTCAGCACAGAATTACAGAACAGGTAGTTAGATCATACATAAAATGCAATTATTAAACCCAGAAGCTTCCCTGTTAATTAAATTGCTTTCTAGAAACAACTGCTCACTATGCCTGCTTTGTACAACATAAAAAACACCTTCCGCCGTTTTCAGCTGACCCTCTCTAAAAACCGGTACAGGAGCTAAATTTCCTGAAATCTGCCCGGACAGCTGGTGAAAAACCCGGACCGTCCGGGCAAATCCGGGACGCCTGGTCACCCTAGTAGATACTGTCATTGGCAACGCTGGCAGGAGCAATGGGTGGTGCAAGCTGTGGAGGCCTCCTGACTAGAGCCCTGGCACTTATTGTTTTACAAATTAAGCACTGAAAATACACCAACACACCATACATTTACAAACAGCAATACAATGTGCAGACTGGCTGATAATGCACAGCCTTTTATATTTATAGATTTTAGTTAAAATTAATTTTCAAATATTGATGTAAGCTAAAATATTAATATTTACACAAGCAAGTTAAGAAATGTATGTAGTGCCACAAAACAAACAATAACAAAGTTTCTGTTTCATATCAATATTGTGAAAAACATTTCAAATTATATCAAAGTTGTTAAATGAGAAAGTGACTTGCCCTCTAGCCTGAAGGAGCTTGATTCGTAATGTGAAAAAGTTGTAATTGCACTCCCATATGTCTGCTTCTAAATTTAAAATAAATCACTGACTTTTTGGGCTTTCTCAAAGAATTTCTGATGTACTCCCAGAAATATACCCACAATACTGATTCCCAGAGAAACAGAGAACTAATTTAAGGAAGGGTTCTCCACCTTGTGTTTCAGAGACTTACTCATACATTTCTACTCTTCTAAGTCAAGCACTCATACCTTTTTATAACCTTTTTACTACTTAGGATAAGATAACATTGATTTCCATAAGTTTTCATGTTAGCTGGCATTTCTATTTACTTTGTTGAAATGGTTAAAGGTATTTACTTCAATTTTCCATATCTCAGTTTAGTCATTTCTGTCATAGTTACCATATAATGTATTCCCTTTTAATTACTTGCTTTGTACGTAGGTGGGTGCGGAAAAGAAATTTCCAGCCAGGTGAAAGGCTGTGTGGAGTTAAGTTGTAGTTGATCGGTTTTGCACCAACTATCGTTTAACTTTTTCTCATTCTCATCTATATGAAAATACTTAAGTAGTTTAGCATGCACTTACTTGCCTTACCCCCCTCTTTGAGTTGCACGGGGAGGAGAGCTAGTTGTCACCAGCATACATCTAGAATTCCAGTTTGTGTGCTTTGATCAGACCCCACCAACAATAGCATGGATGTAACCGTTAAAGTGGAGTGGGGAGTGTGGTATGCCCTGCAGAACACCACAGTTCAGTTTCCCTGGATGCAAGTAAATTGTTCCCAGCTAAATTGTTTGAGAATGTCAGCCAGGGAGAAGACTAATGGGTCAGTAGCTTGAACTGGCATAATGTCTGTACAAGGAGCCTGTGGAGTTCCCTGAGGTAGGGGGTGATGTAGGTTTGTCTAAGGAGATCCAGGAATGAGTCTGGATGTGGCGTTCTGTATGGTCTGTAATCGTTGGAGGAGGTGAGCTACTATCCCTTCGTAGAGAGCGTTGCCATAGTCCAGTTGGCTGGAGATGAGGGCCTGGGTGATTGTGCGTCTTGAGATTTGGGGTAGCCATTTGAATATCATACAAAGCATGGGGAGGATGAAAAAGCAGGAAGAGGAGAAGGAGTTGACCTGTGTCATTATGGTTAGCTTGTTGTCCAGAATGATTGCAAAGATCCTAGCATGGTCAGTGGGGTAGGAGTAGGTTTGAGTTCTGAGGGCCATCAAGATGCACCCCATGGGGCAGCTTTTGTTTCTGAAAATCAGTACCTCTGTCTTGTCCGAGTTGAGCTTCAGGCAGTTGTCCTTCAGTCAGTTGACGACGTCTGTCATGCAGTTGTGGAAGATGATCTTGGTGTTGGTTGTGTCTTCAGAGAGGTAGGAGATGAGTTGTGTATCACTGGCATAGGATATGATGTTGAGACCCTGGGTTTTGGCAATA
Source organism: Calotriton arnoldi (assembly GCA_963921515.1). NCBI lineage: Eukaryota > Metazoa > Chordata > Amphibia > Caudata > Salamandridae > Calotriton > Calotriton arnoldi. The sequence goes on from CAWUFW010000937.1 coordinate 2,341,798, forward strand.
CTGGCAATAGGTGTCATATAAGTGTTGAAGAGGGTAGGGCTGAGCAAGGATCCTTGGGGTACTCCACAGATGATTTCCTTAGCTTTGCAGGTGAAGGGGGGGAAGGTGGACTTTGCATTCTTCTGGTGAGAAAAGAGGCGATCCATCTGACAGTGGCTCCTTGGATGCCTATGTTGTGCAGCCTTGATATGAGTGTGTGGTGGAAGACCATATCGAAGACTGCCAAGAAGTCTTGGAGGATCAGAGTCGCAGTCTCTCCTCAGTCGAGTAGGGCTTAGCATTGGTAGCAGCGATGAGGGCTGTCTCGGTGCTGTGGTTGCTGCTGAATCCTGTTTGGGAGGAGTCAAGTAGGAGGTTTCATTCCAGATGTGAGGAGAGTTGTTGGTTGATGGCTTTTTCTAATACTTTGGCCGGGAATGGGAGCAGGGAGATCGGTCAGTAGCTGTTGAGTGCACTGGGGCTGCTGATGGTTTCTTTAGTAGGACGTTGACTTGTGCATATTTCTCCTCGGGGAAGGTGGCCGGGGCAATTGAGGTGTTGAACAAAGTGGTGAGTATGTGGCTTACTCTAGCTTCATCTAGGTTGAAGATGTGGTGAGGGTATGGGTCAGTTGGTGCCCCTGAGTGGACCGAGTTCATGATGGAGGCGATGTCATGTGTGGGGACCTGTCGTCATTCGGTTAGTCGGATGTCTGTGGTGGTAGCAGGGTCATTGTGTTGCTTGAAGAAGTTATGGCCTTGGGCTGAGGTTTGAAGATTCTGTAGATATTGGCATTCTTGTCATGGAAGACGTTTGCAAGGTTGTTGAGTTCCTGTGAGGGAGTAATGTTGCTTGTTGCAGCTGAAGGGTTGGAGAATTCTTTAACGATGTTGAAGAGTTCTTTGCTGTTATTGGAGTTTGGCCTTTTTCTTTGATTCTCTCAACTGCCTGTGGTATAGGTTTAGGGCTGTCTTGAAGGTGGTCTTGTCGGTCATGTCCTTGCTTGTCTGCCATCTCATTTCCAGTTGCTTACAGTGTCATTTAGCGGGTCTGAGATCTTCAATGTACCAGCTAACTTCCTTGGTGGACCTTCTGTAGGTGTTGTTACCGATGAAAGTGATACTGTTGGCGCAGTTGGTGATCCAATTGTTGAAGTTTCTGATGATCTGGTCTAGGTTGTTTGGAGGAGATGGGGTGGGTGGTTTTGAGGGCATTGATCCCTGTGTTCTTTGAGACTTTGCTCCAGCTGGGGTGGGAGGCGTTGGGCAGCCTTGGCGTGGAGTTCTGTGAACTGGTGCTGTTGAAGTGGACGATGGTTGGTCCAGGTGAGTTCTTTGGTGTGGCTGTACCTGATGCAGTCGCTAGAGGTGAAGATGGGGTCTAGTGTGTGGCCTGCAGTGCACGTGAGGTCGTGGATGAGTTGGTTGAGTCCAATGTTGTTCCTGCTATCGAGGAAGTTGGTAGTATTGATGTCATTGTGGTCATCAAGATGGAAGTTGAGATCACTGAGGAAAATATATTTGTTGGAGTCTATGGTGAGGGGGAGATGTAGTCAGAGATGAAGTTGCAGAAGGCTGGACATGGCCAGGAGGACAGTAAGTGAGGGTGCTCCTGATGGTGGTTTTTCTGTCTATTTGGAAGTTGAGGTGTTGTTTTTTGTGGTAGTGCATTGGATGGATTCCTTGTGTATGATGGCGATCCCTCCACCAGGCATGTTGATGCAGTCACAGTGGGTGATATTGCATCCTTCGGGTATTGCAGTGGCAATCTTGGGTGTGGAAGTGGGGTTGAGCCAGGTCTCAGTGAGGAAGAGGATATCAGGTGTGAGGGTGGAGATGAGGTCCCAAATCTCACTAGTGTGTTTGCATGGTGAGCATGTGTTGAGAAGGGCGCATGCGAGTTGGTGTCTGTGGTGTGCTTGGGGTGGGGCTAGTAAGTGGTCTGGTATATGTCTTGTGGCAGGTAAAGTGGCAGTGGGTACCGGTGAAAGGTCCTACCATGGAGCGTGGGTCGGCGGACGGTGGCAGTCTGTTGTGCCGTCAAGGGTGTAGAGCTTGGCAATGGTGTATCTGCAGGAGATGGGAGGGACTTGGGTCATGGCGCTGGGCATGGTCCAGGCACGGATGGGTACACATGGGCTTACCTTCCGTGATCCAGCAGAGCGTCTCCTGTGCACTTCCACTGTGCTGTCACCCTGCGGCCTACATTAAGTAGGTCTTGGGGTGGGCAGGGCTTCTGTTGGTGGAAAGAACAGTGAGAAGGAAAATCCAGGCAGTAAAACCCGGGCAGCGGCGGTGTCACTGGATCAGGCTGAAACAAGCAGGAACTGGAAGCCACAGGCAAATGGCAAGCTGAATGCCTAGGTGCTTACTAATGCGGTCGTGCTGCAGCCTGCATTAATTTGGTCCTGGGGTGGGCTGGGCTTCTGTTGGTGGGAAGAATGGTGAGTGGGAAAACCCAATTGGGAAAACCAGGGCGGGAAAACCCTGGTGGGAAAACCCGGGCACCGGCGGTGTCACAAGATCAGGCTGGAACAAGCAGGAATTGGAGGCCACAGGCAAGTTCCAAGCTGGGTGCCAAGGTGCCTACTACTACGGTCGCGCTAGCGACCTGCACTAAGTAGGTCCTGGGGAGGCTGGGGCCTCTGTTGGCAGGAAGAACGGTGGTCGGGAAAACGCAGATGGGAAATCCCTGGTGGGAAAACCTGGGCAGAGGTGGTGCCACTGGATCAGATTGGAACAAGCAGGAACTGTAGGTCACAGGCAAGTGGCAAGCTGGGTGCTTAGGTGCTTATTCACTTGATAATAGATGAGAATCCTCGATCTTTTAAAATCACTCTCAAAGGATTAATCCAGAAAAAGAGTGGCTCAACACAATTGCTATTTTTCTAATAAGTTCAAATCAACACTACCTTTGTAGCTAACATTCATTATGCAACAATGAGTTAGGTATGGTGAAATTCAGTATAGCAAGTTATCAAAAATCTTCTTGTAGTCATCTGCGATACACATGCGAAGACTGTGACACCAATTTAGTGAGGACATTAGTGTTTTAGTGCTGAGTGTTGAACCATAGCAGACGTGTGAATCCACTACTGGTAAGTGGAGTTTGTCAAGTTAGTAATTGTTTTTACTTCAGATAATGGTTAGGATTGTCACTCACTGCCACATTCATTTTGATGAATTTCAGTGAAGATTTAATATGGCGATCTGGAAACAGATTCAGCGATTTGAAAGACTGATTTCTTTGAAGGTGACTGAAAATATGTGAGTCACTCATGCCCCAGTAATAGGTTTTCCTTCCTATTATTAAGACACCCCCACCAGTGAATTATGGGCCCTCTTTCATTATTTTTGATTACAGATTATTAAGACAGATGGCACTTGTTCTAATGAGACCTGCCAAGTAAAGACAGCGCCAAAACATTGACGACACACCTCAGGTTGTAACCTAATCTATTTGCTACAAAAATCTGTTAAAAGAGTGAAGGATTCCCAATTTGCATCAAGTGATTAGACAATCTTGGGTGTATCAGTACTTTCATTTTTAGCTATCAATATATTCACAAATGTGTTGTCTGCACTTTGCCTACTTACGTTTGAAACACTATAAGTTAAGAATAGAAAACTGGGTCCATAAAAGAGAGGCCTGTGTGTATATTAATTTATTTTCATTTTTCTATGGTTGAAAAATAGGCATGGCCACTTGCAAATAATAATAATAATAATAATAGTTCGTTTGTAGAGCGCCTGGCTACCCCAAAAGGTGTGTCCCCACGCTAGAAGCATACCAGCAAAAGGGGACTGCTGGGCTAATGTTTATACAGCCAGGTTTTCAGTCCTCTGCGGAAGGTATGTTCAGATTTCTCTGCGCGTAGCCATAGAGGAAGTGTGTTCCAATTCTTGGCCGCTAGGTAGCCAAAAGATCGAGCGCCCATCCTAGCTTTCCTTATCCTGGGGACCTTGAGCAGATATGCTCCTGTCGATCTTAGCTGGCGGCTGGGATTGTACGGAGTGAGAAAGTCATGCAGGTAGCTGGGGCCTTTCCCTTGTAGGCTCTTATGACAGAAACACATGGCTTTAAAGAGAACTCTTTTCTCGATAGGCAGCCAGTGTAAAGAGTCTAGGGCTTTTATCGAGGAAGCACGGCTAGGAAGATTGAGAACAAGGCGTGCCGCTGCTTTTGGATGCGTTGGAGGCGCATCATGCAGGCTTTGGTGCCCCTAGATAGAGGACATTCCCGTAATCAAGTTGTGAGATCACCAGGGTGTGAACTAGGGTTTTCCTAGCAGATACAGGGAGGAAGTCAAGGGTTTTTTTCAGCATCTTCAAGGTGCTGAAACATCTCCCTGCCACTTTCCTGGTTTGGGACTCATATGAGAGTTTGGGGTCGAGCCATACTCCTAGGTTTTTAACCTCGGCTTTAGGCTCAGGGATAGGCCCTAGTGTTTGAAGCCACCAGGCTGTATCCCAGATGAGAGAAAAAATTGCCTTTGAGCCTGTGCCATATTACAGACATGAGTACAAAGAAAAAGAGGCTGTCAGGATTGCTGCAAATAATGAGTAGGTCTGGGGGGTAAACTCTGCTCCGCTTGCGGATTTTGCGGAATTCGCGCACTCCAGAGGAGTGCGGAGTTCCTGAATTCTGCCTTCCCGGACGTGAAGCGGAGTTTTTTCTGTTCATGCGCGTGAGATTTGATTTTGCACTTACTCGCGAGCACCACGATAATCTCGGGCCGATAGTGAGCTTGCGCTTTACTTTGCGCTGGCCTGCATTGCTTCTGGCCACAATGGCGCCAATGTAGTGCTGATTGTGAATGCACCGCATGAGTAGCTTTTGTGCTTGAGAAGCAGCTGAGAGGCTTTTCGAGTGGATTTTATTCTCTAACAGGCCGTTGGATTAATTTGTTTTGTGCGAGAAGCCTTTTTTTCCATTTGGAAGGGTGTGCCCCAGAGACTCCAACTTCCTGTTCCTGTCCAGCACGCTCCTACCAGTGCTTTTTCCATCTCCTGGTTAATTTTCATTTCGATTTGGAGCTGGAAGGATCACTCTCCTTGTCTGCTGCATATATACCATTGGATTTAAGGACTATGCATTTGAGACTTCAGAAGTAAGTTAAAAAATTGCTATATAAGGATGTTATTTGTTTGGTTGGGGGCATGCACCAGGATTTATTTGTACTTTTATTCCATTTTTAAAATTTGTTGTGGTGGGTGGTCTGCAGTTTCAGTACGGGCCTAGTTATTTTTTTGCATGTAATATTTCTTGTTTTGTAAAGGAAACATTTTGCACAGTTTAGTACATTTTCTCCATGTTTTTTAATAAATTAACCTTGGAGTAGAACAGTAGGTCAAGCTTCCTTCCAAGCAAGAACCTCCTCTTTTAAAATCATTGGCTCCCAGATCTCCAGCAAGGAAAAGGAAGGGTAATACTCCACCATCTATTCCAAGCATCACTTCTGATGATGATGATAGAGACATGGAGGGGATCCCAGCAGAGTCCAGGAGACAACAGGAGAGGCCAGGGAAAAGAAAAGTTCCTGAAAGCATTAGACTTTTGGAAGGGGGTGATGAGGAGGATGACGAGGCAGTCATTGTGGAAGGTGACACAGAGGAGTCCGACATTGCTATTCGACCTGCTCCAAGGGATGTGGCACAGGTAGCACTGCCAGCTCCCATATTGCAAAGCCCCAGCAGAGACCTGCACTAGTAACCAACCTCAGTAGAAGTATGCACTGCAGAGAGGCAATTGACGACATGCCCACCTATCTCCAGTTCTTCTTCAGGCTTTGGCAGTGGCACAGTAAATAAGCACTCCTGCCCAGTTTGGGACTTTTTTACAGTTAGCAAAGAGTGGAGCAGATTGCAGTATGCGCCATTTGCTACACAAATGTTTGTTGAGGTAAGCCTGTTACACATTATGGTACTGGAGGCCACATGACCAATATGAAAAAACACCACACAATCAAGTGGGAAGAGCACCTTAAAATAATTGTTGAACGTGGTCGTGGTGGTGAAGGTGAGGAGGAGAGCCAGGGAACATCAGCTACAAGTGCAATCACTATGGAAGGTGATGATGATGAGGAATAAGAGGGTGACATCCTCATGCAAGCAGCCCTGTCCCCAGCAGTGTGCCAGCAGAATCACCCACCTCAGCAACTTCACAATGACACAAGACTCGTAGTCAGCTGGAGACATCACAGCATAGAATGACTGCCCTACTATGACGCTCACTGAGTCTACCACCACCTACTTCTTAAAAGTCGCCTGTGTCAGTGGCCCCAGAAGAAAAGAAAAACATATAGGCTACTATTACGGGCACGTACAGGCAGGAGGGGCCCTATGACCACAAACACCCAATGGCATGTTTGTACAATGGGAAGCTGGCAAAAATATTAGCATTGGACCTCCTACCCTTTTCTTTTGTGGAATGAGTGGGATTCTTAGAATTTGTGTCAGACATCTGCCTGAAATGGAAGGTTCCAAGTTGGACCTTTTTTGCCAGAGTTGCTGTTTCAGCAGTGCATCACAATGTGCTGCAATTGGTTGGACAAGCTGTACAGCAAAGTGTTGTTCACACTATCCACCTGACGACAGACATGTGGACCAGTTGTCAGGCAACTGATTACATGTGATCCCTGCACACTGGATCTCTTTTGTGAGGGCTAAGCAAAATATATCTACAGGTCTTGGCCCAGAAGAAAGTTTTGAGAGTCTTTGGCGGCATGCAACAGTGGTCATGTTCGCCATGGAGAAATCACATATAGCTGTAAACATCCTGGACAGATTTAACAGCAAGGTGTATGAATGGCTGTGACCCAGAAGTCTCAGAACTGGATTTGTTGCCCGGACAATGGCAGTAACATAGTCAAGACCATTTCAGATGGTGGCTATTTCTGGGTCCTGTGTTTGGCCCATTGCATAAACCTGGTGGTACAATACTTTCTCAAGAAAGAAGACATTATCAGCAACATACTGACCATCTGCAGAAGAATCTGCACCAGTTAAAGCCCAGATACAGGAGGTGCCAACACGTTGGAACTCGACCTATTACATGTTGCAATGTCTGTTTGAGCAGTACAAATAGATCAATGACTCATTCAAAAAGGAGAGGATGCAGTTGGGAAAGCTATGCCCATGGATGCAGACAAATGGGGCTTAGTCAAATGCCTGACACAAATGATACTTTCTTTTGAGGTTTTCACATGGGAAGTTAGCAAGGAGGACAATACAATGGGCCAAGCTATTCCGTTGTTGCATCTGCTACAGGACCATGTAAAGAAGGTATCTGAAAGGTTCGCCCCCCACAGGTGTGAACGAAAACACAGAAGCTCATGCCTTGATTGAGAGCTTAATCCTTCACTTGGCTTGTAATACAAGGCTGCAACATGACATCATCTTGTCCAAACAGTACATCTGTGCCACACTACTTGATCTACGGTACAAAAAAATTCTGCCTACTGTCATTCCACTTTCTGAAGGGGATGCTTCAAAATACAAGAGGTGGATTGTTGAGTAAGTCAGAGACCTGGAAGAAGAATGGCTGGAACTTAGAGTCCCGCCCCGCAGTTCTGGGGTACCACCTTCAACTTCCAGAGAGGGTAGTCTTGTCTCACAGCAGCCAACAACACCATCAACCAGAACACAAGTAACAACAGCAACAGAAGGACCAAACCCAACCTCTGCATTGTATTGGATTCAATCAGCAGGGCTTACGTCCAGTGCAGAGGCGATGGCAAAAGAGGTTGAGCAAGTGGCAGCACCAATGGCCATCCACAGGATGTTCCAGGAGTATATGGATGATCCAAAATAGGTCTATGTAGATCAAAGCCCATTGATATATTGGTATGGGAAGATGCACCAATGGCCAGAGTTGAGCAGGCTGTCAATAAAGTATCTAGCTTGTCCTATTACCATTGTGTCAGATGAGCGTGTGTTCAGTGCAGCTGGTGCAGTTGTTGCAGTGAGAAGGACATTCTCCTGCCTCTAAACATGGAGAGATTAACTATGATCAAAATGAACCAACATTTCATACCTCACAATTACACTATTCCTGAAGCAGCAGAGGAGGAGGAGGATTGGTCAGATTAGAGTATGTTAGCTGACCAACTTCTTGGTGAGCAACCTGAGTTTGAGAACAAACTCTATTTCCCGGACTGAGTATGCCAGTGCCCTCATGGAACTTTTTAATTATTTCTCATTGAACTTCTATCTGTGCCCCCCAAAAAAGTAGCTAGTAGAACATTATTATTTTTGTGTCAGATATATGCTGCCCCACCATTTTTTAGTCACATATATATTGCCGGATTGCAGTTGGACCAGGGTGCAATGAAGAAGCTTCCACAATTCCGTCATGACATTGGAGACAATGCCTGCCTCCCTCGCATGCCCATCTTTTTTTGCATCACTTAGCAAGGTTGCCCCAGAAGATCATTGATTTACAAGAGTGCCAATACCAAATTCCAATGTGTTGCCTGCATCAAAGATGAATTGTGTGCTTACTACCTAACCTACCCGTGCTTGGATTGGAAGAGGTAACTACAACTATTGCAAAAGTGAGTGAGTGATTGTGAGTGATGATTAATGATTCATGTGGTGGCAGACAGTGAGGGAGGGTGTTAAACTGTAATTTGGGAATTTGCGTTAGATGATGTGCAATGTTTGGGGCCCGAATGATGGGTGATAATTTTTTCCTGTAGGAGATTGATCTTACAAACTTTCTTAGTGAAAATGTACCTGTACAGTACACTTCTATGATCCTTCTGTTTTCTCATCACCTAGGGGGGCTGCTCCAGGTGATCATTTGATTGACAAGACTGCCAAATTCAAATCTGTTGCTTGTATCAAAGGGGAGATAGTGTACCTACCACTGTGCTTGTATTGGAACAGGTAACCATTGCACCAACGAGTGATTATTGAGTGATTGTGAGTGATGATTGATGATTCATGTGGTGGCAGATAGTGAGGGATGGTGTTGAACTGTAATTTGGCAACTTGCTTGAGATGATTTACAATGTTTGGGGCCTGAATGAAGGAAGATAATTTTTTCCTGTAGGTGATTGGCCCTTTCACACTTAAACAGATTTACTTGCAGGGTCATCTCCTTTTTTCCCATTCTTCAGAGAACAGAACGATCACTTTAGTTAACAAACAAAAATCTATACAAAATACTGCAATTCTGTTTCTCTACTTGTTCTTCAACAGAAGTGCACAACACGTCTATCTTGCTCGGGTCATGACTGGGATGGAGTTACTCAGAGTCAGGAGGAGGATGGAAGAATTTAGGGCAGGACTATCTCATCAACAGATAGAAGCAAGAAGTTATTGACTTCAAAGGAAAACCATGATCCTGAGGCCTAGTACTCAGCTATGTGGAATGGAGAGATGTGTGTTGATTTGTGAAATGCTGCTCTGTGTGTGTGTGAGTGTGTTGCACTGGTGGCAAAAGTAAAACTCTGAGTCCCCCTAATGATTTTTTTGCTCTGCCTCTGGGTCTACTTGGTTCACTCCACATGAAGTTTACCTTTCTTCTGTTCTTCTCCTTGACTCTAAAATACAGTTTCTGTTTAACAATCCACAGGCCTTCTAGTATCCTGCACGAATAAAAGGTAAAAGCTGAGCTCAACTCGCCTGCATACCTACCGGAGCAGTCAAGACAGGCACTCAAGAGTGATGGACATTCCTGAGGAGAATGTAGATGCACCACCCAATTTTGCAATACAGCATCATTTTTCTTTTAACAGTCATATTTGGAGAACTAAGTGGGTGGGTTCACTCCTCCATAATTTTATTTTTTCCAATCTACAAGACAGAACATTTAGATATCTCATAATTTGTGTCTTGAGGGCAGAAGGAATGTTTATAATGTATTTAACTGTACAGTGTCATACTCATTCCTCTGTATATTTCCACAACAGATTGATGATGATGATGTGCTGCTCATTGCCCAGATGAATGTTGTCCTTGTGTATTTTGTCTTTGTCAAACCTTTCCTCAAATCCCCTTTCCCATCCATTCATCAAACCCCTAACCCTCTTCCCCCGGGCTGTGTGATTTATTGAGGTATGGCTTAATTTACACCATCAATGCATCACACACTTGTTGGGGTGAATGTGGTGAAAGCAACACCAACTTACTGCAGGAACTTCTGTTACCTGAGCAATAGCCCACACTGGCCCACAATCACCCACCCGTTCATAAGTGATCCATATTTTATATATAGAACGAAGATCATCAGTCATCAGCATCATCATTCAGGACTTGTGTTGCATAACCATAAATGCCTAACCTAAGACTGTCCACTCCAGACTGAGTCCAGTTTTCATGACTTGAGGATTTCGTAACTTTAGTTTTAATTAAATAGTAGCTCCCCATTGATGAAGTTACTACTATTGCTATTTTTTGTTATTTTATCATGTTCAGGAATTCTTTGTTGTGTCATCATGTAGTAGTGTGTTCTCAATTCTTTGTAAAGCTTGATAAAACCCACTAACTCAGTGTTTTATTTCCATTTAGTTGCCTATGATGGATCCCTCTGATTAATCCTACAGTTGGAGCTCACCTGGGTGGGTTGGGACATCGCTTGTGAAGTTGTGATGCCTTCCCTGTTATTGTTTCATCATTTCCAGCCATGCTGCACTGTCATGGAAACTGTTGATATACTGTATAAATGAAATACACAGCACGCAACACTGGAGGGGGGGGGGTCCATGACCATGGCCACTC